>BSBM01000592.1:6952500-8152500 GCA_027924585.1 Larix kaempferi | reverse complement strand
GGAGTGTGGATAAAGGTCATCAACTTGCTCTAAATGACTAGCTTGATCATGGGACTTCAGGGATTTAGGCACTGAGGTTACATAGGTCTCATGATGATGAGATTTTGGGTGTAATAGAATGCCCCCCAAAGCATGAAGCTCGTAAAACTAATTAGGTAGAATTCTTTGATAGAAGGAATGGCAAGGACTTGTCAGAGAGAAGATGCTGCTGCAGTACAAGTGACTCTGAGAACATAGTCTCATACGACGCACAACATGGCTACCGACCGATACATTGCAGATCCATGGTAGTAATGACCGACTGAACACAATCATGGCTACTAGACACAAGCGTAGATCCATGATGAGATGATAACATAGCCACGACCAATACAAAAGTGGATCCGTGTAATATGACTCAAAAAAATCTCCATTGCAACCTGGGTAAAACATGACTCCCCAGGGTCTTCAAACCGAACCCAAAATGATACAAATCTATCCATGTGATTATAAATGTCTTGACGTCGAACATGGTAGAAACCACTTGATTACCGGTCAAAGATGTATACCGTTAACAAGCGCGAGGGAAATCACCATTAATGTCAATGATCCCCAAGGTATCATAGTACATATCATCAAGCGTGAATGAATGAGTTGAAGTCGAATGCATGACGAAATCTTTCAATCAAGAGTCAGTGATGTAAACTCATGTTGAAAGCGAGGTAACCTGCCATTGAGGCATGCAGGCCCAAGGTACTTGATTGGTTTCTAGATTCAGTCCTCGGATGATGTGTTGAAGTCGACAAGGATGAATCCGTCGAAGGAGGGCCACGATGAATTCCCCATCATTGACGCAAAACTCAATAACAAATGTTTGGAGTAGATCGGATAGTACAGTAACATGCAATACTGACTCAGAGTAGACCGACATGATGGAAGGTGTACTGACTGCAAATGATGAGCGGTGAATACATCTCTTGAACATGGGAATGACATGAATTGGTAGTATTGACATGACGACGCTAACTGATAATGCAATTGATGGTGGAATCATTCTTTGGATGACCCAAAGGAGTAACAAGACCCATGGAGTTAACAGGACTCGAGGACAAGTATTGAATGAAAATTCAAGATGAGTGCCATGTTCAAGAGCGACTGAGTACTGCCATAAATAAAGGTGTAACACAAAAACTTTCCTTTTTCCCCATCATGACTGATGAGTGCCTCATGTGTTTTTAATGAGCTTGATGAGGGTAACCAGATGCTCGGTATAGCTCATCTCATAGATGAGTCCAATCCCAAACATTTTTCGAACCTGGGAAAGGAGGGGTTCGTCCCATGGTGGGCCCTTCGATGTTAAGTTTTAACGAGTCCATAGAAGGTAAAATCAACATAATTTCATGTTTAGAGAGTCTGAAAAGAACTAAAGAAGACTCCAAAAGGTCCTTTTTTCATAAGGTTAGGCTCGTCTCTTGAAAAAGGGTAAAACAACGCGAGAGAGGACTCTTCCAGTCATGATTGGCTGGAGTATTCCTTTTTCGTAAGTAGTGCCCCTTAGTCCAAAAAAGGGGTAAACTATCACCAGGAAGACGACCATTCAAATACTTTAACAAGTGTGAACGCGACAAGTTCGCTTGGCGATCTTTTTGTATTTCGAGAGCCTGAAAAGAGCTTAAAGAAGACTCCAGGGGGGTTCCTTTTTCTCGGGAGTTTAATGAGCCCGAAAAAGTGATAAACTATAACTCAAAGACTTATTCTCATCGTTTAACAAGCACGAGAAAGAACAAAGAGTTAGCTCGGTTGTCATTTAATAATTTATATTAAAGAACGAAATAATGACAAAAAGACGCTCGGAGTGTTCATACCTGATGATACTTACTAGATGACCACCACGTCGAGAAAATGCACTAATGAGGCACTTGCAGCTCAAAAACTAGACTAGAAGTGGTTAGCCGAGTATTAAATACAATAAATGACCCAAACTATAGTAAAAAACCCACCAAGGCATCAAAATATAAAAGGAATATTCCATTTTTGTTATAAAATGGGTGAAATGGTGAAAATAAATTACAATTGTTTTTTACCAAATTGGGAGAGTGCAATGTGCCATTTGGAGCCGAATTTCAATTGCAGTTTTTGGGAGCTACGATCCATCATTTCGCGATCCGTCAGTGACAAGTAACCCTAAACCTTCCCATTTAACTTTTTAGTGGATTAGAATTTGCTTTTTCATGTTTTTAGGTAGTTTTTAAGTGTTTTAATTAGGTAGAAATGCGTTCACGGGCCGACGCAGGCAGCCCATTCGGGCTCTGCGCCGGCGCAGATCCCGAAAGGGAGTTCTGCGCCAGCGGTGCACTGTCAAAATGGGTGATCTGCGTCGGCGCAAACGGCCAAATGAAACTAAAAATCTAGCAAAAAATAAAATTTTTGAGTGGAGGGGCAAAGTTATAAACATGTTTAAATGGTTTAATTGGCAGGTTTGGAGTGATACAATGGTCCTTGAATGGTGGGAACGCGAGCATGAGCTCGAGGATTTACAAGTGGAAAACAATCCACAAAGTGTTGCAGCATTGTGAAACTGCGGGCTACTCAAGTAATTTCGAGTGCCAGGGATGAGATCCCAAGTCAACCTAATGACACACCTGGTCCAAAGTTGGGACCCCGTTCAACAGTACTTTTGGATAGGTGATCGCACACTTACCATAGATGTCGAGGACATCTATTTTCTGATAGGATTATCCTGGCGACAGAATCTTGTGTCTTTGACCGGGTCATGGGGTGGTGACCGTTCGGTTGAGGACATGATAGCTCAATGGTGTACTTCGGGTACATCGATGGTTGGTGGGAAAATTCCCATCAAGCATGTCATGGACAGAGACTTACGAGCGATACTCTTCACCATTGCGCGAGTTGCTAGGATTTGAGCGGTTCACTTGGCCAGCAAGTCGCAGATGACATATGCCGAGGAGTGCATGACTCCTACAGTGTTTAACTGGTGAGAGGGGCTTCTTGTTATCCTCAAGGATCAGTTGACCAAGTGTCATCGCGGGGCACTGAAATAGTTCGGATACGGCTCGATCGTGGTATCCTTCATGTTGGAGCGGGTACCTCTCTTACGCCCGCAACTGGATTTCAAGGATCAAGAGATACATGATCCTCACATGCTGAGATGGACAGATGAGATGGCTTGCCATGGTGGCAGGGGGCCCATCGTCAGTTTCAGTACTGGGTTCTTCTCATGGCTGCAGGCACAAATCCTCATGGTAGAGGATTATCCACATGCCAGTACAGACTTCCGGGGAGATCCTGACCTAGTGCTTCCAGAGGGAGTGCAGTGGAGTGACATTGGTAAGAACCACTGCTCATGTTTTTATATTTTATGTATTTTATGATTTTTTTGTGGTAGTTCTGATAATGTTTACATGTTTCTTTGCAGATGTGGGTCCAGAGAGGCCATTGGGAGTCTCCCTCCAGGTGCGGAGAGGAGGAGTTCTAGAGATGGAACTTGCGGCCCATGATGCTCTCGAGGAGAAGCTTAAGGGGATGAATTCTGACATTCTAGAGCCTGCAGTGCATGGCTTAACCATCTGATATCAAGAGTTGACAGTTGGGGTATCTGCACGTTTCGGCACGCTACTCCGAAAGGTGGCAAGGGTCGTCGTCTGTTACCAAGCTCAACCTATGGCTGAGCGGGTTAGGGCCGTGAGGCATAGGGCTTAGGCATATGGCCTGTACATGTATACTTTGAAAGCTTATGGGCTTTAGACTTTTTGTAGAGATGAGTCTTACTGAAAGCTAGCATGCTTCAGATTTTTGTATTAGCACTACCATTTTGTACTTTTGTACGGATTTATATATATACAGACATTCCGATGGCTTTATACATTATGTGTTTTAATGGATGATTAATGTGATCTTGTTTACATGTTTGCTTATACGATGGATTATTTACATGTTATGTTTGATTTTATATTTCATGAATATGTTATGTGTGTGCAATGTACCAATCCAGAATGAAGTTGGCCATTGAGTCAGCAACTGCGTTCCTGTCTCGTGGGATGTGCAGGTATTGAATAGATTCAAGGGACCTTTCCAGAAGACAGACTCGTCTATAGAAACAGAGTAGGATAGGGTCACAGATAGCATAAATTCGGTCAAGGTGAGAAACCACTACTTGTGAATCCAAATAGATAACAATGTGGTCTATACCCAAGGAAAGAGTGTCGGTTAGGGTTCCGATCACTGCTTGATACTCTACGGTGTTGTTGGTTGTGAAACCTAGACAACTTCCTTCTGAGCTGATAAACTCACCGATGGGAAAGTAAAGTACCCAGGCTGTTGAAGCACAGTTATGGGTATGCCGGCTAGCGCCGTCTATGAATCCGTAGCAAGTTTCCATCTGCACATGCAGACAGAACATGGGATAAGAAGCAAAAACAAGATCTAGACACACTAAACAAAAGCATCACACCACACAAAAACACACACACCATGTACAGTATATACAACATACTTATGCATGAAAAACTCATGCATAGTACCTCTTTAGGTAAATCCCATTGTGGGGTTCACCTAAAGATATCTCGTCATAGTCTTCAAGTTCGTAGGCTCCCTTCTCTAGAACACGCTTCACTATGTAGGGTCCATGCCACATGGACTCAAACTTTCCTGCCCCTAGCTTATCGTGTCTTTGGTCGTATGTGAGGACCAAATCACCCTCGCTATAGACACGAGGTTATACCGATTTGTCATACTGCGCTTTGATGCATTTCTTATGTGCTTCGTTGGCAAGAGCGGCATTGCGGCGAGTCTCGTCGAGTTTTTACAGGTAGAGGAAGCATTCTTCCTCAGCAGTAGTGTTAGGGAGAAGTTCAACTGCGAGTTTGAGGGACAGAATCTCGCACTCTATTGGTAGGACAACCTCCAATTCGTAAACTAATTGGAAGGGGTTAAATCCAGTAGTGGTCTTGACGGAAGTTCGATAAGCCCATAGTGCGGAAAAGAGCATGTTGTGCCAGTTGGACTTGTGGGTACCCACCATGCGTTGGATCATGGTTTTCAAGACCTTATTAATGGTCTCTACTTGTCCATTGGATTACAGGCAGTATAGTGTTGAGTTTTCATGGCGAAAACCCAATCTAGTGCTCAATTCGTCAACCATGTGGTTCATAAAGTGGGAACCATGGTCGATGACTATAGCTTGAGGAACTCCGAACCGCGCTATAACATGATTGAACATGAAGAGTGCGGTGGTTTTGCCGTCGTCCGTGTATGTAGGCATAGCCTCGACCCACTTTGTAAAGTAATCCACGGCTACTATGACGTAACCATGCCCCCCGGTCGAGGTAGGCTTACAGTGGATGAATTCAATGCCCCATTTAGAGAAGGGACCAATGACAATAACCGGGTGTAACAGGGCTGGGTGGGTGCATTTTTTCATTTGAAAATGCTGGCATGGAGGACATTTTTTGACGGCCTCGATACAATATTTAAAGATGGAGGGCCAATAATATCCCGCGAAAAGTATCTTTTGGGCTGTATCCATCCCAGAGAGATGATCGCCACATGCCCCAGCATGACAGTCATTCAAGATGTGTTCACCCTCCTCATGAGTAAGACAACGTCGAAGAATAGAATCAATGTCACGACGGTACAATGTATCACTGATGATCAGGTAATACTTTGCATGGTGGTGTATTCGACGACGGTCGTCACGAGACAGTTAGGGGATGAAACATTGGGTCTGGAGATATAAAGTGATATCTCCATACCACGGATCAGACATGCTGATGAGGAACAATGATTCACCTGGAAGAGAATCATTGGGCTCAAATTCTACATCATCCCGGGGAAGGTCACAGATTAGCTTGGAAAACACCAAAGAATTTTTAGACTTAGCCTTTTCGAATAGGAGATCAAATGCCTGCAGTATCACGATCCAAGGTGAATACTTGCCCCCAAGTACTTGACGTGTCAAAATGTGGTACATGGGTTTCGAATCGGCGATGATGTTGGTGGTGCGAAGCAAGATGTAATGTCAGAACTTTTGGACGACAATAATTGCCGTGAGAGAGAGCTTCTCAACACGTGAGTAACGAGTTTCGGTGTCAATAAGACCCTTACTTAAGTAATATATCACATGTTCCTGGGTGTTGTTGTCTTCTTGTACCAAGACCATGGCGATCGTGGTGGCAGAAGCGACAAGATAAAGGATATAATCCTTGCAGTAATTGGGCGGTTGGAGCACAGGGGCGTTCGTAATAACATGTTTGAGACTATCGAAGGATTGTTGCGCTTGGTCGTTCCAAATGAATGTGATGTCCTTCTTGAGTAGTCTCATGTAACCCTGCATCTTTTGCGCAAAATTACATAAAAAACGTATTAAGTAAGTTTCTTTCCCTTGCAAACTTTGAAGTTTCGTGATATCAGTGGGAGGTGGGAGAGCGACAATGGCTTCCACCTTCAAGGGATCAACGTGGATCCCATATTTCGAGACAATGAAATCGAGGAGGCATCCGAACTCGATGCAAAATATGCACTTGTGAGGGTTCAAATGGATGTTATACCGTCTGCATCTGAGGAATACCACCGTCAGATGATCAATGTGGTACTCGCGCTGCCGTGAATGGGCAGGGAGATCGTCCAAGTAGGGTTCCACAAATTCCTCCACATCATGAAAGGCATACGATATGGCCCGTTGGAATGTGGCACTAGCATTTTTAAGGCCAAAAGGGAGCTTGTGATAAGCAAAAATGACCTAAGGATAAATGAAAGCAGTCTTGTGTTGATCAGCTGGGTGGATCTCAATTTGGTTGTAACCGGAAAAGTCATCCATGAAAGAGAATATGACACTTCCTGCACAGTTGTCAATGATCTGATCGATAAAGGGAGTCAGGTAATTTCCCTTGGGACAAGCCTTGTTGAGATCTTGATAATCGACGCAGACACGAATGGTACCCTGCTTTTTAGTTACAGGGGCGACGTTTGAGACCAATTCTGTTAGTGGGACATGGTAGATAAAGCCAGCTTTCAAGAGCTTTTCAATTTCTTCCTTGATTGTCGTAGTCTTTCGGGGGTGTATCGGTTGCAAATTTTGCCGGACTGGTTTAGCATTAGGATAGGTTTGAATTGTGTGTGAAACAATAGCAGGGTCTATGATCCCGAGCATCTCCTCGTAGGTCCAAACAAACACGTCTCGAAATTGCTTGAACAAGGCTGTGAACGTTGTAATCTCTTCAGGGGAACACTTCTGGCCTAAATGAATGCGTTCCACTACACCAGGAGTAACCGATATGTCGACTAAAATGGTAGGTTCAATGTTGGCCAAGTTTCCTTCAGAGTCCATCTGACACGTAAGTATCGGGGACTGAGGGTAAGGGTGGACATCTGGTGTAAAGATGGTGGTAATGCTATTCTCGACAGTATCCAATGGAGGAAGGAAAGACGATCGATGATGGAGGTCTTCCCACAGAGGGTCACCCGCACTCATGATTTCCATAATGGACTCGTCAGAATGAAAAATACGTGGCAGAGGATCGGGTAGGGATGACGTCTCCTGTAGAGAACAAGAGGTGGAGGCCACATCCAAGTGGTCCTCCGGTGCTGACTAGATAGCCTCGTAAGTGAGTTTAGCAGGTGAAAGAGGCATGGTGTCTCCAATCAGGTGCGTAGTGGATTCATCAGGTACAAGCCATTGATCGGTAGAGTTGGGGACAAATGAAATCCTAGAGGAGATCATGTTCACTGTGGAAATATGATTAGGGGGATCCGAGGTTGGGAAGACGGCCATAAGGGATGAGTCCTTTATGAGGCCGACCCCCACGCTCTCATATAGCTGTGAAGATTGTCCAAGTAATGGGACATTATCGCATGGATGAGTAGCGGTGTCAGGTGTACAGAAATCCAATTGGTCGACAGTAATAATTCGGCCTTGGTGGGGGAATTGTACTATGCGGAAGATAGATGATGCGATCGAAGTCATGGTGTAAAACCAATTATGACCATGCAGAATATTATAATATAACGGGGTTGCGACCACTTCCACGTTAATGGTTGCAGTCTTACCCCCCAACTCGACTGCTAAGGCTTGTAACAACCCATGAGGTTGAAAGCCACGTCCATAGAATGCTTTCAAGGTGGTGGGATAAAGGTTCAACTTGGGAGAGCCAATGGATCTCCAACACGAAATCGACATGACTGAAGTAGAGGCACCTTCGTCCAAGACAGTACGATGGATTGTCTTCCCAACAATGTTTGTAGCAACTTGAAATGCCAACTGATCGGAAAGCCTCGGCTTAAAATACTCAAGATGGAACATGATGGTATTAGAAGAATCCAGATAAACCACGCCGATGGTAGTGAGGAGAGTCTTGCGCTGGTTAGGATAGTTCTGGAAGACCTCTAACGTCGACATAGCACAAGGGGCTTGCGCCAGGTCCTCTACAATATTGTAGTTCTGAGCAGCCTGAGCATTGGGATTGAAAACAACTTTTCGAATAGTGCTCTTGGGGGGACGCAACATTGACTCTAAAGAAGGCTTCTCAATGGTGAGAGAAGCGTGCGGTATGGTGACGTCGGGAATTGAAGTGGAATATTTTTCAGTATTATTTCCAACGGGTTCCTTCTGAGGGATGGAGTCATACGAACGGGAATGTGTGTTCAAGTTGACGGTCTCACTACGCATCATGAGAACATGCGCGGTGGAGGATGCTTCTCCTTATGAAGGAGAGGTGTGTGTGATTAGTTGTTGGTTTTGAGTGGGGAGGGGATCGTTGATAACTGCGGTAGTAGATTTTCCTTTGAGAAACTTTGGAACTTCATCTCGGTGGGGACATTCCTTTGAGAAATGGTCACCATCGCACAGTAAACAAGGATACTTCAACTTCCTCTTTTGTTTGGTGTCTTCCGGAGTGGGCTTGGTCTCCTGCCGGTTAGAAGGTTTCTTAGGTTTTCCTTTGTTTTTCTTCTTACCACCGTATTTATGAGATGAAGCTGATTGCATAGAATTCACCTCTTCGGTGGAGGTAGGAGTGGTGGACTTGGTAGTGATGTTGCTAGCCCGTGGTGGTGATGGGGAAGAACCTTGGGGGTTTGATGAGCCACCAGTTTGAGCAGAAGGCTGGGAGGTAAGGGAACCAATGATGCCATCGGCCTATGGTCCCTTGGGTGGTTTCGCAGGGTCATACGTAAGGTGAGGTGCTTCAGGAAAAATTTCATACAATGTGCCAGATTGAGCATAGACCAGGTCTAAGTAATGGGCACGGGCAATAGCTTGTTCCTCAATGACACCCCTCCCATAGCTACGTATCGAGCTACAACAGGTAAACGTGACTTTGTGAACCAGTCAACTAAGAGTTGGTCCAGAATATGAGCCTTAATAAGACATCGTCTTCGCCGCCATTCATGAATATGATCTGAAATATGAGTGGCAGTGTTCTGGTGAAGGTAGGTCAATTAGTTCGCACTGGTCTCATAGCGAATGGGCAATTGGAAATGGCTCAAAAATAACATAGCCAGAGAGCGGAAATCGGGAAAAGAGTTAGGTGGTAGTTCAATATACCACTTGGAAGTTGGGCCGGTAAGAATCCATTGAAATAACCTAAGATAGATTGAGTCGTCCATCAAGGAGTTTGATGAACACCATAAATGGTATGTCATCACATGGTTTTTTGGATCCTCATCGGGTTTGCCATCAAATTTGGGGATATATGATGGTAACTTAACCGGAATGGTTGGCTAGTTATGTCCGTGGAAGATGGGATCATTCGTCAGAAGAGACAGGTCGGGTAAGTCCAAAGTAGCCAAAAATGGCAGCTGTTGGTTCAGTTGGGATTACTGATAGGGCATGTATGGACCAATAGGGCCTTGAATCGACTGGTTTTAAGGTGTTCCCAAAGGAAGTTGACCATAAGGGGGTATGCATCCCAGACCATATGTAGGTCCACCATCATAATAAGGTGGTCAGTTACCATAATAAGGTGGTCCGTTACCATAAGGTGGGGGTCTGCCTCCACCGCAGGGAGGGGGTGGGCTACCTCCAAATGGGGGGGGTTTGCTGCTACCACCAGGATAGGATGGACCTCCATCGCCTCTACCGGGAGGAGGTTGTGGTCCGCCGTTGCCACCGGGATAGGATGGACCTCCATCGCCTCCGCTTGGAGGAGGTGGTGGTCCACTATCGCCGTCGGAAGGGTAAGGGCCTCCTACGCCACCTCCGTCAGGATAGGATGGTCCTCCACCACCACCACCAAGATGGGATAGTACTCCACCATAACATGGGGGTCCTCCATCATGAGGGGGGGTTCCTCCGCCTCCGCCTGAAGAGGGAGGGCCTCCACCTCCGCCGCCAGGGGGTTGGGCCATGGTTTCCAGAATGAGGTGGTCCTCCACCAGAAGGTAGAGGTCTGCCTCCTCCGGAATTGTGTGTGGGTCCGCCGCCTTCGACGGGAGGTGGGGGTGGACCAAACGGGGGTGGTGGGAGTTGAGGGACTATAGGTGTGGGTCCATGTTGTAAAACATTTTGCTTCCCCCATAGAGTGTATGTATTTCTGGGATAAGGTATCCCATAAAGTGTGTTTTTGGGATTTAATTGTCCCGACACAGGGTTAAGATAACCTGGATATGCTTGAATCCATGGTGGTTGAATTACATTGGATGGTTCCCCAACATGGGATAATCCCATGGTGGAAGGTCCGGTAGGTAAGGAATTTCCAACGGAAGGGCCGATGGGAACTCCTCCTCCAGTATTATGGTTAAGAGATGGGGGTTTACCCCTAGCAACAACTTGTTGACCACTAATCAAAGGTTGACCCAACATGGGTTGTTGATTATCTACTGCAGGATTAACATTACCCATAAGGAAGGTAGGGGGTAAAGAGTATCCTCCCCATGAGTTTTGGGGTGGGGGAGGAGTGGGTAATATAACCGTGGTAGTAACAGGTGTGTTGGACTGTTGTCCTTCAATAGGTTGAGTTGTTGGAGGTATAGAACTGGTCTCTTGTCTAAGGGGTGTATGTACAGGAAGTGAGGGTTGACCAGATTCATAAGTGGTCACGTGTTGGGTGGATGATTCCGGTGAGTCAAAAGATAAATAGCGACTCGGGAGTGGTTGTTAAGGGGGTAACGTCAGGTCTTCAACCCTTTGTAAAAGACTTTGTCTTCAAAACTCCTCACCCATAACACGTAATTGAGTCAACTGTTCACGATAAGGTGCTAGAGGGTCGTCAGGAGTAGCCCAACTGGGTGGGGATGGAATGGAAAAATGAGCCACTAGGTGGCCTAGAGATGATGCCCAAAAAGCTGTAGCTGGACCAACAGTTGATACAGGGTTGTCCTGGGGTGGATTTAACCATTCCACCGATCTAGGCTCTCCTGGTAAAACAGGATGTGAGTATTGTGAAGTGGAATTTTGCGCCCCTTCACCCTGTGGGGGGTTGGAGGCAGGTGAATCTGGAGGGAACATGTGTGCTCCAATATTCAAAATAGGGTTTTCTACTTCAGGTGACACGACCGTGGCTTGTGGGTCCATTCTTACCTTCGAAATTACCTCCTGGTTAAGGGGATATTCGGGTGGTAAGTTCAGAATCCTACGGGACCTTCTCCAAGGAAAGTCAACCAGAGTGACTGAAACAGAGTTTCTCCTAGGGTAATCTAAACAAAAGAAAATAAGTCCAGAAAAATCCTACACAAACTAAGGCCTCAAGCAAACTTATGTGATAGGTGTGGATTCAAAAGTCCAGAACCTCACGGGATTATCAAGGCTTCGCAACTCGCGATATACTCCAGGGTCCAACAGTTATACTCGGCCCAATTTTCTAGAGCACTAACCAGGGAGGATTAGGACCGTACCCTGACCATATAACCCGACTACCTAATAGTACATGCGTAGTAGCTCCTCGAGTGCTGTTCTCAGTGTATTGCTCTGCCAAGACAGCCAAATGGATAGCTCAGTTGGTCTCAGGAATCCTAATGGTGTCTCCCGATATACGCAAGGTACGTGGGAGCTCAAATCCATAGTGGTGCTATCTAATGCACAATCGTATGGCATGAGACCTTCCTATATACTACCAATTATATGAAACACCTTTCTATATACGCCAAGTACGTGAAGTGCCTTTCGATATACCCCAAGGTACGTGAAAGATCCTTCGATATACTTGGTTGGTACGTGAAAGAGCTTTGATATACCGGTTGGTACGTGGAAGATTACAATACCCCTAGAATACAATGCTGGCAAGTAACGACAGCTGCCACGTTTTACGATGCCGAAACACGTCTCTAACTTAACACACAAGTTACTAAAATTTTTACCCTAGTTCTACCATTAATTTTATCTGGACGGTTAGGTGAATGCATGGAGTGAGTACATAAACGTAAGCATAATGCAATCCCTAACTACATGAAAAATGTACTTTTCTTTTGATGAACTCTATATATGGGAGGGAGAAATATTTTTCCAAGCGGTTTTACCAAAGCAGCAAAATGCAATACAATCCAAAATCTATCAAATTTGACAACAAAAGTATTCTTTTCTGTTTTTTCCAAGCAAAACACAAAAATCAACAAGCATCACAACCAAATAAAAAAGGGTCCCTGACTAGAAGATACAGTGCAGAGAAGGTCCGTGAAATAAACCAAACTCAAACAATGGAGAGGGGTGAATCAAACCCTAGGATTGAGTGGTTGGCGCAGGATGCAATCAGGCACAGAGCGCTCGACGCAAATGATCCACAGGGGATTAGCGCCGGTAGAGCAGAAGGCAAACTGGGCTTTAGCGCCGGTGGCGCAGATCACAGAAAGGAAAATGACGCCTGTGAAAGGACGACGCTCTGGTTACACTGTCCAAGTGCACCGAGAAAATTCCCAAAGCAAAAATAAAAAGGATCTCCAAGGATGAGCAATGAAATGGTTTAATAATTAAACCCACAGACTCAGAGAAATCTAACATACCCTTCAATAAGAAAATCTTATGGTGAAGGAGGCTCAGGAGGAAAAATAAATGGCTTGTAAAGAAATCAAAGAATATGACATTCAACTTGAAAACTTAAATCAATGTACGTTTCCCCAGTATGGTCACCAAATTTGTTATCAGACAATCTACCAAAAGCGGACTTACGGTGTGATCTCTCTAGCTTAATGTAAGTCTAGAACAAATAAGACAGATTATGAAACTACTCTCCTAGATCTAGTTAGAGATCGAGTAATTAAGCATCTTACCTCAGATTCATAGCTCTTTTTCCTCGTAGTTGTTCCGAGCTCTGTGGTCTTCATATCTATGGCTGCAAGACCTGCCAAAACATATGGGAACAAGACAAGCGGTAAAGTATGCCTAAACACTAACTAGTCTAAGTAAACAATTGAGGAGGTAAACTATAAATATCATTAACACAATAACATTTATGGAAAGCATTTATATTACTGTATAAAAAGTGGGAAGTACAATAGAAGAGATGATTACAACCGATGCCTCAACGTCACAATATCCTTCCGACAAGCCAAACCAAAGCTCCTAGAGAGAAGTAGGTGTCTCCAAGACTAGGATGTTGAAGTATTGAGCTAATTTCACTAGCATAATAGTACCATAGACTTCCTCCCTTTGGAATGGGAAGGGTTCTTGCATTTATAGGACCAAGTGGATATAGTAGGTTGAGGATCATGGGGAGAGGGTTAAGGGATCCTCCCATTAGGTTAGGGAACCGAAGGCCAGCTCACCTAGGAGTTAGGGATAGAGATCCACCTCATCCAACTTCTAAAATTCGCTCGAAAGCTACCTTTATCTCATGAAACTGACTCCGGCGCATGTTGCATGAAGGAAACCTGCGCCGGCGCACTTTGCTCAAAGACAACCTGCGCCGGCACACTTTGCTCAAAGACAACCTGCACCGATCTAATTAGGAGTGTGGATAAAGGTCATCAACTTGCTCTAAATGACTAGCTTGATCATGGGACTTCGGGGATTTAGGCACTGAGGTTACATAGGTCTCATGATGGCGAGATTTTGGGTGTAACAATCAACAGTTAAAATGGACTCCTCAATCATGTATAATGTATTTAAATATGATATATTCGATATTTCTATTTATTTTATCATTTGGTTTTCTTTTAGATGCATGTTTCTTTCATATGGTTTTAATAGTTTAGTAACATGGTTATTGGTATGAGAAAATGTGTTGGGTTTATACTAAATTATTGTTAGCAAAAGTATGGAATCAAACTCTGAAATCTTTCTTGAGAAGTTGTTTTCCCAAAGAATATAAATAATGGTAATCATGGTAAGCCAAGGGAAGGAAAAATGGCTTGGAGTAAGTGCCAAGAGGGAAATTGAGGTAATATTTGATTAATTGTTTCAATTAATTTGAATTAGCATTTTATTTCATTGGACATAACATTGATAGTTGTCTTTCTTCATAATAGTGGTCAAGAGGGGTGTTTCCCAAGTGTTCGGAAAAATCCCTAAAGAAAATGTGGCTTTCATTTGGGTGAAAATTGAAAAATAAGTTAGGATTTTATAATAGCTATTGTAATTGTGAATTTAGAAGTATTTTTGTAGAAAATTGTTGCTCCTATGGGTATTGTAAATATAGTTATGATATTTTTGTGTATAATTTTAACTTGGAGTTTGTGTGCCAAGTGTTTGTAAAATGTTCTAAATGAATGCTACTATGTTTATGTGGTCTATAAATATTTAATTCATATTATGTGTGATTAAATTGATTGAGGAAGCCATTGATTAAAATGCCATGGAAAAATAAATAGAGTTGAGTTGCTTTCTCCATGTATGGTTGAAGCTTGGTGTTGCTTGCCATATATTTAAAAAATGTTAAACTTGTTTTTATGTAATTATGGGCAAAAATAAAAGTGTTTTATTTCTACTACATTCATTTGTTTATGTAGTTTTGGGCTAAAAGTGTTTTGGTATAATAAAATTTAGTAAATGGTTTGTGTTGATGTTATTTTAATAAAATGTCTCTATAAGTGTTTCTATGTAGTTTCAAAACCACATTAGGGAGACTTTGTACCATTAGGACCTATAACCCCCATTTTGAGTGTGTCTTTAAGGTTTTGAGAGCCCAATGATCTGGGTAGTTTTGGGGAAATGCTTGTTACCCTATGCAAGTTTTCTACCTGTAACTTCAATTGGTTTTCTGAGTTTTTTCTCTTGAAAATTTATAAGAATGTTATACCCAAAATTATTGTAGGTGTATGCGTGTAAAATGCTTGTATACATGATTGCATACAAAGTGTTTTATGAAACTCCTAAACCATAAAACTATATTCATTAAATAATTGTGTATCATTTGCATATGTATAGGTCTAACAATGGAGTTGAATTTGACTTCAATCTCATTTCTTCTGAACTAATTAAGTATGTTTAAGTTATTAAATTCTCAATTCATTATCATTGCAAGAGACTGGATGTTATATGATTGATAAAAAACCTCAACCAATTGCCTGATTCCTTGAAGGTTGCCTGATTGAATTAATGAACTAGTGGGAACATAAATGCACAAAAATGTTAGAATCACTCTAATTAATTTGTGGATGTAGGTTGCCTTGATGAATTCTAATTGTTGATGAGTTATAAAACCGACATTCTCATTAGTGAGTATGCATATTGGGTTAACTCAAGGAAATGTTGTCTTACTTCCTAAGTATGATGCCCTTGGAGGGCATGAACCTAAATCTTGACTCAGGGAATTCATTGGTGACATAATTGTATGAAATTATAACGTTGTAATGTCATTAGGAAAGTTGGCTATATGGTTGCCATTCTTATCATGTAGGATGGTTTAATATGGAAATTAAGAATAAGATAAAATGATGTAATGAGTCGATGACATAACAAGACGTGGCCTTGGATGGGTAAACTTTAATAATAATAAAAATGGAATACATATGACCCTTAATAAAGAACCAAATGAGGAATACGTATATATCAGGTGGAGTTTTGTATAATAAAATAAAGTAAAGAATATGGTTCCTTTTGGAATGATTCTTGTCTCTTGTTTTTGTTTTGTTGACCTAGTGCTGAGGGGTACCGCATGTGGTACCGGAGCTAGTTACACAACTACGGCCTATTGGTGCCATGTTCTTGTTGGTAGATTGATGTATGCATGGTGATTTTTTATGCATGTTGAATTGTTGTTTATGTTGAATGGGATGCATGTTGGTTACATGTGTTCATTTTTTTTTAACTATTGCATCAAAGTCATTAAGAAACTACCAGAAAGAGAGAATACTTCCTTACATTCCTTTGTATTTTTGCTAATACACATTGTTGAAAGTAAATACCTGAGAGGGATTTACTAATATTTACCTTAAATTAGTGATGCAATTGTATCCCGAGTAGGGAAAAATCATAATTGAAGGATTCTAATTTTATTTGAATCACTTGTCTTTTTAGGGTTGATCTACTCTAATTTTAAAGAAGAACTCTTGCTTTTATTTTCAACATGATCTAATTTTATGTTTGGAAAAAAACATGAGAATGAAAAACGTAATTGTGGATCTTACTTGTGAGATTCCTTTGAGAATGCTTTTGTGATGGTTATTGTTCACATTTGAGAGTATGACATATTACTTGTGAGATTCCTTTGAGAATGCTTTTGTGATGGTTATTGTTGGATGCACATGTTTCTTTCAAAATAAAAGTTGGCAATGAGCATGGACCTCATATTCTTATTGAAATGATTTTTCTTGATGAATCTTTAAAGCTTGTGTTGTATGAACTAAAGTGATGTAGCAAGGATGCTTCAAAGGATGTGCTTTGTATGGTTTGGGTTAAACAAAAGCTTGTGAATAACTTGTAAGCCAATAGGTAAAGGATGCATATGGAGTGTGAATAGTTTCTTATGTGGTTAATGTGTCAATATCAACGTGTTATGGCTAGGAAGAAATGAATGACTCCCATCTTCCATTTACCTTTATAGTAAGGTAAGTTGTTGGAAGTAGATTTGTTATCCAACACTTACCTTTATTTCGAAGTTGTGGATACAAGTTGTTTCTGTTATTTGTGGAAAACTTTGTGAGCACATTTTGTTGAATGAGGATGGATGCCTTATGACTATTGAACTTACTTTTGTACGCATGTTTGTTAAGATATGTAAGTAAGTTGTAGGCAAAGTGTTTCTTAAGATGCATCAACCACAACTTTCATTATGAATATTTTCGTTCTATATTTATTGATTTGGTTTAATGACTATAAGTTGGATCTCTACATATTGTATGTATGAATATATCACAATTCTACAAATACTTAGTTTTGGATTACAAATTGTACGAGGAATACAATTTGGATTATTTAATTAATGCTAAGTATTCTTGAAATTATATGTTAAAATAATGTTTATTTATTCATTATCTCTCTATGTAAAGTGTTGTCGTCATTTGTAGTATTAATGGGAGTAATGTTGGAGCATTACGTCTAAAATTCATGAGAATGGTCAAGTCAAGTGGAATAAGAATCTATAGCGCGAATCTCTTGGAAGAGTCGGATCCTCCCTTTGCTTCTAATTACAAATAAATAATAGGAATTGCGTAATGAATACCATTGAATGGTTGAGAGTGATTTGGATGGCTTGGGAATTTGTATGCAATAGTCAATATAGAGCAACTATTTATGCTCTTACGTCACATGTTGTGTATGATTGATTGATGTAGGATTAAATTGTTTAGCAAGTGTCTCAAAATGGTAGAAAAACTCATTGGAACAAGTTGATTGTCTATTACTTCTTTAATGATATAAATTAATGAAGTCAATTATAGTTGAAAATATAGTATTTAATTGTGTGAAGGACATTTTGTATTAGAATTCTTGGCAATTTTGATATGTGGTTTTATAGTCAATCATTTGAACTTGATTTAATTTGATGGATTGTAGGGTAAGATATGTGCTCTTTAACATGAAATTTGATGAGGAATGAAATTTAATGTGAAATTTCACAAGAAATGATTTTTAATGTCAAATTTCATGAGAAATTATTTTTAATATGAAATTTCATGAGAAATGATTTGTAATGTGAAATTTCATGAGGAATTGGGATTGCAACCCTTTAAAGTGCCCATAAAAATATCCAACAAATTATCCCTTGGAATGTTCTTCACTCTAAGACTCATCTGAGCTGAAAATATGAAGTTGGAAACCATATAGTGTGCAGAATCAATCAAGTCCATTTCTCAAATTTTTCCAGACCAATAGACTTTTGGATATTAGAATGAGCAGTGAAGTTTCTACTTTACAATTTTTGACGTAGTAGTGGGCACCTGAGGAATGAAATTTAATGTGAAATTTAATGGGAAATTGGAATTGCAGTGAATATGTTCCATGTTCCTCTAGAGTAATATTAATGTATTATTTCCATAATACTGATTTCATGAGGAATGCAATTAAGAATTATTTAATGGACAATTATTACTCTTGATTTTGTGTGCTAAGTTGAAAATTTTATTACATGTACTGGTTAAATACTATGATTATATTTGGTCCCTTGGGAGTAGTGCCCAATGTGGAAAATGGGCATTATTTATTGTTGCTTGAATAAATTATTCGGTAAATGGGATAAATTTTATATTTGCTCAACTATTTAGAGCAATTGCCATAATTGAATCCATTAAATGATTTGAATCAATAGTGACTTTGTGATGGAGCAATTCATATTGCATATGAACGTGATCCATGACCTATTTGGAACTTTGTTAGTTTGAGATTATTGAAGGAATGATATGCTCAGAGATAATATCTCTTGTGTGGATGAAACTTAGTTCCATTTGAGCTAGATGATGGACATGAGCTTGTATGGAGATATGATTTTGAGTTCTTGTTAACTCACAACAATGTGTACTTTAGTTATTCCCTAAATGAGAAATTGAACAAGGGTAAGATACCACTCTTGGTAAATTTGGTGTTGCATTTGCAAGGCAATGTGGATGATTATATGGTATGTGGAATGTAAAACAATTGGCTTGATTTTGGGCTTTTGTACTGTGTATACATGATTTTATGGGCAACAAGTGGCCTAATAGAAGCTTGCAAACTTTGGAAAAGAGAAATGAAGTCTCCTTTATAGTTGGGTAGACATGAAGCTTAGATTAAAATTGGAAATGTCTCTTGTGATAGACTACAACTTATGTGAATAGAGAAAGGGATTCATAATCTTGTAGAGTTTATTGTTTTCACGGGTTTCTGCAAGTATTTGTTGTATATTAATGTTAATAAATAATGCATGAAACACCAAGAGTAACTGTGATGAACAGCTAGAAATCATGGATGATTTATAGCTGGAAAGTGTGTTAATTTGTAATTATTATGATGAGTATATATTATAGATAACCTATTCATACATGCATGTGAGGTATCCTAGATTGGAAGCTTGCAGATTGATATTTATGGATAAAAGCCTTCTAAGTGATTCATTAAAGTATGGGTTCTCAAGTAAGAGAAAAAAATGACAATTATGCCTATGGGATTTAAGGGAAGGTTTGCAATAGGGAAATGGTTCAAATGAGGGTTGTATACAACCATATTCCACTGAACCTAGATCTATGATTCTTCCTAGAAATTGAACATGTAGTAAACAGTGGTAAATAGTCCTTGAAGATGGTGATAATAAATGTCAAATATTTCTCGTGGAACACAAAAGGGTGAAATTTAGGTTGTGATAAGCATAATAGCATATGGAATGTGAGAGTGGATTGTAAATAAATGGTTGTGAATGATATCTTGTGTTCATTGTCTTGCTTGATTCACTATTGTTTGTATACATATTGTTGTTTTTTAGTATGTGAGCTTGATTATATGATGGGAAGGACCATAACTGTATTGTATATGATTATATGATTTTGAAGTTGATTTATAATTTGTTTGTGGCTTAGTCAATTTGAAATTGCTATAGAAAAGGATAAGTTTTGACATTGTGTCTGGTAATAAGAAGATAATATAATAGTTAAGGCTTGAAATGTGATAACACTTATAGGGAATTATGTCTTGAGATGGTATGGTTAATTGCATGCTTCATTTTAGTATGATATGTTTTGACTTCATGGAGATGTTTGTGCTTCAGAGAAATCTGAATTATGAATTTGACATTGAGCCAAAGATGTAGCTCTTATGATATTAACATGATGAGATATGGTTATGATCTTATTTTGTGATCTATTTTACATAACACAATTCTTTGGTTATTGCATGGAAACTTGAGGCCAAGTTTTGTTCCAAGGGGGAATTATTTAATGTCCTTCCTTCTCTAATTTTATTTGGTATCTTGCCTAATTCTATTTGTTGTATGATAAGGAGGCTAACAATAGATTGGATGTTTTCAAGGGTTTTATCTGTATAGATAGGGTGAATATCTATACTTTGGGCATGTAGAATGATTTATAAGGATGTTTTGATGCATTCTTGATTATTGAGTAGGTAGTTGTGTAACACAACGATGACATGATTCCTTATTGTAATGGATTAATGAATGATAGATTGGATTCTTAGATGACATAGTTTGATAATATTCTAATACTTAAATACTAATAATAGAAAGAAAGTATGAATTGTGGTAGGATGATAGGCCCCGCGGGACTTTTAGGTAGAGTTGACTAAATAAAAGGAAGGTTGTGGAAGAAAAACTAAATACTACAAAAAATTAATGAAACTAATAGAAATTCATTTGATGTTATGTTTGATTGCAATTCATATCTATATCCTTAGGCCATGATATTATTTCATTGATTTTAGTGGTGCAAGTAATGGGTCATCTAAAGGGTGACACAAATGCACACAACTATCTGGGAGAGCTCCAAGTTGGGAATCTGATAGTAAGATCCATGGAGGATAACTTGGATATAAAAGTGATTGAAATTTTATTAGTCAAGACTTATATATATATTTTGACTAAACATTAAGGGATTATGGAAGCCCACTTGAAAAATTACAAACATGTTAAGGGTAACATGTCACTTGAAGTTGAGTTGCTTATATTACCCTTTGATGTATTTGATATGTGTGGTTCTATATCTTTGAAGGGTACAAGGCAAAGCCTTGAAAACATGCCAATAGATGGGTGTGGACTAAAACAAGTGAATTCTTAATAGAGGCATGGAGTCTCAACATAAGCGTGGAGTCTCAACATAGACACAGAGTCACGATAGAGGCATGGAGTATATCTTTGAAAAATAGATGGGATGGTTATGTTTGGGGTGAAGGCATAGAGTTGGGATGAACTTACTCCCCATCCTTCCATATGTGGAACCAAACTAAGGTAACCTAAAAGACCCCATGGTTGAATTAATCAATAAGCTAATTTACCACTTTTTTTTGGCAGGGGGGGTGCTCTTTGATAAATTATTATTTTAAAGAACATATGAAAATTAGTGAATTATGGGAAATTATATAATTACATTAAATATTTATCTCCAAGTGACACCTCAGAGGGTGATTATTCACCTATTTAATAATTTCAAATAAAAAGTAAATAGTGGGAGTGATATATATTTGGAAATTAAGGAAGCGTGATGAATATTTGGTAATTTCTAAATAAGAAAATTAATTTAATTTTGCATGCAGGGGCAAGGTGGCTAGCCTCATTAGGCCTATAAATAGGTGAGGCCTCCATGGGTTTTTTGGGGGAACTTGGAGAGTATTGAAATGTTGTAGAAATTTTGCTAGCACTTAAATTAGCCCAAGATGAATATGAAGGTAAGCTACGAGAGAAACCCCTTATTAGATGTGCCATTATTTTGCCTGACAAGTTCAATTGGTGGGAAACCTACCATTGAAATATATTCTACATCAGAGATTGCTTATGAGCCCACACAACTTGGGGGTCTAAGGGAAATAAGTTTTTTTGAGTATGGTTGGGAGGAAATTGATTAACACCATTTGAGTTCATAATGGAAATGGTAATGTGGAACTAGATATTCGATCGACTATTAAAATGGAGTCCTTGATAAGGTATAATGTATTTAAATTTGATATATTCCATATTGCTGTTTAATTGATCACTTGGTTCTCTTTTAGATGCATGTTGATTTAATATGGATTTACTAGCTTACTAACATAATTGTTGGTATGAGAAAATGTGTTGGGTTTATGCTAAATTGTTGCAAGCAAAAGTATGGGAGCAAACTCTAAAAGATTATAGAGAAGTTGTTTGAAGTTGTCTCCCCAAAGAACAAAAATAATCGTAGTCACGGTAAGCCAAGGGAAGAAAAAATGACTTGGAGAAAGTTCCAAGAGGGAAACTGAGGTAATATTTGATTAATTGTTTCAATTAATTTGAATTAACATTTTGTTTTCATTGTACATAAAGTTGGTAGTTGTCTTTCTTCATAATATAGGTTACAGGGGATGCTTGCTAAGTGTTGGAAAAATCACTAAAGAAAATGTGGCTTCCATTTGGGGAAATTTTTGAAAAAGAACTTAGGATTTCATAATAATTGATATGAATTTAGAAGTATTTTTGTAGGAAATTGTTGCTCCTCTGCGTATTTTAAACCTGGTTATGATATTTCCATGTATAAATGTGACTTGGAGTTTGTGTGCCAAGTGTTTCTAACAGTTTTGAATGAATGCTAATGTGTTTATGTGGTCTATAAATATTTAATTCAAGTTATGTGTGATTATATTGGTTGAGGAAGCCATCGATTAAACTAACACAGAAAAAGAAACATAGTTGGATTTCTTTCTCCATGTATGATTGAAGCTTGGTGTTGCTTTCCACATGTTTAAGAAATGCATGCATGAGTTCTATGAATTTGTGGACAAATAGGGGTCTTTGGTTGTTGAAACATTCATTTGTTATCAATATGGTTATGTGGTTTTGGGCTAGAAGCATTTTGGTCTAGTAAAATTTGGAGAATTGTCCATGTTGGTGTGATTTTAATAAAATGTATCTATAAGTGTTTTTGTGTGGTTTCAAAACCACATTAGGGGGTATCCATAACATTTGGACATGTAAACCCCTATTTCAAGTCTAGCTTTAAGTTTTTGAAAGACCAATTATGTGACTTGGGTAATTTTGGGGAAATGCTTGTTACCCTATGGGGGTTTTCTACCTGTAAATTCAATTGGTTTCCTAAGTTTTTTTCTTTCGAGATTTATAAGAATATTACACCCAAAATTTTTGTAGGTGGATATGTGTAAAATGATTGTATAAATGGTTGCATACAAAGTGTCTGATGAAATTCCCAAACTAGAAGATTATATTCATTAAATAATTGTGTATCATTTGCACTCATAAATTAATGTATATGTCTAACAATGGAGTTTTTTTTTTTTCCTTGGAAAATGTCCGCAATTTTATTTCAAAAAGATGATTAAAATTACATTCTGCACATGTAGTAGAATCAACAAGGATCCCTACATTTTCACAAATTTCTGTCCCATATAAGCAGAAACAACAGCTTATAAAGAGCTGAACCAAAAAAGAGATACCCAGAGAAAATGTTGCCACAAGAAGAAGAATCTTGAACAGCAGGTGAAACCACCAGTTTTAGATCTGGATACTCGACAAAGGTAACAACCAAGAGAACGCCGCCACCATCATGTAGCAGATGCCGTCGAAGGTTAGCTGCCGCCGTCGAATAGTATCCGTCGTTGAAGAGGCAGGAGCCTGTAACCCCACGCCGTCAAGGGAGGATGCCGCCGAAAGGCTGGGATCTTGATGCCCCACAGCCGCCGCACTCAGGGATGGATGCCACCGAAGAAGTGGGCCTTCTCGGCCAAGAGCTTCACCTCCTGCGTGGACGCCCCAGCTGGCATCAAGATCCGGCGCATATGATCGCCAATCTGGCCTCGGACAAGCCCCTGCCTCATAGTCCGCGCTGAATCTCTTCACAACCCTGCGTCTCAGCACGAGGGCAAATCGCTTCAAGCGGCATTGCCCTGTGTGCGGTCGTGACGCCTCCACCGAATGAACCTCCCCTCAGGAAACCCACCGGCCTCCAAGAACTCAAAGCAACCGTAGCAAAACGGCTCCGCCTGTGGCCAGCAACAGCTCAGAACTGCATCTAGCCCGCAACATTGAATCCTGGAGCAGACTGCCGTGAGTCCCTATCGAGTAGCCTCCACCAGAAGAAAGGTCGCCGCCCTTCAGGAAGCCTGCAAGAAGGCATCAGCTATGCACAGA
Source organism: Larix kaempferi (assembly GCA_027924585.1). Classification (NCBI taxonomy): domain Eukaryota; kingdom Viridiplantae; phylum Streptophyta; class Pinopsida; order Pinales; family Pinaceae; genus Larix; species Larix kaempferi. The sequence goes on along the minus strand of BSBM01000592.1, from coordinate 8,128,405 downwards.
GAGGAGGGGCGGCTGGGACAAACTCTGGCCGCCCAAGCTTAAACAAGAATACGACTCTCAAAACCAGAGATAGGGTTTTCGCAGAGCTCTCATTTGGAATCAATTAAATTTCATCATCTAACAATGGAATTGAATGTTAATTCAATATCATTAATTTTGAACCAATTAAGTATGTTTAAGTTATTAAATTCTCAATTTAGTATCCTTGTAAGAGATTGCATGTTATATGATTGATAAAAGACCTCAACCAATTTCTTGATTCCTTGAAGGTTGCCTAGTTGAATTATTGAACCAATGGGAACTATACATACGTAGAAGTGTTAGAATTATTTTAATTAATTTATGGTTGCAGATTTCCTTGATGAATTATAATGGTTGATGAGTTAATGAAACCCTCATGCTTATTAGTGAGTATGCATATTGGATTAACACGAGGAAAGGTTGTCTTACATCCTACGTATGACACCCTTGGGGGGAATAAACCTTAATCTTAATTCAAAGAATTTAGTGGTGACATAATTGTATGAAATTATAACATAAAGTCATTAGGAGAGTTGGTTATATGGCTTCCATACTCATAATGCAAGATGGCTTAAGAGGGAACTTAAGAATGAGATACAGTCATGTAATAGGCCCATGACATGAAAAGACATGTGACCTTGGACGGGTAAACTCTAATAATAATAAAAATGGAATACGTATGATGCTTAGCAAATAAAAAAATGAGGACTAAATAAATATGAAGTGGATTTTTGTATTAAAAACATAAAAAATAAAAATCATGGTTTCTTTTGGAGCAATTCTTGTCTTTTTTTTGTTATGTTGACATAGTGCCGAGGAGCACTAAAATTACAGAGTAATAAGATGAAAGGAAATGGATCAAGTGTTGATAACATTGAGAATAAGAGGACCATATGATAAACCATTCACAAGATAAAATGGTGATCATCAAATGCAAAAGTACAAAAGCACACTAAAGAAACACATTAAGAGTACAAATTACTAGAACACTAGACCAATTTGGGATGGGATGAAGGATTTACAAAGTGATTGAAAGAGAAGGAAGAATCCATTGTTCCTACCCCCTTAATGAAAACTTATTTCACACCTAATATATATCGAAGATGTAAAAGGATGTCCTATCAAGGGCTTAATGTATAATGCATTGGTGTTGAACTGGTATTAGGTAAGCTAGATAAAAGCAATCTCGAGAAGATGGAAATAATGAATTTGAAAGTGATCTAATAAAATGGACAATAAGTGTTAAATATTAAGAATGATCCAACCAAACCAAATATGACTACTCCAAACAACTCATGTGTTGAGATAGTATCCCATCTGAGAAGAAAATGTAGGAAGGAAGCAAAAGGCATTGCCATCATAATTGTCAAAAGAGATATAAGTGTTGAAGCTAAAAATATCAGGGTATATGCTTTAAGAGGCAAATATCTATCAGTAATCCATGAGAATGCTTCAAGGAATGAGGAACCTTGGGGAAGTTGAAGGTGATCTAACAAGGACACAAAACAAAAGAGCAATCAAATTTCTTCAAGGAATCAAAGAGATTTGACCCAAATCTCAAGAAAAATATTAAAAAATCTCATCAAGTGGCCCAAGTAATACATGATCCAAAATGCTTGAGTATAACGAAGGAACCAAAATATTTCATTATAACAATCTCAAGCTAAAAAAATTGGATGCAAATGCACAAAAACACAAAATATGATGGCACCAATGATCATCATAAGTTCTCTAAGAAAAGAGTGGTTTATCAAACAAAGTTGGAATCAAATTCCATGTTTTAAATATGGTGGATGTGTTGAAGCTAAAGAAGATCAAATACAAATGCATGAAAAGACAAAAAGTTGTCCTAATAAAATGAATTCTCTAGGAAGTTAGTGGTGCCAACATACAAATATCAAAGCAAACACCACCATTTTCATATAAATTAAGTGTTGAAGCAAAAGAGGATCTATTAGAGAGGTGAAAAAATGATAAAGCATTGATACCAATCACATAGGTACTCTAGGTGGAGAGGTGTAAGCGAAAAAAATCTAGTCAAGTTGCTTCATGGAAAAGAAGCAAACATCAAAGCTATTGAGATGGCTAAAGTGTTGAAGCTAAATGATATCATATGAAGGTGAACTAAAATGAAAAATTCTTCATTGATCAACAAAGGTGTTCCAATTAAAAATTTGTGCCAATGCAAATAAATTGGACAACACCAAAATAATGCCACCAAGATGAGACAAACTTTTTCATATGGGTCCTGGCAAAAAATAGCCTTATTAGGTAGTCATTTACAATCCAAGAAATTATCACACAATATCCCTCTATAAATATGAGTTGAGGTGTTGTTAAAACCATGATCAAATATGACAACATCAACTTGACCATAACAAGGTGAAAAACAATGCTCCAAAATAATAAGATTCAAGAAACCAAAAAATTACTTCCCACAAATCGACAAAGTTGATTAGATTTTTCATCGGTGAGTGTAGGCACAAGTGGTTAAGAATGGGAGAGAAAAATCATTAAGGTTTCAAGGAACAACCTATGAAACATGACGTGAGGTTCATAGAGAGCATGCTAAAGTGAAAGAAGATACAACCTTTATGTAGATAATTGGAGAATATATCAAATATCAACATAAGTGATCTAATCATTCAAACCAAAGAACATTGAATGGATACCATCATAGGTCATCAAGTGAAGAGACCTCATAATGAACAATCAACAAGAGAAAATGTTGGGAAAGTCCACCTTGTGTCTTAAGGAGTATCACTATTCTGATGTTGATACAAATATCTATAAAGGGACATGTACTTAAGTCAATGATCCTCATCGTTTTTGTTAACACAATTGGTTTTCTTCAAGGAATTCAAAGGTACAATTTATGTATCCAAAGTGATCTTGAAGAAATCATTCTCAATATATCATCCATGTAGGACTTTCATAAGTAATAACCAGAATTGGTTAAGTGGATTGCAATTATTAGCTAGAAAAATAGACTGACTACACCAAATTATGTAAAGTGTGTGAAAAAAAAAATATTTCACAAAAAAATACATTAAAAAAGGTGCTCAATTGACCACGATATGTCCTTTAGAAGTTACAAAATTGAGGATTAGAGGGACTTTTATGATAAAATTGAGAAATAAGAAGTGTTAAATAGGAAAGTTCCATACACAAACTACACCAATGTGAGGAGCATGAAAAAACACACATTCTACACAAAATTGCATTTAAAATGGACTTGGTAGGACAAAGTTTTGCTCATTTGAAAATAACCGTTGAAAAGAAAAATTCCAATAGAGAAGAGATCCTCCAAAAGTGTTGATGTGATGCTAACTTGGCATGTGATACATGGAAGTATTTTAATGTAGTGGTATGTGCAAATGACATACAACAAAATGGTGACATGATAGATTGCATGGCATAATGATGTAGTGCTTGCATGGATATCTGGTGATGTGGCACTATCTACAAATGACATATGACTGTGTGATGTGGAAAACGATTCATGTGGGAAAAAAAGGTCCATGTGGTAGGGGTAACTATGTGGTGTGTAGATGATAGTCTTGATCAAAGGTTTAACTATTTATGTCAAGGTAAGGGGACACATGATTTCAAGTGGTAGACAACTGTTACTCCCAAAATAAATCCACACGGTGATGTAGGATCCAAGGGAAGAGGTTGTGTGTTGGGAAATGTACCTAAAAAATAAGTCTAGATGACAACTCACTGGAGGACATAAGGGGGGTACCATTCCAAACAAGGATGATTCCATGTGATCCAAGCCATGAAAATTTCAAGTAGTGCTCTTGTTAGAGGAAGAAAATGAATGGTAACAACCATTGAACTACGAAAAGGCCTTTGACCATGGTGGAGATCCCATGATGAAAATGGATCATTATTACAGGAAATGCGTGTGAGAGGGGCCTTGTAGAGAGTGTTGGCTTGGAGCACCTATAAAAAATATAAAATCAATAGATAGAATGATCACAAATTAGGAGAAGAAGCTTGATGTCCAATGAGTAATTGTAACCTTGGAAAACATAGAGAGGTTAGGAGGGACTAAACAATGGCTACCACCTACAAAGTACACCCACCGAAAGAAGCTAGTTTGAACAATGACATGGGAGGTACCTTATTTCACGAGTATAGGGGGCATTGAAGTCAACAACCATTTTGAGGGATAAAAGAAACTAGCAGGGGCCTCAGATCTTGAAAAAAGTAGATAAATTATTTAGACAAACTTATAAAATAAATTTTTCTTTACCACTTTTAAAGAGAGGACCATGATGGAAATATTCAAAACTGGGGAAAATGAAGGCCTTTTTTAACAAAATGAAAGGAATTGATGTTAAAACATATTTTTCTAGATGCATTGGAATTGCGAGAAATACTCCACAATGCATGGATTTTTCCAAAATAGAACAATAATATTAGGAGTTTTATAAGTCTGATTCAACAAAGAAACTAAGTGTTTTTAAGCTCTTGCAATGCTAAAGATATCTACAAGGCCCAGTTATGCCAATGAATAAATAACATCAACATGCACTAAAAAAATAATACATAGTTGTGGCAATCTACTCAATCTTTATTAGAAAAAAGGAGTTAACATCACAAGTTCTCTAATGCCATGTTGAAATCATAGGTGGGTAACCAAGGAGAGAATGCCGTAGGGAAATAACCCACACAAATCAAAGAAAGAGCCATTAATATTGACATGGTAAAATCCTCAAAGAGGGAAACATCCATAGAGCAACATAAAAAGTTGTATTACCACTCAAGAAAGATAGGCTACATCTAGTAATACTCTACTTTTCATCATGTGACATCACACTAGTGCAATGGATAAATGACCCTCCATGATATTTAAGTAGATATCATGGAACAATGAGGTGAAAGGGAACAAATGAAGTGTCAATACAATTGAGAATATGAGGACCGATGGATAACCCATGCACAAGATGAAATGGTGATCATCAAATACAAAAACATAAAATAACACTAAAGAAACATGCTAAAATCACATATGAGTAGAACATTAGACCATTTTTTTATAAAATGCTTCATGTTCGATATATATATATATATATATAGATATATATATATATATATAGATAGATAGATAGATAGATAGATAGATATTACATTAAAAAAAACATTGTAGGACAACCACACCAAGCTAGTGTCATATATGCTACACTATCCAAAGTAAAAAGAAATAAGCACACGAAGTGTTGACTCGCTAGAGTGAAGTGACACATCATGATGCAATGGGAACAAAACCCACACAAAGAGGAGGGATTTATCTTGTGCTATTGGATTTTGGCCTTTCAACCACCCTAAATTTTAAAATTTGAATAACCCTTTATACTCCTAGGGTCAACAAAAATTTTCTAAGGATGTAAAATTTGCATTAATTTCTCAAAAAATTCAAGTATGTTGTGAAAATAGCCTACAAATTTGCATGAGAGGGCTAAGAGAAATGCATGCCAAGGTTCATACAAGTGCATTTTTTGAAAAAGTGCTATTAAAGGTCTGCATATTTTTGCATTGTTGACAAAACCCATATATCAGAATTCCCGAGTTTGTGCCATTTTGCTCGCATATAATTTGCCAACTCAACCACTTCTGTATTTTTCATTGAAATTGATGAAAATTGCCTTACTTCACTAAAATGCACACCTAGGGTTTATTTCTTTTCCAGATTGAATGTTTAAATTGGAGAATTTGATTTTTCCATTCCGCACCTTTTCTACATTTCCACATTTTCAATTTGAGTCTTAAAAGTTGTTATTGTGCAAAAAGACTCAAATTTTGTCCTCTTTTTACACAATATGTTAAGTCTATGAAGCATAAAATATCCTTGTTGTTTTGTAATTTGTCACACTAGGCACAAAATCCATGTCATACATTTCCTTGATTTATCTCTAAATGCACACATTTTTCCTTTAGAACTGCTCTCTAGCAGTGCTTTTGACGTTTAAAGATAGTGCACACAATCATCACTAAAATGCACATCGAGGTCAAGCTTAGGATCCAAATCATGTTCTGAAAGATTATATGAATTCTATATTCAATTATTTATGAGTCCTTTTGACTTGTGCTATGACCCCACTTCTACAGCCTATTGTGCTTGAAACAAAATTGTCATTTTTTCCTCAATTCAAGAAAATGCATGTCAAGACCACAAAAAATGCATGCCTATGGCAAAGTAGGCATGCCCAAGTCTTGAAATATGGACTAGAAATACTTCTAAGTCTCCCACACCTATCTATCATTTCAAATCCATGCAAGACATATTTCTTAGTCAATGGATGCTCTTATGTTAATAGACATCTATGTATCCTTAGGAATTCTTAATTATGTTATCATATCATATTTGGTTACCTCAGGAATGCATTTTTATACAATCAATGTGCATTTTCTTGAGGTTGTCTAGCTTGAATTGTACCCTATCATAAAGGAAGGTTGCTTCTATTTTTACACAATAGGGATTTTTGGGGATGGGATTGAAAGTATGGAAATGTAGAATGGCCAAGGAGATTAAAATACACACCTGGAAACTTTTTTTTAGCTTTAATGAGGTTTGGGCATTCATTTTGGTTAAATAGGTCAAACAAGTTAGCTCATGTTTTTTGTTGTTTTGAAACATTTATTATGGGCATCTAGAGACTCATGTGGAAAATCAAACACATTGGTTTTCTATTAAATGTTGGATAATTACAATCTATGATTCATATTTAACTTGGCTTGACTCTCCATAGGCCCAAAGTGATTTTTTTGGAGACTTTTAAAGCCGACTTAACACTTTTTTTTAAGGAATTTGAGTAGCAACTATTTTTTCTTAACAATATTGTTGCATGGATTAGAATTTCATCTATTGTAATGATTTTCACATTTTAGTCTTCATAGTTCTATAAATTGCACATCCTATCTAAATTATGTACTCATGAAGGGTAAGAAAAATGAAGACAACTCTTCGTGCATGTCAAGGTGCCAAATTATACATTAATGATCTCCTTAACCTTGAACAAATCATAAGGATACCCTCGATTCACAAGTTCATGGAAGTTTTCATTATAGTGTTTGAGATTGAGTGTGTGTTGTATTAACTTAAGTAATTTAGAAAAATTATTATTATTTGATAAGGTTGAGTACTTTATAAAAAATGTACTTTATATGAGATAGAGTATTGATAATCACATTCACTTCATTAAATCATGTACTTGAAATCCATTAAAAAAACTTATTTGAGCATGGATAACTAAAGCAATTCATGGCTAATTGAGTAGACACAACAAAATTGCAATGAACAAAACATTACCTAAGCCCTAAGCCCTATTTAAAAAGGATAGGTTTGTAGTCCATGAATTTAGATATGAACCTAGGAAACCATGGTTATAGTTAAAACAAACCCGTCCTTTACCATAGCAAGAGGTGAAACAAAGGGGTCCCAAAATGATAGGTTCATTGCGAAAAAATTCCAAGAACACTCTGATGCACGGAGAAATAAAAACAATTGGCCAACATGTATACTAATGTTCCTGAGAAATGCATGTGTATGATTTTGCTTTTGGATAGTTTAATTTTAAAAAGAACAACATAGATGATGACATTCTTACTTATGATGCTGGGTCCATGGAATTTATACTTTTTGTAGAGAGGTTTTATCTAGACCCCGATCTTGTTACCAAGGAACACAAATTCCATGTAGAGAAGGAGCAATGTTTAACTGTAAGAAAATCCCTAAGTAGGAAAATAATGCGATTGCCAAAAAAATTATGGGGAAAATGTAAATGTTCCCAGGAATGGTTTAAAAATGTAAATGTTCATCTGGGTCTATACAAAACCTTAATTCGGATTCTCCTTGTGAAGATTATGAATGCTCACCAATATGATATTTCAAGTGATTGCATGAAGCTACTCATACATTGGGTTGAAGATAGGGTAATAAATGTCTTTGATTTAATGGCTAAGAAATTGAATTCTTTCCTACAAGAGAGTTAAAATAAGAGGGTTAAGTTCAATTTCTTAGGGACACTGCAAAAAATGTTGATTTATATCAACCCAATGTGGCTCTAATATAGACTCTCGACGATATTAATTTGCCTCAAGCTTCAACTTTCTCACAACCATTTGGTATTAAAATTTACATTAGGAGATGTAAAATGATGAAAAAGAATAAAGAAGTACACGTACAGTCTCAAAAAAAATGTGGAAGGTTTAGGAAATTTCAATGACAATTTGTCTAAAGAATTTATCCCCCATGAAGAAGTAGTTACTACTACAACTCAAAAGAATTACATGGATTTGAAAACGAAGTTCAAGGGTAGGAAGTTTTGAAAAATGATATGGAACCAAGTAATGATGTTTTTTCTAATCCTCTAGAGACTCTAATTTATAGAATTCCTCCTCAAAAGTTGGCAATAGAATACAATGCCTCTGTTACATCTTTTTCAATGTCTTCAAGATTGATTTTACATAGTTCATCATCATCATCATATATATATATATATATATATATATATATATATATTTTCACTATTTGATAAAATGGTTCATTTCAAAGAACAAGTTGCAATGGAGGAGGTTTCCTCTATGGGAAACTTGAAGGAAATGTAGAATGTAAAGGAGAACAATATTCTTGAATGCCTTAATTGGATTGCAAGGTTAAAAAACACTTATGAATAAAAAAGCAACCATAACCATAATCATACAAGGCGTGATGCTAATATTTGAATTTATCGAGTCATGGAGATATAATCAATGATGATGTTAGGAAGGGATTGAAACACTTGATGTATCCTTTGGAAATTAATAAAGCTAAGTAGACGTAATCTTGAAAAAGAGGTGGAAAATAAACCAAGGTTTTTGAATTTATCTCCATTAAACACTGTATTAGTCTTAACACTGAAGTTGTGAGCAAATTGAAAGGGAAATAATATTTATTTGAAAACTTAAATGTTGAGTTTCAAAACATATTTTTTTTTCCAAGGATCAAAATATCAAGTGAAATTAAAATAGTAACAAGATAAACCACTTAAAATAGGAACAAGATAAACACGAGGAGGAGATTGTAGGATTTAATATAAAAGTTTACAAAGTGAAAAAAACCATTCATAAGAAAGATGAAATGAGGAGAGATAGGAAATTGGAAAATATCTCTTTAACAATCAAGCTTAAAGAAAATAAAAAAGGAAAAACAATTCTTAATAAATGAAGTCTTAAGGGTAGATGTAAGGATACACCTTTAAATGATTGGGAAAAGTCCTTAGATAATTGAGAGGGAAAAGTCCTTAGATAATTGAGAGAAGTCCTTGCAACAAATTATCTCAATAATGAATGTTGTAGGTGATATTTGGGTTCATCATTGTAATAATGCATATAAGATAGTTGAAAAAGAACAAAGATTGCAAAGTTCAATTGAAAAATTTCAGAAGACTCGAAAACACAAAATTGAGATGTACAATGCAGAGACAAAAGTTGAAATTACAAAGACCTTGAGTTGAGATGCTAGCAATTGTGTATGTGTGTGTATACACACTAATTTGCAATAGTATGTATATAAATAGTATCTATATAAAGTTAAAGACCCGGAGCAAACATTACAACATGTGCTCGCTCTAGCTCTCGAAGAATCAAGGTTTCTAAGAAAGGCAAGAGAGAATGTATTCAATTTTCTTCTTCTCAAGAGGAAGGCTTGCATAAACATGCCAAGTAATGTAGGGTTATAAAATGCAATTGTTTATATGTACCTAAGTAAGTACATTTAAATGTGTTAATATATAATATATAATTTTTGATGGAGTTGATGATTTCTAGCCCATATATAATGTTTATGTATTGCACTTTTTATGCATTTGTGATTGATTATATATTAATTCTATCCCATTGGTAATGTTCATGTTTTTTTGCTATTAAAGTATATTTTTGAATGATAGTTAATGAATTTTATCTCATAAGTAGTTTTCAAGTTATTTTCTCTTAATGAACATATGTGATTGATTGTTAATTCACAAACACATATTGTTAAATTTTATAGTGGAGATATTTCATTTTTCTCATTCTTTCATTCTTTGCCAGGACTCAGCTACATGATATATTAAAATCTATTGAAGTTATTTTCTCTTAATGGGCATATGTGATTGATAGTTAATTCACAAACACATATTGTTAAATTTTATAGTGGTCATATTTCATTTCTCTCATTCTTTGCAAGGACTCAATTACATGATGTATTAAAATCTACTGATATTAATAATGTATTAAAATCTAATGATATTATATTAGTATTAATCTTAATGTTAATAAGAACTTTGTTTTAATGGATACATTACGATTAATATTAAAATAATATAATATTAAAATAATATAAGTAGATTTTAATACATTATTAATATTAATGAAGTATTAATATATAATAATACTATATTATTATTAAATAAATACTATTATTATTTTATATTAATGATTTAATAAAAGCTTTGAACATAAAAAGCTTTTAAATCTACACATTTTACATTAATTTTTATCAATTTTAATTATTTCAATTTCTAAGGAAATTATATAAAAAACATTAATTAATTTTTTAAAAATCTTAACTACTACCTAAAACCCTAAGTCTTGAAGTCGACTTACATTTGTCTCTGCATCTCAAAAATTGAATATTAATACCTAAGATCACCGGTTCTTCAAACTTGACAAACTGTATCGAGGATGAGTCCTGTTATGAATTCGAAACGTTGATGATGAACATGGCTACTGTGGAATTTCCGAGACATGAATCTGACGGAAAAAAATTGCAATGTTTTCCATTTCCGAACTGTGACACATGAGGGGGTCTTTGAATCCAATATCTACATTGTTACAATCTACTAATTAAATTTTAACAATGTAGATGGATTCACAGACCCCCTAGAAGGGGGTCTTTGAATCCATCTGCAATGTTAAAGGGATTTTAACACTGTAAATGGATTTTTTTTTTTTACTAAAACGGTTATAGGCCTTTTGTATTGATCATTTGGCTAGCTAACTGCCACATTCTTACATTCAAAGTTTCTGTTCTGAAAATGCATAGATTCCAGAAAGCAGAGTAGGATATGCTCACTATCTCTAATACAAAATTTGAATAAAAAATGAACAGACAAAAACTTCAATCCAGCATGGAAGTCTTATTCTCTGCATTTTGAAGTATTCCATTCTCCTCCTCCTTCAAAGCCAACTCAGCCGGCCATAGCACACTCCATTTGGTTCGAATTCCAGTACTTCATGCTGATCCAGAATGTACACAGAGATTTCCTCCCTTACCGAATCAATTCCCTGGCGCAAACACTCCCATCGTATAGTCCCAGTTTTTTCACCATTATCTGCTTTATCTCCATCGACTGGCATGCGATACATCTGCCAGATCAAAATGAAATTCTTGGTATGATCAATATCATTCAGTCCTCCTGGCTGGTAACGAATGGATCAACATAATATTCATTAGCTATAGGTAAGGAGAGGAGACACCGATTCTCTATGAATCCTCGAACTTGCCTGAGCTCAATGCTCCTCCACCTCCTCCTTCTACACGAAGTTCCAGAGGGGAGCTATTTCAGCCTGTAATTCCCTTATTTCTTTAATTGACATCTAATCAACCAAAGCTTGTCTTGCGCTAGGGGATAGACGCTCGCTTTTCAATTCCATTAACAATTAAATTTCCCTTGCTTAGGGAAGCTCCTTTATTGGCTTCATTATCTGCTAGATGATTAAGATTTCGAAGGACATGGTAGCATTGAACTTCTTCAAATGCTTTCAGCTGCGCTATGATTTTCTGGTGATAGTGGGCCAGTCTCATCCCATTGAGCTCTTTCTTCAGATTAATTGCCTGCATGATTATTCGAGAGTCGCCAAATATTGCGAGCTTGTTTATGGAGAGACTTCTGGCTTGTTTCAGGCCTTGCCAGATGGCAAGGATTTCAGCATTGTTGTTGGTATTTTGGCCCAGCCCCCAGGCGAAAGATAGAATAATATTCCCAGATATGTCGATAATGATTCCTCCACTCCCCGCAGGTCCAGGGTTCCCTTTCGAGGCCCCATCCACATGCAGAGCATGCTTGTTCAGGGATGATCTCCATTTTATAAATTCTTGCTCCTCTAACCTGATTTCCCACTTAGAGTAGTGCTTGACAATGTTCTTGGTTCTGGTAAGAAGGGCTGAGTCTAGCCCTTGAAACCAACTGTACTCCTCTTTGTCAGGGGTATCTTCATTGGAGATCTTAGGATTATTGGCCACTAGCTCTCCTATCAGCGCCTTGACTTTGATTGCGACATGGTCTGGCGAGACTGCCTTGTCCCTAAAAATTCTATTGTTACGTTCAAGCCACAATTTCCAACAACCGATTTTTAGGACCCACATCCAACAGTGCTTTAGCAAATTCAATCTGGACAAAGAAAAGGGAGCAGAGCAGATCCAGGATGCGAACATGACAGAGATGGAAAGAGAGGGGGCCAGATTCAGCTGAGCAAACAGGATATTCCATAGTTCTGAAGCAAAGGGACACTGAAGAAAGAGATGGGTCGAATTTTCCTCATGGCAGGCGCAGAGAGGGCATCTTGAAGGCCCCTCCCATCCTCTTTTCAGAAGGTTATCCCAGGTAAAAATGCTGTCATGAAGAAGAGACCAGCAGAAATGGTCAATTTTGGGAAGGGAGGGTAGCAGCCAGAGGTTCTTCCACTTAGCAGGGTCCGGAGCTGCCCAAGGAATGGCTTTTAATGCAACATATCCAGCAGCTGCAGTGTAGGTACCTGAGGAGGGCCCCCAGCCTCTTTTGTCCTTCTTAACAGAAGAGGGGGAAAGACCTTGCAGGGCCTCTAACAGGGAGCTAGCTTCATTCTCCAGGGCTTGCGGGACATCCCCCAAATTCCAATCAGACCAGCAGTCATCCAGACTCCAGCATGAAAGATCCCCCAAGGTGAATTTGCTATTCATATGAAGCCAGTTTTTGATATTTTCCAGTCCTTCCAATTCTTTTATAGGGGGCTGCCCTAAAATGGAGTCATCCCAGAACTTAATACTGGAGCCATTTCCCGGAATCCATGTGAGATTGGAGGTTATCAAGTCAAGTGATTTTAGACAAAGAGAAAAAATTGAAGAGCCTTTCCGAGTCTTAGGTGGGTTGTCCAAGCACCTCTCTTTGTGCCCGCTGAAGTACTTTGTCCTTAACGCTTTGGAACTCCACGTTGTTTTGCCCCTTATCATTTTCCACAAGATCTTGCCCCCCATAGCCAGATTCTGAGTAGCCACGTCTCGGATTTGCAGCCCACCTTCAAGCTTGGGGGCTTTGACCTTATCCCAACTGACTTGATGCATTTTCCTTCCCATGTTCCTTCCCCCTTCCCAAAGGAATTTTCTCAATATTTTATCTATTTCTTTCACTATTCCTTTCGGGGCTAGCAGAATCGAGGCCTGGTAAAGAGGAAGGGCAGTAAGGACCGAGTTAATTAGAATAGTTTTTCCTGCTTTGTTTAACCATGAGGCCCCCCAAGCCAACAATTTAGCCTTGATTTTGTCCAATAGTGGCATCCAGAGATTCCTTCTAGGTGTAGCTTTAATAAGTGGAATGCCAAGATATTTTATTGATTCCCACTTGGTAGTTCCTTCCATTTCCAGCATTCTAGCAATATCTATCATTTCAATGGGGGTGCAATTCCAACCGTAGATTTTACTTTTCCTCAAACTGATCTCACTGCCAGATATATCCGTGTAATCGTCCAGCTCTTTTTTAAAAGATCTCGCCGTGTTCAGATTAGCCTGACCCAATAGAAGTGTATCATCGGCAAATTGAGCATGGTTTATGTTCTTCACTCTAGGGGTAATTGTGATCCCCATTAGAGATCGCTGCTGAAGGCCCTTGTCCAGCTGGAAGCTAAGGACCGACGCTTGGATGACATAGAGCAGAGGGGACAGGGGGCAACCCTGCCTGAGTCCCCTAGAGGCAAGAAAAAATTTTGCTGGTCTCCCATTTACCAAGGGGGCGATCCAAGGTCCCGATATGCAGGCTCTGATCCAGCTTATTAACTGGGGATGGAATCCTAGTTTGAACATAACAGCAAAGAGAAAATTTAACCGAACTTTATCAAATGCATTAGCGAGGTCCAGTTTTACTATCATACCTTTCTCCTTCCTTTGGCAGCTTGAGTGTATTGCTTCTTGGACCAGAATGATATTGTCTTGAATGTTTCTATCCTTGATGAAGCCCCCCTGGTTCTCCGGAATGATCCTGGGGAGGACCTTCTTAATTCTATTAGCTATAACCTTAGTGATAATTTTGTACCCTGTGTTGCAAAGTGAAATAGGGCAGAATCTAGAGAAACTTTGGGCGCCTTTCTCTTTGGGAATTAGCGTAAGGAAGGAGGAATTAGTACTTCCACCAATTTTGCTGCAAGTCTGTGATTTCCTCACCATCTTGAGCAAGTCTTTCTGTATAATGTCCCAGCAAACTATGTAGAATCTGACCGTGAAACCGTCGGGCCCAGGCGCTTTGTCTGGGTTCATTCCTGTCAGGGCTTCCTTTATCTCCTCAGTCTTAATGGGGCAGGTCAAATTTCGATTTTCATCATCATTGATAAGCGTGGGGAGGACGTTCAGAGGGTAGCGATCCAGCCTTGGATGGGCGTCCAGATCTTCAGTAAACAGATCTCTGTAGAAGGAGTGGGCAGCATACTTAATATCTTCGAAATTATTGAATGTTTGGTCTTGATAATGTATTTCTCTGATGCAGTTATAATTCTTCCGGGCTTCAGCGTATTTGTGAAAGTAAGTCGTATTTTTATCTCCCTTTTTGAGCCAAAGACAACGTGACTTTACCTGCCAATGATGCTCCTCTCTTCTCAACGCCTTATGGAGTGTTTTTTGCAGATCGAGCTCAACAGCCAGCATTTCTGGGGTGATATTGGCGTTTTCCATAAGCAGCTGGTGGTGGCCCAGATTTCGTTGAGCTTCTTTCCTTTCATCGGTGGGGGATATCTTGAGCTTTGCCCAGCATTTAAGTGCAGCTTTGAGCCTTCTCAACTTTTCTTCCCAAATGAAGAAAGGTGAGCCACATACAGATTTTTGCCATGTTTCAGATACCAAATCGTAGAAGCCATCCATGGATATCCAGAGTGGGCTGAATTGAAAGGGGATAGGACCCAGTTTTTCTCCCGGAGACAAAGTAAGGGAAATCGGCTTGTGATCAGAGGTGCAGGCCTGGAGTATGTCAGAAGTTGCCAAAAGTCCAAGAGTAAGGAAGGAGGAATGTACCAGGAAGCGATCCAGCCTGGCAGCAATGTGCCCAGGGCCCATTCTCTTGTTAGTCCATGTAAACTTCCCTTTGCTGGGTTTAATGTCCTCCAGGGCCCAGTCCATAATGATGTCTTCGACCAACTCCCGAGCCGGGTCTCTTACCGGGGAGCCTCCTTTTTTTTCAGCAAGGGCGAGAGTAACATTCAAATCTCCAGCTAGGACGATATTTTCATACCGATTAGTAGACAGAAAGGAGTTCAACGTCTCCCAACACTCTATTTTTTCCGCTAAGAGGACAGGGGCGTAGATGTTGAAAAGGCATATCTGGTGCCCTGTGTTTTGATGCTTCAACTTCGTGAATAGCCAGTGGGTAGTGCTATGA
The DNA here is from genome assembly GCA_027924585.1 of Larix kaempferi. Classification (NCBI taxonomy): domain Eukaryota; kingdom Viridiplantae; phylum Streptophyta; class Pinopsida; order Pinales; family Pinaceae; genus Larix; species Larix kaempferi. Next base: position 8,112,740 of record BSBM01000592.1, on the reverse strand, counting down.
TTCTCTAGCAGGTCAAAATTAGTGGAGTTCCAGAAGGTGGCTAGCCCTCCTGAGGCTCCCCTTGCACTGACTGCTATACTACCTCCTTTTTTCCAAAACTTTTTGCTTGCTTGGATGGTATCAGACTCCACCATCTTCGTCTCCTGGATCAGCAGAATATCCGGGGAGTTCATTCTTACTAGATCTTTAATTGCTTCTTCTTTGGACTTGCTTCCCATGCCTCTGCAATTCCAGGAGATGAACTGCATTAGAATCAGGAGGGGGGGGGGTGGCTCCTTTCGGAACCTTGCCTTTTCTTGTAGATCTGGTTTCCCTCATATCCGGTATTGTGTGCTGGACTCCTGCTGTGACGTCCCTGTATGATTTCTCCTCTCTTTTTTTCCGTTCTGGTTTTCGTCCTCTTGGGATCTTTTCCGGAGTTCCGAACGAGCTACTTGTCTCTGTGGCCTCCCCATCTGAATTAGCACTTGGATCAGGACCTATCTTGTTGTATTCATTTTCTGATTTTGAGGATTCTTTCTCAGATCGGCCGTTCTTTTCCTTAGCATTGTGTTCTGAAAGAGGTATGGATTGGGAAACTATTTCTATGGGTTCTTTCACCGGTTCCTTTAATGTTTCAGCAGCTTCTTTCAGGTTCTCCTTCATAGAGCTGGTGTGTTCCTGGAGATGATCCTTCGCCTGGACAGCCCTTTGGTCTTTGTTTTTTTGGGCTGCTTTACTTTTCCTCACCTTTTGCCATCCTTCAGCTTCTTCCTTCTCAGGTATTTGGTTCTTTGGGCAGTTCCTCTGAAAATGCCCATGTTCTTGACAGGTTCTGCATTTAAATGGCAAGTGTTCATAGTCGACTTTCTGAAAGTGAGTCCATGTGCCTACCGATAGCTTCACTGCCTCCGGAAGCCCTGCCTCCAGATCCACTTCCACACAGATCCTGGCACAGTTATAACTGGATTTGTTGTCTGCTTTGTCAATGAATTTCCCTATTCCATTTCCGATTCTTTGCAAAGCTTCATAGTTCCAACAATGGACTGACAAGTTGGGAAGCCTAACCCATACTGGAACTTCCTTAGGCAAGGCTACCGTGGGGTCAAAATCCGGAGTCCAACGGTTCAGGTACAGCCCCTGGGTTCCCATAAAATATGGCCCGTTTCTGAAAATGAGATCCTTATCCTCCTTATTTATGAATTCGAACAAGAAGTAACCACTGCTCAAAGGATAGCAGGTGACTCCTTACTTAAGCTGGGGCTTCCAGTTTCTTTGAATCCAATCGTCGGTGGTTTTTGCAGATGGCCAAAGCCCCATGAATTGACCGACCAACCATCTTTCTGATAAAGCCAGGGCAATTTTTACTGAGGTCGTTTCAGGCAATGCGATTTCTGGGATTTCGTCCAGCTTTTTAATGAATTTCGGAACAGAGGGAGGTGCTTTCCTCTTGCCCCCGTTGGAGATCAGCATCTTGAACGCGTCCATCTCCGAGAAAGGTTGGGGATGGAGATCCCCACCCCCAGGATCGACCATGGCTGCACCTGCAAACAAAAGCCCTAGCTACTCAATCTCGCGCTCGCCCTAGCTCCTCACGCGCTCGCTCTAAAAAGGTTTAACACTGTAAATGGATATTAATATCACTTGTGTCTCTCAATCCATCTAGAATTTTAGAATTTACTGAATTTTAATAGTGCAGATGGATTCATAATCCATCTGCATTGTTAAAATTTAGTAATTGTACAAATTCAATGTCAAAATTGTAATTTTCAATTGTCGGAGTGACAACTAAAAATGACCAAATAAATGACCAATTCATATTCTCAATGTTATTGTTATGTGGTCATTTTTAGTTTAGTTACTTGTTATCTAGTCATATATTTTATCTCGTGACCAAATTGGTCATTTATCTTGGTCGTTTTTAGTTGGCTCACTCAATTTTGGTCATTTATCCCTTGAAAAAAATGTGGCGACCAAATTATTTGGTCGCCTGGTCATTTATCTTTCATTTTGTACTAGTGATTGAATTACTTAAATCACGAAAGTATTTGAAATTATAAAATGATGTAGACCTAAGAATTGTAGATCAAAGCATATAGTGAAAACTTTAATCCTAACACAATTCTTCAATAAATTATATGACAATAAAATAGTTATTCAAATCTTATTTTAATAATAAAAAATAATAATATAATTTTATGGTCACAACCAAGCTAGAAACCAAATTGGTGTATGAGACCCCCTTGTTTACGGGACAAGGGGCCTCCTTCGCCAACAATTTGTTTGCTAAGTCTATGGAGGTTGTACACACCCTACTCTTTGGATTTGAACCCATGACCTCCTGGGAGGAAACACATGTTCTTAACCATTAGGACTACTCAAGTCGTAGTGTTAGGCCCACTCAAGCCATAAATTCACTAATTGATGATTGCTTACAAAAGAGAGCTTCAAAGCCTTCACCGACATTACATTACAAAATTTTGATGCCTTGGAAAAATTTCAACCTTAATTAGGTAGATACACAATTTTTCTAGAGAAAAATACACATTATGAATAGTATATGCATTGCTTAAGGTTGATGATGCATGGGCGATGTGCCTTATTCCATTTCACATCCTTCCATTACCTTAAAATGTATGCGAAATGATAAAATAAATATATGCTACTTGAAAGTGAAGTCTAGTTTCTTTTTCAATGTGGTTCACAACCCTGGAGAGGAGTTGATATGTCCACGGGAAGAATTCACAAGGGTCCCATTCAAAGGGGCCTCACCCATCCGACTTTTATTATGGAGCCTAACTCGATGGGGACATCGAGTGAGCCCCTTATAGATCTATGCATAGCCACTCGGGTATTTGACCCCGAGACCTTCTGCTTACAACTCACAGCTCTCAACCACCTGAGCTAACCCATCAGGCTAAAGTTGAAGTCTAGTTATAAAAACATAGTATGAATTAGCTCATGGGATGTTAGAAAAATAAACACCCTTCCATACATAATAACTCCACATGTAACATAAATGTTACCATAGTAAAATGAATTTTCAATATGGGAAAATCTCAGGAATGTTTAATGCATCATAATTTTTTTCACCATTTTTCATGTAATGTTGTTTTCTAATCATCTTTGACCTTTTTCATTTTGGCCTATCTTTTATTTGTTATAAAACACTAGTTTTTATACGATTCATAGCTTCCAAATTTTGGATATCAATAATTGTCCTTTGAATTTGTTACTTTTCACCCATCCACCCTTCTCCATTTATTGAATATGAAACACTCATTTTATTGTGAATCATAGCTTCCATCATTGACATATCAACAACAATTGCCCCAAGCACTTATTTTGTTTTATTGATCTTCCCTATCTCATTTTTTGAGGTTGAAACGTCATTTTACTATCATGTTCAACTACCATCATAAGTATGTCAACAACAACTGCCTCTTGCATTTCTTGTGTTTCACCGGTCTGTATTTCCTATTTTCTGGATGATGAAACACCCAATGTTTTATTGTTATTATCATTAAAAATCATTTGGGCATCAACAAAAACTACCCCATACATTTGTTTTGTTTGATCACTTTGACATGACTCATTTATTGAAATCAACAAGATTGACAAAGTCAAAGTGCAAGCAAAATATGTACTTTGCATAAATATGCTAGATTGACAAAGTCATAATGATATGCAATAAATTTAATAAACATAACACTCACAAGTGGAAGGAAAGCCACATTGTTGTTGTCTTGTTTTAACAATATTTTTGCCTTATGCTTTCTAGAGCAGCATGATTCACAATAGGCCTCTTTACCATATTTTCTTATTAGCTCTGATTTGGAAGGATAGTTACTAAATTGTGAAGGCATATTAATAGTTAAACATACACATTATGAATCCTCTTACACTCTAAAATGAAAATGGAATGAAATACCATTCAAAAGTAGGACATACTTACTGTTGGTGGAGTAATAAATGATTTCATAGACTTTTTGACCCATGAGTCAAAGATTTGTTTTACTTGTTGAGAAGTGACCTCAGGGAAATGAGATTCCAACTATGCTATGTTTTCCTAATTCATTGGACTTCTTTACTTACCATATTCAACACAAAATAGACTTCTAGTATTTTAAATGATTTTTCTTTGTCTAAACTTTTGGAAAGTACCTTCCAAACTCATAACAAGCGTGAAAATATGTTTTCTCATCTCATTTACAAGGTACATTATGTTTCAAATATGCTCCTATACTCCTTTTCAACCCCTCTTCCTCCTTCTTGGTTTCATTCAAAATTTTCAATTCCCTATGCTTTCACTCCATTACTTCATTCCTTAACTATATTGAAGTATAATGACGAATAGACCTAGTGATCTCAAGAGCATGCCCCTCTTGGACATGCATGTATGGAATCATCTCATCTCCTAAACAAAAACAACACAACCAAAGCCACTCACTAGGAAGGATGTCAATCCTACAATGACAATGACTCGTAATTTTTTTATTATCATGAATGAAATTATACCATGATTTTGAAATCCTTAGTACAGTGATCTTAATAAAAATCGACGTACCTTCCCTCATATGCATATTCATCATCCTCTATGCACCATTGTAATTGCAACACGCAGAAATATTTATAACACTTCCACATCCTCACCAACTTTTTATACTTTTCTTCATTTGGTAGGCCTTCAATAACCTATAAATAAGTAATTTCAATGAATATGATTAGTTACTAAAATTTATTTTTAAATGTACAAAATTGAGAGCCAATTTCTCTCCTATGCCATGATAACATCATCATTTATTATTAATCAGGTACCACATAAAAATATTAGATATGTTAACATAAATATTAAACCTTTAAAATTCCCTTGCGTTGAAAAAGGATCTTGTCTGATGTTGATCCATTTGATTTCTCATAGTTAAGATCATTGCATTCTTGGATTTTATGGTGGCATGGTTCCTTGGGCTCACAACAACCTTTATTTTCTCCATCTCCTTCAAAATTTGAACAAATTTTGTTTTCTCAATACCTCTAGTTAGATCAACCTTTCATAATTTGCAATGTTTTGAATTTCTTGAAACACTTTCAAAACAGTTCTATTTCCAACATGGAACCACAATATATAAGCTTGGACATTGAGTTAGGAGTCAACTATAATTGGAAACACATGTTTCACTAATTATGAAATAGTTAAATTTGAAAATCTTCATTCAATATAATTAAGAATTAATCATGAAAGCATATACCTTTTCATCATTCATTATATTCATGGGATAGTTCTTCATAATATTCAATTGTCTACCATATAAGGTTGGTTGAATTTTTATAACCCCATCCACCTTTTATTCCCATCCTTTGCTTCATTCCAAAGTAGGATTCAACTCCTAATGTTATAAAATAAAATAATAATAAGAAAGTAACAACAATATATAAACATACATTTAAATTCTATTAAATGTGTTTTGCTCACTAAGAGTAAGTTTTGTAACATTGCATGACACTTGGAAACTCTATGGATAATATCCCCTTCTTGAATTTTAATTTCATTTGTGACCATGAGTATAGTTTCTTTTGGCATGTGCACTAATGACAAAATTTAATTTCCATCAAAGAAACATTATCATTACATACAAAATTGTATATGGCCACTAGATCATGGCATTGAAAGAAATTCACTTTCACCACCCTTCCATCTACCATCATGATCTGATCTTGTGAAAGCATGTTTAACTATTCAATAAGTTTTCCTAACTTTTAAGATCAACATGTACTAAGACCTATTTATATTCTTCCTTTCTGTCCCATTTTTCAAGGTTTAAACAAAATATCACGCCATTGTCCTCCAGTAACTCAAATAATATCTCACATACCTGCCCACTTTGGTCACAATGTACACAATAATCAATATCAAGGTTGAAAGAAACTTCATTAGCTTTACTTTTAGACCTCTTTTCATATGATTAAACCATAAAATAATTATACTCTTCACTGTAACTCCATATGTGAAACCATTAGTTCTCTACTGACCCATATCAATATCTTGAGTTTTTTTGCTCCACATTTTCATTTCTTTAGAAATTTATGTTGGATTAATCTCCTTTTGTACACCGTGAGAGTCAATTTGTTTCATACATGGCAAATCCTTATGACTCATGCTTGATTCAATAAATGCCAAAGCCATGTTCCTAGGCATATAATAATTTGGGATCTCTTACACAACATTTGATCGAATTTTCTCAAGTACTCCATCTAGGTGTTGAACAACATCCTCAATTTTAGTCTCTTCACCGTAGTTTTTTCTCATGAAGGAGCAAATTTAAACTATAATGTCACTTTCATCTACACCTTGCAGCAACTTGCCAAAGAATCACCTCCCAATTTCCTTAAAAAAATTCTTCCTCTCATTTAGTTCATGCTTATACCATCTTGATCACTTCATAAGATCCAATAAGGATGTCCTTAAATGGCTTCTTAGTGACATTTTGGTAGCATGTGCAGTTTGATCTATGGAACATTGTTCAAGCATTTCTATAGAAGGTTCTACATCTATATAATTTTGATTTTTGTAGGTGCATTTCTATCCATTTGTTCATGAAATGTAGTTCTTTAACTATTTTGTGACTTCTAATTGCATCCAATTTCTCAAGAGATGCATGTTTCAATTGTTGACAAATGGGTAGGACTACACTTCCATTTCCTTCAATAGCATCTGGAGTCAAAAGATGCCTAGGTTGTTGAGCAATACAACCTTCTATACTTTGATCAAAGTGACTTGTAATAGTAGTAGATTCAATAGTTGATCTTTGAGGGAAAATTGGGGCATCATTATGCCAACCAAGGTTCATTCTATGGCACAAAGTTTTAACTTTTTCATTATAATTCGTCTCAACAATAATAGAAGTCAAAAGACTGCCTAGGCTGTTGCGCAACACAACCTTCTATATTTTTATCAAAGTGATTTGTAATAGTAGTAGTATCAATCATGGATCTTTGAGGGAAAATTGGGTCCTCATTATGAAAAAAAAAATTTCATTCTATAGTGCATAGTCTTATCTTATATTATACTATTACCTTTAATTGTGATTGAAGGCAAAGGGCACCCATGTTGTTGAGAAACACAACCTTTTATACTTTGATAAGTGTAACTTGTAATGGAAAGATAATCAATGGTTAATCTTTTAGGGAAATTTGGAACCACATTTTGTGAAACAAAGTTAATTTTGGGTAAGGAGTTATATATTGTAAATTAATATTCCCTTCAAATGTAACTGGAGACAAATGCTACCTATGTTGTTGAGCAACATTGTTTTTTGTCACATGTTAATTGCATAGAGGACAATGAAATTCAATAATCGTTGCACGATTGCCTAATGTGTGAAGAAAAATCAGCCTCTTTATGTGGTATGGAATTCTGTTATGTAAATCCTCAATATTGTCCATGGACAATTTTCTTACCTCTAATAGGAGTGGATTAAAGGACAATGTTATGTGGTTCTAAAGTTGGAATATTAGACAATTCTTTAGTCTTATGTTGACTTGTTTTTCAAGGAATATTCTATTCATATGGATGGTTTAAATTATCCTTTGATGAGTTACTCTGCAAAATCAACAAAACAATCAACATCAACAATAGGATATATAGAAATCTCTAATTAAAAAATACATGCAAATGATCATAACTTTGTCTATAAAAACATAGAAAATGCATGCCTTGCATTGTAAATGCATGCTTGAGGAGTTCTGATGTAAGTATGTCATGTCAGCTACCACCCCATACTTTCCCAGGTTGCTCATTGAGTGTTCAAAATGTTGTGTTAAATGCTAACTCAGAAATTGTCCTATGGAGTTTAATTACATGAAACAATACACAAGTTCCATAATATGTAATTATATGTAATCACAGACACTTGATGACATCTAGGACCCCTCATAAGCATTCATTTCAAACCCAATGATTCAAAATACCTGTTACCCATCTAAAACCAATTTTTCCTTTAAATTGAAACTAGGGCACACGTTGAAATATTTTTTCATAAAAAAATGCACACTACAAAGTGCATGGAGGTCCTTTGATAATACTAAAACTTTTTTTCCTAGAGCGTACTTACTTATTTTTCAAGTTTTTCAAAATGTCTAATTACCTATTTTTCCCACTTTTATATAATTTTGACAAAATGCATGCCAAAGCAAAATTATGTATGTTGAAGGAAACTTAATGTAGAAACTTTTAAGGATAAAATTGTGAATATGAGATTGTACTAGAAAGATGGATAACGGAAAAAAACACTCTCTAATGTGAGTCACTCAAATTAGGGGTGGTAGGAGTGGGTGGGACCATAATTGATCCCAAGGGAAACACAAAGGAAACCTTCGCTCAAGGACCGGGAATTGAAGCAAACAATACAGTGGAAGCCCTCATACACTATCAAAAAGGAAGAGAAGTAGTAATACTTGGAGACTCTTTAAACACTATTAGAGCACATGTCCACAAGCAAGCTCTGAAAAATTTGTGGCTAGCCAGGATGTATGATAGAACCTCTCGGATCCTTAGGTAGTTTTCAAAAGTACAATTCATACATGTTATGAGGGAAAACAACAAAGAAGCGGATGTAATGGCCAATAGGTTTGTGGACTTGCCTAAAGCGACCATCCAAACCATAGTTGAGCATGAGAGGATGGAACCCATCCCATAAAATTGTTCCTTGGATCCAACCTAGGAAGTGGAGTCAAGTGAATGAATGTCTCCCCACCTTGGGAAATGATGAGTAGGGATGTGGAGGCAAATCGAGAGATCCTCTATTATTTGTGAAAGGGAATAGATGCATAGTGAGGAGGAAGGTGGTAGTCTCTTCCATGATCGCATTTACTCCCCCAAAAGGAAGCTCGATTAGAGAGTCATGTCCTAGGTCTATAAAAAGAATGATGCCAAATATATTCATTCTGTGGAAGAGGGAAAGGATGGAGGAAGTACGCCTTGCATTTTTGAGCTTAGGTGTGACAAGAACCTACACTCGTGCAAGGAAACAAGATCTCATCTCCCGTATCTAGTTTGAAATTATGGTGCAAAATGGGAAGGTGGTTTATATCACGCAGAATATGAGCAGTAGGAAAGGAATTCAAGAGGACTGGAAAATTGTTTTCCACAGAGACGAATTACAAAGAGATGTCAATCCATTCGACCTAAATTTCGATGAAGAGGAAACCATAGAGATTGGAAGGAGATAATGGAAGAAGGAGTGATAGCGATGGCACTTGTTGCATTTCCCAACAATTTATCCATGTCCAAGATCAACAAAGCACAATTAGTTTTCCAATGAGAATTCTACAGAGGGATGTTCGTACCATTGGAAGAAACCTGTAGCAATGGAAAGAAGAGGAAGAACAAGAGAAGGTGCTGGAACAAGGAGAAAACATTTACAGGGCACCCCTTCTCCAAAATGAAGTGGAATCCCAACAGGCCAAAAATGTGGAGCTGGAGTACAAGATTTCTATGTTGGAAACACAAGTCGCCCAGCTGCAGAATCGACTTGATGAAAAGGAGGTGGGGGAAAGCTCCACAACTCGTCCAGAAATGTAGTAGCATAATTTACAGGTGCCCTAGTCCGAGATCTAAATGGATCCATGTTTTTCACTTGTTGTTTACTTTTAATTAGTTTGTTAGAATATATAGATGCAGAAGTATTAGTAGCATGATTGATAGAATTTTATCAGATAGCAATACAATAGAAATAGGATTAGAGCATCAGGAGAAACACACTGTTATATGGCTTAGGTACCAATTTTAAATATTGATCTCTATAATGGGTGAAAACCCTCATTTTGTCTTAATATAAAAATCCTACTCGTTCTTGTAAAAAGAAATTGAGCCACTCAAATTGGCTAAGAAATCAAGCATGGGTGTGCAATATTTAGTGAAGCATTTTTTTTTTACTAACTTTACTAAAATTTACACTCAACCTTCATCATAAGACTAAATTGAATGATTCCTACATTTCCAACATTCCTACATTTCAAATTTTTTATTTGACATATACAAATTTATGATGTGCAAAAATACTCCATTTTTTTTTCTATAGGGTAAAAATCAAAGTTAAGTGCCTCAATGAAATGCGTGTTAGGACACATGATTAATGATAAATGGAAACTAAAATATTCCAGCCTAAATATACCAACCTTTTCTACAATCTATCATACTTGATTATTCAAAATAAATCTTGTACAGTGAAACCAAGTTCATTGAAATAACAATCCGTTGAAATAACAATTGATACTATTTGCTAATTTTCACAACCAGTATAAAATGCACTCCAAGGCCAAACCAAGTACAATCAATATATGAAATTTGAAATCATACATAATTACACAATATGAAGCCTGTGTACCCATGCATCAGGTATGCCAAAATGCCTACTTACCTATATTTTCAACTTTTACACAACTTTGACATAACGTACAACAATGCAAAATTATGTATGCTAAATTAAATCTTAATAAGAATTTTTTAATAACAAAATTTAAATTTGAAAATGTAGAAAGGTGTAAACTGACAAAAAAAAAAACACTCTTTAATTTGAATCACTCAAATTTCCCAAGAAATGAAGCCTAAACATGCATCTTAGTGAAGCAAAGCAATTTTTGGCTAGCTTCATTGAAATGCATGCCCAAGCTTCATTACAAGGCCAAAATTGAATGATTAAACTTGAAGTGTGTGTGCTTAATCATTAAAAACCTTCCTTCAATTCCAAATTTTTAATTTGACATGTAGATTTTATATTGTTAAAAAAACTCATATTTTCCTTTTTTCCAGAAGGTAAAAATTAGGGTCAAGTGACGTAATGAAATGCACACGAAGACATGTAGTTAATGGTAAATGCAAATAAAATTATTTCAACTTGGAGATACCAAAATTTTCTGCAACATTGCATACTCAGTTGTCCAAAATAAATCTTTTACAGTGAAATCCAAGTCTACTAAAATAACAATTTATAATATTTACCAATTTTCATAGTTATTACAAAAATGCACTCTAGGGCCAACCAAGTACACCCTAGGTATGCAATTTGTACTGTGACATAATTACACAATACCGAACCTATGTACTCATGCAACAAATTTTCCAAAATGCCTACATACCTATTTTCCTCACTTACACACCATGATAAAATGCAGGCCGAAGGAAATATGAAGCATAAATTTTAAGGATAAATTTGGAAATATGAAAATGTAGAAAGGTGGATAATAAATTTTAAGGATAAATTTGGAAATCTGAAAATGTAGAAAGGTGAATAATGACAAAAACATAAAAAAATATTCAATTTGAATCACTCAAATTGACCAATAAAAACATGGGAGGTGCATTTTTGGCTAGATTCATTGAAATTCGTGTCCAACCTTCATTAAAAGGGGAGATTGAGTGCTTTTAAAAGCCCAGTCCAAGTGGTAATAGGGTTTTGATTAGTGACACATTCAACAACTAGCATCTTGGAAAGAACTTAACTTGGTGAATGGAACCTTCTAGTCGAAGGATCACAATGTACTTGAACCACATGTCCACATCCAAAATCCATCTATTGAGCACTTTAGGATCGTCTAACCCATCATAAATGGAACCTCTTATTTTGCACCTAGGGAAAGTGACTTGCTCTCAAAGATATTGTTAACCTTCTTGGATAATGAAGTAATGATATTGGTGAGTTGCACCATCCTTTTGGCAAGCATTATTGTTTCCATAGCTTGTGTGGTCGTCATTGAATCCAAAATAGAAGATGGAAATTGATACCTCTACAATCTTGATTTCTACACATAGGGCAAGATACCAAAAACAAAAAATTGATATCAAAATTGCAACTACTTAACAACTAAGTTGGATTCAATGATGATTCCAAATCAAGATTCTAGGATACATTTCTCGAAGCCTTGATGAGGCTGGTTGCCAATGATTTTCCTTTTCCTTGGTGCTGCTTGCTCACGACTTGAATGGAAATGTATGTCGAAATGAGCACCAACGGTGGTCCATACACAAAACTATGAAATGAGCACCATACAGAGGATGATTTATACAACGGTGATGCTGCTCGAAGTGACATGATATTTCTTATAGCCGAGAGAGAAAGTGTGAAGAGGCTTGACGTGCCCAAATCCAAATTCTTACACACCCACAAACTTAAATTCCAAACCAAAACACACTCAACTTGTACACTATAGATTAATATAGATGCTTTAGACTCTGTTACCTTGTAGTTCACACTCGAAAAGAAGAATTTGACATCTCGTCTATGATAAATTATGCTCTTAAGGCCATGATGACGAGTGTGCCTCAGAGATCTTCGGATGCCTACAATGAAGATAATCTCTGCCATCTCTTTTTCTACCATCTACACAACTCTTCCACGTAAAGGGAAGCTTGATAATAGGAAACCATTGAGAGGAAGATCAATCTAATGAGGTGAACCATGAACTTAGAGGCCATGATATACAATTGGTAGATCTAGACCATGATCTAATTGTAGTTGATATCTACATCTAGAAGCCATGAACCAATCTGCAAGATGTTATCTATAGTATTTCGATTGAGTACTTTATGCAAAAATGAGAGAGCTCTATTAATTGCAAGAGAATCCAGTGTAATTGCAAGAGAATCCAGTGATTAGATCCCCGAGTTTAGCCTCTTCCACTTGTTATCCCCTTTTCGATAGGGGTAACTTTTAATCAGATATTTTGTTGTGAGATTTGTGGTTCTACCATTGATCATGTGTCTGAGATCCTCCAACCTTGTCAGATGGTCCATATGCTTTGATATGCCCAACTAGAGACAATGTATGATCTTCTAGTGATGTGACATATTCTAACCTTTATTAACTCTTGGCATGACTTCTATTATGATGGTATGTTAGCATGAGATGTTACAAGTACACTTCATATTTACTTGTGTGCTTAAATTGTTTCTCATTTCTTAGTCTTTCCTTAGTGTGGTTCTTCTAGCCTAATAAGTGTGTTAGTACAAGTTTTATTTGTACCTTCATGAACTAAGTCAAGTGATTTTCATCCACCTCATCATATTTTGCCTAGCCATTTTTCATCTTGCTAGCCAATTCACCCATCCACTTCATATTTCCCCTTTGTGAATGATATATCTTTTGTAATAACACATGGTCTCATTACTATTCCAATGTATGGATGCCTCAAACAAAGCCAAAACAGTCTTGTACTCTCCAAAAAAGGGATTTGTTGAATACATTAAATTGGAAAAATGCAAATGGAACATATCGTGGAAGATACTCCCCATCGCAAAAGCCAGGTGTGTAAAAACCATATCTAAAGAAAAAAGGATCGAGCCAATGAAAGGGTTAAATGAAATGTACATAAATGAAATATCAAAGAAAAAATGAAAATAAAAGGGATCACGATATGAAGGTGCGAGGGAGGATGACCGATGACAACAATCCTAGCACACATCTGTCAGAAGAAACATAAAAAATCTTAACTCTTGAAAGTTAAGGATAGACCAACATATTCATGTTATTAGGATGGTTGTTTCACAAAGAACCCATTCTTTCCCTATGCACGTACTTCACTCGTATACCCTCACTTGACTTAGATAAACCAAACTATGCATGTTAACTTATCACTAATGCATGTAAAGGGGTTTTAAGGGTTGCACTACTGTTAGACTTAGATGGGTAAACTGTGCTTGTAACTTATATCTTGTGTATTATTGTCGTATTAGGTTAACATTGCCTAAGTTTTAATGATGGTTAGCTTTATTCCACTAGAGAGATCTTATTTACACACATGCTATGACTTGATTTGATGTGTTTGATGATTGTTAGAAACTTGAGGATGGATCGCTCCACTTGGATGATGATATGTTATGTCTCCTAGCACACATGAAGGGGGGATGTCACTCTCCTAGATACTTTATTGGCTATGTATGTACAACACGTGGGAAGGTTGGGAGACTCCTAGACCCCTCTTCCCACACATGTGAGCCTCCTTTTGCATATCTTAGGAATTTGAGACGACATGTGGATCATTTTAGAGGTCAATTTTGACCATTTGATGGATCCGTACCAATTTCTAACACATTTGAGGGGATCATTGGACCACTAGATGAGGATGCTCCACCTTTTGACCTATGTTGAGCTCCTTTTTATCTATTTGGAGGCTAGCATTCCATCATTTGGGGCATATTTTGTTGAAGGCGTCCCACTTGGAGGTCATTTTTCAGCAACACGTGTGAGGTTTTGGTCCTTCCTTTCTTGAGCGCCCTCCCTCTTTGGCTCTTCTTTGGACAATTCTTCACTCTTTGACCACTTTTGATGAGGGCATCTCTTTATTCTTGAGGATTTATGGATTATTTTATGTATTTGGGAGAATCCCTAGGTTGGAACTAGGGTTTTGGACACATTTATTATTATTTTATTGTAGAGAAGATTGAGCCTCTCTCTTATATAAGATAGATCACCTCTAATTCTCTTTGTTGTTGAGAATTGGAGAGAATACTATCACTTTGCATCTAAAGGATTTGTTTCTTGGTCTTCTTCTATGGTTGGCACAACTTGGTAATTATTCTTGTTGAGGTAACATGCTATCTTTGTCATTGTAAGGTTTATGCTCCTAGTTCATTGAAAGAGCAAGATTGCTCTAATGGAATGATTTTATCATTGCGTGGTTCAGTTTTGTTGGTGGTTTGTAGTTTTCCTACCTTTGTAGAGGTTGTAGCTTTGGTGGCATAAGCTAGGGTACATGCTAGGGAATGAGCTGAAGGTGTGTGTAGTAATCACCACTCCTACTTGATGAGGGTGTGCATGAAGCTTCAATAGATTGAGACAGGAAATTTTTGTGTCATACATAGATTTCAACTAGGCATTTACATACAAGGACACTTGGAGGATTTGATCCTAGGACCACATAACCTAAGGGTTTGAAGGAATTAGTCTCTCTTCTAATTCTTCAACAACAAAAAAACACCAAATTTCTCAATTTTCCTTGTTTTCTTAGGGTGGATTTAGGGTAGAATTTATTTCAAAAAATTAGAAAACATATTTGCTTCCTTTCGAAGGTAGTTTAGGGTAATTTTTAAGGTAGATCTAACCCCAAAAATTCAAAAAAGATTTTCTAGAATTTTTAGATTAGTTTAAGAAATTTTTCTTTGGGTTAAATTAACTTAGTTTGTTTTCTATATCTAAATTTAATTTTTGGAAAAATCAGCCCTTAAAATTCATCATTGCATAGCTTTTTGAGGGTTTTATGCTAGATAAGACTCTTAGAAATTTCCGAGCACTTTCAAACATTTATGCTATTCTCCACTAGTTATTATGGTTGAAGTTGATTTTTTATTTCTGGAAATTATAACAGCAAATAACATAATTTTGGAAACAATTTTAGGGCGTTATTTAACATATAAATTTAGATTTTTGGGTTGAAAATTTTATGTAACAAATTTATGGATGGAAATATGAAAATTTTGAGTTTTTCTTGTTGTTTATGTGGTTGGAAATGCTTTAGGACACCATCATATTAATTTTGGAATTTGCATATTGGTTAATAATAAATTCTAACCTCTCAATCACACTAAATTGTTGACCTAAATGCAATTTTGAAGTGCTGGAAATTTTCTGGATTTTATGTCCCATTAAGTACTCCGTGAACAACAAGATAAATTAGTATTTCATGTTTGGTTAATGTCAGTTTGACACTGCATAGATTCTTGATATATTGATTAAACATTGAACTAATAATTATGGAATAGCTTGTGCTCGGGTAAATATCCATTTCATGTAGATCACTCTTGGGTTTGACTAAGTGGTATAATTCTGAATTTTGGAAATTTTTTCTGTAATATGCTATTGTAATTAATGATGCATCTGAATAGGAGCATTTGAATCTTACTTGGTTAATGGTGGTTGCATTGTTTATTTTATATTGACTAAGTAATTCTGGAAAGTCTTTATTTGGTGGATGATTAACTACAATTCATATTTCACATAATAACTAATTAAGTGATAAATAATTTCTGGAATTTTATCTTTCTCATGAGTATGATTTTCTTTCATGGATGAATGAATGTATAATGTTGAAGACCTCTCATGCTTTATGGTTAATGTTCACGGTTCATGTTATTTCATATTCTTGAGAAGTTTCTAAGTGTTTGATCTATTGAATATTGCACATCTTGAATGGTTAAATGCTTATTTGGGAAATCAACTACATAACTCAACACACACATCATAATCAAGTTGACCTCATTTCCCTTAGCTCTCTCTAAACCACATCCAATTCTATAGGGAAGCCTCCCTTGGCCTTGATAGCTATCTTAAAAGTGGGAAATTAACATTGTGGTGACAAGGGTGCGCCTTCTTTTGAAGTTACCCTTGACAGCACTAGTGAGTTAGGACTTCCTCACTTAAGTGATAAATCAAGCCATAAAACCACTCATTATTGACCAATGGGATCTATACTCAAGTCAAGACTTATGATGAAGTAGATGAATATTTCAATTCTAAAAAATAGTTCATCGAAGCAAACCCATGTGTACAACCAAAATCTTTAGCAACGAACATTGAGATGGAATAAAAATTCAAAAGCCAACACCCAAACTCAAAATTAGATTAGAAGGCCAAAAACATAAAGAGAAGATACCCAAATCCAAGTTGGATCGGAAAGGAAGACAAATAACTAATACCCTAACTCAAAGGAGGATAGAAATTGCTCTGATACTAATGACGTGGGAAGATCCCACAACATGAGGAGAGTTATACACCAAAGGTGTGAAACAAAAACTATGACTATATTTCATTAAGAGTGAACGCGATTTTATAGATTTAGATGCATACAACTACCTCAAGAAACTAGGAGGCAAGATCCTAAATAATAGCAACTAAGTACAATAATGCTAGTTACTAGGGATAAGATCTCAACTACTCCATAAGAATAGGAAACCTCTCAACTACTCCATGAGTATATGAAACTAAAAGGCTATGTCAAACCAAAATCACAATAATAAACAAACCATACAAATAATAATATGAGACTAATATGATATGATACAAACCATAGTTTAAGGAGAACATATCACTAAAATCCCCTATCAAACAAGAGTTTTGATGTGTGGAAGATAACCACTTAAGCTAAGAGAGATATAGAGGATTGTTGGGTAAAGTTGTGAGAATGAAAATTTCACCAAGAGAATTATGTGAAGAGTGACAACTCTAACAGAGATAATGTTGGGTAGATGTTGTGAAGGCCTCTTTGGTACAAAGTAAAATGTTGGGTGGGTGTAGCAATTGTGTTGAACATTTCAAGGAATAGAGAGAAAGAGAGAGCATGGTTGAACTAGATCGTATTTGGTTGCGTGTAAGACATTAATTAATGAGATGGTGTTGTGATTATCTTAAAGTGGCTAGAGAAGAGTCAAGGAGGAGTTGAGTTGAGAGGAGATGGTAAAGAGTTGCACCACCCAGATGAGATGATAAAGTGAGAGAATGTAGTAGAGAGAAGATGAATTTTGCATAAGAGGGCAACAAAGATTATAGAAGAGGATGCAATAGCAATAGAGGATGTGTAAGATCAATAGGATGATGAAAGAACCTTTAGAATGTGGGATTATTCATTTTCTATGAAGGAGAATTTGATGCAAGTGCATCATCAACAAATTGTCTCTAGACAAAGGAAATCTTTGAGTAGTAGGGTTGAATTTAAGATAAGGCAAGGGAAGGTCAAAATTTGTAGAGGTAAAATAATAATCAAAGGATAGAGTTTTGAAAATAGACATTTTCAACAAATTGTTAGGAAACCCGTGTAGTAAAAATATGCATAAAAGAAGTGGGCACAAACAAAAATAAAAGGATCAACGGACAAGAAGAGGAAAATACGAGTAAGAAGTCACAATTTCATCACGGGATTACTTGGATAGGAGTTATTGATGGTCACAATGGAGCATATAAAATAAACTAGATGTGAGCAATGATGTGGGAGGTTTATGTTTGAGCCATGAGAATTGAATTGACAATAAGGGAGTTACCAAGATCAAATAGGAATCATGGAGAGATGTTGAAATTTTGGGAGTGAGATGAAATATTAAGAGGATGGAATGGTTTAGGACCTCCATGAAAAATTTGTTGTACGTTCCATAAAAATGCTACACTCCATGTCATAGACTACAATTACATGAAGAAAGGGAAAACATATATAGTAGAAACCAGATAGCCTACTTTATTTTATTGAAAGCCATATTTTCAAGAATGATTCTCTCATCTAGATCAACAAAATACAAAGATATGGGATCATTGCCTTTATCTGGATCAAGCTATTCAAATTTCCGACATGAAGATATTGAAAAAAATAATACTATGGAATGTACCGTTGATAGAAAAATCCATAGTGAATGTAGGGAAGCACAATTTAGTACTATGATAGAGGAGCAAAAGGTAAATCTTCCCAAACAACATATTGCTGATTAAGGAGGATATTAGAACAAGTTTCTATTTGAGAGTGAGAGCTATGTGAGCATCATTCAAGATGTTTGGTTGGGAGAATTTTTGGAGTCAAAATATGTAGGAAGTTATAACAATATTTTCCAACAAATATTTGAAGGAAGAATATCAAGTTCTACCTTATTTTCTACCAGATGAAGGGCATTGTGATGAATTTTTTTGATGGGGATATCTATAATGAAAGGTTTTGATGAACATGATTGATGACAGGATTTATAATGAATCACTTGTCAAATCATATTCTTTACATTAGGGGGTTCAATATTCTCATTTTGGGTTAAATTCACTTGTGTCTCCTTTGTTTTTTCTTCCATTGCAAACATGACTTGCATACTGCTTGGTGATCCAGACTATGTACATACCATCAGCACAGTAAGATCATTGAACTTAATAAAAGAGAACACCATTTTCCTTTGACCTAAATGAGTGTAATGCACTCTCTACTCTACACTTAGAAAAGTTGACAAAGTTTAGCTTGCACAGGGATCTTGCATATAGATAAACAAATATTTATGCCATCTTTAGGAAGAAAGAATCCCACAAATGAGAAAGGTATTTTTCAACCACCTTGTAATTTCATCTTTCAATTATAGATTTAGGTCAAGGTCATTTAAATAGGAGTTTTCATATGTGGAATGTATTGGTTTTTGACATAATATATATAGTGGGATTACAAAATGTCTTTCTAGTTTTCAAAGATCATATGATGTCAATATCACATGAGATATTAGTGTTGTACGATATCATATTTCAAAATGTACATTGAAGACATTCGAGTTGTATGAAATCACATTTCAAAATTTAGCATATCAAATAATCAAAATATGTAATGGTACACAAGATATAACTACTCTATATAATTAAAATATGTAATAGCACATGGGACTAATTATACTATGTCAAGTATACCAAAGTTATTATTTGCATTATCATCACCATAATCCGTTTAATTACACTAAAGTCTCTATGAACATTTTTGCGCTCTTTGAAATTTAATGCCAAAACAAAAATTTCACCTCTTAACTAGAGGTTTCCTAGATCTTAACCATGTGAATTTTTATCCTTAGGGATGTTATGAAATACAATCAAAATAATAGCAAAAATAAACAATATTTCAATCCTTAACAACCTCAATTTACTAGGCATTTCAAGAGATAAGATACCAATGTGTTCCAATAAGTTTCAACCTTTAAATAGGGAAATATTGCCACACATCACATATCTGAAAACACTTATAAAAATTGTAAAAATAGAAACAAATATGTCCTTATATTCTTCAATTAAAATATTAAATTGCTTAACATATTCACCCTTAACTAATGCCAAATCAACATGATGCATAAAGTTGGAAATTACAAACCATGAAGTTAATAGATGGTTGAAAATCAAATATAAAATTCACACAAATATTGGGCAACCTGAAACATCTTTAATATGCATAAAGATGAATTTCATGTAAACACCATAGCCATATCATAAGGCTAGTACAATCCTTTATATCTCTAAAACCCTAGCTAGGGAAAACCAAGAAAACCCTAACTCACACCAAGGAGATCGAACAAGAATTTTCTCCAAGGAAAGGTGTCTCTTCTTCTTCTTCATTTTACCAAGAAGAACCAATGGTTTCATCTCAAAACCCTAATATCAAAGTCTCCAAAGGATGAAACCTTAACTCTAGACTTCAAGATGCTCCAACAAGATTAAGAAACGATAGAAACTCTAAGAGAGAGAGAGACCAAATACATAAGAAGATCCAAGAGAGAGAGAGAGAGGAGAAGTGGTGCACTCCTCTTGATCACATCTCTAACACAAGAGTGATAAGAACGATTGAGTTATGAATATGAATTGAAGTGATAATCATATCTATTGTCGATTTTGCTGAGAATCCATAGTTCTAGGTTATGGAATCTTGTGGAGATTCTGCAGCCGGGAATGGTTCTATGTCAACTTTTTGATCCATTTATTGGCTCATCATTAGGACATTAGTGATGCCTGAGAAGATTATCTTCTCCTTTATTTCTTAATAAATACAAAACCATCAAATTATAATGAGCTTGGAAGTAAATGGGTACATGACTGTTGTGCATTTATTAAGAAAGAAAGGAGAACATAATATTCTCAGGGATCGCTAATGTCCTGATGATGAGCCAAGAAATGGCTCAAAACTTTGACATAGAACCATTCCCGACTGCAGAATCTCCACAAGATGTCGTAATCTCTATTGTCGTCTTCACAATAGTAAACCCTAGTCTCAAGTGCAAGCTCCCAATGAAGAAATTCTCTTTCCTTTTCATAACTTATCCTAGGGTTTCCTCATGAACCTTAGCAACTTCCTCCAAAAAGACAAGTACATAGAAAATAATATAATAATGATTATAATGAAATGACCCTCTCCTTCCTCTCTATATATAAGAGGTAAGAAATGCCAACAATATAAATGTGGATTAATTCCCTTACAAACTACCTATAATAACACATGTAGTCTCACCGATGTGAAGTGAGCTACACTCCAAGATTACACATGTCAAGCTCCAAGGTGATGCCACCCACAAGAAAGTATCCAAATTAAAGTGAACACCATGAGGTGTGTCCAATTATCCTCCCACAAGCCTCCAAAGACTCCAATGAACCTCCTAATCCATGTACTCCAATGGGTCCACTTCCCTTGCTTAAACATTGTTGCAACCCAAGCATACCTAAGCCAACTCTAGGCCTACATGCAAGCATTAAAGCTATCCTATATGGTCTAGGGCTCAATGTCCTCCTCCAAGATGCAACATACTCCTCCTCCTAAGTAGGGTATTCACCAAGAAAACACCCATCTCCACATGGTCATTATTTAGAACATCATCAAAGTTGTTAGGAGATATCCAATTCCCTAGGGAACAATATCATGGAAGGAACCTAACTGAGGCATAATGAGTCTCTACATCAATTTATAACATAATTAATTCCTTTCTTTCCTCAATCACTAAAGTAGGATCATGTGAAATGGAATACCCCATGTCCTCATCAAATATCACATCTCTACTCACCACAATCTCTCATTGTGCCAAAATATTTATCTTGTAAGATGTAAAGTATCATTGTATCCAACAATACGAGATGTCACAACATCTTGAATCCCTAAAGAACACATACCACCTATGAATATGATGCAACATAACCCTAGATCATAAACAACCTACCAAAATCCAACATTCCTCAAATCAACAAACTCCAACATCCCTCAAGTCCACATTAGAGGCTAAAATCAATGGAAACCACATTATGAGTTGTCCATAGCATCATGCAAAGAGTATCACATCTCCATAAAATACCAAGACAGGTGGATCAAATATCTGAAAATTACATAGATAGAAATTTGCGAACATCACATACATCATGAAATATCAAGCTCATGGTATAAGTAACAACCCACGTAGGGCTATCAACAACCTGTGAACATGAGATACCCTCTTATGCACCTCAAAACCTTTAGAAACATAAGAAACAACTTGAACTCGGTCAACTCCCTCATCCAAAGAGAATCCTATCATAATCGGAGCAAGAGTTTCAACAAGGTCAACTCCCTCTATTTGAGATAATCTACCAACCCTGTCCCTATACTATAAAACAATAGTAGAAGTGGAAAATATTTCAATCCTTAACAACCCCAATCCAAAAAGAAATTCAAGAGATGAGATATTGATGCCTTCCAATAAGTTTTAACCCTCGAAGGAAATGTTATCATGCATATAATAGATCTAAAAGCACTTATAACAATTATAAAAAAAAACAACAAATATGCCCTTATATTCTTCAATTACAATGTAAAATCACTTAGCATATTCACACTTAACTTGTGTCAAATTAATGATATAGATGGAGCTATAAATTACAAACCATACATGATATGAATGGATGAAAATCAAATCTGCAATTTACAGAAGAATTGGACAGCTGGAAAATTCATTAATATGCATAGGTATGAAATTCTTGTACGTACCATAGCTTTATTGCAAGGATAGCACAATCCTCTAGATCTCCAATCCCTACATAGGGAAAACCAAGAAAACCCTTACTCACATAAAAGAGATCCAAGAAGCATGCAACACATAAGCATTTCATACAAGGCAAGACATCTCCTCCTCTTCTTCTTCACGTCACTACGTACAACCTAGGGCTTCATCTCAAAATCCTAATATCCAAATGTTTAAGGGATGAATCCCTAACCCTATACTTCAAGATTTTCCAACAAGGTCAATAAACCTGAGAGAGAGAGAGAGAGAGAGAGAGAGAGAGAGAGAGAGAGTACATAAGAAGATGCAAGGGAGAGGATAAGTGATGCACTCTTCTTGATCTCATCTCTAACAAATGTGTGATAAGAATGAATGAGCTATGAATATGAATTGAAGTGATCATCATCTCCAATGTCTCCTTTACAAGAGTAAAACCTAGTCACAAGAGCAACCTCCCAACAAATATGTCCTTTTCCCTTTACGTAGCTTCTCCTATGGTTTCCTCATGATCCCTAGCAGCTATAATTATACTATTTTATTATGAAAGGACTCTCTCCTTCCGAAATATATATATATATATATATGAAAGGTAAGGGAGGCCAACAATACATATGTGGGTCAATGCCCTTACAAAAATCCTACAATAACACATGCAAGCTGACATATGTGGAGCAATATACTCCAAGAGTACACATGTTAATATCCAAGGTGATTCCATCCACAATACAGCCTCCAAATGTAAGGGTGTTCCATGAGGTGTGTCCAATGATCCTCCTACAAGTTCCCAAAGACTCAAAGGAACCTCCTAATCTATGTACCCCATTAGGTCCACATTCCCTTCATGAACACCATTGCAACCCAAGTTCCCTCGAGCCAAGTCCAAGCCTCAATGCAAGGATAAAAGATACCCATTATTGTCTGCAGCCTAATACCCTCCTCTAGGATGTAAAACATTCCTCCTCCTAAGTAGGGTGTTCTCCAAGCAAGCAACCATCTCCATGTGGCCATCATGTAGAATGCCACCAAAGTTGTAAGGAAATCTCTAGTTCCCTAGGAAGAATATCATGCAAGCACCCAATTGACATCATGTAACCATTGAGTAAGCCATCTCCAATGTGCAAATCCGTCATGGACAGTTTCCCATGCACAATTCCATCATGAACTAGCTAGGGGCTATCATATACCATGTACCTCAAATATCATGAAGCACCACCAAACATGGTGTCAACACATTTGGAGTAACCTTGAAGGATACAATCCCTTAACATTTTAATTGGTTATTACATTAGGAATTGCGAATGTGGAAATTTTATATCACTTGGAAGTGGAATTATTAGATGCTAAGGAGTTTAAGATGTATTATTATTTCATTAAGAATTGTAGTTATGATATCCTCGGAGTATTGGGAAAATTAATTATCATAAAATCCTTGGGGTCCATGTCGCTCTCACATAAATGGTTTAATCCTCTTTTATATTGTCTAGTCTATTTAAAGACAAAACTTCTGGAAAACCTTCAATCTTAATCGGGAAGTTTGGAACTCTTCCAAGCAGCTGTATAGGAGTTCCTTTGATTGCTACGTTGTGATCAGAAGTTTGTTCTCAATAAAATGATGGTATGGGACCTCTTTTTTCCAAATTCATCTGGAAGCTAGAATCTATCATGCAATCTAGCTAATATGGCTTGAACTATGGAGGAAAAAAGCATACTTTTATATATAACTTAGGACCAATAAATAGTCCAAGAATTGGCTCTGGATTTGGACCAGGAAACATAGTAGGTTCGTCATCTTCTTCTGTTGAGCTTTCTTCACTAATACTAGGCGTGCTTCTATCTTTGGGGCTCTTAAGAGCTTCTTCATAGGCTTTGCACATTTCTTCTTCCGAGGATTGATCTTGCTCTCTTATAGTTATTTATAGCATTCTGTTTAGCTCTTCTATTTCTCTGACAAGCTTCTTCAAAGAGAATTTCTTTTCTTTGATATGCAACCTGAGTAGGTGCTCTTTATCTTTTCTAAATATTTGTATATATTCATGAAGATCGAGATATTCTTTGTAAAGCTCTGTTGGATTATATAATGTTGGATTCATGCTAATATTAAGAGAGAAAGAGTCAGATTTGGCTGATTGCTTCTCTTTAGCTTTTAGTTGAGCTAAAAGCTTGTTCTTTTAATCTTTTAATTATTTTCTTAGAACATACTGATATGTTGGTGTTCTAGATAAAATTTCATCAATTTCATCAATTCTAATTTGAGGAGAAGCCTTTGATGTGGAAAACATATAAAAACAAAATTCTGGAGGACCATCACACCCTCCTAAATTTGCATCCTGATCGAAATAAGAAGAGGAGTTGGTGGATTCTGCAGGATCAAATTTATTCATGGAAGTATCTAAGTCATCTGAATAAGAGGACCTTTCATATGGGAGAAAAACTATTTCTCCTTCAAGATATTGGTCAGCATCAGAGTATTCAAGATCCCACCAAGTAGGATCTAATTCATCAGTAAACATTGCTTCAAGCCCTGGATTAGATTTTCTCTTGGGGCATTTATTTTCCCTATGGCCTTTCTTGCCACTAATAAAACATTTTTCTTTATGACAAAATCCTTTCTTTTTTGGAAACTCTTCTTCTTCTTATATTTGTAGGCTTTGTCTGGGTGCAATCTAGGAGCACTAGTATAGAAGGGTTTTCCCTTCTTTTTCTTGCAACTGCAAGATTCTTTACCAAAGTGACCTCTATTGTGAGCTCCACAACCCCAACCAAGAATTTTTGCCACATCTTTGCAAAAACCAGGAGAGTACATCGATGAATTCCTTTTAAAGTATTTGGCAACTTTCCTTTCTAAACAATGCCTTTGGCATGTTTCCATAATGAATCCATGTATCTGGGCAAGAGAGAGTCTTTGCAAGGGAATATTTTTATCTTTAAGGAATTATTATACTGCATCTGGAACATGACCTAGGAAACTCCTGATATAATGATTTAAGTATGCTGGCTTGTCTGCATTTCCAGAAGAGATAAGCAAATTCTTCATATAACAAAAATATTGCTCACTTTTGCTAAGATCACAAATTCTAGCAGACATAAACAAAGATGCAATATGTTCAAAGTCTTCGGTTTCTTCTGGACCATAGAATTATCTTCCTAATGCTTTGAGAATTTGTTCATCTGTATCTTGAGCAGCCAACATTTCATCTCTGGCTTCTTGAGGAAGCCACCGCCAACATTCATATGCCAAACCTGACAGGCCTGCTACTAGTTGGAAAACTAATTGCTGAGACATTATATTTTTCTCTTGATTCCTTTTGTAAAGAACCCATTTGCTTAGCAATTGAATGGATGTCTTAATTTCAACCCTCGATTGACATTGGATATTTAAGACAGGTTCTTCTGGCATTTGAAAAATAAGGTTATTGATTCCATTAATGCCTAAATGGAATCTATGAGAAGGAGCAGAAGAGGCAGAAGCATCATTCATTACCTCATCAAAAGTGGGAGGAGGAGGTCCTGCAAGTGGACTAAAATATGGATGGGAAGAAGATCCATCCCGAAGTGGAGAATTTTCCCTTTTTGGAATTGCTATTTCCACCAGATATCTTTCGGGGAGATATTTTGGCATTTTCTTAAATTGAGAGACCAGATACTGTATTTCAGTAAATTCTTCTTCATCTTGTCCAAAGGTAAACTTTGGTCTATTATATTCTTCTTTGATACTCATCATACTAAATGAATAACTTCTAGCATGTTTCTTATCCTTATGCTCTTTATGACCTCCAGAGGAAATCTCTAGAGCATACTGACTGATTGACTTAGTCTTTTTCTCTAAGTTTTGAGTTTTAATGAAGAGTTTTCCCAAAACATCTAAGTGTTGTTCTAGATTGTTTGCAGCTGTAACAATAACATTCTTTATTTCATCATAATCATGTAAAAAATGATCAATAAGATCCATCTTAGTTCTAAGCAGAGCGATATGCTCATGTTCTTCATTGGATTTTTGTTTTAAGAGGAGGATATCACGAGCCATATCATCTAGATTTTGAGCTGTTCACTGATGTTGCATATTGCCATAATTTTCTAGTTTGATTTCATCTGAGACAACTTCAGATATAGTAGAGGACCTATGAGGAAGGTAATCCCTTTTAGATTGGCCATCATGTGAAAGTGTCTGGATGGAGCATCATGAAGATTTCTGCTAGGAATGAAAGAAGTATCACCCTTTGGTGTTTTGACTTCATAACTTGGTCCACTTATGGGAAGGGAGAACATGAATAAGCTTGGGATTTTATTTTTGGCTCTCATTCTTTCTAATTTTTTTCTCCAAGCAGGACATTCAGAGTGTTGTCCTTTATGTTCAGTATTAAAAACACCAGATGAAGAGAAAGTTGAAGGGCGCGAAGAGTATGGTTCATTCCACACTGTTTGAGATGAAGAAGAGGAGGATGAATTTACAGAAGTAGATCAAGTGAGAGGAGGAGTAAACATAGGAGTGGGAAATCCATAAGGTTACCGGAAAGAGTGAGAAGATCTGTCAAATACTACGGGAGTATTTACAATTGTTTGATTATTCAACAATTTTTCTTTTTGACATAGTTCTTTGTATTTGGCTTCGAGTAATTTATGCCAGTCCAATTAAATGTTATAGGATTGATTGTTTGGACTTGTCTGACTCCACAACACTTAGAAAGTGAGAGCTATCATGACCTTTATGGGTGAGGGGTGGAAGACTATCATTGCCAAAGCGAACAACAACCAAATATTTTAACTAAATGTTTTAGATCCAGTATCCATTTTAAATACTTGGGGTAAGATATAATCCTTAAGTAAATCATAGATGTGGGGGTCATATAAATTGACATAATATTTCAGAAAAATAATTCCAAAACAAGAGCCATTGTGAAGAGGGCCAACAAATCCACCGATGACTGCATCAACAAATTCCTTATGCCTAGTATCAATAGCTACACAGAGAGAAGATACATGAAGGAAAGGCCGAACTAGAGGACCTAAACCAAGCTTGCCCACACCAAGATGTGCATATTTATAACCTTTAGATTTTGCCCAGTCTATTTGTTCTTTGTTGATCAGATTTATGTGAATTAGTTCTTCCTTATCAGTAAAAGAAACATCTACTGTGTATATTTTTATTTGTGTATGTGACTGGTACTACCACCATCTCATTTTATATAATTCC
Source organism: Larix kaempferi (assembly GCA_027924585.1). Taxonomy (NCBI): domain Eukaryota; kingdom Viridiplantae; phylum Streptophyta; class Pinopsida; order Pinales; family Pinaceae; genus Larix; species Larix kaempferi. The sequence goes on along the minus strand of BSBM01000592.1, from coordinate 8,085,072 downwards.
TTAGGTAAGATACCAAGAAGTTCCCAGTTAGCGGATGGATTGAGATCACCAATAATGATTATTGAAGAAGAAGATTAAACATTAGCAAATGAGGAACATCTTTCATCCAGAGAAATATTATTATGATCTTGTACACAATCCAGAGATGTGAGCTCTACTGAATCCATTGAAGGGTACATGTAACACTTACCTTTATTGGGAAGTAAATGAATAGTCTAGCTCATGGGTATCCTATAGGTCTTTATTAGACCACTTCAAAGAGGGCTTATGGCACCTCATCCTACGACCGTTGCCTCACAAACTCTAGAAAACCCAAACTATTCCACATAGATTCCTTCTTTAACTTTGAATATGGATCCAATACATTTATGAATTGCATAACAGTAAGATTGCAGAGACTTAAAAGACAGTTATTGTATTAGGATGAAACTTTGTAAGAACTTACATATATTCAAGAAAGCCGAGTGGCTTTGATACCACAAAATCCAAGGAACAACTCGGCTTTAGAACTCCCAGTCACAGAACCAAGACTCAATCATTACAAAACTCTGAACCTTAGATAATAACACATATTTTAGACAAAATCCAAGGAACGAATTGACTTTAGAACTCCCAGTCACAAAACCAAGACTCAATCACTACAAAACTCTGAACCTTAGATAATAACACATCCTTTAAAAAAACTCCAAGGACCGACTCAAATTTAGAACTCCCAGTCACAGAACCAAGACTCAATCACTACAAAAATCTGAACCTTAGATAATAACACATCTTTGTCTGATCGTCTTTGGATGGTGAATACCATCACATATGACACACTAGAAGAACAACAAGATTTTGATCCCAGTTGGTCGCACTAAGCGCAGAGGGAGAGCATACGCCAGTGAATTCTTCTTACACTTGAGATATCTGTTTTTCGTATGCCTGGTCGCAAGAAGCGTAGGCACAAAGGATACACAGATCTCGACTCAAATACTTACAGAAATCTCAACTCCCAAACTCCAAATACCCGAGTGGGTGGGGGAGGATTTATTTATACAAATTTATCTGGTAAACCGGTGATACCAAACTGACAAATGAAAGTAACAACTAAGATTCACTTTTATGGCTGTAGATCAAATCATACCCTTTGTCGGATAAGTCATCCGAGCCATGTGAAGGAATCTAAGTACTTGCGGACCCATACTGACCAGAGAATTAAAATTTACAAGGCGGAACTACTATTAGCGGCTCCACGACGCTTTTAAATCAGTCATAGGGATCATATCCTATTGGGAAGATACATCTTTATTTTATATCCCCAAGATCTGGTCTGCCACAAACACAACCAGATCCAGTAAATCCATCATTGTTTTCATCATCATTGTCAGAGGTAGATGGGATAGAATTTCATTACCAGGAAATAAACAATGTGAAAACCATCTTTCTACATCAAACCCCATCATAAATTCATTGGGAGAGCAACAAAATTCTCCTTCAAAACATGATTCCACTTTGTAATTGAACATGACTTCTTTGGTATAGTGTCTAATCATCCTTCCATCTTTATCCCATTGGAGAAACTTCTGTGTCATTTTGATAGGTGGTTCTAAGGGAGAATATTTCCCTCCAGTGTGTTTCAATTTGAATTTGAACCACATATAGTTCTGATGAGCTACAATCCATCCCGGGGATGCAAAATAAAATTAGCTCATCTTTTTACCCAATATTTTCTAGGACAGAACTTATCAAGAAATACTTCTGTCCATCCTGTCCATTTTTGTTGAACTAAGGAGAATGGATCACCTCAAATTATGATCTCTCCTTGTTCTCTGCAAAATTGTAGAATCAGATGGTAACTTATCCATGTTAAATAGCCAGGGCCTATATCAACAAAGAAAATATTTTTCCCATCAAACTCAGCAGTATCTAGCTAGATATCATTTAAGTCTGATAACTTATAATATGCATTTATGAGATTTAGAAATGTTGTTTTCTCCCATCTTTTTAAAATTTCAATTTTCATAGGAGAAGAGTGAATCTGTCTTATCAATGAGATGGCTAGTTGCTTGTCTGCTTCTTTTTTGCTGACATATTCCAGAACTGCTATGTGCTCTAGAGAACTCACGGGGTCTCGAATTTTTTTTCTTCCTCTAGCTTTTTCCATATCATGCTTGATGCTTGCTCTCTTATCCGATGGTCCAACATTTGATGCACCGATGTTGAACATGTTGAGACTAGGCTGAGATTCTTCTCTAGTTAGCATATCAACAACACAATTAAGATAACCATGTTTATATACAATATCAAAATCAAAATTATGAAGCCACATAAACCATTTAAGAATTCTAGAATTATTTTCAGCCATCAAACTTTCATTCTTAAAAATTCCCGGCATGATTTTTAAATCTGTTCTGATCAATAATTTTACAGGTTTCAGATATAGTTTGAAATGGTTTACTACCTTTTTGACAACAATAATCTCTTTGTGGCTCGAGGGGTAGTTTAATTCTGTACTCTTAAAAGAACCTGAGGCATATCCACATATTTCTTCTTTATCTCCATGCTTTTCTATTAGGACACCTCCCCATGCTTTGCTGGAGGCATTTGTTTCTATAACAAGGTCTCCCGTACGTTGGGGAAAGGAGAGAGGAGGAAGTTATTTTACTTTTTCTTTAATTCTTTTAACATATTTAGTCATTTCATTGCTCCATTTTGGAGGGTGTTTCTTCAATCTTTGTTGTAGAATATGGATGTCATCAACTTCTCCCTTATAGAAAGGTCGGATATAATTCAGGCTTCCTAAGAAGCGCTGCAACTGGACTTTCTCCAAGATTTGATTTGGTAAATGATAAAAAACCTTAAGAACATGCTATTGGAGGATTAATTGGCCTTTATTGATCTTTAGACCAAGAAACTCAATTTCTGTCTTCCCAATCTCCATTTTTCTTTTGCAAAGAACTAAGTCATGTTTATACACTAGCTGGTAGAACTCTTGTAGATGCTTTAAATGTTCATTCAAATTTTGAGAGCAAATTAGGATATCATCAATATATACAAGTGCTCATTTCTTTTCCTTGAAAATATCTTCCATTCTCTTTTGGAATTCAGAAGGAGAATTATTTATTCCAAATGGGAGAACTTTCCACTGATACTGACCATGTGGGACAACAAAAGCCGTTTTGAAGTGATCCTTTGATTCAATCCCAATCTGGTAAAATCCATATTTTAGATCAAACTTACTAAAGATCGTACAACCGGAAATTCTTTGTAAAAGGATTGACTTATCAGGAAGAGGGTATCTGACATGTTGGATGGATGCATTCAGAGGTTTGTAATTTACAACTAACCTGGGATTTCCTCTCTTAATTTTTGAATGCTTGTTTACTATAAATGCACAACAAGCCCAAGGGATCCTAGAGGGTTCAATGAAACCTTTAGAAAAAAGGTCTTTGATTTCATTGGAACAAAACTCGTTTTTTGTAGGAGACATTAATTCTGCAGAGGATCATTGGGCTCTAGGCTTAACCAAAGGATCATATGGTAGAGAGACAAAATATTTTTCTCTGGTTCAAAAGGCATTAGGAATTTCAGAGGTGCAATCTTTCTCAAGCTTTTATGAAATCTGAGATAAAGTAGAGTCCTTGTGCATTTCTGCATAAGCTATACACCTTTCCATTTTTATCAATTCTGCAATATTAGGGGTAGGATTGAGTTTCTTTATAGGAGTTGAGAATTTGGATTTAGCTTCAAAGGACATGGGATAAGACACTAATCTACCATTTATTGTAATTTGAACAACATTTTATTATTATCAATAGTAACAGGATTGACTCTAGTAAAAAATGTTGATGTATTTGTAACTTCAGCAGATATTCTTCTATGTATTACACTTGTACTTTATTGTATTCCTGTTGGAGATGTATTATTCCTCCATTCAGAAGTGTTGTCATTTGTATTTGTAAGTGTCACAAGTGTCACAAGTTATATTGTAAGTGTTGTAACTTATATTTGATGGGTTATTAGACCACCTTAGAGGGGTCGACCCAGTGTGGGTAAAAGGGTTATTAGACCACCCTAGTGGGGTCGGCCCAGTGACAAGTGGTAATGGGTTATTAGACTCTCCTAAGGGAGGTTGGCCCAGTTAGAGTTAAAGGCGGGTCAAGTCATTGTATAAATAGAGAGTGTGTGTCTCTCATTCTATTCATTCACTCACTCACTCACTTCGCATTAGTGAGAGAGAGGAGGAGTGCGCACAAGTGGAGGAGGAGCAATTTATAGGAGACTATCTCTTGTTTTGGGGTTTCATCTTTGTGATCTTTGTATTGGTGCTCATTCTATCTCTGAGGAAGTTGCGAGGTTTTTCACCTTCTTGGTTTTCCTCGATGAAGTGCTTTGTGTCTCTTGTCTCTTGTGTTTGATATGTTGTACATGTTGTTCTCTCAGTTAAGATCCTAGATCATATTGAATTAAATGATGAAAAACTAACATGGTATCAGAGCTAGCCTGAAGTAAGGCATTGTATGGCATTTATGAAACTTGTTGCACTTGCGACAAATTGGAAGCTAGGGTTTGGTATAGTAAAAACTAGTCATCATGGCACTTTCGCTATAACTCAGTTTTGGAAAAGATTCAGGATCTGAAACTTTTACAGGCCGAATATGAAATGTTCAGGTACCTTGTGTCCGAATATCATCCTTAGATTCGTTTTACTTTGTGAGATATTATTCGTACAAGTTAGGGTTTCTGCCTCTTCCAGAATGCATCCCTAAACATGTGACCTAGGCACAAAGGCCATATCTCGGCCTAGGAAGCTCCAAATGGAATTCCATAAAAAGTGTCAGTTAGGGCACAAACTGTAGTTTCACAGGTCTGGGTTTCAGAGGCCGAAGTTGAAATAGTGACACATGGAACTCCGTACAAGTTCGCTATGCTATTTCATATCATAAACAAGTCACGTTGCGACACTTGGAATATCTCTCTCTCAGAGAATACATTAAATCTCAGATCTGTGGGGTTGGAAAGCTGACAGGTCAGTCTACCATAGGCCTAAGTTTCAGACCCCGAGGATTCGAAATTTCAGAGATACATCAGAAACAATATGCCATATATTTCTGTCCAAACAGAATTGGATTCTAACAACTTTCATTTTTGGTTTGTCACTACTGCGGGAAATTAGGGTTTCTGCAAAAGTTGGATTTTTTGGAATCCAAGACCACAGCTGGATGCTCCTCATCAAAATCAAAATTTAGAGACCAAGATCAAATTTTTTGGTTGGGTAGAACCCCGGGCTCTATCAAACCCTAGTTCGAGATTTTGACCAGAAAACCAGAATTTGACAGAAGCTGCAGATCCGAAACTCGCAGGTCAATTTTGAGGAGTCAATTTTTGGAGTTTTCAAAATCTGAGCACACCAGCTTGCTTTCGTCGGTCACCTGCATCTCCCCGTCGAGACAGAAGTTCAAAATTCTAAGTTTGGATTTTTAGGGTTTCTCTGTCAAACCCTAGCCAGCTCTAGATCCAGTTTCAACAAATCAAAGTGGATTGGGTTAATCCTAGAAGAGTATGATTTGGACACCTAAATAAGTAAAGAAGTTCCATTTCCAAAGGGAGATGAGGCTAAGGCCTTACATAAGAAGACTACAAGCAATCTCGATAGGTATGACTTGAGGAGATACAAGTATGTTTTGAAATATGTTCATGATTAAGTTCATGATATGTTTGTCTTCATATTATTGAGGTAAGTACAGTATTGATTAATTTTTAGACTTGTAAAAGTATGAATGCATGTGAATGATAGAAGACATTCATTGATTAGGGTTATGACACTTATGATTGTACTAATGCACTGTGGTGTTGTATAAGGATGATGTTGTCCACTAACATGAAAGGTACATCAAGAAAGACAAATCAAGTTCTAGATCAAGAACATATGACCATGGTGACATGAAGACAAAGACTCATCCACAGCCATTGATCACATAGAAGCTCTACTTACAAGGTATGTATAATTTGGTTCTACAAAGCTTAACTTATGAGATATGCAGGTTACTAGCACAAGGTCTCTAAAGCATCGAAGAGAACAAAGAAGACATTGTTTGGGTATGTTAGACATAACTCACAAACATGATAATCCAGGTATGTTTTTCTTATATCAAGTTAGAATCCTACCTTGTGTTAGGGTCTCATATTAGTATACTTTCGTATGATTGATAAAGATTATTCATGAAGTTATAGGTTTGAATAATCATGGGTTTATGCATATTATGATTCTTAGTTTGATTAATGGTATGACAAACTAGAAGAGTCCTATGGTCAAATAAGAATATGCATGAGTAAAAGAAGTACTCCCTGAAACCTTGAATACTAACGCTTGTGATAAATTACTTGTGTATTAAATGATCATGACCTTACATATTTAGAATCATAATGTTTTGATAGTATTGAGATTATACTAATGCATGTATGATTATGTATGAGATCTTGAGGATGACACAATGATGACACTAGTGCACACTTAAGCATGCCATAGTGGTACAAGATGGATATAAGTTCAAAGACAGATAATCCAAAAAGCAAAGATCAAGAGGGAGCACACTCCAGTAGTTCCTGCAAAGAAGCAAAGATCAAGAGGGAACACACTCTAGTAGTTCCTGCAAGGAAGCAAAGATTGAGAGGGAGTCCACCCAACAACCAAACAAAGATAAGTATTTGAATTGTTATTTCTTGTATATGATTACTTAAATGATGTTGTTCAGTGATGTATATACTTATGTTCCTAGATTTAGGATGTATATTATGCATTTTAGAAAAGTTGCATTAATGAACAAGATACTACTATATACAAGTAATGGGTAAGTGGCCTGTAGTACTGTACAACATTCCATTGCGACTTATCTAGAATGAAACCTCTTTGCTGACATGTTGGGAGCTGTGTACACTCTTAACAATGTTTTGGTAGAGATGGAAGACATCTAGAAAGTTACAGGATATGGATAAATGTTGTATTGAAGCATTGGCTAAGATAATTGCATGACTGTATGACATATGTCTTTATGTGTAAGAATTTATTCTGAAATCTATGAGATGTTTCTAATCATGCAATTGAACTTGTCTTGTAGGAAAGACCATGTACCATCACCTACAAGAGATACTTGTTTCGAAGAACAAGCGACGAAGACTCACACAACATTTGTTCCAGCAACGAAGTTCAAGAAAACTACCTATTGAAGATATTGAAGAATCTGAAGTTCCCAGGATCAGGGATACAATAATGGAAGGATGCCATGATCAAGGAGTACCAGTCGATCATGAAGAATGATGTCTGGGATGTGGTCCCAATACCAGAAGGGAATTTTGTTGTGACTTCCAAGTGGATCTACAAGATCAAGCATGCTGCAAATGGTAGCATAGAGAAATACAAGGCAAGATTTGTGGCTCGTGGCTTCTCCCAAAATGAAGTGGAAGATACACCAGATGGATGTCAAGACAACTTTCTTCAATGGTGTAGTCGAAGAGGAAATGTATGTGGAGCAACCACTCGGTTTTGAGACACATGATAGGGAGTTATATGTGTGCAAGTTAAAGAAAGCCTTGTATGGCTTAAAGCAAGCACCCAGGACATGGTATGACAGGATAGACAACTTCCTGTCTAGTTTGAGCTTTACCAAGAGTAAAGTGGATTCCAACCTTTACTACAAGATTGAGGAAGGCAATCCAGTGATACTCCTACTATATGTGGATGACCTGTTTGTGATAGGTGAGGATAGGTTGATTTCCAATACGAAGAGGAAGCTTGCTGCCGAGTTTGAGATGAAGGACTTGGGTATGATGCATTACTTTCTCGGTATGGAGGTGTGGCAGAGAGCATATGGAATCTTCCTTGGACAAGGGAAGTATGCAGTAGAGATCCTGAAGTGGTTTGGGATGATGGAATGCAAGGCCATGGCCACACCTAAGGCATCGAACCTCAAGCTATTGAGCGATGCTTCATCAGATTCAGTTGATGCCACGTTGTATTGTTAGATGATTGGGTCCTTGATGTACCTGACAAACACGCGACCAAATATTTTCTTTACGGTGAACACATTGAGCCATTTCTTGATGAATCCTAGACATGTTCACCTGATTGATGTAAAGCATATGCTGAGGTACTTGAAGGGTACGATTGATTATGGGCTCAAGTATGATGCGAACCAAAAGTTTAACCTAGAGGGTTATGTTGATTCATATTGGGCAGGAAGTGCTGCAGATAGGAAGAGCACTTCGGGGTGCTACTTCAGTATGGGATAAGGTGTGATCTCTTGGTTTAGCAGGAAGCAATCCTGCGTAGCACTGAGTACAGCCGAAGCAGAGTATGTTGCAGCTTGTTCGGCTAGTTGTGAGGTAGTATGGCTAAGGAAGCTACTGTCTGATTTATTTGATCTCCAGTTGGATGCTACTTGTATCTATTGTGACAACCAGAGTTGTGTGAAGTTGTTAGAGAACTCAGTGTTCCATGACAAGTTGAAGAACATCGAGATCAAATATCACTATATCAGGGATATGGTGCAGAGAGGAACAGTGAAGCTCCTATATGTTGTGACAGATGAGCATAGTGCAAATGTGTTGACCAAACCACTAGCCAAAGTGAAGTTCGAGTACTTCAGAGAGAGGCTTGGAGTTCTTCAGATAGAAGATACTTCGTGGAGGAAGTGATGGGACACATTTGCTGGAGCCATTCCAAGCATGGTGGTAGGAGGATCCTTCTCATGGCTATGGATGTAAGCGTTGTGTGAAGAGCATCAGGATGATGCTCCAGATGATGCTATGTATGATGATGATTAGGATGATCATGTGTGATGAGCATCAAGATGATGCTCCAGATGATGCTATGTATGATGATGATCAGGATGATCATGCGTGATGAGCATCGGGATGATGCTCCAGATGATGCTATGTATGATGATGATCAGGATGATCATGTGTGATGAGCATTAGGACGATGCTCCAGATGATATGCATCAGGATGATGCTATGATGATGATCAGGACGATCATGTGATGTGATGATGTGCATCAGGATGATGTATTATATGATGATGATTAGTATGATCATGAGCATCAAGATGATGTTTCGTGTCAAGATGATTAGGTTGATCATGAGTATCAGGATGGTACTCCATGGCTAGGGTAATTTTTAAGGGCGAAATTTCGCCAATTGGCTATTTTTCAAAAAATAAATTCGCTATTTGGTCATTTTTAGTCTCTAATATCGCCTATATTTACATAAAATATGTTTTTTTGTCATAATATTCGCCAAAATTTACACATTTCAATAGTAAATTATATGTTTCATATTTAATATTCGCCTACCTATCTATATGCATGTTTTTTTCAATCCAAAATAATCGCCTAGGATACTATACTTAAGTATAATATTAGAATCCTTATAAATTACCATGTCTGTGGCTGTGGATAGGTTGTGCTAGGGTAGCATGTAATAAGTCCCAGAGATCTGGACAGGTTGTGATAGGCACGTACAAGTCCTTGGATGCTCTTTAGCTATCTTGGAGGGAAAGACACTCTTTTAAGGTTTTGCTAGACCACATGTAATAAGTCCTCGAGATCCGGACAGGTTGTGTTAGGCACGTAAAAGTCCTCGGATGCTCTTTAGAGATCTTGCTGGGAAAGACACTCTTTTAAGGTTTTGTGGGGACCACATGTAATAAGTCCTGGAGATTCGGACAGGTTGTGCTAGGCACGTAAAATTCCTCGGATTCTCTTTAGAGATCTTTGTTAAATTTTGAGCATTAATTCATTATACTCTAGGATCTTTGCTGAGAGAATAACATATACAGTATATCAATGCATGACAATCATAATATGACAAGCATCACAAGCATCACAAGAATCAAAAGCATAGAGACAAGAGACACAGAGTTTCCGTGGGGAAAACCCTAAGGTGAAAAACCCCACAACTTCCTCAGAGATAGAGAGAGCAATGGCTCAACCAAAATACAACCAATTAACACTGAGATAGTCTCCTAGAAGATGATCCTCCTCCTCCTCACAAGTACGCCACTTTCCAGAGAGAGAGTGAGTTACTTTTTCGAGTAAGTAAAATAGAGATCTCCTATCTCTATTTATACTTACCTTTTTGCCCAGTGACCTACTGGGGCCGACTTGTCTACTTAGATACATCCACATTATATTATATATAATTCCGGGCCGACCCCAAATGGTGGTCTAATAACCCATCGGCAAGTACACACACTTGCGACACTTGTCAATCCACATGACGACACTTCCTTATAGAGGAATGACACATCTCTTATAAGGGTACAATAAATATATATAAAATATACAGATGAAATACATTCCGAAGTTACATATACATCAACAATCCCTCTTAACTAGGAAGGTATTTCTCGACACAGATCTGCTAGACAAGTCTTCTTCTCTGGATCATCGTCATCGATGCATCGTCATCATCATCGTCACTGCTGCTGTTATCTCAACCAATCTCTGACTCTACTCGTCATAGGAAGTTCTACAGAGCCAATCATTTTTCATACTGGATGTAGGCCCGCCATCTGCAGGTCTTCATCATCACTGGCCATACTGTGGAATCCTCAGGACTCATTACGTGTGTCACAAAACCTGGCTGCAGCATCCCAGGCTATTACGAGCACACAGCTCTACCTGTAGGATCTCCCAGGAGCACATTACATGTGACCCATCACAAAACCTGGCTGAAGCATCCCAGGCTGTTACGAGCACACGGCTCTACCTGTCGGATCTCCCAGGAGCACATTACATGTGATCTCACCACAAAACCTGGCTGAAGCATCTGAGGCCTTTTTCATCCTGTCCAGATCTCCCAGGAGCAAATTACATGTGGTCATGGCAAAACCTGGCTGAAGCATCTGAGGCCTTTTTCATCCTGTCCAGATCTCCCAGGAGTAAATTACATGCCATAGGACAAAACCTCGCAAGAGCATCTCAGGATGTTACGGGTACACAACTCCGACCTGAAATCTCCCAGGGCACAAATTAAATGTCCTCCCAAGCAAAACCTCGCAAGAGCATTTTCCAGATGTCCCAGGGCACCGAATTACATGCCATAGGCAAAACCTCGAAAGACCATATGCAAATCTCCCAGGGCACAAATTACATGCTTTCCTGCACAACCTGATCCACGGCCACAAAGTATCATCTGATACTTATCAAACATCATCCTGATGTACACATGATCATCCTGATCATCATCACTGCAACATCCTGCTGCATGTCATCTGGAGAAGCTCGTCATCCACGATCATCCAAGTATCCACCTGATACATACATAGATACATGATCCACACAATGTATCCATCAACATACATGATCCACCTGATCATACAAAGATACATGATCCACACAATGTATCCATCAGCATACATGATCTACCTGATCATACAAAGATACATGATCCACACAATGTATCCATCAACATACATGATCTACCTGATCATACAAAGATACATGATCCACACAATGTATCCATTAGCATCCAACATGATGCGTTCATACAAAATACATACACATGATCCAACCGATCATATCCAGCATCCAACATGATGCATTCATACATACATATAATGATCCAACTGATCATATCCAGCATCCAACATGATGCATACACAAAATACATATAATGATCCAACTGATCATATCCAGCATCCAACATGATGCATACACAAAATACATATAATGATCCAACTGATCATATCTAAGCAGAAACCAGAACATCCTCCTGATGTTCATCATTTAGCGCTTACATCCACAGCCATGTGAAGGATTCCCCTTCCAATCATGCTTGGAATGGCTTCAGCAAATGTGTTCATCACTTCTTCCTCGAAGTGTCCTCGATCTGAAGCACGCCAAGCCTCTCTCTGAAGTACTCGAACTTCACCCTGGCTAGTGGCTTCGTCAGCACATCTGCAATCTACTCGCCCGTCGCAACATACAGGAGCTTCACAGCTCCTCTTTGCACCATATCCCTGATATAGTGATATTTGATCTCTATGTGTTTCGACCTGTCATGAAACACTGGGTTCTCGGATAGCTTCACACAACTCTGGTTATCACAGAAGATACCAGTAGCATCCAGCGGGAGATCAAATAACTCAGACAGTAGCTTTCGTAGCCATACTGCCTCACAACTAGCTGAACAGGCTGCAACATACTCAGCCTCTGCTGTACTCAGTGCGACACAGGACTGCTTCCTGCTAAACCAAGAGATCACACCTGATCCCATATTGAAGCAACACCCAGATGTGCTCTTCCTATCTGCAGCACTGCCAGCCCAATCTGAATCAACATAACCCTGCAGGTTAAACTTTTGATTCGCTTCATACTTGAGCCCATAATCCACTGTACCCTTCAGGTACCTCAGAACATGCTTTACAGCAATCAGGTGAACACTCCTCGGATCCGTCAGGAACTGGCTCAATGTGTTCACAGCAAAGCAAATATCTGGTCTCGTGTTCGTCAGGTACATCAAGGACCCAATCATCTGACGATACATGGAGACATCAACTGGCTCAGATGAAGCATCACATAGAAGCTTCAGATTCGATGCCATAGGTGTGGCCATGGCCTTGCAATCCATCATCCCAAATCTCTTCAGGATATCTACTGTGTACTTCCCTTGACCAAGGAAGATCCCACCTGCATTCTGCCACACCTCCATACCTAGGAAATAGTGCATCATTCCCAAATCTTTCATATCGAATTCTGCGGCAAGCTTCCTTTTAGTATCTGCAATCAGTCTGTCATCTCCTGTTACAAATAAGTCATCCACATACAGGAGTAGAATCATAGGATTCCCTTCCTCAACCTTGTAGTAAAGGTTGGAATCCGCTTTACTCTTGGTAAAGCCCAAACTAGATAGGAAACTGTCCATCCTACCATACCAAGTTCTGGGAGCTTGCTTCAAGCCATACAAGGCTTTCTTCAGTCTGCACACATATGAATCCCTGCCATGTATTTCAAAACCAAGTGGTTGTTCCACATATACTTCCTCTTCAACTATACCATTCAGGAAAGCGGTCTTGACATCCATTTGGTGTATTTTCCATTTCATAGTTGTAGCCAGGGAAAGTACTGTTCTGATGGAAGTATACCTGGCTACAGGTGCAAAAGTTTCTTCATAATCTATTCCCTCTTTCTGAGAGAATCCACGAGCTACGAATCTTGCTTTGTATTTCTCCACAACGCCATCTGCAGCATGTTTGATTTTGAAGATCCATTTAGAAGTCACAACAGACTTCTCTTTAGGTCTTGGGACAACATCCCAAACATCATTCTTCATTATTGATTGGTATTCCTCAACCATGGCATCCTTCCATTCTTTCTTTTCTACCGCTTCTTCATAACTGGAAGGTTCTTTGTTCATAATGTCACAGAGTAAAGCAACATAGCTGGTTTGTGATCTGGTTCTTTTCTTTGCTCTGTGTTCTTCTTCTGGGATACCAAATCTTTCTGCATCTTGAATGAGCTCTCTAGCCCATACAGGTTTCCTCTTGTGAGATTTATCCTCACAGGGTGGATCTATAGGTTCTTGTGGATCTTCAAACTCACGAACAGCTTCTGGAACTGCTTCAGTCATGGGAGTGTCCTGAAATCTTGTTTCCTTAGGTTCTTCATAAGCTTCAGTAGGTGCCTTCCTTGATTTGATGAATGCTGAGTTTTCATCAAATGTTACATCCCTGCTGACATCAATCTTCTTGAACCCTGGAAAGTATATTCTGTAAGCCTTCGAGCTTTCACTGTATCCCACAAAAATACCCTTCTTTCCTGAAGGATCTAGTTTAGTCCTCTTTTCCTTTGGGACATGAGTGTACACTGGACAACCAGATATTCTGAGATGAATGACTTCAGGTTTCTTACCAGAAAAGACCTCTTCTGGTGTCTTGTTGTCCAATATCTTGTGGGGTTTTCTGTTCTGAACATATACAGCTGTTCTAGCTGCTTCTGCCCATAGATGCATAGGAAGATCCTGGTCATGCAACATTTCCCTTGCTGCTTCCATGATAGTTCTGTTCTTCCTTTCTGCAACACCATTCTGTTGAGGATTATAAGGAGCAGTCAACTCCCTCTTAATCCCTGAATCACTGCAAAGCTTCTTGAAGTCATTTGAGGTGAATTCTCCACCATTGTCGGATCTGAATGTTTTGATCTTCTTGTCAGTTTGATTCTCCATCATGGTTTTGAATTCCTTGAATTTATCAAGCACCTCATCTTTGCCCTTCAAGAAGTATACCCAAGTCTTCCTGGAGAAGTCATCAATAAATGAGACATAGTAAACATACCCACTTAGGGAACTAGATGACATAGGACCACATACATCTGAGTGGATGATTTCCAGGATGTCTTTTGCCTTGCTTTCACTGCTTGGGAAAGCCTTCTTAATGTTCTTACCTTTTGCACATCCTTTGCAAACACCTTCATTTTTGGTCTTGATTTCAGGAAGACCCTCTACTGCCTTGCTTGCAATTGGAAGTGCTCTATAGTGCATGTGAGCAAGTCTTCTATGCCAAAGTTCACTTGGCTCCATGGATTCATGCACCATGGCATGTTCAGGTTGTCCATTCAATTTATACAAGCCTCCCTCTTGCTCTCCAATTACTACTGCATCATCTATGGTCTTTCCCTTTGGCCACATTAGGACTTGGCCATCCACAAATGCAACCCTCATACCTTTTGCATCTAATGCAGAAATGGAGAGTAAGTTCTTCTTGAGCCCAGGTACATAAAGTACTTCCTTCATCTTCAGAGATTTTCCAGAATCTAGGTTGTAGGAGGCTTCACCACTTCCTTTGATTGGGTATTGATAATCATCCCCAAGTTTCACCTTATGGGGTGATTCATGTTCAGATAGGTTCACAAAAGATTCTTTGAACCCAGTCATGTGTTTGGAAGCCCCACTATCAATCAACCAATCATTACAACCATGAGAGATGGTACCTGTGAGAGCAGAGATCAGAACATACTCTTCTTCACTTGATGAGTCATCATTACTATCACTTTCTGCCCTAGCCTTCTTCTTTGGAGGTTCATCATCTTCGGCAGCATGAGCATGAAACCTTCTTTTGCCACCCTTCTTCTTCTTATTTGAGATGTTGTTGTCCTTCTTGTTCTTGGGACAATTTATGGCAATATGTCCTTTCTCATTACAGGTGAAGCATACTCTTCTTTCTTTGAATTGATGTGAAGATCTCTTGGAGTGAGATGGCTCTTTCTTGAACTTTCCTTTCCTGGTCTGGGCTGCAAGAGCTTGATCTTCACCTCCCATCTTTTCTTCACGGACTATAAGTCTAGCTTCTTCTTGAGAGCATTCTTCCCGAAGTCTACTGAAGGAGATCAACTTCTTCCTTGCACAAATTCCTTGAATAAAGGAATCCCATGACCCGGGTAGGCCATTTAGAGTGGTCATCACCACTTCACCATTCTCCACCATTTCATCTACTGCTTCTAATTGTTCCTTGATCTGGGAGACCCTTGAAAAGTAAGATTGAATGGTTTCTCCATTCTGAAACTTCACTGCTTTCAATTGGTTCCGCAGGGTCATCTTTCGATTTATGTTCTTTCCTTCAAATAGCTTGGTCAAAGATTCAAACATCTCCTTGGGTGTCTTAAGAGAAGACACATGGGGTATGAGATGGTCTTTGATAGAATCAGCAATGATTCTCTTTGCCTTGACCAAGTTCTTCTTGTGTAATGCCTTGGCTTCTTCATCCTCTGGGATAGGGATGTCTTCTTTCACATATGAGTCCAACTCATTCTCTTCCAAGATTAACCCAATCCTATACTTCCAGACTCGGAAGTTATCAGCCCCTTCAAGCTTATCCTCAAGCTTAGTGTGGAGAGACATCTTTAAGAGTACTTCAAATGGAAATAGAAAAGATTTAGGACTTACCACTTGAAGTGCTGAAAACTGGATCTGGTCCCGGATTAGGGTTTGTTAGAGAAACCCTAAAAATTCAAAATGTGAATTTCAAAATTCCAAAAGGATAGAAAGATGCGCCTTGGAGATCTGATCAGCCTAGTACATTCAGAATTTGAGATCAGCAAAGTCTTGCCCTTCAAAATTGCCTTTTTGTCCTCCCGGGTTCACTAGGGAGAGCCCTGAATTAGGGTTTGAGTTTCCCAGAGATCTACCCAGCCAAAAATCTCGATCCAAAGCTCTAACCTTCGATTTTTGCAAGGAGCTTCCAGCTGTGCCTTCAGTTTCCATAAATTCCTATTTTTGTGGAAACCCTAATTTTTAGGGCCAAATCTGAAAATGCTCGGAACTGAATTCTGATTGGACAGATAGATGCGCCTTGATGAGTAGATCCAATCTACTATACTGAATTTCAAAAATCTGTGGAGAGAAACCCAATAAACAAGGAACACAAGCTTCCGTCACTGCAAAATGTCTTCTTCTCAGGTTAGCTCTGATACCATGTTAAATTTTGAGCATTAATTCATTATACTCTAGGATCTTTGCTGAGAGAATAACATCTACAGTATATCAATGCATGACAATCATAATATGACAAGCATCACAAGCATCACAAGAATCAAAAGCATAGAGACAAGAGACACAGAGTTTCCGTGGGGAAAACCCTAAGGTGAAAAACCCCACAACTTCCTCAGAGATAGAGAGAGCAATGGCTCAACCAAAATACAACCAAATAACACTGAGATAGTCTCCTAGCAGATGATCCTCCTCCTCCTCACAAGTGCGCCACTTTCCAGAGAGAGAGTGAGTTACTTTTCCGAGTAAGTAAAATAGAGATCTCCTATCTCTATTTATACTTACCTTTTTTCCCAGTGACCTACTGGGGCCGACTTGTCTACTTAGATACATCCACATTATATTATATATAATTCCGGGCCGACCCCAAATGGTGGTCTAATAACCCATCGGCAAGTACACACACTTGCGACACTTGTCAATCCACATGACGACACTTCCTTATAGAGGAATGACACATCTCTTATAAGGGTACAATAAATAAATATAAAATATACAGATGAAATACATTCCGAAGTTACATATACATCAACAATCTTGCAGGGCAAGACACTCTTTTAAGATTTTGTGGAGATCACATGTAATCAGTCCTGGAGATCCAGTCAGGTTGTGCTAGGCACGTAAAAGTCCTCGGATGCTCTTTAGAGATCTTGCAGGTCGCAAGACACCCTTTTAAGGTTTTGTGAAGGTCACATGTAAAAGTCCTAGGAGATCCGATAGGTTGAGTAGTAAGCTCGTAATTAGTCTTGGGATGCTCTTTTGAGGTTTTGTTGACACACGTAATCATCCCTGAGGATTCCACAGGATGGCCAGCTCGCAGAGATGATGAAGACCTACAGGTGGCAAGGCCTACATCTAGCATGAAAAATGGTTAGCTCTGTAGAACTTCCTATGATGAGAAGAATTAAGAGATAGCACCAATGATCGAGATGACGAGTACAGTAGCAGTGACGATGATGCACCATGATCCAGTGATGATGATCCAGCTCCAGTATTGAATACTTGTGCCTATATGTATTGATGACCTGTGTCAAGAGAATACCTTCCTAGTTAAGAGGGAGTGTTGATGTATTTGTAACTTCGGAAGATATTCTTCTATGTATTACACTTGTACTTTATTGTCTTCCTATTGGAGATGTATTATTCCTCCATTTAGAAGTGTCGTCATTTGTATTTGTAAGTGTTGCAAGTGTCACAAGCTATATTGTAAGTGTCGTAACTATATTTGATGGGTTATTAGACCACCTTAGAGGGGTCGGCCCAGTGTGGGTTAAAGGGTTATTAGACCACCCTAGTGGGTTGACCCAATGACAAGTGGTAATGGGTTATTAGACTCTCCTAAGGGAGGTCGGCCCAGTTAGAGTTAAAGGCAGGTCAAGTCATTGTATAAATAGAGAGTGCGTGTCTCTCATTCTATTCATTCACTCACTCACTCACTTCGCATTAGTGAGAAAGAGGAGGAGTGCCCACAAGTGGAGGAGGAGCAGCTGCGAGGAGACTATCTCTTGTTTTGGGGTTTCATCTTTGTGATCTTTGTATTGGTGCTCATTCTATCTCTGAGAAAGTTGCGGGGTTTTTCACCTTCTTGGTTTTCCCCGGTGAAATGCTTTGTGTCTCTTGTCTCTTGTGTTTGATATGATGTACATTTTGTTCTCTCAGTTAAGATCCTAGATCATATTGAATTAAATGATGAAAAAATAACAAAAAACTCTGATCCTAAAATACAATCCTCTTTTATATTGTCTAGTCTATTTAAAGACAAAACTCTTGGAAAACCTTCAATCTTAATTGGGAAGTCTGGAACTCTTCCAAGTAGCTGTACATGAGTTCCTTCGATTGCTATGCCGTGATTAGAAGTATTTTCCCAATAAAATGATGGTATGGCACCTCCTTTTTCCAAATTCATCTGGCAGCTAGAGTCTATCATGCAATCTAGCTAGTATGGCTTGAACTCTGGAGGGAAAAAACATATTTTTATATATAACTTAGGATCAATAAATAGTCCTAGAATCGGCTCTGGATTTGGAATGAGTTTTATGAGAACACATCAGAAATGTGTAATGGTTCCACATTATAACATAAGTCTTCATTTTTTATTGGGTGAATGTTATATTCAAGCCTGCGTTTAATGCACAATTATTTTCTCAGATGTAACCATCGAATGGTGTATAATTGTGAGTGTGCAATAATTGCTAGATCAAGTCACTTGATAATGGTAATAGGAATTAGATTCTTCTTATTTCAATTGGAAATAGTGAAAAATGAAAGTCGTTTTATGCACCACATGTGAATGGCACAATCATTATTTCAAATCTTTAAATTTAGTGAGATTGCAAGTTGTTGAGTCTCCTTGCACAATTAGAATAACCATGATGGAGGCTTAGTTTCAAAAACCATGATATGCTCTCCTTTATCTTGTGTCATCTAGGCTAGTCGAGAGTGTGCTATGAGAATCTCACATGCATGATATAGGGGAACAAAGGATCACAACTATGGTTTACAAACACAAAGGGAATCTTAACCAAATGTTCATAAAGAGATGAAAAAGGCTAACTCTCCTATTCTAAGTTGATATATTAAAAATATATAATATGAAATCAATAATATTTTTTTCCCAAATTTAAAGTTTTAAGTGCAATTATAAGGAAACAGAGAGATAAGAAAATGAAAGCATAATATAAAAAATCCACACAATCATAATTTATCTAGACATGCTTTGCATCAGATGCATGAATAATGAAAACAAATAGAAGGTGGTGTGAGATAGGTACCCAAACATCCAATAAACATGTGGTGGGTGGGAAAAGACAACCACAAACAAAAAAAAGAACTCGAAACATAGATGAAATATAAAAAAGAAAGTTATATTTTATTTTATTTTGTATTATAGAGTTCTATATGCATGATACAAATCAGTATTTACACATTTAGAGAAATGGGGCTTTTTGGGTTTGTAAGAAAACTTTATTAGTTGGAGAAAAATGGTTCCTTACTTTATTAGTTGGAGAAAGATGGTTCCTTACTTTATTAGTTGGAGAAAGATGGTTCCTTCACATAAAAAAATGCTTATATTTGTTTGTAGGGCTTTATGGAAAACAAGGAATTGGGCGTTATTCGAAAATTCTGTTTTAGACATCCAGATCTGTAGCTTGAATGCATTAAGATTATACATGGATTTTTCTTCTGAAATAGTGTCAAAGAAGGCTAGGCAGGGTATTGCCCCTTCTTTGGTATTCAATTCTGCTATTGGCTTCTTTGATGGAGCTTCTCAAGCATGCTCTTGTGGTTGTGGAATTTCTCTAAGAATAAATGAAGTTTATTGTTTTAAGATATGGATGGGAAGTGGAGTTGGTTCGAATACAAAAGCTGAATTGTTGGCTTTTTGGGTTTTGCTCCAATTTGCTAGGATGAATGGAATTGATTCATTACA
This sequence comes from Larix kaempferi, assembly GCA_027924585.1. NCBI lineage: Eukaryota > Viridiplantae > Streptophyta > Pinopsida > Pinales > Pinaceae > Larix > Larix kaempferi. The sequence goes on along the minus strand of BSBM01000592.1, from coordinate 8,065,118 downwards.
AGTATATAGAGACTCACAAGTTATTGTGGAGTGTGCCAACCTGAAATATAATCTTCAAATTTTATATCTTGACTCTTGGTTCCAAAGAACAAAGCAATTAATCTTAGATTTCTCCAGAATTTCAATTTCACATTTGTACAAGTCTGTTAATGCAGATGCTGATATTTTTTCCAAAAATGCAGTGGACTCTCCAAAAGGCGTGTTATTTTTTGAGGGATATTACGAAGACTCTCAAGCCCATATGGGATCTGTTCCTTTCTTTTTATAAAGGGCTGTTAGTTTTGTTGTTTTGTCGAGATCTTGTACTGGAAGTAGTGTATTCCAATTTTTGTTGGCTCTTAGTTATGCTAGAGAGTTGTGTTGATTTTTGATTTATTTCGACATTGTATGTTGGAAGTTCTGATGCATTGATTATTAGTTATGTTTTTGATTTCAGTTTAGTGAACTTTTATTTCTTGATTCTTAAGAATACCAAGAAATACTTTTTTTTTTAAAGATTACTTAAACAACTTTAATAAGAGATATATGTTAAAAGTACTAAGGGGTGTTTTTGTAAAAAAGAAAAAGAAAAAAGTAGGGACGAGATCTCTACGAGGAAAGAAGGTAGACTCTTTTTCCTCCACCAACCTTGGGGCCAATTGAATAGGGGGGAAGGCGCCACCCCCACTCCCCTTACAGATTTCGTAGGCCACTAGATTTTGGACTTGATGGGTCTGAGGCTGTATTTGTGGGAGAACTCACTCCATAGCCATGCCAGAACGCGAACACCAGAACCTGCCTGATACCACTGGTACAATGAAGGAGAAGACGATTCTAGTTTCCCTAAAATTTTATAAAAGAAAATAATGATTTAGTTTTTCTCTTTGATTGCAACAAATGTGGTCTGACCATATGCTGTTACCTGTTACCGGATTGTTTTGTTTTAGCGAATGGAATGTAAAAACAGACAAAAAAAACTGGGATAAATCTATTGTTGCACTGATAAAACAAAAATTAAAACCTAAGTGTTAAAATAACTTAATAACATATATGGCGCCCGTGGCCTAATGGATAAGGCGTCTGACTTCTAATCAGGCGATTGTGGGTTCGAGTCCCACCGGGCGTGTCAAATTGTACGGTTTACAATCTGTAAAAGTGACAATTGTTGTTTTTGAAAGCCATGCTGTTCTCGAGCTAAAATAAAACATGGAGTTGAATATTTCAGTTAATTAATTTCCAAAAGAAATTTTGGAAGCCATGCTATTCAACTACACCACCCACACAAATTGTTAATTGGTGCAGGTTAATCTTTTCAGTTATTGATTCATTGATTGTGGGTTAGAAACCGTTCACCAAGAACCAGATAACTGGAATTTATTCAACTACACCACCCACACAAATTGTTAATTGGTGCAGGTTAATCTTTTCAGTTATTGATTCATTGATTGTGGGTTAGAAACCGTTCACCAAGAACCAGATAACTGGAATTTTTGGAAGCCATGCTATTCAACTACACCACCCACACAAATTGTTAATTGGTGCAGGTTAATCTTTTCAGTTATTGATTCATTGATTGTGGGTTAGAAACCGTTCACCAAGAACCAGATAACTGGAAAATGAGGGGAAGTATAGTTTGATATTTTCTCCTTGCTAAACCAAGAAATATAATAATATATCGTTTTTTTTTTAAATGATGGTTTGGGGCTAGTCCATCCGAAGAATGTCAACACTTGCTATTCTAAGCAACAATCAAGGTATGGTCAGAAATACAATCATCACAATAGGGGATTAATAAGAGCATCATGTCACGGCAACAATCATTCCTCTCAACCACCCAAGTTACAACCAATGGACAATAATAAACTGTCTTTATTATCATTAGTTTAGAGAGATTTAATTAATTACATTAAATTATTTATTTCAAGAAAAAAATGTGGTAATTTTTTATTGAAGAGATAGGTGACAAATTTATGAATTAATGATTTATTTCTCAATTTTGTAATGTTTTACCTTTTATTATTTTCATTTGATAATGCTTTATGTGAATCAATTTGAGATAGAGACTGCAAATTTCAGTTGATATTTTTATTACTGAGGCAAGTAATGTTAGATATTGACTTAACATCAACATAGATTCATTTCAAATTCGGATCAATCAAGCACCAAGAGAGATCACATTTTTTAAAGTGTAATTTTTTTTAATATTAATTATTTTACACGTCTAGAAAATTTTTACACCTTAAGAAATTTGTTTCCTGTGTTTTAAATTTTTATTTTATGAGTGGACATGGTTTTTTTAATTACTTTTTATTTGGTTTTAATTTTTATATTTTATGAGCCGACATGAATTTTTTTAATTACTTTTTATTTTTGGGACATATGCTACGTTATGTGACAACGTCTTCCCCATACTAGGTTGTAGAGCACCTGCAATTAAAAAGTCTCTCTTAGCTAACAAAGCAACCAATATGACTCAACGTACATCATGGTGGTGAGGAATATGCACCATTATACATCATGGTGGTGAAGAATATGCACCATTATCGTCATTTTGTGATAGGTAAAGGCTATGCACTATTGTTGATGCTCCATGACAATGGTGCGTCTCTAGATGTGACACACAAATTTGCAATAGTCTATACAACAAACATATCACAAGTAAAGATCATACACACTTATGATTTACAGTTGCTAGTTAGTTGTTCATTTCTATTTCAAGCTTCAATTTGTTTTAAAACATCAAAGTCACATGGAACATATTTGGCGTAAACTTGAGAGAATGACATACCTCAAGTTTAAAATATGGACAGATTGATAGACGCATCTTCAGTAAGCTCATATAATTGTACTTCCACTGGTTTGAGTTCTTTTCATCTTTTAATGAATGATGTGTGATAATGTCTCTAATTTTTGGTTGCTAATGTTCTTCTATCCATACAAAACTTGACTCGGAAAAACTAGATATACTTCACTCACAATGTTATAGAAGTCCACACCAAGCACTACCAAGCACTACATGAAGTCCATGCGACTCATTTCCATATTTTAGTACTTGTGAAGACGAGGTGGTAACTTTGCACACATCTATAAAGCATAAAATCATCTTGTATACGTAAGAGACATTAAAGCATATGATACAAATTTACATGTGCCTCCTCTTTTGGAGTGATTGGAGACGTGCATGATATTGATCCAACCTTCAAGGTGACAAGTCATCTTCTTCCCTATTGATGAATTTAATACAACATCACTTAGTTGAGAATACCTTGAAATTTCTTTGGATATTTTTTAAATTTGTATTTTTATTTCCCCAACTTGCTTAATTTTTCTCCTTTGTCAATCATAACTCTTCTAATGGTTTAGAGATTATTGCAAGCGACTCTATGAAGGTTTTTACGCTTTACAAATCTATCATAACAACAAATTCAGAAAGATACCAATATCTAGGAGACCCAAATCAAACAAACTTGAATTTTACATGAAGAGGTTCCTCATGCCCAACTTTAAGAACACAATTAAGTGATTAAAAGCACACAATAATATGCAAAAGGTTTGTTTTCAAACAAATCCTTTATAATGTGGAGAATATGGGAGGCTAGGAGGAGAGTTGATACAACCCTAGATGGAAATGAATTAGATACAAGAGATGTTCTTTTTCCTTGGAAAATAAATCGAAAACATAACACATTGTTTAGAGACCCATAGGATTTACATCACGCATAAGCACATAAAAGCACTGGTTAGAGAGCAAGAAGTAGCATAAAAACTAAACTCTTGTAAAACCCTATCACAGGGAAAACCAAATAGTGCATTAACCTCAAATACAAAAAAAACTACTCATATAAGAGCATAAAACAAAAAGAGGCAAAGTGTACAAGACATTTGGAATGAGCTAAATATCGTCTTCCACTATACATACTTTGGAAACCTTTCATCGACATTCCAAAGAGGAAACACCGAGATAATCCGCTTCATGCATGCATGGATAGTATAGGGTCGCCGAATGCTACAAACGGGCATCACCGCCATGGTACACCGACTGTGAGGGATGATATGCAACCACCAATTAGGCGTCGCTACCAGAGGAGCCACTGCGCACTCCTCTAAATCACCACACCTTACAAACCACCAATGCAACGCCTCCGGACTAGAGCCACCGTCCCTTCGCATAAATCGTTGTCGCCACCACAGGTACACCAAAGAATCCCCAACCCTACTATGGGCCACCGAAAACACCATCCATGGAGACACCGACAGAATGGGTTGGGACATGACCATCAAACAGGCTCCGCCAGTAGAGGAGCCACCACACACTCCCTTGAACCACCGCTCCTTTCAAAACATCGTCTCGTCACTTCCTGAATAGAGCCATCGCCTCGACACAGAAGCACCGTCGCCGCCATAGGTATGTCGAAGAAACCTCGGCCCTTCTATGAGTCATCGTGCGAGGGCACCTCCACCATACTGCATGGAAGTAACATATACTGAGCTCACACAGACATCCTAGACCAGAGGCCGCTCGAAGGTGAAGGGGCTGCTAGGGCAGAAACCCTAGCCTCCCAACATTGCATGGGAGAATGACTCTCAAACCCTAACCCAGAAAACTTGCAAAGCGATTATGTGTTTCGTTAACTCTCGACCATAGAATACAAGAGATGATTTTTATTTGGCTGATCACTCCATTTGGATGATGAGGGAGAAAATATCGACTATGACACATTTAGAATATTAAAAAGATAGTTTGAATATTATTGCATATATTATGAATATAATGTCAAAATATTGTAACTTTCAACATCTCATACAAATATACATAATAAATCCCACAAACTGTAATGCATACATGGAGTAAATGAAATGAAATAAAATAGACATCTCGATTGTTGGTCTTGATAATAAAATTGTGGTATTCAAATATAAAATTAAAAAGTCAGTTTGAATATTAATTCATAAATTACGAATATTATTTCAAGACAACCTAACTTTCTATATCTCATTTCCTATATTGTGTAGAACTAAATGCTTTATAGAAGGAACAAGGTTGGCCCTGGAATATGGAATAATGAAGAAACCACTGAGCATTTATTTCTACAATGTGCTTTTTCACATCAAGTTTGGGCATAAATGGAAGTGTACTCATGCATAAACAACCTATGGAACAAACCGATAATTGAAGATTGCATAAAGGAGTGGTTTCACATAAAGTAACTAAAACAATACATGGCAGTTCATACATTGATGGTTTGGGGTGTATGGTTGGAAAGAAACTCCCAACTCTTTGAGGAGAAGAATTCTACAACCATCTAGATCACTTCTCAAATAGTGTCTCTTCTCTATTTTTTCAAAATGGATCCAAAAGTAAAACCTACTTGATGTCTAGAAGAGGTGAACATATATTAGTCACTTGCACGTTTTTTTTGATGTGGTATGTTAGGGCCTAATTGGTTATGAAACACTATATGCATACTCTCTCTTGCTAATGATCCTTCCTTCATGTCAAAGCAAAGTTGAGGAGTGGTTCCAACAAGAAGGCCATATAAAACCTTTATACCTCTTCTCCTCAAAATTGTTCTTGACAAAGTTTTTATGCAGCTTCAGGTTTTTGGTGACTCACTCATGTTCACTAATTGGACAAAAAATATCCTACAAATTCATGACATCTCTTTACTTCCTTCATCAGAGTAGTTGAAGAATGTTGCAAGCATGCACAAAGAATTAGATACTAAAGTTGACTCTCTCTCCAATGATGGACTACTTCTTCATCTTAAACAATTGAAGGTGGAAGAATTTCAAGATGGGAAAAACGTGTAGGTCAAGCATACCTCTATTGAGGACTATTGCTTTACAAGTCTCATCGTCCTTTTATATAATTGTATTTGAACATATATGGACTATTTATAGACTTTAAATTCATGATGTATAGGAGGTAAATCCTAAGTTTTTGTTACATTCTCTTAGAAAATATGTTAGTATAATTCATAGACACCTTAAGATGAAAATCTAGAGATCCTTTTTTGAACTGTGCTTTAGCACTTGTTGAATGTATTTTTGATTCTAACCAAGATACAAAAAATATGATATTTTTCTTTGTAAAAAGAAACAAAAATCAGAGAGCTAAAATATTATACCTCTTTTTAAAAACTACTATTGACAATGGTATTATGCGGCTTTAGGTTTTTGGTGACTCACTCATGTCCATTAATTGGATGAAGAATATCCCAGAGATACTTTTTTCTTTTTTTTTTTCCATTAATTGGATGAAGAATATCCGAGAGATACTTTTTTTTTTTTCCGTAGAAAAAAGTCATACTTTTGCTATTCCAAAAAAGAATAAAAAAGTACATGGCATTTATGTCCCAAGAAGACAACACAGACAGTTTATGACTGAATACATAACCAGGTCTTGACCAAAAATGAATCACATAGAGCTATCAGAACGTGACAAAAAAGAACTGATCGGCAACTAGAGTTCATAAATATACACTAAGCCATTATCTACTTTGCAACCATCTTGAACTTCCTCCCAACAAATGAAACCTTTCTCTCCCTCCATCGCAAGTTTTGATAAATTGCCTACCAAAGAGTTATGCTTCCTATAAATATGAGACAATTTGACCTCCCTGAGCTTGTTCAGTAAAGCTTTAATCTGATCACACCAGTGTATAAGGGACGCCACCTGTAAGGAATATTGTCCACATGCCCATTTGATAGTTACCCGAGAATCACCAAAGACCTGTACATTATCAATACCAAAGATGCTTGACACTTTCAATATGCACCACAATGCCATGAGTTCTGCTTTCATGTTCGTGCCTCGTCCACAATTTAACCTGAGGGTGAAAAACTGACAGTTGTTGAGATATAAAATGCCACCCGCAGCACATAGACCATCCTTAGTAGCACCATCGAAGAAAGCCACCGCTGTATTTATTTGGAAATTAAAAGAACCCTCTCCTTTTGTTTTGGGAATGTAGTTTCCACCACAGTTCTCATTTACCATAACTTCCTTTAATAGAGCAATTGAAGATTATTATTGGGCCTTTTCAATAGATTACTTTTAGACATGTATATAGATAATTGAATATCAAAGCTGACTCTCTCTTCAAGGATCTACTACTTCTTCAACTTAATCAATTGAAGGTGGAAGAATCTCAACATGAGCAAATTGTGGAGGTCATAATCAATTGAAGGTGGAATAATCTCAACATAAGCAAATTATGAAGTTGAAGCAGACATCTATTGAGGACTACTGATTTATATGTCTCATCTTTCATTTGGATGACTATATTTGAATGAACATGGATTGTTTACATAATTTAAATTCATGATATAAATCAATTAACTCTTATGTTTTTGTTATATTTTTTTAGAAAATATTTTAGTAATTCAAAGAGACCTTATGATGAAAAAGCATAGATCCCTTTTTGGATTATGCTTTAGCATCTGTTCAATATATTTTTATTCTAGCTAGAATAAAAGAATACGGTTTTTTCTTAAATTCTACATGGTGTAATGTAAACATAGGATAAATTAAATGAAATAAAATATACATCTTAGTTTTTGGTTTTGATACAGATAAAGTGAACATTATCAACGCAAAACTTTAATACGGAAATAATTACTTACACTTTTATAAAAAAAAATTTATATCTAATAAAAATGGTTATTATTTGAATTATCTATTTTATTAATTAAATAATATTTTAATTATTATAAAAATAACTAAAAATTATTTAATATAAAAATAATTAAAAATTATTTTATATATATATATATATCGAGCTAAAGAAGTTTGGAATGTAATAATATTTTGACTTCATTTACAAACCTCTCTATAGAAACCACATTGAGCTAATACATGGTTAACAATTTCTTTATTAGATTTGCAAAATACACATATATTTCGATCCACAATACCTCGTTTAGTTAAATTGTCCCAGGTTAAAATACAATTTTCTAGACAAAGCCAAATGAAACATTTTAGCTTCAATGGGATGTTCCACCTCCAATTCTTCTTATACCACTAGTTATCAACCTCTTCAAATCGAATAATCTTTATAGATTTTTTTAATCTTTGATATTAGAGGGAGTAATAGATAAAATAGTATTGATGTTAACTAGGTGTTGGATATTTGAATACAACAATGATCCACCAATGATCTAGACTTATGATAAGTGTGTTTTGTGTTATCTTTGTAATCAAATCCTCTTTATAACATGTTGATTTTAGCAATGATACAACATATATAACACATCGATTTCAACAATGCTAGACCAAACTCTGAAAAATGATAGGGAATAATATATAAAATAGTATTGATGTTAACTACGTGTTGGAATATTTGAATACAACAATGATATATACTTATGGTAAGTCTGTTTTGTGTTATCTTTGTAATCAAATCCTCTTTATAACATGTTGATTTTAGCAATGATACAACACATATAACACATTGATTTCAACAATGATGAACACATACGTGTTGTATTGTTGCTAAAATCAATGCATCTTAATATTCCCCTGCATAACATTGTTGGGCATGATCGATGCATTATGTAGATAGTCGGCCTAAATCCATCTTAACCCTAAAATTATGAGATACCGAGGACTTTGAGATTTATTATTATTGCATTGAGACTTATAGTTATGAAATCCTAGGAGTATTGGGAAGATTAATTATCATGTCCAAGGAGTATTGGGAATAGTAATGAAAGTTCTAGTAGTTTGTACATTAGACTATTAAGCGTTTTAAAATATGCTATTATTTAGTTGCATTAATTTTAACAATGCTATAGGAAATAAATATAAGTTGCATTGATTATTTATGTATTATTATTATATTTATTTTCTAGATAATGCATTCCTCAGAGAAGGCCACCGGGTACTTCCCCTTATTCTAAGGATGGTACCAAGGGTAAACTAGATTCTTTAGGGATCAAGGCTGGGCCGACAATCAACAATTGGCTCACAAATAGAGCAAGCATGTCACAAAGTGGGATTTGAATGCGAGTGGGGGAGGATAATATCTTTCCTCTCAGCGACTCAATTTACACCCAATTGACAATCACATTGATTTCAACAATGATATAATGTCAAATGATTAGATGCATTGATTCAAAGCCAAAATAAAACTACAAAATAAATAGTGTTATGCCTTCAAATTAAGGGACAATAGTTACATGGAACACCAATACATATGCCCTGATATGGAAATATCAAAAGTTGCAAATAAATAGTGTTCTTTGTTTTGTAATCGAATAATATTTATAACCTTTTTCAATATTTGGCATTAGAGGAGTAATGAATAAAATAATGTGGTTATGTTAACTAGGTGTTATAATATTTGAATACAACAATGATCTAGACTTAGAGTGAGGGAAATTTTTAAGGATCCGTAATTTTATTAAAGTGTAGAAACCTTGGTGAATTTTACTAATTCTTAATTTTCCAATAATAAAATGTTTGGTGATATTTACAAAAAAGAAATCAAATACCCATGGATTTTATATAGTTTGTGGACAATTTTGGTGATATTTAGAGTAAAATATTTTATCCCGTGGAATTTGAGCAAATCATTTTAGAAAAAAAATGGAATTTAACGAATTTATTTTGGAAAAAATATTTTTTATGAGTAAAAAGGCTAAGGTTGAAGGATAATTACATTACATATACATGTAGAATGAGAACAAAGAGTGTGTAATTGAAAGACAACAAAATTATGAGAAACATAACACATAAAATACGATAATATATTGTGAAATAAAAAGACTTACAATGTGAGCATATATTCTAATAGACAATTTTGATCTTAACTCTAGATCTATCACACATTGAGAGGAATAAAATCCCTCAACGGGCAAACATTTTCTCAAGTTTTTGCATTTAAAAAAAAAATTGCACCTTAAAAGATTTGATTCCTCTCAACGCATGATACATCATAATTAAAATAGATTTAAACTAATAAAATAATACATAATTTGATTTATGTTAATTAATATGATGTTTTCCAATATATATATTACATAGTCTTTGAAAACAATAATCTTAAACATTTCTAGAAAGCAAAAGTAATAATAAGTTTACCTCTATTATGAGACATCTTAAATTCACAAATTTAAAGATTAAGAATAAATAACATGACATTTTATAAAAAAGACAACGCTGCTAATGTTTTAATCAATAACAACCTTTTGCAAACCTGACTTATTATGAATTTGGATTTGACATATATTAGGACCACCTCTAGAACTTTTAAATAGAATTGATCCATAATGTAGGATGATGCTTTAAGCTTGTGAATCATAAAATCCTTGGGGTCCCATGTCGCTCTCACATGAAGGGTTTTCCGAGAACACATCACAAAAATGTGTAATGGTTCCACATTATAACAAAACTCCCCATCTTTGAATGGGTAACTGATGTATTCAAGCCTACCTTATTGTTTAATGCATGATTCTTTTCTCAGATTTAAACATCTAATGGTGTATAATTGTGAGTGTGCAATAGTTGTTAGCTTGAGTCACTTGACAATGATCATAGGAATTAGATTCTTCTTGCTTTGACTGGAAATAGTGAAAAGTGAAAGTTGTTTTGTGCACCACACATGAGTGGAATAATCTTTATTTCAAATGTTTAAAGTTAGTGAGATTGCATGTTGTTGGCTCTCGTTGTACAAACAGAATAACCATGTTGGAGGCTTAGTTTCAAAAAGCATGATATGCTCCTCTTTATCTTGTACCATATAGGCTAGTCGAATGTGCGCTACAAAAATTTCGCATGCATGATATACGGGAACAAAGGATCACAACTATGGTTTACAAACACAAAGCCTAAATCTCAACCAAATGTTCATAAAGAGGTGAAAAAGGTCAACTCTCCTATTCATAATTTGGTATATTAAAAATATATAGTATGAAATCACTGATATTTTTTCCTAAATTTAAAGCTTTAAGCACAATTATAAGGAAAGATAAGAAAATGAAATCATAATCTAGAAAATCCACACAATCATAATTTATCATGACATGCTTTGGGGAAATGTATGAACAATGAAAACAAATAGAGGTGGTGTCATATAGGTACTCAAACATCCAGTAAACATGTAGTGGGTGGGAAAATACCACCATGAAGAAAAAAAACTCGAAACATAGATGAAATATAAGAAGAAATTTATATTTTATTTTATGCTCATAATGTAGTAAAATAAGTTGTTATGCCTTGTATTTTAAACTTTAGTCTATGTATTTTATATGATTTAACCATTGTAGATGCAAGATTGACCTAATCAAATTGCATAGAATTACACATAAAACATATATATGACATTGATGAAGGCATTTTAGAGATTTATTGTGATGCGAAGTCGTGACCTATCCATAAACATATGCAATTATAAACCATTATGTTAAATTATTGTTGTTTAATCATGTATTGTGATTTTATGTTTTATTTGAGTGATCTTGTGTAATGGCATTGTTTCAATATAAACACTGCGTATAGTTGGTGAATCTATTAAACTTGATTTATTGCATGTTGATATGTGTATGGTTTAGTGGTAATTCTAATTTATGTTGAGACTTGGTACCTAGTGATTACGATAGGTTATGGACTTTGTTGGAGTTTCATAATGCAATGATAAGTCTATCACACTCACGATATGCATAATTTTATGTATACATATCATGTAATGTGTTTCCAAGCAAGTTGTATCATGCATGATACGAGGGATTACTTATACAATTTTAAATAGGCATGATAGAATAATGAGAGATAGATGTTAAAAGTAACAAGGGGTGTTTATGTCCAAAGTAGGGATGAGTTGTATCATGCATGATACAAAAGATTACTTATACAACTTTAAATAGGTATAATAGAATAATGAGAGATAAATGTTAAAAGTAACCAGGGGTGTTTATTTCAAAAGTAGGGATGAAATCTCTACTAAGAATGAAGAATGAAGGTAGACCCTTTTTCCTCCACCAACCTTGGAGCCACATGAATGGGGGAGAAAGCCTCATTTCCTTATAGTTGTCATAAGCAACCAGATTTTGGACTTGATGAGTCTAAAGCTGTAATTGTGGGAGAACTCACTCCATGATCATAATAGAAGTGAACACCACAACCTGCCTAATACCATTGCTAGAATCAGAGAGAACTCACTCCAATGCCATGCTAGAAGTGAACACCAGAACATGCTTAATAGCATTGCTAGAATGAAGAAGAAAAGAAGGATATAGTTTCCCTAAAATTTTATAAAAGAAAATAATGATCAGTTTCTCTTAATGATTACAACAAATGTGGCGAGGCCATGGTGTTACCGGATTGTTTTGTTTTAACAAATGGAATATAAGAACATACAAAAGGAAATGAGATAAATCTGCTAACAAATTTTAAATCATAACTTTTAAACATTTAACTTGAACATATAGCGCCCGTGGCCTAATGAATAAGGCGTTTGACTTCTAATCAGGCGATTATGGGTTCGAGTCCCACCGGGCGTGTAAAACATACAAATGTTTTTTTGAAAGCCATGCTGTTCTGAAGCTCAAACTGGGAGTTGAATATTTTTCACTTAACGATTGTTCCTTCCAAACTGAAGGAATTACAAATGTCTGAGCCCAGGTTTGAAGTGGGGACCTCAAACTGGGAGTTGAATATTTTTCACTTAACGATTGTTCCTTCCAAACTGAAGGAATTACAAATGTCTGAGCCCAGGTTTGAAGTGGGGACCTTTAGTGTCTGAGACTAACGTGATAACCAACTACACCACCCAGACTAACTGTTAATTAATGCAGGTTAAGTTTTACAGTTATTATCTGTTTCAGTGGGTTTACTGTCATCTCATTGATTGTTCCTGATTTATTTATTTGAAATAATTCTCAATCTCCTCCTCGTTCATTGTGCTATATTGATTGTTTGTTAGAAACCCTTCACCAAGAAGAAGATAACAGGAAAATGAGGAAGGGAATTTAAGTAAAATAGGCGCTGAGATGGCAGCAAATTTAGTTCCAGAACACATCCAGGTAATCCAACCCCGGTCTGGTCTAAGTATTATTTGGTTTTCGATTTCATAGAGTCTAAATGTGTGCTTTTTAATGGCAGGAAAATCAATTCAGAATAATAGGAGGGAAAATTGTTTTTAGCTGGATAGTTGGTAGCAATCATTTTGAATCGATCATATATAATTACACAGTTAACCTTCAAAATATTTAAGGATTTTGAAATATATTTCGATCGTTCTAGAAATATTTAAGGACATATACAACTACTACGTTCAACCATATTTCAATGATAACTAACCTGAAAAAGGTCCACATCTTAACCTTCCTCTTTAGTTTTCACGTCTTCATGTCTCTGTCTCTTTTTAACAGATGACAGCCCTGCTTTGTAAATGAGTACAGAGTGTAGGAATTTGGAAAAAATTCCATCCGTAAAAAATGACGGTATTCGCACAATATATAAACGTTTTTACATTTTTTTTGGTTTTTATGACTGGAAGTATGAAATTTAGATTGTATTTGATGGGCAAAATGGTTCATGAGGAGCATTTTGCCCATCAAAATCCAATCCCTGAGGAAGAAAAAAAGTTGTTATTGCATATTTGTTGTAAGTTATTGGGTCTTACAATTAGTTTAATCATTTAAAAAGAAAAAAATATAATTATTATAGTTTTTATATGCTATTTTAGTGTGTAATAAGCACCTCTCAGCACAGTAATTAATACTATATCTGCTGGATATCAACTATTAAATTTGATCCAAATCTCAATCCAACAATTAGCATACCTCTCGGCAATAGCAGCAGTAATTATATGCCCACTCTCTTGGCTAAACCAAAAAATATAATAATACATTGTCTTTATTATTACCATTAGTTTACAGAGATTTAACTAATTACATGAAATTATTTATTTTTAGAAAAACATTCCAATTCTTTTTGGAAAGATGGTGACCAATTTATAAATTAATTATTTATTTTCCAATTTTATAATGTTTTAACTTTTATCATTTTCATTTCATATTGATTTATGTGAATTAATAAGAAACTTTACTATATTATTTGGTTTCATTTTGAGGTGACATAAATGCTGGATTGCGTATTTTGTGAAATCTTAGCTTTTGAGTTAGAGATTGCAAATTTTAGTCAATACTATCATTATTGAGCTAGGTAATGTTAGATATTGACTGAATATTAAAAGGTTGCATTTGGCGAACAAAACAATTGATATGACTGTATATATATTAAATGTTCAACCTACATCATGGTGGTGAGGGCTATGTGCTATTATCGCTATTTTGTGACAAGTGAAGGCTATGCATTGTTGTTGATGCTCCATGATAGTGGTGTGTCTCTAGATGTGACACAAATATCTGCAATAGTTTATACAACAAACATATCACAAGTAAAGAACATACACATTTAAGATCTACAATTGCTAGTTTGATGTTCATTTCCATTCTAAAGTTTAATTTATTTTAAAACTTCAAAGTCATATGGAGCATATTTGGTTAGCAGAAGGGCCATGTAATTAACTTGATAGAATGACATACCTCAAGTTTATAATATGGACAAATTGATAGAAGCATCTTTGATAAGCTCATATAATTGTACTTCCACTAGCTTGGTTTCTTTTCATCTTTTAATGTTTAAATGATGTGCGATAATGCTTCCAATTATTGGTTGCTAATATTGTGTGTGCTCAACAAGATCCTCATGTCCAACTCTAAGAACATGATTAAGTGATTAAAAGCACACAATAATATATGAAAGGTTTGTCTTCAAACATTCCTTTATAATGTGGAGAATATGTAAGCTTTGGAGGAGAGTTGGTATGACCCTAGATAGAATGAACTAGATATAAGAGATAATTTTTGTTTGGCTTATCACTCTATTTGGATGATGAGGGAGCAAATATCAATTGTGATACAATTAAAATATTAAAAAGATAGTTTGAGTATTATTGCATATATTATGAATATAATGTCAAAATATTGCAACTTTCCAATATCATTTTCCATACAAATTTACATAATAAATTCCACAAACTGTAACATATATATGGAGTAAATTAAATGAAATAAAATAGGCATCTCAACTGTTCGTCTTGATATTGTGGCATTCAAATATAAAATTAAAAAGACAATTTGAATATTAATTCATAAATTATGAATATATAATTTCAAGACAATCTAACTTTCTACATCTCATTTCCTATACAGTGTAGAAATACGTGCTTTATAGAAGGAATAAGGTTGGCCCTGGAATAAGCTCGGTGGGCTAGCTCAAGTGGTTGAGTGCTGTAAGTTGTGAGCAGAAGGTCTCGGGGTCAAATACTCGGGTAGGGCTATACATTGCTATATAAGGGCCTCACTTGATGTCCTCACCGGGTTAGGCCTTGTAATCAGGGCCTATGGTTTACCTTGGGCACCATCCTCAAAATGAGGGGAAGAACCTCGGGGGGGGAAGTACCTGGAGGTTTCCCCATGACATCTTCCAATGAAAAAAAAAGTTTGGCCTTGGAATATACTTTTTAGGTATAATGAAGAAACCATCGAGCATTTATTTCTACAATGTGCTTTCTCACATAATTTTTGGGTATAAATGGAAGTGTACTCATGCATAAACAACCTATGGGACAAACCCATAATTGAAGATTGCATAAAGGAGTGGTTTCACAAAAGTAACTAAAACAATACAGGGCAGTTCCTACGTTGGTGGTTTGGGGTGTATGGTTAGTAAGAAACTCCCAACTTTTTTGAAGATGAGAATTCTACAACCATCTAGATCATTTCTCAAATAATGCCTCTTCTCTAGTGTTTCAAAATGGATCCAAAAGTAAAACCTACTTGATGTTTAGAAGATGTGAACATATATTAATCACTTGCATGGGTTTTTTTGATGGGTCATGTTAGGGCCCCGATTGGTTATGCAACACTATATGTATACTCTTTCTTGCTAATGATCTTTTTTTTTGAGGTCAAAGCAAATTTGAGGAGTGGTTCCAAAAACAAGGAGAGGTAAAACCTTTATACCTTTTCTCCTCAAAATTGTTCTTGATAAAGGTTTAATGCAGCTTCAGGTTTTTGGTGACTCACTCATGTCCATTAATTGGATGAAAAATATCCTACAAATTCACAACATTTCTTTACTTCCTTTAGCAGAGTAGTTGAATATTGTCGATGGCTCTTTACAACATATTACTTTCAAACATGCACACAGAATTAGATACTAGACTTGACTCTCTCTCCAAGTATGGACTACTTCTTCAACTTAAACAATTGAAGGTGGAATAATTTCAAGAGGGGCAAATTGTGGAGGTCAAGCAGACCTCTATTAAGGACTATTGTTTTACGAGTCTCATCTTTCTTTTGGATGATTGTATTTGAACATATATGGATTATTTACGGACTTTAAATTCATGACGTAAAGGAGGTAACTCCTAAGTTTTTGTTATGTTCTCTTAGAAAAGATGTTAGTATAGTTTATAGACACCTTTAAGATGAAAAGGTAGAGATCCTTTTTCGCTTGTGCTTTAGCACTTGCTGAATGTGTTTTATATATATATGATTTTTCCCTGGGAAGAAGGAAGAAAAATAGGAGAGTTAAAAGATTTATACATCCTCCTAAAAAACATTCTTTACAATGGTATTATGCAACTTTAGGTTTTTGGTGACTTACTCATGTCCATTAATTGGATGAAGAATATGTCCATTAATTGGATGAAGAATATATTCTTTACAATGGTGATTTATTCTTGGAGTTCTAGTTGAAGTTGTTCTATCATGGTTGGAACCTCCTCATTTATTGGTTTGAGCTTAGATTCTTCAATCTTCATTTCAAGGCAAAATTTTGGGATGCTTATAATTATTGAGATCTACTTGACATATAAATCACTATATTGTGAGATTATATAGATTTCAACATCTTAAATGACCATGAGCTTGAATTCAACATTGTGATCAATCAGTTGTTGTTTGTGGATATTAAAATCATCGAGGATGAAAAATGTATCAGTATATTGTGTTCTTTTCCAGATTCTTGGGATAGCCTGATCATGGCTATTGGAAGCAATAACACCACATTGAATATTGATGATGTGGTTGCATCTCTACTATAAAAATAGATGAGGCGAGAAAACATGGAAGGTTTGAACCACGATTCCTTAACATTAAGAGGTCGACTGATAGACATAGGAAAAGGAGAAACCTATAATAGAAAATCGAAGTCGAGGGGTAGGTCTAAGATTAGATCCCTTGATCCAGCAATGAAAACATGCCGGTGATGTCATAAAGTCATGCATTATAGACAAAAATGTAAGTCAACGGAAGTCGAGAAAAGAAAAGGGTATAAGTAAGGTTAGTCGGTTGATGGTAAGTCTTTGCAAGAAGAGAAAGGTGATGTGTATTTGGCCTCCACAAGTACATAGTCGGATCATGACTCTTGGTTGATCGACTCTGGTGCATCATATCATATGAAACCTTGAAGAGAATGGTTCTATGAGTATTAGAAGTTTGATGGTGGTGATGTTCTACTTGGATATGATTAATTGACTAGGATAGTTGGATTAGGTAAAGTTCGACTGAAACTGAAAGATGGAAGAATAGGAGCACTCCTAGGAGTATTATGTATCCTAGGTTTGGATGGCATGATCTCGGTAAGTAAGATGGGGAATGAAAGTGTGCAATCTATATTTGATAAATATACATGCAATATGGTATGAGGAGTGATGGTACTAATGAGAGGTGTTCGGGTTGGAATCTTGTACATGCTATTGGGAAGAACAAACATCGATGAATGTGATAATGTGGTCTGTCCTAAATATGAAAAAACATCTTCTTGTTTAGTCAAATTGACCATGTTGTGGCATCAATCGATGGGACACATAGGTGAGAAAGGTATTCATGCTGTGTACAGTAAATGTATGGTCAAAGGTCTCCTTGACTATCCCGAAGAAGTCGAATTATATGAACATTGTATTTATGGTAAACAGAGTCATGCAAGGTTCTTATTTGGTGCTACTAGGGCTAAGGAAATATTAGATTTAATACATAGTTATGTGTTAAGAGCAATGTCAGTCCCTTCACTAGGAGGATCTAAATATTAGGTTTCTTTCATAGATGATTTCTTTAGAATGACATGGTTATTTTTCGAGGAATAAATATGAGGTTTTTGAGAAGTTTCAAGCGTTCAAAGCTCTTGTAGAAAATGATCAAGCCGGTAAAAAAAAGAAAGTGTTGAGAACTGATAATGAAGGATAATTTTGTGGGGAGGCGTTCGACTAGTTCTGTACACAACACGATATATATCGACAAAAAAAAACTCCTACATGTCTCAATAGAATGAAGTTGTTGAAAGAATGAACATAATGGTGATGGAGAAAGCTAGGAGAATGCTCATTGGTGTAGGAATCGCACAAGAATTCTGGGCAGAGGCAATCGACACAACATGTTACCTGGTGAATAGGTTGTCATCGATGGCTCTGGTTGACAAGAATCCATATGAGGCATGGGATGGTAAAAATCCATCTCTTACACATCTTAGGGTTTTTGGGTGTGATGATTTTGTGCATATCCCAAAGAAGAAAAGAAGTAAACTTGTTAGCAAGTTGGAGAATTGCATATTCATCGGGTACAAGGATGGAGTGAAAGGGTATAAGACGTGGAATCTGGTTTCAAGGAAGGAAGTTTATAGTAGAGATGTAATATTCATAGAAGTCAGCGGCACTTCTAGGGATGAAGAGGTTAAAAGAGAAAATGATCCAGAAAAGCAAGAGTTTGAAATGAACGATAAAAATTTGGATTTAGATGAGTCGTCTGAATCCAATGAAGAGGTGAAATAATATATTCCTAATGTCTATTAGGAACCCATGTCAACCCTTCTATTTACTTTGTTAGTACATTGTTGTTGGATGCATATGCTTTGTAAGTCGTCTCGTAGTATTTGTTGATCCATAGTTTGTCTTATTGTTGTTGGACGCATATGCTTTGTAAGTCGTCCCGTAGTAATTGTTGATCCATATTGGTCCATGGTTTGTATTGAAACATGGTATTGACCCATGGTATTGATTCATAGACTTAGTATATAAGTTTGTGTTGAGACCAATGAAGGTACCATGAAGTTATTTGTATTGAGCTTGCTCAAAGGAGGTTTCCCCCTCGAAGTGGCCTATGATCAATAAAAGTGATTCTGAGTTCTGTTATTTTTGCTATCTCACATATTCTCATTAATTAATTGTTGCAGGTTCTTCACATCTGGTATCAGAGCACTTTCTTGGGCTCATTCGGTGGAATTTCTGCCAATTTTTTTTCTCGCATCTGTTGCAAGTTCGGATCTGGGAATAATCCCTACCCGCTTAACTGTGGGAAGTACTTGGGCATAATCCCTAAAACTCATTGTGAGGAGTACCAAAGGAACCCGAAAGTAGCTGGCCCATTGAGAGGACCTGCCAGTGACAAGGGAAACGACCTCTACCTGATTGACTAGTTCCCACCCGTGAGGTAAACCAAGACTTGTCGTTTGTGGCAAACCAGTTATTAGTTTTACCTGAGTCGTGGAGTGAGGGGTACTGCCCTAATACGCAAGCCGTCAGACAGGATTGGTGGCCGAGTGAAACCCCTGAACTGTTAGGAAGCCAAACATACCTGGGGTCCATATCTATTTTCAGCTGAACTGTTGCCGATCACTTCTGCGCCGTTTCGGATCCATTCCAAGTCGTTCCATATCCAGTCGTTTCAGAGTTCCAGATCCAGCCGTTTCAGATCCAGCCATTTTCAATCCATTCGGCGCTGTTTCCGATTCATCTTTTGCTGATCGCTTCCGCGCCGTTGCAGATCCATTTCTGAAAAAAAAAAAAATCATTTTTTCGCCATATCTCCCTTGTTTTAACTCTGTTTCCCTTGAAACTTCCTGGACACCCCTGCAATCCATTCTGCATATTTCATTCCTAAGGACCCTATCCTAAATTCTACTTCCCAAGGCCAGAAATCTCACATTTGTCTAGTTTTAGGGTTTGCCATAACTTCTTCAATTTTCACCCACTCGCCTCAAAATTTTTCCACCGTGTTCATTCCCTATTTCTGCTTCTTTGTCCCTCTTTGAAAAATTTTCTCATTCTTTCACCCTGCTTCTAAAATCCCCATTTTTTGCTTCCCTGTCCATCAGAAAGTGTCCAAAACCTAGTCAAACCCCAATTACCCATCCAATTGTTTCCCAAATCCAAATTTCCCTTTACTAAATAAGCTTTTGTTTGTGTTTTTCTATCCATCCCCCCCCCCCAAAAAAAAAAAAAAACTCATGGTTATGGTTGTCACCCGTGCAAGAGCAAAAACCATGGAGGAAGCACTTGTAGCCATCCAAACCAAACTCCAAGATCTGGATGAAAAATTTCTCAGCTTCCATCTTCAACATTCAACCATGAACAATAACCGACATCATAAATCTTCTGCAGCTAATGGGTTCTCTTCTTCCAGCAATTTTCGTGGTCCGAAGCTTGAATGTCCTCGCTTCAATGGTACTGATCCATCTGGATGGATCTATTGTGCAGAATAATATTTCAGTCTGCATAATACTTTTGATGTCCAAAAAGTTCCACTTGCATCCTTTCATTTGGAACAGGAATCCCTTCAATGGTACCGTTGGTACATCAAGGCTCATGACGAGACAAAATGGACAGATTTTTGCCAACTCCTTTTGCAACGATTTGGTCCTAGTGCTTTTGATGACTTCACCGGAGCACTTACTAAACTTAGTCAAAGTGTTATTGTGAGAGAGTATCAGACAAAATTTGAGAAACTAGCCAATCACACAGAAGGATTGTCTAATGAATTCTACAGGAGTTGTTTTATCAGTGGTCTTAAGGATAAAATCCAGTCAGAGGTTAAAATGTTCTGTCCCAACACAATGATGGAAGTCCTAGGGTTGGCTAAGTTGGCAGAAGACAAGATTGCAACCCAACAACGCTCCAAACCCACTTTTGTTCCCTTCCGAAATATGGGTTCTCAACGACTTCCCATCCCACCCGCTCCTCGACCAACTCCTATCAAGCATTTGTCTGAAACAGAGATGCAGGCACGCAGAGAAAAAGGGCTTTGTTATAATTGTGATGAGAAATTCACTCGGGGACATAGATGTGTTCAACAAAAGATCTATCTCTTGGATATGGATTCTCCGCTTGCCTCTAAAATTGGTGAAGAAGCTCCAGATACAATGGATGATTAGGTCGACATTCAGGAGCCGCCTATTGACCCCCCATATCAGGATGAATAACCAGAGATATATCTCCATGCTTTATCCAGGGTCATAACCCCCCAACTCAATGCGGGTCAGGGGTTACTTCAAGAAGCTTCCTCTTACAATACTCATTGATTCTGGTAGCACTCATAACTTCATTGACCCTCGGATCATCAAACATGTTGATTGTTTTGTCCATCCTTGCTCCAACTTTGAAGTCATGGTTGCCAATGGGGGCACCTTACCTTGCAAGGGGAAGTGTCACAATGTGCGTATCTCTCTGAAAGATTATAACCTGCGCTCTGACATGTTTTCCTTGTCCCTAGGCGGATGTGATGTGGTTTTGGGCGTTCAATGGTTACTCACACTTGGCCCAATCTTATGGGATTTTGCTGAACTTTGGATGCAGTTTTCAGTCAATGGGACACACCACAAATTTAAGGGCTTACAACAAGGGTCTCTCCGCATCATCAGTTCACATCGCTTGGAAAATATCCTTAAGAAGAATTCACATGGTGTCATCACTCAACTCCATTCCATTCAGATGCACCCATCAACGGTCTCCCCTACTTCCTTGGATAGATATGCAAGTGTCCTTGCTGAACCAGTGGGATTGTCGCCTTCAAGATACCTTTCCAGTAAGAATTTCGCCGCATCTACATATCAGCAGGAAATGATGGCTATTTTGCATGCAGTACAGACGTGGCAACCATACCTATTAGGGACTTATTTCTGCATCAAGATTGATCTCCAGAGTCTGGAAATTTCTTGGAACAATGGGTCTCCTCCCCAGCACACCCGAAATGGGTTATCCAACTCATGGGTTATGCCTATGCAATCACTTACAAGAAGGGTAAGGACAATATGGTGGCAGATGCTCCTTCTTGCACATTTGATGACCCAGTTTCTCTTATATATCTATTTCTCTGCTTGTTCCAAATTGGTTGCAATCTGTTCGACAGGGCTATCTCTTCTATGAACTCCATGCTTCTTCATCAGCACGGCACTCTGGGTTCCTCAAAATGTATGACTGGGAACAATGTAACTTCTTTTGGAAGGGACTGAAAATGACAATTCAACAGATGGTGGCTGACTGTGATACTTTCCAAGCCAACAAGGGTGAAACGACACTCCTTTTGGGACTGCTCGAACCCTTACCCATCCCTACACAGATTTGGACAACTATTTCAATGGATTTCCTAGAAGTGCTCCAGTGGTACAATACCACATCTAAAAGGACACCATATGAAGCAGTCTATGGACAAGCACCGCCAGTTCTTCTTCCATACACCCTCAGCAACTCCTCAATTCAGGAAATTGACTTGATTCTTCGAAACCGCGATCAGATTCTTCTCATTCTGCAGGACAATCTTCACATGGCAAGAATTCGACTGAAACAACAAGATGATCAACACCGTTCTGAGTGCACTTTTCATGCAGTTGATATGGTTCTTCTTCATATACAACCTTCCAAGAAACCCTCCCTGAAACTCAAAAGGCGTTAGTGGCCCGGAATGCAACCTGAGGATACTGCAGGGGAACCACCCCTTCAGATTTTGCATCAATTTCCACATCTAAAGCTTTGAGGACAAAGCTTTTTTTAAGGGAGAGGGGATGTTAGGAACCCATGTCAACCCTTCTATTTACTTTGTTAGTATATTGTTGTTGGACGCATATGCTTTGTAAGTCGTCCCGTAGTATTTGTCGATCCATAGTTTGTCATATTGTTGTTGGACGCATATGCTTTGTAAGTCGTCCCGTAGTAATTGTTGATCCATATTGGCCCATGGTTTGTATTGACACATGGTATTGACCCATGGTATTGGCACCTAGACTTAGTATATAAGTTTGTGTTGAGGCCAATGAAGGTACCGTGAAGTTATTTGTATTGAGCTTGCTCAAAGGAGGTTGCCCCCTCGAAGTGGCCTGCGATTAATGAAAGCGATTCTGAGTTATGTTATTTCTGCTATCTCGCATATTCTCATTAATTAATTGTTGCAGGTTCTTCACAATGTCATGAGGTCTGGTTGAGAAAGGAAATAACCAGAAAGGTATAGTCCACCCGAATTTCACTCTACTTTTGCGTTATCTTCCATAGAAGATGATCTCAAGTCGGTAAAGGAAGCAATCAACTCAAAATAAGGTAAACTCTGGAAAATGGCCATGGAAGAAGAAATGTAGTCCTTGAAGATGAATGAAAGGTGGGATCTAGTCGCATTACCAAATGGAAGGAAACCCATCAACAGTAAGTAGGTGTTCAAGAAAAAATTGAATGCAATAGGTCAAGTCGAGAAGTACATGGCTTGATTGGTAGCAAAAGGATATTCCCAAGTTGAGGGAGTTGATTTGGGTGATATTTTCTCTCTTGTTGCTAAGCTAACTTCCATAAGAGTACTATTGTATTTACCTACAACATTTGATGTTGAGATGGAACAGATGGATGTAAAGACAACATTTCTTCATGGCGATCTTGAAGAACAAATCTATAAGAAGCAGCCTGAATGTGTTATAGTGGAAAGAGAAAAGGAGTTGGTCTGCAAGCTCTAGAATTCTCTCTACAGTCTAAAACAATCACCCAGGATGTGGTATCAGAATTTTGATATGTATATCTAATAGTTGAGGTTTGCGAGAAGTCAGGATGATCACTTTGTGTATGGAAATAAAATTGGTGATCACTTTGTAAATTATGTAGTTTTGTATGTTGACGACATGTTGTTGGTCGGAAATAAGATGGATCTGATTAAGGAGGTAAAATTGTAGTTGTCCTCCAAGTTCAACATGAAGGATCTCAGAGCAAAAAATTTCATTCTTGGAATGGAAATAAAGAGAGATCAAGTAGGTAGAAGGATTTGGTTAAATTAGAGTAAATATGCTGAGATAATCCCAAAACATTTCAACATGCAAGAGAGTAGATCGGCCAAGGTTCCTATTCCTGTGGGAGTTAAGATATATGTTGAACAATGTCCAAAGACACATGAATAAATAGATTACATGTCACATGTGAACTATGGTAGTGATATAGGAATCTTTGTGTATGCTATGGTATGTACCTGACTAGATATTTCCCATGCAGTAGGAGTATTGAGTAAGCACATGTCAACAATTGGAAAAGAACATTGGATTGTATTAAAGAGAGTATTTAGGTATCTGCATGGTACGATGGATTATGCAATCTATTATGGAGGAGAACCTGAGGACAACAAGGAAATCAATGTACATGGATTTTTCGATTCCAACTGGGATGGAGATATTGACCATTGATGATCGACTAGTGGATATGTGTTTAAGTTATTCGACAGAGTAGTTAGTTGGATGAGTAGGAGATAGTCGGCCATTGCATTGTCAACTATTGTTGCTGAATACATAGTAGCTACTCATGCATGTAAGGAGGTTTTTTGGTTTTAGATATTGTTTTCATATGTTGGGTTTGGTCAACATGTTGTTAGGTTGGATTGTGACAGTCAGAATACAATCTTCCTGGCAAATAACCCATTATATCATTCAAAGACAAAGCATATTGATGTACAGTACCATTTTGTGATAGGAATGGTGGAGAACCAGAAGGTGTTACTGGAAAAGGTTGACACGATGAAGAATGGTGTAGACTCATTGACAAAGTTGATGAGTACATAGAATTTTTCCTGGTGTAGGGAAGCGATGGGCTTGTTATCCCTACTTAAGTGAATTGAATTTATGAATCTCTTGTTTATGAAAAGAATAAAACAAGTGGGAGAATGTTGGGAATGTTATAATCTTTGCTTGTAAATTGACTGGAAAGGTTGATAGTCGATTGGTATAATTAGACTAGATTCAGAGATCGACGGACAGTGGAAGTTTGGTTGACTAGCCGACCATAATAGTTATTTGGTCGAAGGAAAATGACTAGTCGACGATAATTCGATGAAATGACCATAAGTTCAACAAGCGATCGACCAAGGTTAAACTAGTCAGTCAACTGTAATAGAGTAACTGAAAGTGGTTAAGAAGTTACAAATTAACATTAATGAGTATTTGGTTGCATTGCATCTATAAATAAGATGTGATGGCTATGGAAATGGGGATATGGTGGAATGTAATGAAGTGTGATTTGTGGTCTTGCAAATCATGGTTGTAAACACTTGTTATGGATTAATAGATGAGTGGAAATCTCAGTGGTTTGATGGTTTTCCCCCAGGAGAGGGGTTTCCAGGGTAATTTATGTGTATTGTGTTGATGTGTTGTGTGCCATTGTTTTACGTTTAATTGTGTTTAAATATATGAATCAATTTGCAATCCTACTGTAATTGGTACTAGAACCAACACTTTTGACCTATGCCGATCTCCTTTATATCTATTTGGAGGCTAGATTTCCATCATTTGATGAATTCATTACACATTTGGGGCCTATTTTGTTGAATACCTCCCACTTGGAGGTCATTTTCAGCCACACTTGTGAGGGTTCGGTCCTTCCTTTCTTGAGCACCCTCCCTCTTTGGCTCTTCTTTGGACCATTCTTCACTCCTTGACCACTTTTGATGAGGTCATGTCTCTCTTATTAAGGGTTTATGGATTATTTTATGTATTTGGGAGGATCCCTAGGTTGGATATAGGGTTTTGGACACATCTATTATTATTTTACTGTAGAGAAGGTTGAGCCTCTCTCTTATATAAGAGAGATCACCTCGTTGTTGAGCATTGGAGAGACTATTATCACTTTGCATCTAAAGGATTTGTTTCTTGGTCTTCTTCTATGGTTGGCACAACTTGGTAATTCTTCTTATTGAGGTAACATGCTATCTTTTCCATTGTAAGGTTTATGCTCCTAGTTCATTGAAAGAGTAAGATTTCTCTAATGGAATGATTTTATCATTGTGTGGCTTAGTTTTTTTTTTTATGGTTTGTAGTTTGCATACCTTTGTAGAGGTTGTAGATTTTGTGGCATAAGAAAGGGTACATACTACGGCATGAGTTGAAGGTGTGTGTAGTAATGACCACTCTTCATTAATGAGGGTGTGCATGGAGCTTCAATAACTTGAGATGAGAAATTCATTGTGTCATATAGAGATTTCAGCTAAGCATTTACATACAAGGCCGCTTGTAGGATTTGATCCTAGGACCACATAGCCCAAGGGTTCGAAGGCATTGGTCTCTCTTCTAATTCTTCAACTAAAAAACACCAAATTTCTCAATTTTCCTTGTATTCCTAGGGTAGATTTAGGGTAGAATTTATTTTAAAAATCATAAAACATATTTCCTTGCTTTCTAAGGTAGTTTAGGTAATTTTTAAGGTAGATATAACCCCAAAAATTCAAAAACTATTTTCTATCATTTTTAAATTAGTTAAATAAATTTTTCTTTGGGTTAAATTAGCTTAGTTTTGTTTTTTGCTTGTATATTTATTTTCCACATTTCAAAAATAGGCCCTAAAAATTCATCATTGCATAACGTTTTGAGGGTTTTTATGCTACATCAAGACTGTTAGAAACTTATGAGCACTAGTTTCATACATTTATGCTATTCTCCAGTACTTTCTATGGTTGAAGTTGTTGAATTTTTATTTCTGGAAATCATAACAACAAACAACATAATTTTGGAAACAATTGTAGGGCCATATATAGCATATAAATTTAGATTTATGGGTTAAAATATGTCCGCAACAAATATATGGGTAGAAATATGAAAATTTTCAGTTTTTTTGTTGTTGTTTATGTGGTTGGAAATGATTTATAACAACATCATCTTAAGTATGGAATTTGCATACTCGTTAATAATCAATTCTAACATCTCAATCACACTAAATTGTTTACCTCAATGCAATTTTGAAGTGCTGGAAATTTTATGGGTTTTATGTCCTATTAAGTAATCTGTGAACAACAAGATAAATTGGTATTTCATGTTTGGTTAATGCTAGTTTAAAATTGCATAGGTTCTTGATATATTGATTAAAAAGTGAACTAATAATTCCGAAATAGCCTCTTGTGCTTGGTTAAATATCCATTTCATTTATATCACTCTTAGGTTTGACAAAGTGGTATAATTCTGAATTCTGGATTTTTTTTTGTAATTTGCTATTGTAATTAATGATGCATCACAACAAGAGCATTTGAAGCTTACTTGGTTAATGGTGTTTGAATTGTTTATTTTACATTGACTAAGTAATTATTGTGATAATTCTGGAAAGCTTCATTTGGTGCATGATTAACTGTACAATTCATAAATCACACAATCATTAACTAAGTGACAAAACAATTTCTGGAATTTTATCTTTCTCATGATTTTGCTTTTATTTCATGGATCAATGAATGTAATGGATCAATGAATGTATGATGTTGATAACCTCTAATTATTTATGGTTAGTGTTCATGGTTCATGTTATTTCATACTATCGATAAGTTTCTAAGTGTCTGCTCTATTGAATATTGCACATCTTGAATGGTTAAATGCCTATTTGGGAAATCAACTACATAACTCAACACACATATCATATAAAGTTGACCTCATTTCTCCTATATCTCTCTAAACCACATCCAATTATATAGGAAATCCTCCCTTGGCCTTGAGAGATAGCTTAAAAGTGGGAAATTAGCATTGTGGTGACAATGGTGTGCTTTCTTTCAAAGTTTACCCTTGATAGCACTAGTGATCAGTTAGGATTTCCTCAATGAAGTGCTAAATCAAGATGTAACACCACTCATTAATGACCAATATTATCTATACCCAATTCAAGACTTACGACAAAGTAGATGAATTGAAATTTTATTTATGAAAAATAGTTCATCGAAGCAAACTCATGTGGACATGCACAATCTCTAGCAATGAAACTTGAGATGTAATACAAATTCAAAAGCCAACACCCAAACTCAGAATTAGATTAGAAGGCCAAAAACATAAAGAGAAGATACCCAAATCCAAGTTGGATCGGAAAGGAAGATAAAGCTAATAACCTAACCCAAAGGAGGATCAAAATTTCTATGATATGAATGATGTGGGAAGATCCCACAACATGAAGAGAGTTCTACACCAAAGGAGTGAAAAACCAATTCTATGACTGGATTTGATTAAGAGAGAACATGCTTTTATAGATTTACAAGAGGAAATTTGTCCTCCAGAAACTTGGAGGCAAGATCCTAAATAATAGCAACTAAGTACAATAATGCTAGTTGTTAGGGATAAGATCTCAACTAATCCATAAGAATAGGAAATCTCTCAACTACTCCATGAGAACAAGAAACTAAAAAGATACATCAAACCAAAACCACAATAATCAACACACCATACAAATGATAATATGAGACTAATATCTCATATGATACAAACCATAGTTTAAGTATAACATGTTACTAAAAATCCCTATCAAATAAGAGTTTTGATGTGTGGAAGATAACCACTTGAGCTAAGAGAGATAGGTAATAAGGGATTGTTGTTGGGTAAAGTTGTTTGAAATAAAATTTTATCAAGAAATTTATGTGAAGAGTAACAACTTTGATAGAGAAAAATGTTGGGTAGATGTTGTGAAGGCCTCTTGGTACAAAGTAAAATGTTGGGTGTTGTAGAAATTGTGTTGAAAATTGCAAGAAAGAGAGAGATAGAGAGAGCAAGAAAGAGAGAGATAGAGAGAGCATGGTTGAACTAGATCGTATTTGGTTGTGTGTAAGAAATTACTTACTGATATGATGTTGTGATTATCTTAAAGTGAATAGACAAGGGTCAAGGAGGAGTTGAGTTGAGAGGATATGGTAAAGAGTTGCACCACCCAGTTGAGATGAGAAAGTTGAGAGAATGTAGTAGAGAGAAGATGAATGTTACATAAGAGGGAAAAAAATTATATAAGAGGATGCAATAGCATAGAGGATTTGTAATATCAATATGATGATGAAATAACTTTTAGCATGTGGGATTATTCATTTTCTATGAAGGAGAATTTGATGCAAGTGCATAATCAACAAATTGTCTCTAGCCAAAGGAAATCTTTGAGTAGTAGGGTTCAATTTAAGAGAAGGAGAGGGAAGGTCAAAATTTGTAGAGGTAAAATAATAATCAAAGGATAGATTTTGGTAAATAGACATTTTCAACAAATAGTTAGGAAACTCATTTAGTAAAAATATGCATAGAAGAAGTGGGCACAAACAAAAATAAAAGGATCAACGGACAAGAAGAGGAAACGATGACCAAGAAGTCACAATATCATCAAGGGATTTACTTGGATAGGAGTGATTGATTGTCAAAGTGGAGCATATAAAAGCATCTATACATGAGCAATGATGTGGGGGGATTATGAACGAGCCATGAGAATTGAATTGATGATAAGGGGAATTACCAAGATAAAATAAGAATCATGAAGAGATGCTGAAATTTTGGGGAGATAGATGAAGTATCAAGAGGAACGAATGGTTTGGGTCCTCTATGAAAACTCTGCAGTACCTTCCATAAAAATGTTGTAGTACTCCATGTCATAGTCTCCAATTACATGAAGAAAGGGAAAAAAATACCCAGTAGAAAGCATATAACCTAATTTATTTGATTGAAATCCATATTTACGAGAATGATTCTCTTATCTATCTCAACAAAATACAAATCTATGCGGTCATCATCTCTATTTGGATCAAGCTATTCAAATTTCTGACAATAAAAATATTGAAAAAATAATACTATTAGAACGTACTGTTGATAGAAAAATCCAGAGTGAATGTAGGGAAGCACAATTTAGCACTACAACAAATTGAGAAAAAGATAAATATTCCCAAACTACATATTGTTGATTAAGGAGGATATTCAAGCAAGTTTCTATTTGAGAGTGAGAGCTATGTGAGCACCATTCAAGCTATTTGTTTGGGAGAATTTTTGGATTCATAATATGTAAGAAGTTATAGCAATGTTTTCCAACAAATATTTGAAGGAAGAATATCAAGTTCTAGCTTATTTGCTACAAGATGAAGGGCACTGCGATGAACAATGTTGATGGGAATATCTATAATGAAAGGGTTCGGTGAACATGATTTATGGAAAGAATTATAATGGATCACTTGTTCAAATCATATTCTTTACACCGGGAGGTTAAATATTCTCATTTTGGGTCGAAGTCACTTATGTCTCCTTTGTTGTTTCTTCCATTGAAAACATGACTTGACTATAGATTGGTGATCCAAATTGTGTACATATCATCACAATAGTTAGATCATTGAACTTAATAAAATAGAGCACCATTTTCCTTTGACCTAAATGAGTGCAATGCTTTCTCAACTCTACACTTAGAAAGTTGACAAAGTTTAGTTTTCACAAGGATCTTGCATATAGATAAAAAAATATTTTTGTCATCTTTAGGAAGAAAGAATCCCACAAATGAGAAAGGTATTTTTCAATCACCTTGTAATTTCCTCTTTCAATTGTAGATTTAGGTCAAGGTCATTTTTAATGTGTTTTCATATGTGAATGCATTGGTTTTTGACATAAGATATATAGTGGGATTACACAATGTCTTTCTAGTTTTCAAAGATCATATGGTGTCAATATCAAATGGGATATTAGTGTTGTATGAGATCACATTTCAAAATGTACATTGAAGACATTGGACTTGTATGAAATCATGTTTCAAAATTCAGCATATCAAATAATCAAAATATGTAATGGTACACAAGATAAAATGCTACTATATATTACATAATTAAAATGCGTAATAGCACATGAGACTAATTAGACCATTTGAAGTATAACAAAGCTATTATTTGCATTATCGTCATCCTAATCAGTTTAATTACACCAAAGTCTCTATGAATTTGTTTTCACTCTTTGACTTTTAATGCCAAAACAAAAAAATTCATCTCTTAACTAGAGGTTTCCAAGATCTTAACCATGTGAATTTTCATATCTCATCATCATATCATCTCTTAACTAGGGAAATATTATCACACATATCACATATCTGAAAAAAATTATAACAACTGTAAAAATAGAAGAAAACATTTCCTTATATTCTTCAATTACAATGTTAAATCGCTTAACATATTCACCCTTAACTTATGTCAAATCAACATGATGCATAAAGTTGGAAATTACAAACCATGAAGATTATAGATGGTTGAAAAT
The DNA here is from genome assembly GCA_027924585.1 of Larix kaempferi. Taxonomy (NCBI): domain Eukaryota; kingdom Viridiplantae; phylum Streptophyta; class Pinopsida; order Pinales; family Pinaceae; genus Larix; species Larix kaempferi. The sequence goes on along the minus strand of BSBM01000592.1, from coordinate 8,033,848 downwards.
CAAATATGAAATTCACATAAATATTGGACAATCAGAGACATCATTAATATGCACAAAGATGAATTTCAAGTAAACACCATATCCATATTAGAATTCTAGTACAATCCTTTAGATATCCAAAACCCTAGCTAGAAAAAACCAAGAAAACCCTAACTAACACCAAGGAGATCCAACAAGAAAGTCCTCCAAGGAAACGCGCCTCCTCTTCTTCTACACTTTACCAAGCACAACCAAGGGTTTCATCTCAAAATATACAAAAATGAAACCTTATCCCTAGACTTCAAGATGCTCCCGACAATCTTTAGAAACCATAGCAACTCTAAGAGAGAGTGAGAGACCAAGTACATAATAAGATCCAAGAGAGAGAGAGAGAGAGGAGAAGTGGTGCACTCCTCTTGATCACATCTCTAACACAAGAGTGATAATAATGTTTGAGTTATTAATATGAATTGAAGTGATAATCATCTCCAATGTCGTCTTCACAAGAGTAAACCATAATCTCAAGATCAAGCTCCCAACAAAGAAATTCTATTTCCTTTTCATAACTTCTCATAGGGTTTCCTCATGAACCCTACAAACTTCCTCCAAGAACACAACTACATATAAAATAATATAATAATGAGTATAATTAAAGGACACTCTCCTTATTTTATATATATCAAAGGTAATAAAGGCTAACAATACATATGTGGGTTAATGCCCTTACATGCTACCTATAAAAACACATGTAGGCTCACACATCTGGAGTGCTACACTCCAAGATTACACATGTCAAGATCCAAGGTGATTTCATCCACAATAAAAGATCCAAATTAAATTTCACACCATGAGGTGTGTCCAATTACCCCCCCACAAGCCTCTAAAGACTTCGATGAACTTCCTAAGTCATGTACTCCAATGGGTTTGCTTCCCTTGCATGAACATTGTTGCAACCCAAGTATCACTGAGCCAAATCCAGGCCTCCATGCAAGCTTTCAAGCCACCCTATATTGTCTATGGATCAATGTCCTCCTCCAATATGCAAAACACTCCTCCCCCTAAGTAGGTCTATCACCATGCAAACAACCATCTCCATGTGGTGATCATGTAGAATATCACCAAAGGTATTAGGAGATCTCCAATGCCCTAGGGAACACTATTGTGAAAAGATTTAAAGCACCTAATTGAGGCATAACGAGTCTCTAAATCAATATACAACATAATTAATTCCTCTCTTTCCTCAATCACTAAAGGAGGATCATGTGAAATGTAAGATCTCTTGTCCTCATAAAATATCACATCTCTACTCACCACAATATCTCATTGTGCCAAAATATTGATGTTGTGAGATGTAAAGTATTATTGTATCCAACAACACAAGATGTCACAACATATTGAATCCCTAAAGAACACAAACCACCTATGAATATGAAGCAACATAACCTAAGATCGTAACCAATATACCAAAATCCAACATTCCTCAAATCAACAAATTCCAACATCCCTCAAGTCCACATCAGAGGCTAAAATCATTGGACACCACATCATGAGTTATCTGTAATATCCTGCAAAGAGTATCACATCTCCATACAAGACCAAGATAAGTGGATCAAATATATCAAAATTACACAAATAGAAATTTGCAAAAGTCACATCCATCCTGAAATATCAAGCTCGTGGTATAAGAAACAACCCATGTAGGGATATCAATAACCAATGAACATGAAAATATCTCTTATGCACCTCAAATCCTCAAATTTCAACATCCCTCAAGTACACATTAGAGGCTAAAAGCAATGGACACCACATCATGAGTTGTCTGTAATTTCCTGCAAAGAGTATCACATCTCCATACAAAACCAAGACAAGTGGATCAAATATAGCAAAATTACATGGATATAAATTTGCAAAAGTCACATCCATCTTGAAATATCAAGCTAGTGGTATAAGAAACAACCCATGTAGGGCTATCGATAACCTGTGAACATGAAAATACCTCTTATGCACCTGAAATCCTTTAGCAATTGAAGCAACAACTTGAACACGATCAAATCCCTCATCCCAAGAGAATCCTCTCATAACTGGAGTAAGAGTTTCAACAAGATCAACTCCCTCTATTTGAGATAATCTACCAACATTGTCTCTATATTAAAAAACAATAGTAGCAATGGACAATATTTCAATCTTTAACAACCCCAATCCACTAAGCAATTCAAGAGATAAAATACCAATGCCTTCCAATAATTTTTATCCCTCTAAAGGAAATCTTATCATGCATATAATAGATCTAAAAGCACTTGTAACAATTATAAAAAAAAATCCCTTATATTCTTCAATTACAATGTAAAATCACTTAGCATATTCACCCTTAACTTATGCCAAATCAATGAGATGGATAGTGATAAAAATTACAAGCCATCATTTCATATAGATGGTTGAAAATCAAATCCGCAATTTACAAAAGAATTGGACAACTGGAAACTTCATTAATATGCATAAGTATTAAGTTCATGTATGTACAATAACCTTATTGAAATGATAGTACAATCTTCTAGCTCTCCAATCCCTAGATAGAGAAAATCAAGAAAACCCTTTCTCAGACCAAGGAGGTCGAAGAAGCATGCACCATACAAGCATGTCCTACAAGGAAAGACATATCCTCTTCTTCTTCACTTCACTAAGTACAACTAAGGGTTTCATTTAGAAACCATAATATCCAAATTTCGAAAGTATGAATCCCTAACCCTAGACTTCAAGATATTCCAACAAGGTCAAGAAACCTTAGCAAGAGAGAGGAGAAGTGGTGCACTCTTCACTAAGTACATAAGAAGATTCAAGAGAGAGGAGAAGTGATGCACTCTATTTTATCACATTTCTAACAAAAGTGTGATAAGAATGAATGAGCTATGAATATAAATTGAAGTGATCATCTTATCCAATGTATCCTTTACAAGAATAAACCCTAGTCACAAGAGAAACCACCCAAAAAATAAGTCCTTTTTCATTTACATAACTTATCCTATGATTTCCACAAGAGCCCTAGCAACTTACTCTAAGAAGATAAGTACACATGTTAAGATCCAAGGTGTTGTCATCCATAAGCAAGCCTCTAAATGTAAGGGCACTCCATGAGATGTGTCCAATGATTCTCCTACACGTTCCAAAATACTCAAAGGAACCTCCTAATCCATGTACTCCATTGGGTCCACTTTCCCTGCATGAACACCATTGCAACCCAAGTGCCCTCGAGCCAACTCCAAGCCTCAATGCAAGAATCAAAGCTACTCATTATTGTCTAGGGCCTAATTCCCTCCTCCAAGATGCAAAACACTCCTCCTCCTAAGTAGGGTGTTCTCCAAGCAAACAACCATCTCCATGTGGCCATCATGTATATTGTGACCAAAGTTGTCAAGACATCTCCAATGCCCTAATTAGAATATCATGCAAGCACCCAATTGAGTTCAAACAACCACTGAGTTAGCCATCTCCAATGTGCAAATCCATCATGGGAAGTCTCCCATGCACAAATCCACCATGAACCAGCTATGGCTACTCATATACCATGTACCTCAAATATCATGAAGAACCACTAAACATGGTGTAAACACTTTTGGAGTAACCTCGAAGGATACAATTCCTTAACATACATAATTGGTTATTATAATGGGAATTGCAAATGTAGAAATTTTATATCACCAGGAAATGGAATGATTAGATATTAAGGAGTTTGAGATTTATTATTATTTCATTAAGAATTGTAGTTATGATATGAGTATTGGGAAAAATAATTATCAAGTCGAAGGTGTATTGGTAGTTGTAATGAAATTTTAATAGTTTTTAAATTCTATTGAGTTTTAAAAGAATATAAAGAATATATTATTTAGTTGCATTGATTTTAGTAATGTGACAGGGAAAAATTATAAGTTTCATTGATTTTGGAATTGATACAATGTGAAATAATTAGATGCATTGATTGAAAAATCAATTTAAAACTATAAAATAAATAGTGTCCTACTTTCAAACGGGAAGAGATAATAGTTGCATGGAACACCAATATATGCCATGATATGGAAATATCAAAAGTACGTAAATGATCAATTTCATATGTTATGTTTGTTATCGAATAATCTTTATAGAATTTTTTAATCTTTGATATTAGAGGGAGCAATAGATAAAATAGTATTGATGTTAACCAGGTGTTGGATATTTGAATACAACAATGGTCTAGAGTTATGGTAAGTATGTTTTGTGTTATCTTTGTAATCAAATCCTCTTTATAACATGTTGATTTTAGAAATGATACAACATATATAACATATCAATTTCAACAATGATAGAACAAACTCTGAAAATGATAGGGAATAATATATAAAATAGTATTGATGTTAACTAGGTGTTGGAATATTTGAATACAACAATGATCTATACTTATGGTAAGTTTGTTTTTTTGTTATCTTTGTAATCAAATCCTCTTTATAACATGTTGATTTTAGCAATGATACAACACATATAACTCATTGATTTCAACAATGATGAACACATATGTGTTGTATTGTTGCTAAAATCAATGCATCTTAATATTCCCTCGCATAACATTGTTGGGCATGATGGATGCATTATGTAGATAGCCGGCCTAAATCCATCTTAACCCTATAATTATGAGACACCGAGGACTTTGAGATTTATTATTATTGCATTGAGACTTATAGTTATGAAATCCTAGGAGTATTGGGAAGATTAATTATCAAGTCCAAGGAGTATTGGGAATAGTAATGAAAGTTCTAGTAGTTTGTACATTAGACTATTAAGCATTTTAAAATATGATATTATTTACTTGCATTAATTTTAACAATGCTATAGGAAATAAATATAAGTTGCATTGATTATTTATCTATTATTATTATATTTATTTTTTCTAGATAATGCATTCCTCAAAGAAGCCCACCAGGTACTTCCCTTATTCTAAGGATGGTACCAAGGGTAAACTAGATTCTTTAGGGCTCAAGGCTAGGTCGACAATCAACAATTGGCTCACAAATAGAGTAATCATGTCACAAAGTGGGATTTGAATGCGAGTGGGGGAGGATAATATCTTTCCTCTTAGCCACTCAATTTATACCCAATTGACAATCACATTGATTTCAACAATGATATAATACCAAATGATTAGATGCATTGATTCAAAGCCAAAATAAAACTACAAAATAAATAGTGTTATGCCTTCAAATATAGGGACAATAGTTACTTGGAACACTAATACATATGCCCTGATATGGAAATATCAAAAGTTGCAAATAAATAGTGTTCTTTGTTTTGCAATCGAATAATCTTTATAAGCTTTTTCAATCTTTGAGGTTAGAGGAGTAATAAATAAAATAATGTGGTCATGTTAACTAGGTGTTGTAATATTTGAATACAACAATGATCTAGACTTAGAGTGAGGGAAATTTTTAAGGATCCATAATTTTATTAAAGTGTAGAAACCTTGACGAATTTTACTAATTCTTAACTTTCCAATCATAAAATGTTTGGTGATATTTATAAAAAAGAAATCAAATACCTATGGATTTTATATAGTTTGTGGACAATTTTGGTGGTATTTAGAGTAAAATATTTTATCCTGTGGAATTTGTGCAAATCATTTTAGAAAAAATTGGAATTTGACGAATTTATTTTTGGAAAAAATAAATTGAAAAATAACCCATGGTTTAAATTTCTCCTTGTTTAGAGTATGCATGCATGCTAAATTTTATGAATAAAAAGACTAAGGTTGAAGGATAATTACATTACATATACATGTAGAATGAGAACAAAGAGTGTGCGATTGAAAGAAAGCAAAATTATGAAAAACATTACACATAAAATACGATCATATATTGTGAAATAAAAATAATTACAATGTGAGCATATATTCTAATATACAATTTTGATCTTAACTCTAGATCTATCACACATTGAGAGGAATAAAATCCCTAAAGGGACAAACCTTTTCTCAAGTTTTTGCATTTAAAAAAAAATTTGCACCTCAAAAAATTTGATTCCTCTCAACACATGATACATCCATAATTAAAATAGATTTAAACTAATAAAATAATACATAATTTGATTTATGTTAATTAATATGATGTTTTCTAATATTTATATTACATAGTATTTGAAAAAAATAATCTTAAACATTTCTATAAAACAAAAGTAATAATAAGTTTACATCTATTATGGAGACATCTTAAATTCACCAATTTAAGGATTACGTATAAATAACATGGCATTTTATAAAAAGGACAATGTTGCTAATGTTTCAATCAATAACAACCTTTTGCAAATCTGAATTACTGTGAATTTGGCTTTGGCATATATTAGGACCACCTCTAGAACTTTTAAATAGAATTGATACATAATGTAGGATGATGGTTTAAGCTTGTGAATCATAAAATCCTTGGGGTCCCATGTTGCTCTCACATAAAGGGTTTTCTGAGAACATATCACAAAAATGTGTAATGGTTCCACATTATAACAAAACTCCCCATCTTTGAATGGGTGAATGTTGTATTCAAACCTACCTTATTGTTTAATGCATGATTCTTTTCTCAGATTTAACCATCTAATGGTGTATAATTGCAAGAGTGCAATAGTTGTTAGCTTGAGTCACTTGACAATGATCATAGGAATTAGATTCTTCTTGCTTCGACTAGAAATAGTGAAAAGTGAAAGTTTTTTTGTGCACCACACATGAGTGGAATAATCATTATTTCAAATGTTTAAAGTTAGTGAGATTGCATGTCGTTGGGTCTCGTTGCACAATCATAATAACCATGTTGGAGGCTTAGTTTCAAAAAGCATGATATGCTCGTCTTTATCTTGTGCCATATAGGCTAGTTGAGCATGCGATACAAAAAATTCGCATGCATGATATACGGGAACAAAGGATCACAACTATGGTTTACAAACCCAAAGCCTTGATCTCAACCAAATGTTCATAAGGAGGTGAAAAAGGTCAACTCTCCTATTCATAATTTAGTATATTAAAAATATATTGTATGAAATCACTAATATCTTTTTCCTAAATTTAAAGCTTTAATCACAATTATAAGAGAAGATAAGAAAATGAATTCATAATCTAGAAAATCCACACAATCATAATTGATCATGACATACTTTAGGGAAAATGCATGAATAGTGAAAACAAATAGAAGGTGGTGTCAGATAGGTACCCAAACATCCAATAAACATGTAGTGGGTGGGAAAAGACCACCACAAAGAAAAAAAAAATTGAAACATACATGAAATATAAGAAAAAATTTATATTTTATTTGATGCTCATAATGTAGTAAAAGAAGTTGTGATACCTTCCATTTTGGACTTTAGTCTATCTATTTTAAATGGTTCAACCATTGTAGATGCAAGATTGACCTAATCAAATTGCATGTAATTACACATAAAACATATATATGGCATTGATGAAGGGATTTTAGAGATTTATTGTGACACGAAGTCATGACCTATCCATAAACATATGTAATTATAGACCATTATGTTAAATTATTCTTGTTTAATCATGTATTCTGATTTTATGTTTTATTTGAGTTATCTTGTGTAAGTACATTATTTTTTCAATATGAACACTCCATATGGTTAGTGAATCTATTAAACTTAATTCATTGCATGTTGTTATGTGTATGGTTTAGTGGCAGTTCTAATTTATGTTGAGACATGGTATCTAGTGATTACTATAGGTTATGGACTTTGTTGGAGTTTCATAATGCAATGATAAGTCTATCACGCTCACAATATACATAATTTTATGTATACATATCATGTAATGTGTTTCCAAGCAAGTTGTATCATGCATGATATGAGGGATTACTTATACAATTTTAAATAGGCATGATAGAATAATGAGAGATAGATGTTAAAAGTAACAAGGGGTGTTTATGTCCAAAGTAAGGATGAGTTGTATCATGCATGATATAAAAGATTACTTATATAACTTTAAATTATTAGGCATAATAGAATAATGAGAGATAAATGTTAAAAGTAACCAAGGGTGTTTATTTCAAAAGTAGGGATGAAATCTCTACTAAGAATAAAGGTAGACCCTTTTTCCTCCACCAACCTTGGAGCCACATGAATGGTGGAGAAAGTCTCATCCCCTTATAGTTGTCATAGGCAACCAGCTTTTGGACTTGATGAGTCTAAAGCTGTAATTGTCGGAGAACTCACTCCATGGCCATGCTAGAAGTGAACACCATAACTTGCCTAATACCATTTGCTAGAATGAAGGAGAAAAGATGGATCTAGTTTCCATAAAATTTGAAAATAATGATCAGTTTCTCTCTTTGATTACAACAAATGTGGTGAGGCCATGGTGTTACCGGATTGTTTTGTTTTAACAAATGGAATATAAGGACATACAAAAGAAATGAGATAAATCTGCTAACAAATATTAAATCGTAAGTTTTCACTTAAATATATGGAGCCCGTGACCTAATGGATAAGGCGTCTGACTTCTAATCAGGCGATTGTGGATCGAGTCCCACCGGGCGAGTAAGATCAAGAGTTTTAAATCGTAAACTTTAACTTAAACATCTGGCGCCCGTGGCCTAATGGATAAGGCGTCTGACTTCTAATCAGGCGATTGTGGGTTCGAGTCCCACCGGGCGTGTAAGATCAAGAGTTTTACAACAAGTGTTGTAAAAGGGACAATTGTTGTTTTTGAAAGCCATGCCGTTCTCAAGCTAAAACAGGGATTGTGGGTTCGAGTCCCACCGGGCGTGTAAGATCAAGAGTTTTACAACAAGTGTTGTAAAAGGGACAATTGTTGTTTTTGAAAGCCATGCTGTTCTCAAGCTAAAACAGGGAGTTGAATATTGAATATTTTTCACTTAACGATTGTTCCTTCCAAAAAGGAAGAATTATAAATGTCTGAGCCCAGGTTTGAACTGGGGACCTTTAGTAATTGTTGTTTTTGAAAGCCACCTTTAGTAATTGTTGTTTTTGAAAGCCATGCTGTTCTCAAGCTAAAACAGGGAGATGAATATTGAATATTTTTCACTTAACGATTGTTCCTTCCAAAAAGCAAGAATTATAAATGTCTGAGCCCAGGTTTGAACTGGGGACCTTTAGTGTGTGAGACTAACGTGATAACCAACTACACCACCCAGACTAACCGTTAATTAGTGCACCCAGACTAACTGTTAATTAGTGCTAGTAAATCTTTACAGTTATTATCTGTTCCAGTGGGCTTACTGTCATCTCATTGATTGTTCCTGATTTATTTATTTGAAATAATTCTCAATCTCCTCCTCGTTCATTGTGCTATATTGATTGTTTGTTAGAAACCCTTCACCAAGAAAAAGATAACAGGAAAATGAGGAAGGGAATTTAAGTAAAAATAGGCGCTGAGGTGGCAGCAAATTTAGTTCCAGAACACATCCAGGGATTCCAGAACACATCCAGGGATTCCAACCCCGGTCTGGTCTGTGTTGTGGGATTACAATGACACCGTCAACCAAATGCTTTTGGTTTTCGATTTCATAGAGTCTAAATGTGTGTTTTTTAATGGCAGGAAAATCAATTCAGAATAATGGGAGGGAAAATTGTTTTTAGCTGGATAGTTGGTAGCAATCATTTTGAATTTACATCATTCGATTGTTGTAGAAATATTTAAGGACATTGAATTTATTTTTACATATAAAACTACTACGTTCAACCATATTTTAATGATAACAAACTTGAAAAAAGTCCATATCTTAAAAAGAGCAAATATCAATTGTGATATAATTAAATATTTTAATGATACCAATTGTTTGGCTTATCACTCTATTTGGATGATATTTGGATGATGAAGGAGCAAATATCAATTGTGATATAATTAAATATTAAAAGGATGGCTCTGGAATATGCCTGCTTTGTAGGTATAATGAAGAAACCATTGAGTATTTATTTCTACAATGTGCTTTTTCACATAAAGTTTGGGCATACTAATGGAAGTGTGCTCATGCATAAATAATCTATGAAACAAACTTATAATTGAACATTGTATAAAGGAGTGGTTTCACATAAAACATTGTGTAAAGGAGTGGTTTTACATAAAGTAACTAAAATAATACATGACAGTTCCTACGTTGGTGGTTTGGGGTGTATGGTTGGCAATAAACTCCTAATTGTTTTGAGGATAAGAATTCTACAACCATCTAGATCACTTCTCAAATAATGTCTCCTCTCTAGTTTTTCAAAATGGATCCAAAAGTAAAACCTACTTGATGTCTAGAAGAGGTGAAAATGTATTAATCACTGCATGGTTTTTTTTATGGGGCATGTTAGGGCCCCGATTGGTTATGCAACACTATATGTATATACTCTTTCTTGCTAATGATCTTTATTTCAGGTCAGAGCAAATTCGAGGAGTGGTTCCAAAAACAAGGAGAGGTAAAACCTTTATACCTTTTCTCCTCAAAAAATTTCTTGACAAAGGTTTAATGCAACTTCAGGTTTTTGATGACTCACTCCTGTCCATTAATTGGATGAAAAATATCCTACAAATTCACGACATTTCTTTACTTCCTTTAGCAGAGTAGTTGAAGACTAGTGTTGGCTTTTTGCAACATATTACTTTCAAACATGCACATAGAATTTGATACTAGACCTGACTCTCTCTCTCTCTAAGGATGGACTACTTCAACTTAAAAACTCGAAGGTGGAAGAATTTCAATATGGAAAAATTGTGGAGGTTAAGCAGACCTCTATTGAGGACATTTGTTTTACAAGTCTCATCTTTCGTTTGTATGATTGTATTTGAACATATATAGACTATCTACACACTTTAAATTCATGACATAAAGGACGTAGCTCCTAAGTTTTTGTTATGTTCTCTTAGAAAAGATGTTAGTATAGTTCATAGACACCTTCAGATGAAAAAGTAGAGACCTTTTTTTGAACTTTGCTTTAGAACTTGTTGAATGTATTTTTTATTCTAATTGAGATAAAAAAAAAAATATGATTTTTTCCTTGGAAGAAGAAACAAAAATATGAGAGCTAAAAGATTTATACATCCTCCTAAAAAATGCTCTTGACAATGGTATTATGCAGCTTTAGGTTTTTGGTGACTCACTCATGTCCATTAATTGGATGAAGAATATCCTATGATTCATGACATCTCTTTACTTCCTTTAGTAGTGCAATTGAAGAGTGTTGTTGGGTCTTTTCAACATATTACTTTCATACATGTGTATAAATAATTCAATACCAAAGCCGACTCTTTCTTCTAGAATGGACTACTTCTTCAACTTAATCAATTGAAGGTGGAAGAATCTTAACATGAACAAATTGTGGAAGTCAAGCAGGCATCTGTTGAGGACTACTGATTTATAAGTCTCATCTTTCTTCTAGATGACTATATTTGAATGGATATGAATTGTTTATAAAATTTAAATTTATAAGGTAAAGTAGTTACCTCCTATATTTTCCTTATTTTTTTTAGAAAATATTTTAGTATATATTTCGAAAAAACCTTAAGATAAAAAAAAAAAAAAAACGTAAATATTTTTCTAAATATATTTTTATTCTAACTATTTTTTTTAATAATAAATTCTACAAAGTGTAATGTAAATTTAAGATAAATTAAATGAAATAAAAAAATGTAGGTTAGTTATTGGTTATGCTACGGATAAAGTGAACATTATCAATGCAAAACATTAATAAAGAAATAATTACTTATATTTTTATAATTTTTTATATCTATTAAAAATGAGTTATTATATAAATGATCTATTTTATTAATTAAATATTATTTTAAATATTATAAAATTATTTTAATATTATGATAAGGGTATACATATATAGTAGATCATGTTAAGAAGTTTGGAATGCATTAATCTTTTGATTTCATTTAGAAAAAGTTTAGAATGCAATAATCTTTTAATTTCATTTAGAAAAAGTTTAGAATGTAATAATTTTTTATATCTATTAAAAATTAGTTATTATATAAACGATCTATTTTATTAATTAAATATTATAAAAATATTTTAAAATTATGATAAGGGTATACATATATAGTAGATCATGCTAAAGAAGTTTGGAATGCAATAATCTTTTGACTTCATTTAGAAAAAGTTTAGAATGCAATAATCTTTTGACTTCATTTAGAAAGAGTTTAGAATGCAATAATTTTTTGAGTTTATTTATAAAGTATATTTACAATTTTTATTTGAAAAAATGCTTGAAATTGTAAAAGTTTATATATATTTTTATTGTGTTAAATTTATTTCAAATAAAAAATATAAAAAATTATATTAATTATATATATAAAAGATAAAAAAATAATATATATATTTTTTCTCTCTAGGACTTTTAGGATTTTTAGTTTACCGTCTTTGATATGGAACCAAAAATTCTATTTCTTCTCTATAAATTTTCAACTTACTTTTTATAACACAATTCCATTTTTTTAAACAAGAGCCACGTGGTGGCAATGTCCCCGACATTGCCATTGGGGATGTGAAATATTGTAGGAGGAGTAACAAGATCTTGTCATGTTTCATTGTTAATGAGATAATGGGAAATAAGGTCATGAATAAGCCTTCCAGAACATAGAATTAACCAAACATACATAAATTATCCTAAAAAGGAATTTTATATCTATCTTCCTTGATATATCTAGGTCGGGCAATCAATGGTGAGATTGTAAAATATTTTTGAAAAATGACGTGGAGGCCGAGGCACTTATCTCCTTGTTAGGTAGAATCTTTAAGAATCCATGATCATCATTATTTTTTAAAGGAATAAACTATTGAATATTTGTGTGATTCATTGCAAATTGTTTCTTTTTATAAAGTAGATGTTGGCACATATGTCATACATCTCATTTGCAATTCTTACAATTGACAAATTGTCCTAATGATGAATCTAGCTAAGGATTTGAAACATTGACTCAAAAATGGAAGCCATAGTTTACCAGTGTCTATATACCCCCTAGTCGTCGTGAGCTTGAGATGCTACCGAGTAAAGATTAATGGTTTAGTTTTAAAATTAGAGGTGTAGGTTTAAGTTTATGGATTAAATTTTGAAATGGAACTCTAAAAGATAGGTATCCCTCCACTTAAAGTGATAATTTGAGATACTAACACAATGGATCTAGATCTAGTGTAAGAAGATGACATGTATATGCTATAGGATCCATCTTAACCAGTCTAGAAAGCTTAGAGATGGATCAAATCTCTTAGGTGCAAAATTTTCCTCAAATTTGCATTTAAGTTTTACACTTAAAGTATTTGATCCCTCAAGCCAGAGTTAAGATGAATTTATATTAGTTTAATATATAAATCTTTGTTGTGCTCCAATCCCTCACATGTAAATCACGGTTTAATTATTATTTTTAGTTTTAGTTAATTGAAATATATATTGTTTAGATTAGAGTCAACATTGTAAAAATTTATTTACTTAATATTTAATCAAAGTGCCGTGTTTAATTTTCACATTTACCTTTTATGTTAGGGCTAAGACTTCTCCCTGATACTAAACTATCAACATAGAAAAATATGTTATAAGAAAACTTATAAAATATTAATATTATATCAAAATTGAATTTTGTTTTTTGAGTTTATATTAATGATTTACTTGCTATAGAGTTATAGATAAAATTATAAATGTTTATCTTTTGAAATTATTAGGATGTTTCAAAATTAAGAATGAAAAAAAAATGACAATAATATTTTTTTAAAATTTAAAATTTTAATATTTATATAATTTTATAATATTATATATGAGTATTTAAAATATATTTAAATATTTTTTTTTAAATGAAAAATATAATTAAATTAAAATATAAATTTTAATTTTTTCTATAATTTATACATTATGAATGAAAAATAAGAAATATAACAAAATATAAATAAAAATTTTAAGTTTGTTATGATTTATACATGCTAAATGAGAAATAAAATAAAATGGAAATATTAATTTTCTATTTGTTATAGCTTATACGTTCAAAATCATTAGGTTTGTTATTTCAAAGCAATGTGAATTGGACACATAAGATGACATATGGCACATAGCATATGAGATGGGCATTAGTATAAAATATGAGCAATTTGTCATGAAATTCAAATTTAAGTCAGTTTTATATGTGATACTTACTATGTGATTTTCAAATTGGATTAGTTAGATGGTGTGTTCCAAATACATGTCCTTTTTATAAAGCTTAAAATCTTTACACAAATTTTTCATAATGAGTCTTGTTTACAAAATTATAATACATTTTGTAACAATACAAATTATTCATAATCCACCTCTACATGTTATAAGTTTAGCACCCTCACATATATCTATTTAGCACCCTCACATATATGCTATAATAGCACCCTCACATATATCTATACTCCATGAAGTACCTCCTTAGAACTATAAGTTTGGCACCCTCATATATGTTCATTTCATGACCAATATCCATGCAAGTGATTAATGAAATTTGGCACCCTCATATATGTTCATTCCATGATTAATGGGTCATTCACCTTGATTCCAGCTTGAAAATGACTTTGTGAAAGTATCCTCAGAAAACAACTCTATGAGAAATAGGCGAAGTTCATCCATTCTAAGAACCTTAAGAGGTAACAATATTAAAGAATCATATCTAAGCAACCTTAAGAGGTAACAATAGTTGAGACTCCCGTTTTCATAGCTGCCAAAAACCCGACAATACAAAAGCATATCTAAGAAACTAGATAATTGCCTCCAAAATAATAAGCATATTCTACCCAACAAAATGCACAAGATGCGAGACCTTTCGAGTCAAGCTTAAAAAAATTGTCTATCTTTGTCTTCCTTAAAGTAAATTTTTTTAAAAGTGCTTCCTTTAAACTCCAAGAGCATTAACATCAGACCAAATCCATCAAGCACCTTAAGTGGCCCTTTTTCACAAGCGAGACATCCTTCAAAGAGCAACCTATTAATCACAAACACTTTCGTTCAGCTGAGCATCTGTGACATGGGTTTCGCTTCTTTCAAAATTATCCAGGGCTTGCACCTTACAGTAACGCAACCTTTTATTCGTCCCTCTGGAATACTTGTACCTTGGTGGGTGTCCCAAGTCCTCACACGCCACTGCCTTCACTGCCGAACTGCAACCCAGTTGGTAGACTATTATTTTGACCATAAAATCCTAATTAATAAGCCCTTAATGATATTTCTAACCAAAAATCATTCTAGTGGCATGATTAACAAGCATGACAAAAAATATACAATCTAGTGGCAAGCGAACACTATAGGAACTTGATCCTGTAGCTTATTAGAACATAGAAAGGGATAAAATTATGTGCTGGTATATGGATACACCTTAACTCCACATATTGTCTCAAAGCACATGTTATATAGGTTGGTGCTCATGGAAATTGCATACCAAACTACCAAGTTTAGGGATATTAACATGAGGTTGAAGGATAAAAAATAGGTCTATTCCATTTTTATCCATTCATTGTTAATTCCTTCACTTTAATTGATTTTGCACATAAATAGACATTCATTCACTTCATGCACATAAATAGGGATCTTATTCATAAGAATTGATAACACATTCAAAGCAATAATAGAAACACAAATTCCATGCGTGCAATACACAAAACATTCATCACATCAACCACACAAGATATTTGCTCTAAAATAGGTTCATTTTTATATTATTATCCCCTGGAACAACTTACAAAACCTGCACTGCTCATTGGATCTCTGCCACATACCCAGAAATACCGCAACATTACATAGCATAAAGCAAAACTACTAGAGAAACAACTAATGAACGACCCTTAACCCAAATATTCCTTACATATTTATACATTTCAGAATGGTTTGAGCGTATTACAATGTGGACACAAGTGTCAAACTACCTCTAACTAACTTATGCCTTTTGCGCATGCTAGTCTTTTGTTATTGTGTGTGTGTGTGTGTGATACATTGTAATTTTTTTTTAGATTCTATTTGGCATTGCTTTTCTTACTCATGTTTATGAAACTCTTTATCTCATCCCACAACTACAACATCATGGTTGGACTTATTATTCAATAGCATGTCCAAGACTTGCAGTTGATTACCCTTCTATCATTTTGAAAATATTTGAATATGATATGAAGTAGGAAGGAATTAGAAAGCAAACTCACAAATGCTAGAAAGTAGATGACAATCAAAGAATGAATGTAACCATAAAACCATTGTTGTAGACATTTTTCTCAAAGGATTAGCTACATTGCCCACCATTAGTATCACTATGACTTAGTTGTTGGGAGAATCGATTTTCGAGATGATGAGAAAAATAACCAATTGAAAGGGTGACGTTCGAACTTAGAAAATCAAGGGGAGTATCATAATGCAAGGAAAGATAAATTGGCCAATTTCGCATCTTCTATGCACCTAGGGGAGGATCAAGCAATACTAATTATTCATGACTACTATTTTCATGTTCATGTGTGCACATACTTGTAAGCTTGTATGAAGTTATTTAAGCAAGTACTTTGGTTCATGAAGGTGATGGGGTAAAGTATATGTGGGGTCATTCCATAATAAATAATGGAGACCTGGGCATGCTTGAACATCCCAACAATCTAGCGAAGCTCATACTAGAAATTTTTGAACTTAACCTGAAATTCTAGAACCAACTTATTTTAAACATGCTTGCAGTCAAATAAACCAGATATTTTATAGGACATTAAATACAAACAAACACTTAAAATCAATTGGGGTTTTCCCAACTCAATTTGGCCACAGGTTCAACTCCCCAGAGATCCACCACATATCCATCCAAACCATTATCGCAATTTCAATCTAAATGAGCATGAAATTAATCAAGAGGAAATATGTAATAATTTCAATCTACATGAACATTATTTAGTTGCATAAACTTGTTTGATTTTCATGTGTTGTATAATTAATCTATTGCACTAATTGTATGTATAACCTTTTGAGATGCATCAATGTTCTCATCGATCAAGGACCATTCATCTAGCAATAGTATAAAAATAAAACCAGATAGAATGATCACAAACCTTTTTGCACTTCCTTATTGCTCAAAAGTTGTAACTCAAATAACAATAATGGATAAGATGCTAACAATACAGTAGTAGTGATTCATAATGGCATTACTATGCAATCATCACCCTGATTAGGTCGCAACATTATCCTCTGCTCATAAGAGTTGAATGGTATTCTAATATGTTAACCACCCCCTAAATATCCTTTGCAATGTTTACCGCAAATGAACCACAGTTTCGTAACCAAGAGATGATTGTGTGATACAGCCCCAAAATAGCACAATGCTTCTAAGAGAAGGGATAATATTATTTAACATCAAAAGAAGACATATTACAAGTCTGTAAGCATATCAAATTTTATATTTTGTACATGACTGTGGGAGGGTGGAGGGTAAGAGTTGATTTGGACTCAGAAAAAGCTCTTGAGCTTACTTGAAATAGAAGCATAAGAGAAGTACACAAATTTTAAGGGGAAAAAGATTTGTATTTTTAATAAATATGAAAATTTATAATGTACATACAACCGAAATTTTCAATAATAATTCATTTACAAGCTAAGTTACCAGAAACAGGAAATGGTAAAAGCTAAGTGACAATGTATATACATAAAATATTCATATCTAAGACTGTATATACAAAATTATTACCCAAATAGAGGAGGTTGGAAGGAAGATTTGACATTTAAATTATGTAAATCACCCATGCTGGAACTTTAAGAAATTGAGGGAAATACTTATCTAAAACATGCACTGAATCAGGCAGTTCAAGATGGGGATATTGACCACAACTTAGCAGGAAATCGAAGCACCGAGTAGCGTGGAGACCTAGCATAATTAAACTATGGACAATGGGTTCTGGGTGATTCTCCTCAACAAAAAGCAATTTACCTCCATATGTCTGCTCAACTGACCAGTTGAATTAAACTATGGAAAATGGGTTCTGGGTGATTCTCCTCAACAAAAAGACATTTACCTCCGTCAAACTCCTCAACCAATCAGTTGGGCCACAAACTCAGTATTTTTCCTGTCGAGATCTTCAATCTCCTTCACGATTGTCTGAATACTCAACAAATGACCACCACAAAGCTTTGATTAAAAAAATTGGAAGCTTGTGGAGGGATGTAACTATTTTTGTCAAAGCCAAATAACAAAAATAACAACTGCACAGTGAAAACCTTCTGTTCGAAAAAACAACAGTTTATGGAGGCGTGTGGTTGAAATATTGGAGAGAAAATAAGTTTTGAATTTATAAGAGAAAAAAAAGGAATCCATGGCCTGAAAACACAAACTAGCAAAGGAAATCAACATGAGACTCGGAAGCGAACACAATGAAGCAGAAAACCAAAAGCCTACTCCACAACTACTAACAAGCTCCTTGGTTCAATGAACAGGTTCTTCACTTATAGAAGTCTTTGATAAATACCCTAAATATATACAAATTAGGGCTTATTCCCACTATATCTAGATATGCTTAGAAGGATTCAACCATATGCAAACAATTACCCTGCGCGAGGGCATTGAGAGAGTATTGTAAGAACTAATACCTGGCTCACATTCGAAGCTTCACTTCATGTTTTTGAAGACCTGCATGACCACTTCTGTTGTGTGGGATTTTGCATAATCTTCTAAGACTAAGAGAAACAGGCTCTCAGGGCACATGTATTGCTTGGTTTGGATTTCATCTTACCCTATATCTATATTCGAACAGAGTTATAATTCGGAGGTAAATGTAAAAGGAATGGGAAAACAACTAGTGGTAAAGTGCTTTGTGCGAGCATAGGAACAGGCAAGAACACCAGTGAATCAAGCTAAATCAAGAAGATCACTCAGAAAAAACTCATCACCATTATTACAAAAGAATCATAATTAATTACATATTAACATGACTTTTTTCCATTTTATTGTAGTGTTCAAAGACTTGTCTGTCAGCACACTGAAGAAGAAGAAGTGAGTGCACAGGAAAGATCTGATTCCTGCTTTATGTAAAGGATTCCCACTTGCCTAATCAAAGAAAATAAAAATCTAGCTTCATGTGGCTGTGATGATCGAGGCCATCATACTAATAATTTTATTGAAATAAAAATAAAAATAAAAAGCACCTAATACCTTACTAGTTCATTTAGCTATTAAAAAGTATTACACATGAAATATCCTTCATGGTACTCAGCTGCTGCTGCAACATAGTTGTTGTCTGTATTCAACACTTAGACCTTGGCTATCATCCGCAATAACTTCACCTCCAAATCTCCTCTCAGATTGGTGCACATTTCATCACAATAGAAAAGAATAGACTAATTTTTATTTACATATCCTTCATGGTACTCAACTGCTGCTTTAACATAGTTGTTGTTTGTATTCAACACTTAAGGTCTTTGGCTATCATCCGCAATAAATCCACTTCCAAATCTCCTCTCAGATTGGCGCACATTTCATCACAATATAAAAGAACAGACTAATTTTTATTTACGTGCTTGGGACAAAGACCTAAATAATCTCAACCATGGTAAGGATTTTGCTTAAGACACCTGCAAAAGTGAAATCTAGGCCTTAGTACTGGACATAATAATCAGAACTCCACATAGTTACTAAATAATAATCCTCACTACCCTCTGTATTATTCGACATTACCACCTCTTCAGTAAACTAAACTCCTCCTCAAAAACTAGTAAATACCGAACTTCATAGAAATGTGGTCTTTAACTTGTTTCTGGAACAGAAAGCAAATATCTCTGTTTCAATAGGAAGAATCTGCACACTGAAGCTATGCTGGGTTTTCACCTTTTTCTATTCTTTGCCCAAGTTCTTTTATTACAGCTTTGGGCTGTTTCTCCCCTACGAGAATCGGATTCTTCTTCTTAAGCATTAGAAGGATTTCTTCTTAAGATTTAGAAGGATTTCTATGAGTCTTCTAATCTCATCATTTCTATTGCCGGTGGCTTCAGCACCAACCTTAACTTTGAAGCGGCAGCCTAGCAAGCCTGGCGCAGATGGCTAACAGGGGTTGCCAAAAGCATTGCAGCGACATGTAGAGGATTTGTTTAGCCGTTCCCACAGAGACAAGCTTCTGCTATGACATGATTTAAGATGCTCGCGGTCTCCGGGGTTAGAGTATGCTGCACTATGCTTAGTCCTGCTCGGAAACTTTCTTGATAAGGAAATCAATTTTTGGAAACTATCTCTAAATCTTTCTTAACCGAGCAAAATAAATTCAACTGTCATATAAAAATAAAAATCACTTACTGTTATATAAAAATAGTCAGATCATGATAAAAGAAAAATCACTTACTTTTATGTATAAACAATTATTGACAGCTGCTCATAAGAATCAGAAACAAGCCACATACAGCTCTGGTCAAGAAACGTCCTGCACACACACCAAGAGATTAGCAAGAAAACCCAAATATGCAACTGATTATAATCCACAGATAAACAGTATGCCTATTTGTTGGAGAGATATATCAGTTGTTGAACAAGAACGGTGAGATCATTGCAGCCATTAATGGAAAACCACTGGTGTGATAGCTACAGAACAATGGTGGGGTCATAACAGGAAAATGACTGGCGGGGTGATCGCAGAAATTTAATATACAATACCAGAGGCAATAAATATACACAAACAAAACACCAGATTACAGTTATGGAACTTAAATATACACCAACAAAACACCAGATTACAGGTATGAAACTTATCCCGTGAGAGATGACTGTACTTTAACAGCAAGGATTAAAATCTGCCTTAAATTATAAATTCAAAATAGACATCTAAATCCTCGAGACCCACAAAGGGTAAAAAAATGGAGTTAGCAATAACCCCGAGGCATATTACACACACATTTGACTGTAGATTTGCGACTGAAGTAACTTCATAGAAAATTCAAGATGAATCCTTTTTGCAGGTGTATTACATTACTGTTTTGAAAGCACATAGGAGAATTTTTTTAGTTCTTACTTGTACAGGCAATGAATGGAAATTATTTTCGCTTGATACTTTGTAACCGAGTATTGTGCCCAGAAGCTTTACACCTCTAATTTCGCAGATGACTGAAAAACACCAGTAAATAAGCCATTATTTAACATAAGAGTAATGATAAGAAAAATAAGTATTTTATATATATATTGGAGAGGGTTGTAAGTCTTACCCATGAAGACAAGTTCAAATACAAAACGATGAATGAAGCTTTTACCAGATGTGAAAGCATTCGTTGGAAGCTGATGAAACCCTCCAAAGAACCTGCTCTCAAAAGCAAGGGATTTGTTGACCCTTTGTGCAGGAAGTTTTCACCGAGCCAGTGAGTATAGTTTAAAGCAAAAAAATTCAGGACCTTGACCCATCTGCTGATATCCATGAAGTAATACACGAAGCCACCAACGTATTGAACCACCTAGAATGAAGGAAAGAGAGTTCTAAAAACTAAAATTTTCTCAACCCCCGGACCTCCCTTCTTCAGAAAGACATCGGATAACATCTGGAACCATCTACAGACTACAGTACATCGTAAAACAAGCCAAGCCAAAATACCTCGATCACCTCACTAGTATAATGGCCCTGTACTATGCACAGTGTAAGACGTGACGTCATTCCGCCGCCCCCTCTTGTGATGGGAAAAACGAGGATGATGTCATTGTCCTGCAGCCAATTACAATTTTAAAAAAATATTTTTAATAATTTGATTTTATAAAAAAATATTTCAACCTATGCTTAAACTATAGACACAACAAAAAATTTATAGACTCTAATCAAGAGCCACGATGTGGCAATGTCTCCGACATTGCCATCTGCTGCTGTGAAAGAAAGAAAGAGCAATTGCTTTAGGAAGACACGTTAAGTAAGATTAAGATAAAATTTCAATTTTTACTTCTAATCAAACTTCAACATGTGCTAATTTGTGGTTTTAGGCGAGAGAGCCATAATGCTCAAATGCGTGTTGGATTTAAAGTGGATAGTGATTGTTGGATTTTTGAACAACCAAGATTGCAACAACAAACATTTGCTTACACATTTTGGTTTGATGCTGTAACATGCTATGAACTTAGTATAGTTGTATGCCAAAGAAATCAAACATTGATTTCAATCTTAAGTAGAATTAGAACATGCTTTCAAATACCGAATGACATAAATTACTTAAATCAACATTGCTAGGAACAACCACCAATAGATGCAATGTTTCCTTCTCTTTTCCATAGTAACAAGGATGTTAAAGAACATAACTCAAAAATGTTATCAGCTATGCAAACAGAAACATTTACACTTGCAGGACATGATAGCAAAATTGATTCAATTGAAAAAAGTGACCATAGACACAAGACATTGCGACTTATGTCTATGATAGTTGTAAAAAAGGATATGCTTATTGAACTAGTTCGAGGCAACTACTTAATTGAGGATGGGTTGGTTAATGAGCCAGAAGATGTGTTTAAACACTATACACAAAGTAACCATGATATTGTTTTGATTGAGTTTGCATGTGCAAAAGTTGGAGACAAAGCACGTGCAAATATGCAATATCTTTATACACCTGGTGTAAAGTCCAATTGGACATCAATCAAAAGAATTGTGATACAAAGAACGCTGTAGAATAAAATGAATGTTATGCGAACGCAATTCGCAATTCAGTTAGCATGTGCAAGGACAATCCATGGAGCAGAAGAATTGACAATGAACAAATTGGCATTTGACCCAAAAGTAATCAAGAGACATGGCCTTGTCTACACTGTGTTCCCACGTGTTAGAGATATATGTTAATCAGAGCGTTATGGTCTGCCTGGCTAGCAAACTGTAGAATCATTTTTTTTCTTGTTAAATTTGAAACATTTGGGCTAATCATGTTCTTGTTTATTACAATATTTACGAAAGTTAGTAGAAGAGGGAGAAAAGAAGAAGAAGATCGTGAGAAACAAGATGACTTTGTAGTAGTAGGAGGTGTAGGTTTTGAAGGTGTAGATATGAAAACAATTGAGGAGGATGACTGGTGTTGAATTCTACAATGATCTTAAAACTTATTTTCAATCAATTGTATTTGATTGTACTCAATGTAAAGAATGGTGATTTTCATGTACGTCAGCTCTTGCTATAAACATTTTTGCAATCCACTTCTAAGTTTGAGAATGAGATTATCAAAGGCATTAGTGATATTGAGAAGAATGCATAGCTAATTGAATTGATGGAAGTATTGGTATGCACAAATGTTGAATGCTCGACTTAGGTGAAGTCATTTAATATTCATATCGTATTTGGAGAAAGAAGAACTGAAAGAGAGATAAAGGGATTGCATAAGCGTGGTCGGAATGGTGATTGAGTTTTGATTGAGAGCATGCTTGGAGGGCCTTGTGAGTTTCATTTTAATGGACATAACCTTTTCAAGATCAGGGAACAGACTATAGTTGAAACAAGTGTCCATGTCAAGTATCCAACTTTGGAGCACTTGCGAATCATGGGATCTATTATAAATGATAAGCTTGCATTTTTAAAATTGAGGAGATAGATTGCTGATAAAAATATTATTAATATTCTATGCAAATAAAGCAATGATGTTGGCAACTTGCACCATTCTTTTTTATGACATGATTATTTCCATGGATCTTATAGTATCCATCATTGATACCCAGGGGATATGCGCACTAATGCAATTATTAGCAACTTGATAAAATCTATGAATCTTTATTAAATAAAAGGTCGATATTGTTGTAAACAAAGTTGAAGACTTAATAAAATCTTCAAATATCAAGGAATATGACGATCAACTAATTAAAAAGTCGAGAGATTGTTATGCAATGCATAACAAGAAAAAATGATTTGTGTATAGTGTCAATGAAGCCAGAATGAAACCCTAGAAAATGAGTGCATATAAAAAAAATCTATTCAACATTGTCTCATCAACATTCAAAATCATTATGTGTTCATGTCATAGAGTCAACTTCAATGATACAAGTAAGTTCCTTGTAGTAGCATCGCTTTTAAATTTTTGATCATATCCAAATGAAGAAGAGTGTTAGATAGCTCCAATTAAAAAAGGGAAAAAAGCAATTAATGCTAGTGTTGTGGCCTAACCTTCTTAATAGATAGCTTGTTATGTATTGAGATCATCTATGTTAAATCATGTCAATAAGGTAGATTTAGTCTGAAAGCAATATTTGTAAAAATGCTTAGTAGTAGGTTGTAGCTATTGGAAAGTCTCTATAGTGTCAAAGCTATATTTGTAAAAAGATTTACTAGAAGGTCCACCTAGTAGAAATTTTCTTCACTAAGAATGCTCGTTACAAGGTTCAGTCCACTAAAATGTTCGTTCGCTAAAAACTATATACAGAAGTAGAAGCAATGAAACAAGATGTCTTGTGAAGTATTTTGTAGTTGTAGCAACAGCTACGATGAGTCATTTGGAAAAAGCAACGGGAAATAATGATCCAAACACAAAATATTTAGTAGCTTGACTAATTAATTTGAACAGAAGAGATGGAGATTAACCATGACCATAAAATCAATTTAGACTGTAAACTTGTCTCATCCTCATGCAATCTAGACTCAATCACGATTAAGCTCCATTCAATACACTTGTCTCATTTTCTCAAAATCTAAAATCCGTGGAGACCAATTTCCATCCCGAATCAAAAGTGAAAAGAATTATACCAATAATTATCTAAAAGCTATGAATGCAAAAGTGCACTACATTCAATATACAGGATACAAGTCTAAAATCCTGAGTGAAGGCCATTTTTTGCTTAGTCACTGTAAAACTCAAGGACAACGTTACTAAGGTATAGTCTGTGTTAATGATAATCACTATAAATTATTTCTATAAACCCTAGTCTAGTAAAATTGAGGCTATATCAGAGTCAGAGATCTAATTTTAGATATTTGAAAAATGTATAAACAGGTTGATGGGTACAAATGAGTTATTATTATATATCCCTGGAACGTAGCAACCATCTAGAAATGAAATTAATTTTCTAAGTAAATTTTGCTGATGGCAAAAAAAAATTCAAACTTATTTATGGAATTCCTTTATCATGCAAGTAGTAAATCATCATATCGAGATTCAAAAGAAATTGGGAACTTAACGATCAAGAGTATTAAAACTGCATACTTATCAAGATTGAAAACGAATTGGGAACATAAGCATCAATACTATTAAAATTGGCCAGTATCATGATTTATTTGTTTAAATGGAAAAACAAAAGAAGAAAGCTAGCAGTCAACAAGAAACTTGAGATACACAACGTTTCATAGTAGCTTCAACATGGTAATAAGTGACCAGCGATCAGTGTCTATAATTAGTTATACAAAAAACAGTAGCAAGTAAACCATCACAGATTTGATCATCATGAAATCTGATCATTGAGCCCTGCCATATACAAAAACAGGGCAAAGTTGTTAGTCCAATTGCAGTGCTATATTTGTTAAATCAGAGAGCAAAATAGAATCAATTGTTGTGTTGGTTGCTGAACAAATTCTAAAATTACAGCCGAAATGATGTGTCGACTAGTTGAAAGAGATGCAAGCTGAAGTAGCATAAGCAAATAATCTTTTATATCCTGAATATTAAACACAAGAGTTAAACAAAATTGTAAGAGATGCACCAGATAAGAATTCATTAAATTTAATGAGACAAGTAGAATTGTAAAATTTAAATGCTTATTTCCATGAATGTGCCTCCAAATATACAAGTAATGGATGATCCCTATGTGCACAATCCCAGTGTCTGTGCCACCTGTAAGCATGATGTCTGCTTCATCTCTACGAATATGCTTTGCAGGTGCATATAAAGAGTAATTTGCTGTTGCAGATGCTGTCGAAATTGAGTAGTTTGGACCCATGAATCCTGAATCAATTGCCAACAATGCAGATCGCATGTTTGAAATGGCAAAAGGAATGAAAAAAGGTGTTATTCTCTTTCTCTATAGCTATAGTTTGAATATAGTTTGAATATGCCACATCAAATCCAATTTTTTAAATTGCTACTTTTTAAAAATATAACTGGTTGTAAAACAATGGCGCCAGGCAAGTTTTTCCCATCGCAAGAGGGGGTGTCATGGTGGTTTCTGGGTTGTGTGCAAGGAGTTGTAGACTTCGTGGTAGAAGAAATCGTTTTGTGTCATATTGAAGAATAAACTAGAGTTCTCAACGAGGATGCGAGAGAGGA
The DNA here is from genome assembly GCA_027924585.1 of Larix kaempferi. Classification (NCBI taxonomy): domain Eukaryota; kingdom Viridiplantae; phylum Streptophyta; class Pinopsida; order Pinales; family Pinaceae; genus Larix; species Larix kaempferi. The sequence goes on along the minus strand of BSBM01000592.1, from coordinate 8,007,718 downwards.
GACAGAAGACAATGTATGCATCAGGAGTAGCATGGAAAGACAGAGAGCCAATTTTGAAGCAATTGAAGCAAGTGTGCCACGTGCAAGTATAATGATCTCTAAATTAGATGCCGTTAGGCATTTGGTATAGTAGTGGCCAATGCAGCATTATAGAGATAGAGGGAGAAAGATGGATGTGTGCGGTGTTTTTCAAAATGGAAGAATCATGTCTGTTCTTTCCTTCAGACTGTCAAGATATGTGAGACATGAGCATAAAATTGTAGGCTGCAGTTGAGTCAGAAAGAAGAGTAATGGATAGGTTTGCTTGAATGCTTGATGACTTAACTAGCAGCACAGGGAATTGAAGTAGAAAGTTTAAGATGTAGCCAGGTAGGTAATGTAAATAGCTCTATACTCAAATCATCATATTATAAATAAGAATCAGTAATCCTGAGCAAAATCTAGTCGATGGAGAATTATGTGGCATCTCAGAGCATGATAATCAATTATGTCTTCAAAAGAATGACGCAGCTCAAAAGAATTAACAATGAATCCATTTAATTCTAGTAGTTTGCTAGCAAGGATAACAAACTTCTGAACACATACAAATAACATGAATGTAGGGATATGCATGATAAATAGCCATTATTTTTTCTTGGTTTTGGACACAGAGAGTAAGCTGCAATAATGAAAATTTTGCTTTGAGGATTAGGTGAGATAATTTTGTTAATGCCCAACTACTAATCACAAATAGGCCAAAGGGATTGCTAATTGCAATAGTGCAGGATACAAATGGGAGTGCACAGGTCACTCTTATAAAATATATAAATCATAAAGAAAAGCTAAAGCATACCACTAAGAAAGCAATGACAAAACCTCCAAAGAGGAAAGCAAGGAGGAGCTTATGTCTAAAATAAGCAGCCCAATCATTCTTGAAGCTCTCTCTCCTTACATCTGAGGCGAAAGTGAAGAAGCTCATGAGAGATGACCAATTAGATGATATAGACATGTTGGGGAATTTGACCTGAGATATATGTTGCTGCCCAAATGATATAGCCATGTAAGCTAATGTGTACGATCTCTCTCTTCTGTTGATGTTGTGTGAACTGTACTAGAATCTATTGCAATATCCTTGTACAGGTCTTGCTTGATGAGCTCGGAATGGCTCTCAGAATCTGTTGTTATGTCACAGGTAAATATTATAGTTGAGTACAAACCAGATCTCAAATCGTGGAGCATATATCTCAGGGAATATAATAGATGAAGAAAAAACGATTGCATATCAATCCCATAAGAAGAAGAAAAAGAAGATCGCGAGAAATCTAAATAAAATATTATAAGTAAGATCCGAGTCTGATGACAAGCTTGATTGAATATGCTTTGAAGAGGGTGTGGCAAATGCAAATGTTGGAAGAGATTTGTAAGGGAAAAAAGTTCCAATTGCACGAGTTGAGTTTAAAGTTGTTGATTTTAGACAAAGAAAATCTAGATTGGAAAGTCAGACTAGAAAGAACACAATATCAGTTTAGGTTTGCAAAGAAAATTATGCCGACGTTTTATTATTGAATCAAGAAGAAATGCCTGATACTAGACTAAATCCTATCTATTTGCAAGAAATATATTAAAAAGCGGAAATACATGTAAAATATGAATGAACAATTTGATTTGCTACGTTGTAAATATTATAGAAAATATGTAATTCCACTCTTTTGCCCGAGCACAGGATTTTTTCATAATTCCTCAACTAATAGAATGTTATGAGAAATTGCTTTAGGAAAACAAGGTCAATATTCAAAGTACAGCATATGCAAATAAAAGTCAGCTATTAAAGTTTTCGACAAAGGAAGTTAAGGATATTCTTCATAGTCAATTTTATATTCCTAAGATAGATAAATACATAAACATATTTCCTAAAATGCTATTCATCTTCTGTGCCTTGCTGTCTAAACATAGGTTCCAGATGTCGGTAATATTGAATAAGAAACTTGAACTCTTTAGAACAGAAAATAGATTTATGTACCTGGAAATCAGTTTCTTTTTAAGTTGGTGATTCTGTTATCCAGGGCCAATGTAAATAGCCCTTGTTGGGAAAACCTTTGCAGATTGAAAACTGTTGATGATATGTTTTTTGAGTATTGTTCAAATGAAATATTTGCTACTTCTGGACAATACTCTTTTAGCTGTGGGTTGCACAATGTGCAATCTATCAGCCCATCATTTATGTCCAAATTGCATTCCAGATTATGTTCATATATAATTTCCATTTCTTTTTTGCAAAATGCACAGACCACAGAGCTTTGAATCAGTGGTTGTTTACATTCAGCACAAATGCATTGATACGGAGGTGCAAATGGGTTTTTTGCTTTGAGTATTACGTGTATCTGTCAAAGTCTCAGAACAAATGAGCATAGAAAATGCATATAATATCAACATATTTTTATATAGAATTATGCCAATATTTGTTTCTATTTGAATCATAATTAAACTTAGATTCTAAGCACTATGACTAGTTACAATGCGAATGCACAATGTAGCTATTGACTAATTGTTGGTAGCGGTTGGGTAAAAGCAAAGAAACATTGCAGAAGCAATTCTTGAAAATTGATGAATAAGAGTGTTGTGAACAAAGTCCTGGGGTTGAATATAAAATTTGTTGCAATGCAGACAATGTTTTGAAGCAGTCCTAGAAAGAGAACAAATTGTATTTTCCTAGCATGCAACAAATATTGTATGTGCAAAGACGATTGCCATTTAATTGAGATGCAAGGTTGTATTCCTATACTTTTGTTTGTCACATTGACAGTATAGCTACAGATGGCAACATGTTATTGCGCCGGATTCGTGTAGGCGACGTAAACATGGGCAATTTCCCATTAGCGATTGCTTTCTTGCAAGGCCTACAAATTTGAACAAGTAGCATGGAGCATGTCACATGTGTTGTAGTTATGAGAGTTTGAAAGGCTAATTTAACTGTGTTGTTTACACTAGAAATCTCTTTTTTAAAATGCAGTAGTTTACACATGGAACATGCATGCATAGGTGTGTCTAGAATAACTTTTAAGTATGTAACAACTACTTTTTTTTGTTTTTGCATATTGCTTTTGCTTTTGAACAGTGTCCATTCCTTGTCTACGCATATTGCGTTTCAACAAGCAGAAGTTTTTTTGCATATTGTCATGAATGCACGTTTGCGTGTTGGTTTTGCTTTTTGAAAATTGGTAAACAATGGAAGACTTTTTTTTCCCTACGTTTATTTTTTGGTTTTGTTTCTTTGCTTTAATTGTGTCTATGTATATTGGTTTGTTGAATGATCCGTTGTCGATGTTCTTTTTAATAATGTTTTCTTTCGCTATTGTCTGTTTGTTCTTTTCAAAATTATCCGTTGCAATTGCAATAGAAGTATTTCTGTTGCAATTGGGCGAAAAGAGCATTTTATTTCCACAATGTTGTTGCAACAACGATTGGAAATGCGACTGCATTTTATCTATTACATGTTGCACTAGGCATATAACTTTTGACGATTTATTTGTTGCATGGTATGTGGCAATATTTTCTTGCAAATTATTGCTCCATAAATCTATGTTTGTGTCTAGCAGCTCACATAAGTATTGAAGAGCAAATTGATTTCCTTCTATGTGACCAATGATATATGGCTCTGGCAAATGCACAATATAGGTTTCGCATCCACAAACAAAAGATGTAGTTGCTAATGTGTTTTTATCAAGATATATGTCCAAGCATTGTATTGCTCTAATATCGTTTGAAGCAATAGAGTTGTAAAAGCTTTGTGCAATTGCTTTTCTAACACTTTGTCCATCGGCAAAGAGTGTCAATTCGGAGATTGATTCGAACAAGGAGTCATGACAATTGCCTTGAAGTTGAAATGACATTTCAACTTGCTTGTATAAACATCGATTTACATTTGCATTTTGAGAAAGCATATCAGTAGCTTGTCTTTCAGCTTGCGTTGTTTTATATGACAACAATGGTTCAAAGTGGCTAGAAGCTGGTGTGTGGTCATGGAACAATATATTGTAACAATATTCAGATCTTCCAGAATTGAAGTGAAGGTATTTTGTTGCTTTTGCTAATGACCAAAGAGTGACTGGAACATTCAATCATTTTGAAAACCACTTAATGCAAAATATATCACTCCATAGTCCATATACATTTTGATTATCTAGTTGCGAAGCAAACTGCGACATGCAATTGAGATATTCATTGACATTTTGTATGTTATGCAATTCTAGAAAGTAGTCAACTGTCAATTCTGTGCGCATTGACAACAACGCAGAGGGATCTTTTTGATCTAGATGAACACGAAAATGATTCACAATCTCTTCCCTTATCTCTATTGATGTGTATCGAAAATGCAATAATACTGCAAGTGCATCAAACAAGCAATTTCCTGGCTCATAGTGTAAATTGTCTAGTCGAAACAAATTGCTTGTGGCCAAAGCCTTATCAATTTCTTGCCAATTAGAATATTTGATGCCAATACCATTTGCCCTTAAAACATTGTCGCCTTTACTTTTGTCTTTTCCCGTATTGTGTACAAAGACATTTGCGATGGCATATGTTTTTCCTGCTTTTTGTTGTTGTTTTTTCTATGTCCCTTAAAGAATATAAATGCCGAGCGGATGGTTGGGAGAGGTGTATGGGTCATTATTTCTCTGCGAAAGGGCCCTGAGGACAATAAATCCACCCATACCTATGGGCACAATCCCAGCGTCCGTGGCATCTGCAAGCATGATGTCTGCTTCATGTCTGCGAATATTGGACTTAAACTGTTTTTTATTTGCTTACCTATTGATTCATAAAAATTTCCCTGGTTTTAAAATTCTTTTGTTTAAGTTATGTTTTGTATGCGATGGCAGGTTTCATCGAGGTTACAAAGGCGCGGCTTCATAGCGACATCGAATTGAGACTTCAATTCTTGTTTCTGGTAGGTTTGGTTGTAGTGAATCATACATTTAAACTATTGTTTACCCAGTTACCTGTTGATTCATAAAAAATTAGTGGTTTAGCTTATGTCTTGTACGTGATAGCAGGCTGGATCAAGGTGTTCAAACTGGGTACAAGCGCCTGCTGCTTCTCGGGTAAGAAACAGAGTGTTTACTGTTTGTTTTGTACGTTCGTTAGAAACGAACTCAAGAGTGAAAAAGATGCTTAAGTTCTGAGGATGCCACACCAGTTGCTAGCCGCGGTTCAACTTGTTCAATTGACAATAGTTCTATGAGCTCTGAATGTGATTATTTGCCTATTATTGTAGACTATTGAACCTAGAAATTTACCCTAGAGCCATAGTTTGGATATAGTTTGAATATGCTATATTAAATCCAGTTTTTTAAAATGGCATTTTTTAAAAATATGGTTGGTTGTAAAACAATGACGCCAGGTTAGTTTTTCCCACCCCAGGGGGCAGCGAGCTGGCCTCATGGTGGTTTCTGGATACCGTGCAAGGAGTTGCAAACTTCGCAATGGAGGAAATCGTTTTGTGTTATTGTTTGATAGCGAATACATTTATTGTTGATAGCGAATATTTGTTGCTTCTGTAACCACATTATAGCCCAATGCATTGAGCGTATGGGTGGCGAGTCGACGACCTTAGCCTAGCACTCGCACCATGAGTTTGGAGCTTGGTTAAAGCAATCTTGATTGCATACATAGTAACTTGGCATGTTATTATTATTATTACCATATAACTCTACCATATGCATATTAATACCTAACACACACATGTATATAATCAACGCATTACATAATCAAAGGATTAGACATGAATCGGGCCTGCCCATAATTTTCAATGTCAATTTATAAACTATTGGGTACTACAAACCATTAAATGTACTACATATGATTTGATTTATCTATATTCAAACATTTATAAATATAAACATATTGGTTATCATAAAAGGTTACATGGCTCAACACATTAGATGGATTATTCACAGTTTATGCATGGTATGGTCACCAGTAATAATTGGATTGTTTTCAATTCCATATATCGACGCCTTGCATTAATAATAGACGAGTTATTGGTACAGGCTAATAGACAGAGTTATTGGTACAGGCTAGAGCCTTATTAATAAGCGCTTTAATTGTTGTTTATTGTTTATTATTATTGTTAAACAGGTGACGTAAGTCATCTTGTGTCATTATTATATATTTAATGTTCCTGGTAATATTATTAATAAGCGCCTTAATTGTTAAATAGGTGACGTAAGTCGTTTTGGGCTTTCATAGTTTGATTTTATTCTGCACATTTCATCTGATAATAACTAAGGCCTCAGTAATAATACAAAATTTTAATTCGTGAAATGTGGACGAAGATGTGAGTCATCAACGTGCTGCTGGAGTTTTTATTAAATATTAATAAATAGTGTTATGATGGCACCGTCAAATCTTTCTACTGCCATGACCTTGGGCTGTCCGAAGGGGCTCTACCCTGTTAAGCTATATGCGAGGCGTTAACAGGTGGATGGTAGAAATTCTAAGCAATAGTTCTGTAGCAGACAAAGGGCGTGAAAGCGTTTATTCTACGATTTTGTTCTGGTGGGTCTGAGTTTGAGGGTCTATGAATTTTTCCTGATACAATCGAGTCTCAGTCTTACCAGATAGAGCTTTTAACACCAGCTAGACCCGGGTTGAAGAAGCCCATGTCATAGCTTTGGGGCTTGGCTGATTACAAAGGCGGAGTTCCATACCGACATCGAATTGAGACTTCAATTCTTGTTTGTGGTAGGTTTGGTTACAATGAATCATACGCTTAAACTGTTCTTTACTTAGTTGCCTATTGATTTATAAAAATTTTGCTGGTTTAATCTATTGAAACATGGAAGTCTCATCTTGCCTATAGACATTTTTTACATGGCAGGTGGGGTATGGTATTAACGGAAGTCTTAAATACATAGTTGTTTTTCAACTATTACGGGACCAATTCGTATTGCAGATTCCCCATAGCGTGCTAGAGGGTTAAACTCTTAAATAGTTAAATGGACAGCTTCTCAAAACTAAAAACTTCTATATGTAGGGTTGACAACTTAACTACACACTAAGAGATCAAATAATGCGAGATCAGGTCTCAAAATTATTAACCATAGCTTATATGGGATAAAAAAAATACCAAATTACTTGCAATGGAGATGGAATGGAGCTCAAATCATGAAGGGAGGTGTCGAATAATTGCATCTAGTTAAGAAATTAAGCGAAATCCAAAACTAGTAATATTAATCGTTTCATCGGGATATATCTATAGATATATATTTCAGGATGTAGTGTTAATAGCTGCTTTCATATATATGTTTTTTTGCCATGCGTCATTAAGAGCTGCATATATATATATATATATATATATATATATATATATATATATATATATATATATATATATATATATATATATATATATATCGATTTTCAATTGTACATGGCAATCGCAGCTTTAAAAAGACCAACTGTGCTTGCCAAGCCATCTGAAAGCACCCAAGTGGTGATGGTCCTCAGCATTGCAACTGTGTTTTGATAGAAAAATAAGGGTAAAGAGGGGGATTTTCAACATAAAGTGTCTTCACGGATAAGCAGAGAAACCCCTAGTAGAATTTTGATAAGGATGCCAAGGGCTGGGAGACTCAATATCTTGATAAAATTTCATACTTTATTGTTTTTATTTTCGACCGAATAAAATTCCGAAGGGCTACTAGGCTCAAAACCCTGAGAAATAGTCTATAAAACATTGACGGAAGACCTTATACATTTTAACTTTAGGCTATAAAAAAGTCTCTAAGTAATAAACCAGAATTACCTGGTAGCAAGCACAGTTACTCTAGCTTGAATAATATTGAGTGTAATACGAAGATGTTGTTGCAAGCCCTGTAAAGAAAAATATGGTTGAACATAGAAGAATAACGAATTTTGTCTAAAACTAAATTCTAGGTTTAGGAGGATGTAGTTGTAAACATTTACCTGTGCAGAGGTAGGAACTCATGTATCTGGAGGAAACTCTCGTCTCGTATCGAAGCCATAATCCTCCACAAATTTCTACAGTGGCCGTAGTGGAGTGCAGTGCTCCGCTCGAGCTCTCAATATAAAACATTTTTTTAGCCTCTGCGGTCCTCTAGCTTTCTGTATAAACACAATATGTTGAAATAGGGACGTCAGCTAGATGAAGGACCTCCGGTGCCAAGATTATGTTGTGTCACAACGCTTAAAAAGAAACAGGTGTCAACAAAATAAGCAAAGACCATGGTTTTTTTTTTCAAACCTTGATGCTGTAAACATTGTAGATTGTTCTTGTCATTGCAAATAAGCAAAGCAAAGGGAACAACATATTCGCAACAAAAAAAATTTCAAATGAAATGTATTTTGTCCTGCTACTAGAATAGGCAAAAACAGCATGTTGGTTGCTAAGTTAAAATTATTAAATATGCAAAATTTGGTATCAATACAAAAAAATGGTAACTATCAAAGAAGAAAATTTTGTGTCTTTTTTGTGTTTTCTTTTTTGTTGAAGCTATGTTTGAGTTTGTTATGTTACAACCACCAAGATGGTTTTTTGTAGCAAACTATGTAGACACGGTTCTGGTCAAAGGGAAAGCTTTCGGCGCTTAAAAGGTTAAAAGGTCAGAGTCACTTTATCAAGAAATATGGATATAATGTTTCTCATGACACATCACTACACACTTGATTTCTTATTCTAATTGGGAGGAATCATTAGATTCAATGCAATATTAGATTTATTGGTGACCTATAACAAAGCGAATCAAACTCAAGGCATTGCATTGCCTATTTAATGTCGATGAATCATCCTACATAAGCTTTTACATATATCTAAAGCGGATATGATGATAAACATAAGCCCAATCTCATGTGTTAGTATAAGGATTTGCTTCTAATATTCATTAACATCTATAACTATAGCTAGACCTTGAAACTTTTAATCATAATAATATAATGATGTCAAGTCGCCAAGACCAAACACTAAATCCAACTGCTCTTAAAAGAATCGATATAAGTTTAAAAACTCTATTCATCAATCCTATCCATGTTTACATTCACATGCATTTCATAGGCAGAAGCATGTGTGCTTTGCACTAAAAGGAATTGAAGAAAGATAGGGAATGAGGAAAATACCTATTGCTGACAAAGTTGACGCTTGCCTTTGCGACTTATCATTGATCAAGATGCTGCAAAGTAAGTCTCCAAACAAGCACAAAATAGAAAAAGTTTTTTTGTCATCTTTCCATATGGTTGATAAAATATAAGCTACAGTACATGTGCATTGTCTTACATAAAATACTTATTGCATAAGCCTAGTCTAAAATGATTCTTGAAAGGTGAAATGAAATTATATTTTTATTTTTTGGTAAGCAAAGTACCGGAAGCAATAATTTTGCAAAGACAGAATTTAGAAGATTAAACAAATATGGCAGAGTGAATTGGTAAATGTTTAAACATATTTATAGTTTTAAACTTTCATATATCAATAAAATATAACTATATGTGTTAAGAAACGTTTAAATATTTAAACTCAGTATACCACCATGCTGTATGCCCATGCTATAGTTTGTAGCTTGATTGTTAACAATTCAACTACTAATTAATTGTTAATGTAAGAGTGAATTAGAATAGTGTCATAGCTAATATTGATGGCTCATACTATTCGTAACTTTATCATTGCAAGAGAACGACCATTGTGATTCACGAATGTTCAATCCATATGCTATTTCTTATAAATAAATGTAAATATAAATGGCATAAGCGACAATGATTTTGCATATCAAGACAAAGCAAGAAAAAAGCATGGAAAATTAAAGAATGAACATAAAAAATCTATTTCAAAAACAAAGCTGTGATTATTGTTTCTGTTAGTCTTTGTATTGAACTTTAATTTATAAGCAGTTGCTACTACCTAGAATTTTATTTGAGATTAGCTAATAACATATAGATTAAAGTCATGAACCTATAATTTTAACACATGATTAATAATTTCTCTTTTATATCATATTGTTTCATTTATGCTTTTGTATTAAACACTCACACCTTAGACTTTCTTTTTGACACTAGTCATTTCCCTAGGCCTAGCAAGGGAATGCGAAATATCATATTTTGTGTCAAAGGGAGTGACAAACAAACTATATCAAGATTTAGCAGAATTGGGGTCTAACTAGATGGTGACTTTATTGAGTGCACTTAAGTCTTCATAACTTGTGCCTTCATCAAATACCTCAATGGGAGCATTATGGTTTTCCTGATTAGGAGACTGTCAAACCATTTTTCCTTGTTCTTGAATTTGAAACATTTGGACTAATCATGTGCTTGTTTATTACAATGTTTACGAAACTTAGTAGAAGACGGAGAAAACAAGAAGCAGATTGTCAGAAACAAGATGACCTTGTAGCAATAGGAAATGCAAGTTTTGAAAATGTAGATATGCAAACAATTGAGGAGGATGACCGGTGTTGAATTCTATAATAATCTAGAAACTTATCTTTAATCAATTGTGCTTGATTGTACACCAGAGTATGTTTTAAGGATTACAAAAGTATACTTAAGTATAGTATTCTAGGCGATTATTTTGGATTGAAAAAAACATATATATAGATTGGTAGGCGAATATTAAATATGAAACATACAATTTACTACTGAAACTTGTAAATTTTGGCGAATATTATGGTAAAAAAACGTACTTTATGTAAATATAGGCGATATTAGAGCCTAAAAATGACCAAATAGCGAATTTATTTTTTGAAAATAAGCCCAAAAAATAGCCATTTGGCGAAATTTCGCCCCTAAAAATTTCCATGTTGTACACAACATAAAGAATAGTGATCTCCATGTACACCAGCTCTTGCTACAATCATTGTTGCAACCTACTTTTAAACTTGAGAATAGCATTATCAAATGCATTAGCGATATTGAGAAGAATGAACAATTGACTGTATTGATGAAAGTTCTCCCATGCAGGAATGTTGAATCCTTGACTTAGCTAAAGCCACTTAATATTCATATTCTATTCGCAGAAGGAAGAACTGAAGGAGACATAAAGGCATTCCACAAACCCGGTCCAAATGGTAATTGAGTTTTGATTCACATCATGCCTACAAAGGCCTTTGAGTTTCAAGTTAATGGACAGAACCTTCTAAATATCAGGAAACAGATTATAAATAAATCAAGTTTCTATGTCAAGAATCTAATTTTGGAGCACTGTCAAATCGTGGGATTCATCATAAGTGATAACTTTGGATTTTTAACATCGAGGAGATATATTGCTAATAAAAATATTATTAACATTTTATGCAATCAAAGCAATTGTGTTTGCAACTTCCACCATTCTTTTGTATAAGATCATTATTTCCATGGATCTTATAGTAGTCATCATTGATACTCAGGAGATATGGCCACCAATACAATTATTAGAAACTTGATTTCTTTGAAAGTGTATTAAAAATTGCAAAACAGCTTTCAAATATCTATGAATCTCTATTAAATTAAAGGTCAAGAGTCTTGTAAACAAAGTTGAAGACTCAAGAACATCTTCAAATATCAAGGAATATCAACATCAATTACTTAAAAACTTAGGAGATTGTTAATCAATGCATAACAACAAAAAAATGATTAGTGTATAGTGTCAATGAAGCTCCAATGAACCCCTAGAAAATGAGCCGATATAAAGAAAGCTATTCAGCATTGTCTCATCAACATCCAAAATCACTATGTGTCTATCTTACAGAGTCAATTTCAATGATACAAGTAAATCTCTCTTATCAGCATCTCTTCCAAATTTTCCATCTTGTCCAAATAAAGGAAAATGTTACATAACCCCAATTAGAACGGAAAAAAAAACAATTAATGCTAGCGGCTTGGCCTAACCGTCTTAATAGATAGGTTGTTATGTATTGAGACCATCTATATTAAATCATGTCAATAAAGTAGATTTAGTGTGGAAGGAATATTTGTAAAAATGTTTACTAGAAGCTTCCACCTACTACAAAGTCTCTTTATTGTGAAATCAATATTCGTAAAAAGATTTATTAGAAGATGCACCTACTAGAAAGTTCCTTTACTAAGGACGCTTATTAGAAGGTTCAGCCTAGTAAAAAGTTTCTTCACTAGAAACTATATATCTAGAGGTAGAAGCAATGAAACAAGATGTCTTGTGAAGTATTTTGTAATTGTAGATTGGCCTCATTTGGAGGTTGTTCCGTTGAAAAGGCAAATGAATATTGCTTCAATCAATAAATATATTCCTATTATAACATTTTGTTATCTAGAACTATCTATTGTTGTGGCAATTATGTCTTTTTCATATTGAAATCTTGCTTTATTTTTTTAATCTATGTTATGGATTTCCAATTATGTTGTTGGGCTACATAACAAATAAACAATCATACTTGGGACTTGTTAAGCCTAAAATAATTGTTAAACCATAAATTTTGAATGTGCAAAACACAAAACACTGAGGATACCAAACAAAATCAAATATGCAGAATGCATAAAAAATAAGAATATGTAGCGTGGCTTGTGACAATCAATTGCAATAATGGGAACACCATGCCCTTAATATCAAATGAATTGCCAAGTTTCATTTTTTTAATCATGGATAGAATGACAATAAAATAACTTATTGTTATGCATTGAATTATATTTTAAGCATCAATAACATTACTTTAATCTTAGATGCTTGAATTTGATTATGAAGTCCGATCTAAATAAAGAAGAAATTTCATCAATTGAGCCATTATATTGCAAGCAAGATGAGGATGATTTTGGTGAAGGGCCATAAGAGGCCTTTGACATTGCTCAAATATAATAGAGACGAAAATTTGATGTTTGCTTGTGTGGATGGTCATATTGCTATTGTTTGCTATAGCCACAACAAGAAGTAGCTAGGGAGCTGTTGACCCCACAATAATTTTTTATGATGCTTTAATGTCTGAAGCAATTGTACATGTTTCAGAATAAGTAACATAGATCACATTATAAAGCTACAAAATTTGGAAATAGAAATGATACACAGCTCATGGGAGAAAGGTTTGATATATAATAAAAAATAGATTTTGAGCTAATGCAACATGTATGTATGTGGCTATGAGCAGTGAACATGATCGCTGTGTAGGTGGATGAATCAAAATCTATTCAAGATTTTGATGACAATAGAATTGCACACTTAAATCAATCCAAAACCAATAACCTATGCAAATTAATCATAGGATTCGTTCCTAAAAAACCTAAACTTGACATTGAATTTGAATAAAATATTACGCAAATTCAAACTAGATTGGAAACTTGCTCTAATACCAATGATGTTGGGATTCTCACTCATGAGCAGAGTTTGAAATCAAAGTCTGGAAAATAAATTTCTTTATTGATTTGTATTAAGTAAACATAACCCTGCATAGCTTTACATGAAGAGAACTAACCATGAAAACAAAAAGAGAAAATTTGAACAAGATTCTTGAAACTCGCAACTAAGTACAATAATAGAGATGATGCTTTAATGCCTCAAGCAAATCTACATGTTTAAGAATAAGCAATGTACATCACGCTATGAAGCTGCAAAATTTGGAAATAGGAACGATGCACACCTTATGCGAGCAAGGCTTGATATCTAGTAACAACTAGATTTTGAGCTAATGCAATATGTACCTATGTGGCTATGAGGCGTGAACATGATCGCTTTGTAGGTGGATGATTAAAAATCTATTCGAGATTTTGATGACAATAGAATTGCACACTTAAATCAATCTAACACCAATCATTTATGGAAATTAATGATAGGATACCTTCCTAAAAAACCTAAACTTGAAATTGAATTTGAATAAAATATTACCGAAACTCAAACTAGATTGGAAACTTGTTCTAATACCAATGATGTGGGGATTGTCACTCATGAGCGGAGTTCGAAATCAAAGTCCGAAAATAAATTTTTTAATTGATTTTTACTAAGTAAACATAGCCCTACATAGCTTTACATCAAGAGAACTAACTATGAAAACAAAAAGAGAAAAATTTGAACAAGATTCTTAAAACTAGCAACTAAGTACAATAACAGAGATGGTTGTAGATAAGATCTCAAGTGATGCTCAATATTAGGAAACCAAGAAGGCATTAACAATAATCTCCTATGTGTACACACAACACAAATGATATGATACTAAGCACTAAAAATCAGTTATATGTGAATCATTTAGAATACCTATCAAGCTAGTCCTCCACTTCAAATGTAGAGTCCACATGGGTGGTTAGCATATGCTTATATTGATTCTTCTCCTTGGCTATTACTTCCATGTCCCAAAGAATTTTGACTAAAGTGTCATACTTTTGATAAAAAAATTCAAATTTATTCATAATGCATTATTGTTGCATGTGCCAATCTTCAATAACCTAAGCCACAATGAATTTAGTTTCTGAGTGGAAAGCAATTTTCATGGGTGCATTGGAAATGGAAGAAGCCAATATCAAGTTTCTAGTGTTTAAGCTCAACAAGAATACATTTTGAAGGATTGTTGGCTCATGGCCCCTAAATATTTTTCTCTATTCACCCATGCTCAACTTTGGTATTAGATGAAAACCTGTTATGGTATTTCATCATTGTGTCCTTGGTCTCCATTCCAACTTCTATGCCTTGCTACACTCATCATGGTCCTCATGCATTATCCACTTCGGTACCTTCATAGGCAGCTCATATTATCATTTCTAGATACATTACTTCTATTCCTCCTCTTGATTTGTATCATCTACCCTCAAAATTTCAAAATCTAGTATTTTGATCGAATATTGGGAAGGATTGACCTCGATTTTAAAGTAATATTGAACAAGGGTTTGTCTTTAGTTTAGTAAGATCACTTAAGCATTCTTCAACAAGTGATCTATAAATTGCCATGGATACTCCATTGGAATAGTTCATCGCAAGATATCTCACAACTTAATTCATCATGTCAGCCTAATTTCACAAAATGATGAATAAACTAATATACACTCTCTTATTGTTGGTAAGCTATGAAATAATAGAATAAAATCACTTGTCGTCATAATGAACCACTATTTAACATAGCCTAGTAACTGTCTATGGCTACTTAAAGTGTTTATATATGCCTCAACTCTTGATTAGCATCAGGGTATTGGAGTTTCTAGAATTTTCTTCAAGTCCGCTTGTGACTAGCTACATTACGTAGTCAAAATCAGGTTCCATGAAGCAAGTGTCATAAAGCAAGTTCTGAATATGAGTGGGAAGGACAAGAACATTTCTCCGAACCACTTGATCTACACTCAATTGACTATTGCTATAAATTCTTCTAAGCTGGGCAATAAATTATAATCAATTTGCTAATAAGCTGTTCACAGTTAGCAATGAATTGTTTAATTAAATGCAATGAAAAAAGGCAAACAATGCAAAAGCGAAATTCAGCAACCTCATAGGCAGGGTATTTTCTCAGCAAACATATGTTGAATTGATGACAGTATAACCAAGATTAGAGTATTCAACATTATCTTTTTCTAAACTTTGTATTAAAATTTATTTATAGTTGTCTAAAATGTTATTAAAACATATTTAAGCATATGGCATTGCAAGAAAACTAACGATCAAATAGCTTGAAAATCAAAATACAGAGCTTTAAAACTATGCCTATATAAACCCTTTCAATTCAATAATATAAGCTATTCCAAAATAGTAAAAAATATTGAACAAAGAGACTATTAAATTGCAATAGAAGAAAATACAAGGGCAAAACCAGTAGTGGAAACCATCAAACATCGCACATTTAAAAAAATTGCTCAATAGCATAAAAAACTGTAGCCGAATAGGAGTCATAAATTATAGACAAGAAACCATGGTCTCCACAGACTAGTAGAAATTGACATCACCCATATACATGTTATAAGCCAGCTCGAAGACAAGATTTCCCAGCACTAAACTTCTATAACAAAGGAATTTTTTTATTGTCGAAACATATATTTTTTATTTTATTTTTATCCATCTATCAAATCTAGACAATCTTTGTTTCTATCCATCTAAATTTTATTGTCCCTATCCATCTAAAATTTTATATTAAAATGTGAATTTTTAAACTTAGACCAGAATACTTAATGCCAATAAGTATGCCCGTTTTATGTATAACGTGAAAAAAACTATAGCTATTTAAAAGGAAGCCACATTGGACTTGATACTTTTGTTGTATTCAAAGTTTTGCACAACAGAATATCATTTTGTTGAGTTTTTAACTAAGGATATATGCCGTATTCAAATCTCTTGTTCAAACAATATAATTTCTATTTTTTAACTAAGGATCTTTGCCGTATTTAAATCTCTTGTTCAAAGAATATAATTTTGTCGATTTTAAATTGGTTGAAGTTTAGTTAAAAGAAAATAGAGTAAGTGATAAATTTGTAGTTTTTGTTTTGATTTGTAAAAACTTTTTGCAATGGCTCAAGCTCGTCGCAATGCGGAGCCAAAAACGGAACTCTAGCAGTTTAATACAGCTTAAAACTAATGACATCCTCATAACTTTAAACGCTGGTTTTAACAAAGACAGCTGTTAAAGTTTGTAGCATCGAAGCCACAAAAAACGTAAGCATTCATCCTAGCAACATAGAAAATGTTTAGGCATTGATCCTATGATCATTTGTCAGTGATCATTTCAAAGTCCGGGGATTACCATGAAACTTCTCATAGAGAAAATGAGCACAGCGCTCTCGTATTTAAATAAAATTAGTGAATCAACGTTCGTACCAGACTAAAGTATTTTTTTTTGCTAAATATATTTTTAACAATTTAATCGAACCCACCGGTATAGACAACGTAGGAAAAGGAGGATACATATTTCAACAAGCTGAACAGTTATGAATATATCTATTCAATACAATCAGATTCAACCAATATAAACATTTGTCGTGTATCCATGCCATAGTACTAATCAGGTAGCAATGCTTCCATGCATATGCTACATCTAGCTGCTGCGGCCACCTTTGTTATTTAGGGTCTAAAATCCTGAGCGCATTCCACCAATGCATCTAAACTACCGACAAGAGAAAAATTATAAACAACTAGCCCTGTCTTGCATGCAGACGCTAATTTGCCAGCTTATATAGCAGCTGTAAGCAGATAGTATGAGCGGTATATGTTGTTGACACTTGTTTCTTTTTAATCGTTGTGACACGACATAATTTTGCTAGGGGCGTTCGTCCGTCTAGCTTGGGTCCCTACTTCAACATATTGGATTTATACACATAGCTGCAGGACCGCAGAGGCTGAGTATAATCAGATTCAATTAATATAAACACATGTCCGTCGTGTATCCATGTCATAGTACTAATCAAGTAGCAATGATTTCATGCACACGCTACAGTTGGCTGTTGCAGCCACCTTTGTTATTTAGCGTCTAAACTCTTGAGCGCATTCTACCAATGCATTTACACTACCCACAAGGGAGAAATTATAAACAATTAGCCTTGCCTTGCATGCAGATCCTAATTTGCCAGCTTACATAACAGCTGTAAGCAGATAGTATGGGCGGTGTATCTTGTTGACACATGTTTCTTTTTAAGCGTTGTGAGACAACATAATCTTGGCACCGTCGGTCCTTCATCTAGCTCACGTCCCTATTTCAACATATTGTGTTTATACAGAAAGCTCGAGGACCGCAGAGGCTGAAAAAATGTTTTATATTCAGAGCTCGAGCGGAGCACTGCACTCCACTGCGGTGACTGTAGAAATTTGTGGAGGATTGTGGCTTCGATACGTGACGAAATTTTCCTCCAGATACATGAGTTCTTACCTCTGCACAGGCAAATGTTTACAACTACATCCTCCTAAACCTAGAATTTAGTTTTAGACAAACTTCGTTATTCTTCTATGTTCAACCATATTTTTCTTTACAGGGCTTGCAACAACATCTTCGTATTACACTCAATATTATTCAAGCTAGAGTAACTGTGCTTGCTACCAGGTAATTCTGGTTTATTACTTAGAGACTTTTTTATAGCCTAAAGTTAAAATGTATAAGGTCTTCCCTCAATGTTTTATAGACTATTTCTCAGGGTTTTGAGTTTGGTAGCCCTTCGGAATTTTATTCGGTCGAAAATAAAAAGAATAAAGTATGAAATTTTATCAGGATATTGAGTCTGCCAGCCGTTTCTCTACTTATCCGTGAAGACAAATTATGTTGAAAATCCCCTTGTTTACCCTTATTTGCCTGCCTATCAAAACACAGCTGTAATGCTGAGTACCGTCACCACTTGGGTGCTTTCTGATGGCTTGGCAACCACAGTTGGTCATTTTAAAGCTGCGGTTGCCATATACAGTTGAAAATCGCTATATATATATATATAAACGCAGCTCTTAATGGCGCATGGCAAAAAAACATATATATGAAAGTTTTTAAGAATTGAATCGAACCCACCAGTATAGACAAGGTAGAAAAAGGAGGATACATATTTCAACAAGCCGAGACCTTTCACGCCCTTTGCTTCCTCTAGAACTATCGGCTAGAATTTCTACCATCCAGCTGCTAACGCCTCCCAAATAATGCAACAGGGTAAAGCCTCTTCGCAGAGCCAAAGGTCACGGCAGTACAAAGATTAGACGCTGTCATCATAACACTATTTATTAGCATTTATTAAAAACTCCAGTAGCAGGGTGGTGACTCACATCAGGGTATTAATGCAAGGCATCGATACATGGAATCGACAGCGAGGTTCAGAGCCAAAACATTGGGATTAAAAACAAGGGCTATGTGTCACCCTTGCCCTAGACCATGTTTAGACGTAAGATCTTAGACATAAGATCTAAGATCTCATTTCGAGAAGCACATCAACCCACTTTTTTGCATTTTAATATCTGATATGGAGTGATGTCCTAGCCATCAATCCATTTTTACCTTGGGGTTTGTAGTCGCTCAACAGTTCATTACTTCATCAACATGAACCCCGCATCGATATATGGAATCGACAACAACAACTCAATTATTATTGTCAACAATAACATGCCAAGTTACTATGTATGCAATCGACATCGCTTTAACTAAGTTCCAAACCCATGGCGCGAGCGCTAGCATGAGGTCGTCGACTCGCCACCCATATGCTCTCCGCTATCAACAATAAATGTATTCACTATCAAACAATAACTCTTTGCACGGAAGCCAGAAACCACCATCACGCCAGCCCGCCGCCCCCTCTTGGGGTGGGAAAAACTAGGCTGGCGTCATTGTTCTACAACGAATCATATTTTTAAAAAAATGCCATTTAAAAAAAACTGGATTTAATATAGCATATTCAAACTATATCCAAACTATAGCTCCAGGGTAAATTTCTAGGTTCGATAGCCTACAATAATAGGCATCCGACGATATATTTATGTTCCCCTTCGGGGACATAACAAGCTGAACAGTTATGAATATATCTATTCAATACAATCAGATTCAACCAATATAAACACATGTCGTGTATCCATGCCATAGTACTAATCAGGTAGCAATGCTTCCATGCATATGCTATATCTAGATGTTGCGGCCACCTTTGTTATTTAGGGTCTAAAATCCTGAGCGCATTCCACCAATGCATCTACACTACCTACCAGAGAAAAATTATAAACAACTAGCCTTGACTTGCATGCAGACGCTAATTTGCCAGCTTATATATCAGCTGTAAGCAGATGGTATGAGTGGTATATGTTGTTGACACTTGTTTCTTTTTAATCGTTGTGACAACATAATTTTGCTACGGGCCTTCGTTCGTCTAGCTCACGTCCCTACTTCAACATACTGTATTTATACAGATAGCTGCAGGACCGCAGAGGCTGAATATAATCAGATTCAATTAATAAAAACACATGTCGGTCGTGTATCCATGTCATAGTACTAATCAAACAGCAATGATTTCATGCATATGCTACATTTGGCTGTTGTAGCCACCTTTGTTATTTAGCGTTTAAAATCTTGAGCGCATTCTACCAATGCATTTACACTACCCACAAGGGCGAAATTATAAACAATTAGCCTTGCCTTGCATGCAGACGCTAATTTGCCAGCTTATATAGCAGCTGTAAGCATATAGTATGGGCGGTGTATCTTATTGACACCTGTTTCTTTTTAAGCGTTGTGACACAACATAATCTTGGCACCGGCGGTCCTTCATCTAGCTCATGTCCCTATTTCAACATATTGTGTTTATACAGAAAGCTCGAGAAACGCAGAGGCTGAAAAAAATGTTTTATATTCAGAGCTCCAGCGGAGCACTGCACTCCACTGCGGCCACTGTAGAAATTTGTGGAGGATTGTGGCTTCGATACGAGACGAGAGTTTCTTCCAGATACATGGGTTCTTACCTCTGCACAGGTAAATGTTTACAACTACATCGTCCTAAACCTAGAATTTAGTTTTAGACAAACTTCGTTATTCTTCTCTGTTCAACCATATTTTTCTTTACAGGGCTTGCAACAACATCTTCGTATTACACTCAATATTATTCAAGCTAGAGTAATTGTGCTTTTTACCAGGTAATTGTGGTTTATTACTTAGAAACTTTTTTATAGCCTAAAGTTAAAATGTATAAGGTCTTCCCTCAATGTTTTATAGACTATTTCTCAAGGTTTTGAGTCTGGTAGCCCTTCGGAATTTTATTCGGTCGAAAATAAAAAGAATAAAGTATGAAATTTTATCAAGATATTGAGTCTGCCAGCCCTTAGCATCCTTATGAAAATTCTACCAGGGGTTTCTCTGCTTATCCGTGAAGACACTTTATGTTCAAAATCCCCCTGTTTACCCTTATTTGCCTATCAAAACACAGCTGCAATGCTGAGTACCATCACCACTTGGGTGCTTTCAGATCGCTTGACAACCACAGTTGGTCTTTTTAAAGCTGCGATTGCCATGTACAGTTGAAAATCGCTATATATATATATATGCAGCTCTTAATGGCGCATGGCAAAAAAACATATATATGAAAGCAGCTATTAACACTACATCCTGAAATATATATCTATAGATATATCCCGATGAAACGATTAATATTACTAGTTTTGGATTTCGATTAATTTCTTAACTAGATGGA
Source organism: Larix kaempferi (assembly GCA_027924585.1). Taxonomy (NCBI): domain Eukaryota; kingdom Viridiplantae; phylum Streptophyta; class Pinopsida; order Pinales; family Pinaceae; genus Larix; species Larix kaempferi. Next base: position 7,986,691 of record BSBM01000592.1, on the reverse strand, counting down.
ATTATTCGGCACCTCCCTTCATGATTTGAGCTCCATTCCATCTCCATTGCAAGTAATTTGGTATTTTTTTTAATCCCATATAAGCTATGGTTAATAATTTTGAGACCTGGTCTCGCATTATTTGATCTCTTAGTGTGTAGTTAAGTTGTCAACCCTATAGATAGAAGTTTTTAGTTTTGAGAAGCTGTCCATTTAACTATTTAAGAGTTTAAAACTCTAGCACGCTATGGGGAATCTGCAATACGAATTGGTCCCGTAATAGTTGAAAAAAAACTATGTATTTAAGACTTCCGTTAATACCATACCCCACCTGCCATGTAAAAAATGTCTATAGGAAAGATGAGACTTCCATGTTTCAATAGATTAAACCAGCAAAATTTTTATAAATCAATAGGTAACTAAGTAAAGAGCAGTTTAAGCATATGATTCATTGTAACCAAACCTACCAGAAACAAGAATTGAAGTCTCAATTCGATGTCGGTATGAAGCTCCACCTTTGCAATCACCCAAGCCCGAAAGCTATGACATGGGCTTCTTCAACCCGGGTCTAGCTGGTGTTAAAAGCCTTATCTGGTAAGACTGAGACTCGATTGTATCAGGAAAAATTCATAGACCCTCAAACTCAGACCCACCAGAACAAAATCGTAGAATAAACGCTTTCACGCCCTTTGTCTCCTACAGAACTATCGCTTAGAATTTCTACCATCCACTTGTTAACGCCTCGCATATAGCACAACAGGGTAGAGGCCCTTCGCACAGGCCAACGTCATGGCAGTACAAATATTTGACGGTGCCATCATAACACTATTTATTAATATTTAATAAAAACACCAGCAGCACGCTGATGACTCACATCTTCGTCCAGATTTTATGAGTTAAAATTTTGTATTATTATCGAGGCCTTAGTTATTATCAGATGCAATGAGCAGAATAAAATCAAACTATGAAAGCCCAAAACGACTCACGTCACCTATTTAACAATTAAGGCGCTTATTAATAACTTAAGGGTCTTTTCACTCTTGAGTTCGTTTCTAACGAACGTACAAAACAAACAAACCTGCCATCGCGTACAAGACATAAGTTAAACAAAAGAATTTTAAAACGAGGGAAATTTTTATGAATCAATAGGTAAACAAATAAAGAACAGTTTAAGTCCAATATTCGTAAACGTGAGGCAGACATCATGCTTGCAGATGGCACGAACGCTGGGATTGTGCCCATAGGTATGGATGGATTTATTGCCCTGAGGGCCCTTTCGCAGAGAAATGATGACCCACAGACACCTCTCCCAACCATCCACTCGGCATTTATATTCTTTAAGAATCACCTTCTTATTATTACATATATAATAAGACACCACTTATTACGAGCTTTCGTTTTCTAACTACTCTACACGACGACTTATTTGCACGACCCAAACGAGGAAGCACAAATAATCAGGTTCAAAGCCTACAGAACTATTGCCAATTGCACAAGTTGGACCACAGCTACCAACTGCTGTGGCATCCTCAGAACTTAAGGGTCTTTTTCACTCTTGAGTTCATTTCTAACAAACGTAAAAAACATACAACAGACAGTTTGTTTCTTACCCAAGGAACAGCACGTGCCTCTACGTAGTTTGAACACCTCGATGGAACCTGCCATTACGTACAAGACATAAGTTAAACGACGAAATTTTTTATGAATCAATAGGAAAGCAAGTAAAGAGCAGTTTAAGTGTATGATTCACTGTAACCAAACCTACCAGAAACAAAAATTGAAGTCTCAATTCGATGTCGGTATGAAGCCGCGCCTTTGTAACCTCGAGGCAAGCTTCCATCGCGCACAAGACACAGGTTAAACCAAGGGAATTTTTATGAATCAATAGGTAAGTAAGCAAAGATCAGTTTAAGTCTACGATTCACTGTAACCAAACCTACCAGAAAGACGAATTGAAGTCTCAATTTGATGTCGATATGAAACTGCGCCTTTGTAACCTCGATGCAACCTGCCATCACGTACAAGGCATAAGTTAAACCAGAATTTTTTTTATGAATCAATAGATAAGTAACCAAAGAACAGTTTAAATGTAGGATCTACTGTGACCAAACCTACCAAGAAAAACACGAATTAAAGTCTCAGTTCGATGTCGGTATGAAACTGCGCCTTTGCAATCAGCCAAGCCCCGAAGCTATGACATCGGCTTCTTCAACGCGGATCTAACGCGGATCTAGCTCCTGTCAGAAGCTCTATCTGGCAAGACTATAACTCCACTGTGTCACAAAAATTCATAGACCTCCAAGCCATGACCTTTCACGCCCTTTGCTTCCTTCAGAACTATCGGCTAGAATTTCTACCATCCACCTGCTAACGCCTCCCAAATAATGCAAGAGGAACGCCTCCCAAATAATGCAACAGGGTAAAGCCTCTTCGCAGAGCCAAAGGTCACGGCAGTACAAAGATTAGACGCTGTCATCATAACACTATTTATTAACATTTATTAAAAACTCCAGCAGCAGGGTGGTGACTCACATCAGGGTATTAATGCAAGGCATCGATACATGGAATCGACAGCGAGGTTCAGAGCCAAAACATTGGGATGTCGGTCTGAAGCCGCGCCTTTGTAACCTCGAGGCAACCTGCCATCGCGCACAAGACACAGGTTAAACCAGGGGAATTTTTATGAATCAATAGGTAAGTAAGCAAAGATCAGTTTAATTCTACGATTCACTGTAACCAAACCTACCAGAAAGACGAATTGAAGTCTCAATTTGATGTCGATATGAAACTGCGCCTTTGTAACCTCGATGCAACTTGCCATCACGTACAAGGCATAAGTTAAACCAGAATTTTTTTTATGAATCAATAGATAAGTAACCAAAGAACAGTTTAAATGTAGGATCTACTGTGACCAAACCTACCAGGAAAAACACGAATTAAAGTCTCAGTTCGATGTCGGTATGAAGCTGCGCCTTTGCAATCAGCCAAGCCCCGAAGCTATGACATCGGCTTCTTCAACGCGGATCTAACGCGGATCTAGCTCCTGTCAGAAGCTCTATATGGCAAGACTATAACTCCACTGTGTCACAAAAATTCATAGACCTCCAAGCCATGACCTTTCACGCCCTTTGCTTCCTTCAGAACTATCGGCTAGAATTTCTACCATCCACCTGCTAACGCCTCCCAAATAATGCAACAGGGTAAAGCCTCTTCGCAGAGCCAAAGGTCACGGTAGTACAAAGATTAGACGCTGTCATCATAACACTATTTATTAACATTTATTAAAAACTCTAGCAGCAGGGTGGTGACTCACATCAGGGTATTAATGCAAGGCATCGATACATGGAATCGGTAGCGAGGTTCAGAGCCAAAACATTGGGATTAAAAACAAGGGCTATGTGTCACCCTTGCCCTAGACCATGTTTAGACGTCAGATCTTGGCGTGCCAAGTTACTATGTATGCAATCGAGATCGCTTTAACTAAGTTCCAAACCCATGGCGCGAGCGCTAGCATAAGGTCGTCGACTCGCCACCCATACGCTCTCCGCTATCAACAATAAATGTATTTGCTATCAAACAATAACTCCTTGCACGAAAGCCAGAAACCACCATGACGCCAGCCCCCCGCCCCCTCTTGGGGTGGGAAAAACTAGGCTGGCGTCATTGTTTTACAACCAATCATATTTTAAAAAAATGCCATTTAAAAAAAACTGGATTTAATATAGCATATTCAAACTATATCCAAGCTATAGCTCTAGGGTAAATTTATAGGTTCGATAGCCTACAATAATAGGCACCCGACGATTCATTTATGTTCCCCTTCGGGGACATAATAAATTTAGATTTTATGGTTTTACGAAAAATTAAATAAATAAAAATATAATTAATATATACTAGAATAAATAAGTAAAATGAATTGCAAATTCAGTGCATCCATATTTGAAAATAGCATGGTACATTGTGAATCCCAAATGGCATGGCAAGCAATTGGAATTGGCCTCTTAGTGTACTAAAGCAATTTATGGATCTTTCATGGATATGTTCGTATCTAGTGGAATCCACTTCTTCCAGCTTTCCATAAGTAATAATTCCCAAAAGTGTGTTGATCTCATATACGTATTTTGTCGACTTATAGAATGCTTGCATATTTATGTTACACCACTTTTTTAATTTTGTTTCCAAGACATCTCTTTGTTGTCTTTGAAAAACAATGTGTTCTTTAAACTTTTCTTTATTTATAGATTTCCTTAAAAGCTAGCTTTCCTTGTTGAGCCTCGATTTTTTCAAGATAATTTGTAAGAGGATAAGTGTCTTATTTTTCTTGCATGTTTTGAGGACACCATCTAGAAGTTCTTGTTGAATTTGTTTTATCATGGTTGGAACCTCTTCATCCATTGGTTTGAGCTATTTTTCGATCTTCATTAACAAAATTTTGGGATGCTTATAATTATTGAGATCTACTTGACATATAACTTACTATAATTCATTATATTGCGAGAATCTTATATAAATTTTTAAATGATATTGATATGGATTATATAGATTTCGACATCTTAAACGACCATGAGCTTGAATATGATCATAGGCTTTTAATTATAACTCTCAATATTGCCATGCATAGTGATTCCAAAGAGGAAAACTATCATTTCCAAAAGCACCTGATCTTCTATAAAAATAAAACTGAGCTTTTTCTCCATGATTTAAAAAATGATTTGTTTCTTTTATCTAGTATGGAGAATATAGAAAATCTCTACCATAATTTTACTACAACCCTCTCGTTGTCCATTAGCAAGTTCTCTATTGAAGTCCCGGTTAATAAGAGAGATAGTAGAACCAACCCTTGGTATGATCAAGAGTGTAAGAATGCGAGAAAAGAAATTAAGCAAGCTACTACAAAATCAATAAAAATGAACAAGATAAATCACTACAAAACCCTAATTACAAGAAAAAAAGGCACTATATTAGTAAACGACATGAAAATATCTTACACTTATCCAAGGTGGCTCCTAAGAAATTAAGGATGCAAATTATAACTCACAAAACAAAAGAAGGTAATAAGATTGTTTTAAAAGATTGGAATTCCTATCTTAAAAAGCTTTATGAATCCCCAGATATCAGAGATAACATTCGAACCCTTCTTACAACGAAAGAATTTTTCTCATTAGAAGACATAAATTTCTGGGTTAAGCGCTTAGCAAATGGAAAACCAAATACATTGAAGGCTACCAAGCAGAAATCTAAAAAATCGGGGGTCCTATCCTCATCCCATACATCCAAAAATTCTTTAATCTAGCGGTCAAGCAAGGGTTCCCCACACCTTAAACTCAGAGCCTCATTATTCCTATTTTCAAAAGTGGTGATAAAAATAACCCCTCTAATTATCAGACCATTATGATTAGCCCTCTCCTAGCCAAGTTATACGGTATTATCTTAGAAAAGAAAATCAACGGGTGGCTAGAAATGGAAGGTAAGTGTTCGGATATCCACATCATCTTTTTCAGGATCTTGCATGCAATTAGGGTTTGCATGCAGAATCTAGGGTTTGCATGCACCTGCATGCACTTGCATGCATCCCAGTCACCGGTTTGATGCCTCCAACACCTTAGCCACCTCATTCTAGCACCCGGGAGCCACTTACTACAGAGTTTTAGCCCTCCTAGGCTGAAAGGCGCCCACTTCTCACCTACTGCCAGAGAAGGGCGCACTTGTTCACCTACCACTGCAGTTCCACTTCAGTTACATTCAGTTAGCTCCGATTCTCCCTGATTTGAGGCTAGTTTCACTCCCGACTGACTGTTTCACTTCCGTTGGACCTCCAGATTGACTAGATGACTTGTTCTGACTTCAGTTAGCCTCCCATGCGCCCCCACTGAGCCTCCTTCCCTTAATCAGTGCTACACACTTCAGTTACACGTGACACACTCAGTTAGACTCAGATTGACACCTGGATGACTGGTTCTTGTGCATTGATGAGCACCACTGATTGATGATGAGGACTCCTAGTTGGAGTCAAGTTACTCCATTCAGTGATTCGAATGGCCTACTTAGGCAATTCGAATTGCTCATTGACAGATATTGTATTCTATTGTAATTCATTCACCCTTATTGGGATATTGAGCACTGCTGCATGTTTTGCACAGTTTTACACCATATTTTCTATATTCATCTGTTGTGATTGATTTACTTGTTCATTAGATCTGCTATGACTAATTTTACATGGTATCAGATCCATTGCAGGGACAAGATCTCTTTTCTACAGGTGTTTCTACAAGAAGATTTGACTGAATTGCTCAAATTGCAAAAAGTTTTGGCATGAGATATCTCAAGGGCATTCGCTCCTGTGCATGCAAAGCTTAAAAATACTTCCAATACCACTCCAGAAGCTTGAGTTTCCACATAATTCCTGGATCTGATACATTGGACCCATTCAACATTGTTTGATCTCCAATCCCAGGTGTGATGCAACTCTAAAAGGGTGGATTGTTCGACCTTACGGTGGTTGTTTTATTGTGATTTGCAGGTTTATTGTCTCCATCAATTGCACTCGCTACATTGTGCATGCAAGCTTCCCTACAGCAATTGCATTCACTATATTGTGCATGCAAGCCTCTCCTACATCAGTTTGACTCGCTCCTAGCAATGGAATACTCTTCTTCAAAGCCTATCCTCACCCCATTCAATTATTTTGATTGGAAAGATGATATGGAGATCATATTACATTCAAAAGGTTACTACCGAGTCATTGTTGGTCTTGAATTGGAGCCAAGCAATCTATCAGATAGAACCAAACACTACAACAAGCTTGATGAAGCTTATGGTCTTCTTTGTCTCTCCATCTCCAAAGATCTTCACTTCCATCTCAGCGGATTGAAGACTCCAAAAGCTATATGGGAGCAACTTGAAACACTATTTGGAAAGCAGGATGAGCTTAGGGCTTTTCAATTAGAGAATGAATTGATTGCCCTTAGTCCTGAGAATTTCGAGACCATCAATGAATTCTTCACAAAATTCAAGAACTTGAACTTGCAATTGAAGAACAGTGGAGTTATCAAAGAGGATAAACAATTGATCCTCTCCATTCTAAGCAAGCTTGGGAAAGATTATTCGGTATTTGTCTCTACTTTCAATTCCGGTCGGCTAACTACCCCGAATTGGAAGATGCCTACTTTGAATGCCTTCATTGAGTCCGTCACAAAAGAGCATGACAAGTTGATTCAAATGGGGTCCATAAGCTCCAAAGATTCAGCCCTATATGTTCAAGGACCCAATATCTCGAATGGTAAAGGAAAGCAAAAGAAGGAGAAGCCCAAATTCGAGCCTCACAAGCAAAAAGACAAAGGCAAGCAAACGGATGCACCATCCAGTTCGAAATCCAAGCAAAAGGGCAAAGAAGGTAACCAAAAATCTAAATGTACTTATTGTAACCGTGGCTTTCATCCTGAAAGTTCATGTATGAAGAAGACTATAGATCAAATGGCCCTCCTTTTGGAAAAGAACAACATAACCCTTCCTGACGGTGCAAGGAAGAAGGATAGGAATGATGATCATGAAAGAGGACAAGCACTCATGGCAACGGTTTCGAAGCCCACTACTCTCTTGATAGATTCGGGTGCATCAAATCATATGGCTGCAAATATTGATTCCTTTTCCTCATTCAATCCAAACAGCTCCATCCCCATCCATTTGGGAGATGACTCAAAAATTTCTTCAAAGGGCAAAGGTACGATTCATGTAGAACATGGAAGCTTTCAGAATGTTCTCTATGTTCCTTCCTTGGCTTCAAATCTCCTTTCTGTGTATCAAATGACACACACTGGTGAACCAAAGCAAGTTACATTCAGCCCTAATACAGTTGAAATTTCTGATATCAAAAGTGGAAGACTAGTTGCAGTCGGAAAGACAAATCACACTGCAAAATGCTATGAGTTTTCACACTTTATTTCGCTTGCAAAGCCCACTGCTCTTCGCACACATGGTAATGAGGTTAGTAGGCTTTGGAATGAAATATTTGGACATCTTAATTATAAGTATTTGCTGCTGTTATCAAACAAATCCATGGTAGATGGGCTTCCACAACTCCGTTCCTCGAAGGGAATATGCACTGGTTGCATCATTGGGAAGCACCCCGAGCACAGATTCGACCGCGGCAAAGCTAGCAGAGCTTCTACTATTTTGGGATTGATCCATTCTGATATCAGTGGTCCGCTGCCCCATATGTCATTAAATGGTTCAAGGTATGTTTTGACATTTATTGATGATTTTTCCCACTTTACATGGGTATTCTTTCTCAAAAACAAGTCAGAAGTGCTTGGAAAATTCAAGGATTTTAAGGCTTCTGTTGAGACCACCACTGAGAGCAAGATCAAAGCTCTTAGATCTGATAATGGTGGGGAATATATCAAGTCCGAGTTGCCGCAACTTTGTGCCCAAAGTGGAATTCAGATCCAACATACAGTTCCCTACACACCCTAGCAGAACGGTGTAGCGGAAAGGAAAAATCGGTCACTGAAAGAGATGGCTACATGCATGATTGAATCAAAAGGTTTGGCTGCAAATATTTGGGATGAAGAAATATTTGGGCTGAAGAAATCAATGTTGCTGCATATATACAGAACCGTGTTCCACATTCATCCGTGAAAGGTATGACTCCTTTCGAAGCATTCTTTGGTCACAAACCGGATGTGTCAAATTTGAGAGTTTTTGGCTCTACTGCATGGGCTAGAATCCCTTCTGAGAAGAGACGAGATTTGGATCCACAAAGTACCGAGTGCATACTGATAGGATATGGGGAAGAATCAAAAGCATATAAACTCATAGATATCAGATCTAAAAAGATATTCATAGAGCGCAGTGTGCAATTTGAAGAACCGCTTCAAGAATTGCAACTAGTCGAGGAAGAGACTGCCGATTCACCGCCTTCACCAGAAGAAGATCCGTGCAACGATAATGAAGGTATGAGTTCTGATATTTCTGATATTGTAGCAGCATATGATTATCATGACATATCAGGTTCAGAATCCGACCATTATGATCCTCCTCAGTTACCAAAGTGGGCCCAAAACACTCTCCAATCTGCTGGTTCGAACCTTGGAAATCCTGCTGATCCGAGACGAACAAGAGCAGACTTTCAAAGAGCAGGTATGGCACTATCTATTGCTGATCCATTAATTCCTGAGATTTGTTATTTGATGGCTGGTTTAGATCCCACATCATACTATTCTGCTCACCGAGATCCGAGATGGCAAAGTGCCATGGATGAAGAGTACAGTTCTCTTCAAAAGAACAACACATGGGACCTAGTTTCTCTTCCACCTGGAAGAAAATTAGTGAAGTGTAAATGGGTCTACCGCACGAAAGTTGCTGCTGATGTCTCTATCAGCAAATACAAAGCAAGGTTGGTGGCAAAAGGTTTCTCCCAAGTCCAAGGAGTGGACTACACTGAGACTTTTGCACCGGTTGCAAAGATGGATTCCATCCGCCTTGTTTTAGCTATTGCTGCATCCAAGCACTGGGAAGTGCACCACATGGATGTGAAGAGTGCATTTTTACATGGAGACCTTGCTGAAGAGGTCTATATGCAGCAGCCAGGGGGTTATACATCAGATCCATCATTGGTTTGTAGATTGAAGAAATCTTTGTACGGGTTAAAACAGGCCCCAAGAGCTTGGTACACAAAGATGGACTCCTTCCTTCTTTCTCAGAATTTCCAAAGGTGCAAATCTGATCCGAATGTGTATCTTCAGCGAGTTAAAGGTAATTTGTTGGTTATTGTACTTTATGTTGATGATCTTCTCATTACTGGTAGCACACTTACTTCAATAAACAAGCTAAAATCTGCCTTAAATCTAGCTTTTGACATGAGCGATTTGGGCTTGCTGAGTCACTTTTTGGGCTTGGAGATAGCTCAAAATTTTGATGGGATCACTATATCTCAGCAAAAATATGCTTCCGACCTGTTATTGAAGTTTAATATGGCTGAATGTAAGGCATCCCCATTCCCATTCCTCTTAGGAATCAGTCTTGATGAGGGAGATTCTACACTGCTTGCAGATTGCAGTATGTATCGACAGTTGATTGGTTCACTACTTTATCTGACACACTCACGGCCTGATATCTCATATGCCGTGAGTGCCGTGTCAAGATATATGCAGCAGCCACATGAGCTTCATTGGCGAGCAGCCAAGCGGATCTTACAGTATGTGCAAGGTACGAGACAGTTTGGCATACATTATGCTGCAGATTCTGAGCTAGATTTCATTGGTTTTACTGATTCAGATTGGGCAGGTGATAGCATTGATCGGAATTCCACTTCTGGTTATGTTTTCATGATTGGTCATGGTGCTATTTGCTGGTCCAGCAAAAAGCAAGCAGCCATTGCACTTTCTTCAGTAGAGGCATAGTATCGAGGGGCAGTCAATGCCTGCATTCAGGCAGTTTGGTTGCAGGGTATTCTTTCCGAGTTTGGTTTTGGTGGCACTACTTCGACTGTCCTATTTTGTGACAATCAAAGTGCTATTAAGATCTCCATAGATCCAGTTCAGCGGCAGAGGACCAAACACATTGAGATCCATATGCATTACATTCGACAGTTGGTGCATGACCGCACCATCATTCTGCAATATTGCCCTACTGATGAGCAAATTGCAGACATCTTCACCAAGAGCTTCACTGAGAAGAAGTTCTCTTACCTCCGTTCACTGTTGGGGGTGAGTTCCATCATGGTGGAGACAGATTGATTCATTATTATGCTTTAGCTTGAGGGGGGGCTTTCTTCCCACTGGGTTTTCCCTCTTTCCTCACTTAGTTTATTTTCAGCATTTTTTGGATTATTGTATTGGGGTGACCTTTGGTCTTAGTTACCAGGGCCCCACATTATTTTTGTTGGCACATCATAGTCTAGCTTGAGGGGGGGTGTTCGGATATCCACATCATCTTTTTCAGGATCTTGCATGCAATTAGGGTTTGCATGCAGAATCTAGGGTTTGCATGCACCTGCATGCACTTGCATGCATCCCAGTCACCAGTTTGATGCCTCCAGCACCTTAGCCACCTCATTCTAGCACCCAGGAGCCACTTACTACAGAGTTTTATCCCTCCTAGGCTGAAAGGCGCCCACTTCTCACCTACTGCTAGAGAAGGGCGCACTTGTTCACCTACCACTGCAGTTCCACTTCAGTTACATTCAATTAGCTCCGATTCTCCCTGATTTGAGGCTAGTTTCACTCCCGACTGACTGTTTCACTTCCGTTGGACCTCCAGATTGACTAGATGACTTGTTTTGACTTCAGTTAGCCTCCCATGCGCCCCCACTGAGCCTCCTTCCCTTAATCAGTGCTACACACTTCAGTTACACATGACACACTCAGTTAGACTCAGATTGACACCTGGATGACTGGTTCTTGTGCATTGATGAGCACCACCGATTGATGATGAGGACTCCTAGTTGGAGTCAAGCTACTCCATTCAGTGATTCGAATGGACTACTTAGGCAATTCGAATTGCTCATTGACAGATATTGTATTCTATTGTAATTCATTCACCCTTATTGGGATATTGAGCACTGCTGCATGTTTTGCACAGTTTTACACCATATTTTCTATATTCATCTGTTGTGATTGATTTACTTGTTCATTAGATCTGCTGTGACTAATTTTACAGTAAGCGGGCTAAAGGACAAGCATGTTTTAGAAGGAATCATTCAACCACAGACCACCACGTTATGCTTAGGATCGTTGCAGAGGAATGTCGTAATAATAAATCTAACCTTTTTTGGTGCTTTGTGGACTTTAGGAAATCTTTTGTTACAATGCCTAGAAATAACCTGTGGAATAGGCTAGAGGAGCTTAATGTTCGTTTTGAGTTGAGAGATGTCGTGATAAGGTTATACGAAAAGGTCATCACCAAATTTAAGAATAATGAGGGTTGGTCAACGGATATAAGCTGTAATATTGGATTTAAGCAAGGTTTCCCCCTCTCCCCTACCCTCTTTGGCATTTACATTGATAAACTAGAAAGATGTTTAGAAGAAGCAAGTTTGCCGACAAGATCTTAGATAGGATAGTTATCATCCTCCTTTATGTTGATGATATTGTTCTTATGGCAAGGTGTCCCTTTGATCTCGATAAACAATTAAGAATTATCAAATATTTATGCTCTAACATGGGTATGACTGTAAACATCGACAAGACAAAAGTTATGACTATAAAATCTAAGAAAGACACCTATGCAAATTTTATTTATGATAACAATAAACTAGAGGAAGTAACTTCTTACAAATATCTTGGAATTGATATTCATCACAAGCTCAATTGTAACCGTAGCATTGAGAAAAGGGTTAATGGAGGATGGACAGCTTATTTTGGTCTTGGAAATAATTGTAAATCATCCAACCTGGTCATGTGGGATAAAAAAAAGTTCCTTTTGAAACTCTTGTCATCCATGTTATCATATACGATTTTCAAGTATGGGGGTGCAACATTTCTAGAGAATCTTGGAGAAATATTGAGCAAATCTAGAAGCGGTTTATAACTTATAACCTCAAAATTAAAAGAAATACGCCTTATCCTATTCTCCTCATAGAAGTGGGTCTTTCCCCCATCGAGATCATGGTTATGAATAGGTACCTGATGTACAAGCACAAGAAAAATAACATGGGAAACGAGATAATTCCTAAAATTGCTTTAAATTAAAGTCAAAACCAACTACACCTCAAGCGGAGTTGGTGTAAAGATACTATGGCTTGGTTAGACAATTGGGGCATTGATGAAAACGACACTTTACAGAATATCGATAATGTCAACAATATTATTACCTTTAAGTTTAAAGAGAAATTGTGGTGCGAGGAAAATTTAACAGTTAAGAGAAAACTAAGATACTATAAGGAGGTTTGTCACATACCCCAATTTTGTGAAAATTATGTAATAGTTTTATTATATTCCTGAGACATTATGTTAAATTTAATGCTAAGTAGGGATGGATGACTCAGCAGAGTCAACAGAAGTGGAGTGTAATTCAGAATATTTTATTATTAATAAATAAATTGTGGAGACAACAGCATGGGAGAGCTGTTAAAAAGAGGTTACTGGTCAAACTGGTGGATGGAACTAGGTGGAAAGGCAAAAGACAAGTGGCAGCATCCTCAAACACTTCCTAAGTTGCAGGTGGCAACTTCCCTATATTTGGGGTCATGATTCCCCAAGAAAGTGGAATCAGAGAAGGTGGCTCATTAATGACAGTTAACCCAACAAAGACCTAGGCAATCTTTTAAAAAGAACTCAATGAACAGAGCTGGGGGGCTCGAATACTTTCCAGGAGGAATTCATTCAAGTGAATGTTATTCAGGAAATCCATTGAGCAAGAGGGAAATACAGTAAGGAAGTTGTTTTAGGAGGATTGCTGCAGTAACTTGGTTCCATTACAGCTTTTTGGGCTGAGAGAATTGACTTTGCTACACCTAGTTCCAGCCAAGGAGACCAGAGCAAGCTCGGGGGTCCTGAGAAGTTGCTGTCTGAGCACTCTCCAGGAGTTGGTAGGGAGGAACAGCCTCCCATTGCTGTTGTTGTCCACAGCTTAAACAGGTTCTGCCATTTATTTCCTTATGTTTATTAATTATGAATGGATGTATGTTGTGTTTATTTCTATATGTCTGAGGAGTAATTAGTTAGTAAAGTGAGTATCTTAGAGTGTCAGTAGTTAAATCTGTTAAGAGTTACTGTGTTTCTTTTTCAACATCCCTAGTAAGAAGTAATATCAGTATTACATTATTAACAAGGTATCTTTAATGCATTCAATATAATAGTAATACTCTAAGTAATAGTTTATTGTTGCAATTATAAACCTAGTTTAATTATAATTGTTGAATAGATAAGTAAGGATTACGTATAAAATAATTGTACTCTGTGTATTACAAAACTAAATAAACAATCATAGGAACCTTTAGTAAAACTATAACAATAAAAATTACAGTAATTATATCATGGTCAATAACATTGCAGGAGAATTGTAGTCACAGTTAGGATAATTACATAAGGGTACAAACCCTAGTTGAAATTTAACCAGTCATTACCGGACAAAGAAATCAATGTACAAAACCCTAACATAAATTTTATTTAAAAAGAATTTATCAATATTTAAATAACCTAGTTATTAATTTAAAGACAAAAGGGTTAACAGAACATTAATTAGCCCAATAATCGAGCTTAAACATCGTAGTAATATATTTCACTTGACTCTCAATTACCAACAGAGTCATAATCGTAATGACAGAATAAGCAACTAAACAAAATCACAACTGTAAAATTCGGATTGAACCCTATCATTCCATATTTTACAAGTAAAATAAATACTAAGAATTAAGACAACGATTTCACCTACGGCCGCAGCTCCAGTTCACAATATAAGTGATTATAAAAACATAGAATCTAAATATGCATGCGTTAAACAAGCTCAAATATACAGGAGAACTTTTAACAAGTCATATTATCAAACTCTGGGTAAAAACCCTGAACCAAATTAAGAGTACAGTAAAGGAACAATATTTCGAGACCGTAACCTCATCTACAGGAAGGTTACAGTCATTGTTCCCCTATTCATATACACAATAATTCTTATGCAGAAAACCTTAAATACCAAAAGAAGGACAAACAATTACAATATTGACCGAAGCCATAATCTCCTTTCACAACACAGAGTAAACCTATTTTAAGAACTCGTTAAAACAAACAGTTCAAAGACTGAACAGAGCTGAGGGATCCCAGAGTCGCCGCACTCAAACCAAAACCCTAACCATCCTAACAACCAGCAAGAAGGAAACACCATGGTGAAAACCAGGCTTACCAGGTAAAACAAACAGCTGCCGGAGCTCGTGCCATCCACGCCTTAAGTGGAGCCAGGACCTGCAACGACAAAATGGTATCAGTTACAATTTTTATTTTTAAAAACCATTTATTTTAACTGGAAAATGAAGGAGTAGTTCTGTAGCTTACCAACGATTTGAAAGAAGTTGCAAACACAGTAAATGGCCTGATAACCACGAGCAGAATAAGTGTAAACCCCACCCTTGTCACCGAAAGAACGAGCTGGCAGAAGCAAAGGGTATCTTCCACGACGGAAGCCTTGACAGAACCAAGTCGAAGGATACACTCACGCCATGACAGGTTCAGTAATGGTAGCAAAGGGATAAACCCTAGGTTTTCAACAAAAATTATAGCTGCCAACAGCAAAATATAATGACTCCCAAATGATGCAGTAGACAAGCACGAAGAACTGAAGCAACATAGAATCTGCTACCAACAGTGTATCAGCAAGCTTGGACCAGGAGGGTTCACAGAGCGACCGAGCCTGAAGGCAAGGGAGAAATGACAAGGTAGGGTTTAGTCAACGATTTAATATCACGATTGCGTGGCTCTGGAGCGACCACGTAGCTTTTTAATAATTTTCATGCAGTGGGTCGACGTGCTAAAGTCTTACAACGAGATTTCCATTATTCGTTTTTCAAACAAAATCATAGTTTCAATATCCATTATAGTCGCAATACCATAGTTTCCCTGCCATACTATCCATGTTAGAACAATGCTTGGGAAATTTGTATAGTGAAATTTAACACTTTGCTCTATATTCAATAAAACCATGCATTGTCAATAGCGTTCAAGATTAAGTCTTGAAGTCTATTTAGACATAGAGAATTTGATAATTATTATAAAAATTATAAGGAGGTTGGTTTCAAGTAAGTTATATGTTGTTTGTAAAACCTACCACTATATTGCCATTCACCCTAATTCTCATGTGACAAGACATAGATCATTTCTTTAAGTCTATAAGATAATGTAATGATATTGGGTTTAGCTGTTTACAATTTCACTACTATAATTCCGTTTGTTATAGCTTTGCACAGATGGTATAGGACTTGTCATTCTTTCTTTATGTGACTTTAACTGGTAGAATTCAAGCTATATAACTCACAAAAATTTGGACTAAGGATACCCTAGTCCTTGATACTTGTAGTTACAATATAATAACAATCTCTTAATAGCCTCAGACTCCTAGTGATAAAGAGTAGACTTTTGTTATCCTTAATACCCAACGAGTTTAATCATGAAAGCTTATAGTTTCTATTCCATTGTCAACCATGGAAATAGGAGTAGTTTTCCAATCCATACAAACCCTTAAATTGTTAAGAGGAGACATGTGTCTGACAGTACACCTTGTAATTGCTAGAAATAAGAAAAGTATATATTGATGACTCCAGATCCTTTATAATGGAAGTTGTAAATCAAATTATATTCTAACTTTAAACTTGGTTTGATGCGACAATAATGGATGAGTAAAAACTGGTTTGAGTATGGTAACCTAGTTGTATTCTACAGTGCTAGTTAAGGAATATATTTGTATTACAGTAATATCATCAAAGGACAAATACTCCATAGGGTTATTCAATTCATTTATTATCAAGAAAAATAGCTATCATATTCTCTAGTAATTTCCAACTCTCTATTGGTAAGATCTTAAGGAGATCATAGGAAGAGTTCTACCTTTAAACACTTGATAACCTGGCTAGCATGCTTATACTTTTACTGAAAGATTTGGTACAACAAATTGTTTTATAATACTTTAAATATTTGTTTGCAGCGACCCGAACATTACCTGTATATCTGTAAGAGAAAGAAAATCTGTTGCATTAGCTCGGAAGCTAAGTAAGCCCAGTCTGTTATGGCAATTCCCCCTTGTGGTTGCAAAACAGAAAACAATCAGTAACTGTCAAGAAACTCATATTAAAATTTAAGTATAATAAAAGATCATTCAGATACAATTATGATCACATAAGCTAATCAAACAGTTAATGACTGCATTTAATAATATTACATGCTATTTTAAAAATTTTAAATTTTTCAGAAAATCTGGGTGTTGACAAGGTCATTAACACTAATTTGGAAGATCAGAAATATCTCTCGATAGTAATTAGTTCAAAGAAGAAAATTAATGCAGCCAATATTATAATGAATTCCCATGGGCTTCATAGCGAAACATGGCATTGGCCTATTCCCAAAACTCTGTGGGCGGAAAGGGTTTTCCATCTTTGTGATTCTATGAGTGTTGAGAATGAAAATCACTTTCTCTTAGAGTGTCCTACTTATACCCATATTAGATATGAGTTTCATAGTATTTGCTACAATACAAACCTTTCTAACCTCTTAACTTGCCAAAACTATAGTGAGCTTGGAAAGCTTCTTACAAAGATTTTTGAGCATAGGAACAAAATTTTAAAGCAAACCAAGTAATAACCTTCTTAAGGTCCGATAGACAAAGTTGGTCTCAATGGACGTTAATCATCATCATCATAAAGAACGAAATGTAAGCACACAAAGATATTGTAGAGAGCATAGGAATACAATGAAACCCAAATTCTATTAATGAGTGAAATACAAAATATTGTAAAATATAAAGCAATACAAATGAACTAGAATGGCAGAAACTTATCACTTACAAGAAATGTATCAACTACACTCATTTGCAAGAATACATTACAAAATTATTGTAGGACCTAAGAGGAAAAAACTCAAATATCCAAAACATATCCATAGGAGATGATGTGGAAAAAGAAATGTGGGCCCCGAGGAGGTTGGTTGACATGTCAAATTCCTAGGAGGGCAACTTTTGCATACAAACTTTATTTAAGGTGTTTCTTGAACCATTACAAAGCTTGAGCCATGCTCTATGTGCTTGGCATAATCTTTGATTTTGTGGCCTATAAATATTTCATGACGTATGCCAACTACTAAAAAATAAAGAGAAATGCCTAAACAATGTGCCGACAATCCAAGACTTTAAAAACTATAGTAGAATTGCCAAGATGTGGAACCATTATGAATTAGCGGAACAAATGGGTGACCACCAATATCCACCTAGATTAGATACACATTATAAGATGAGAATTGTTGTCATATAATTACTTGCTTAAAGATAATAATGGATGCAATAAAGAGAATATTATATTTACATGAATCTAATAAAATCGGTAATTCACTACTGAAATAACAAGTTGACTTTTGAAATATATAGAGAATTTTCCATTTTGTGTATGATAATTACTAGGTATAACAGTCTCATGGATCACATTGTATGTACTCCTAGTATCATACATAATAGGTATTATGCTTGATATAAATGTGGATTGTCCATTTAAATAAACACCATATAAGTAGATGTGTTTGCCATTGGCTTGTTGCTTAATGATCTTGTATGTAAAATATTTTTGGTTTTAATACCATTTGGAACGATGAGAAAGATGAGTTAGGCTAAACATAGACACTCATCTATACCCTCGATGATACCGACCCTTAAAGCTTGGGTTAATATGAAGATGAGGGGACATTGGCATGGATGAGGCATTTACCCATGGAGCGGGAGAACACAAAGTAGGTAAGGAGCACCAACAACGTACCAATAGTTATCCCTCTACATCTATATACTTAGAAATGTTGAATCATCTTGAAAGCTTTATTCGCTTCATCATAAATATGAAAACTGCCTTGCGAAATCCTTAATATTGGGCCCCCGAGAACCAAGGTGTTATAGACTTTAAATAAAGTGCCTTGTTCAATCTAAGGGATCCGTAATGATCCAACAGAGTGTTCGCTTTAAAATCTCTTTTCATTTTAAAATTTATTTTCCTTTGATTATAATCTAAATTTCATTCTTGAGATCAATGTTTCCTATTGTCTTATTTTATTTATTAGTCCCTTCCGGCCTATCAAGCAGCAGGGACTATAGAAATCACTTTGTGCAATTGTATTAGTCCTTGCACATGTTCCAATACCTTTTATCCAAAGTTTTTTAGGTTATATTCCCTTCTTCCCAATCAATAAATTGCAAATCTTATTTGGCCTCTTATCGAGGCACAAGCTACTTTTGTTGCATTTTAGCCACGACCACGACGACATGCATTGCACTTGCCACGTATACTATCGGGTCATATCATCTCAGGGATGTTAAGACGGATGCTATTATATTGGAAGGAATCAATCATCTAGTTTACTACGTTTGAACATTGGATTCATTGTCCTCCTTCCTTCCGCATTCCGATGGCTTCACTATTCTCTGCTGGAAATCCTGCTGGACCTGGCCCTAACTCTCCCAAAGATTGATAAATATTAGCTAGATTCATCTTTCCTATGGAAATGAATCTCAGCTAGCTTCAGGGAGGTTAGAGTCAGGAGGGTGACAACTTTCACCAAAGTACTTTAAGCTGGGGTTAGGGTTTTCTGCGTGGGATTTGTTCTCTTCTTTAGGGTTTCTCTTTGTGCTATATACCCTCATATTTGAAGGTCGGAAATTTATTGAATTTGGACACCATTTTGCAACAGTACAAAGGTATGCATACATTTCATTGCAACGAACGAGATGTGGCCTCTCACAATGATTTGGTAATGGGGTTAAGCCCGCACTGGCATTTCCAACACCTCTCTCCAAAGCCTCTCGCAAAGATTTGAGAGAGGTCAACTCTTTCTTACACCGATGTCATGGAGAATCCATCTGATTGTTGTGTGGGTGTCAGGCCAACTCCAAATCCAGAGGGAACCATTTTCTATTACTTTTGATTTTTCTGGGAGTACGTTTGATGTTTATGCATAGATACGGGTTTAGAAGTATAAGGATTATTGAAAAAATAATGGTATATTTTTATGGGTTTATTTAAAATGAATCAATGAATTTGTGCAGTATTGGCAATACACTTGTTTTAGTGGGAAAGGTGTTGGAAATGCTAGTGCAATTGCTCTCTCAGGCATATGAGTCATGGCCTCTGAAGGGATTTCAAGCTCTCTTATAGGGTAAGATCCATATCTCCTGGACTATGCACACTTAAACATGCACTATTCTGCCAACCACTTGCTGCAAAAACAAATCCGCGCTTCCGTTTGCAGTTTTTGACTCCCTTTCCAGCTATGCGTGCAAGTGTGTGTAGTCGATTGCTGTGGGTTGTTCCAAATCCACGATTTACCAAAGGATGTATCACCATGAGCTGCATAAGTGGGGGCCGACTTCGATCTTGAGACTTGTTTTTCTATTCCAAAACAAAGTTTTCCTAATTATGGCATTTACATTCTTGTGTACACAATCAAACACAAGGTTCATAAACCTTTTTCTCCCTCACATGGAAGAGGCGAATTGCTTTAGACCAAGTATGCCAAACCCTCAGAACAACAACTTCAAAAAGGAGCACTTTAGATAGATGGATAAAGGAGGAACCTTGTTTTAAGAGCCTGGTTTTATTAGGATAGGAGTACTCAACAAAAGCGCTTTCTAATTAAGAGAAATCCTAAAGAGAAAGGAGCCTCCTTTAAATAAAAGAAAGAGATTGGTTACAATTTAATAATATAGATTATGGCCTTCATTGCTACACACTTTTCAATTAACTTCCACTGGACAGATGCTTAGAACCATTAGCTTGGAAGGAAGGAGAGATTGATGACACTTACCCCTTATCGTTTCTTGCCCCTTGATCCTTGTTGTACCTTCAAGGGCCATTATACCACTTCCACTATAAGATTGAAAATATATCTGGCTTGCGGGCTGTTGGATATACCCTTGGGAGGTTGTTGTTCCCATGGTTAAAAAAAAAAAATAGATACAAGTAATTATAAGAAGAGCAAAACAAAATAGTCATCATAGGTTAATTATAACTATGCTATTTAAATGCGGGACCATTAAATAATGGTTTTTTAATTCATATCGATGTTAATGACTTTCAATAATTCTTTTTTGCAGTTAGGTTTGTTGGGCTCCATGGCGACTGAATGGGATGCTTATTTACAAAACTTATACCATGAAAATATCCAGGTTGGGTTGGAGGTCGACCGACTACTTTGGTCATGGAATACGGTGGATGGTTCGGTCACTGTCCATATGGCATATCTGGCTTTATGCTCTCATTCGTCTTCGACTGCTAAGTGGTGGCATGTTCCTGTGTGGAAGTGGAGTATTCCACCGATCTTGGGAATTTTTTGTGAGCACTTGGACTGAATAGAGAAGATTCTTGGAGAGTTATTGAGACATTGTTTGTTTGGATGAGTATTGTTGCGATTGATATCTATTTGTTGATGTATTGCTGAGTTATCTAGTGCATTTTTCCACCATCTGTAGCTAAAACGAATTGCAAGTTGAGAGACCACTTGAGGAAGGGCGCAAATTTTGGAGTGGGAGCTCCACACTTGTGTTTTTCTTCAAGGATTTAACAAGGGAGTTGAATTTACTCATTGTCTTTCAATTTCTTAATCATTTGTCTTTCATTTTGCTGTGCAAACTATCTATTTGTTTCAGATCTCTGATTTTCCATTTTTGTGGTAGGTAGCAAGGGTGCACTTGGTCTTTGGCTTGCTCAAACGCTTAGGGAAAGTGCTGGTTGCTCATCACTTGAATTTGGCAAGTAGTCTTCATGCAATATTCAGCCATTCATCATTGTTTCAGGTACTTCTCTCATGCTTAATTCTCCATTTAGAATTTTTATGTGTTTGCTGAGCTGAAATTGCATTGAAAACCAAGGGAAAATTAAAATCTTAAAAACTCACTGTTAAAACCTGTTTTTATTTCTAAGAAATATTGTTAATTGCTTAAATCCAAAATTTCAGTTTGATTCGACTCCAATTACCCTTAGAACTAGCACTGGTCCATTTGGCAATTTTGCCCTCCTTGGGTGTTTTTCTCTTGCTATCTAGCTGGGTCATTTTGGGGTTGTGGGTAGTTTTGATTTGTGTTTAAATCGTCATTTTATCATTAGAAATCAAACTCTCATCCACTAGAAGTGTCTTAAAACGTTAATTTGTCGCTGACCTAGGTCCACTAAATCATTGTTTAACCCTCTTCCTTGGGCATAATCGCTTCACATCTTCACTTCTAGTTTAATTTGCACCCTTAATTGATTTCCAGCCACATAAACGTTGATCTAATTCATTATTTTCATCATATTTAAGTGTTGGTCGCATTTTATATCACTCTCATTCTCCCAATTGTGTCCAGTCGTTGGCTGAAATCAAGTTTAGGGTCTTGTCAACACTCATCTCTTGTTTGTAGTTGTTCATCTTTTGGGAGTTGGGTGTCTTTTTTGTCTTTCAACCATCACTGGTTGAGCAGGGTCTCCCCCCTAACTTGGCTACTTTCCTTGTCTGAAGCGACAAACGCCTCGTCTGGTGTGACTACCGTTCTTCGAACGGTGGACTTGGTGTTTGAGGTGTCATCTGCCTGGATGCTTTCCCTCTACCATCCTGGACAGGATATCCTTAGTAGCAGCTAGAGCTAGTGTGATAACATTTTTGGCCCCATACCACTCAGTCATAATCTCATTACATAAAATTTACAAAAAATGAAATTTTTGCTAAGTGAAAATGCCCCTCTATGGGCAAATTCGCTCTATGTGTTGGGCTGGGAAAAAATGAGGGCCCCACAACATAAATTCAATGTCCAAACATAGTAAAATTACCTTAGGAGACCCCCTTATATTAGCCAACCTTTGCATTTTCCATTTTCAATAGTTACCTTTGCCATATTTGAATTTTCCATATTAATTTATTGCTGGTTTTTATTGAAGAAGATGTATTTTGGGCTTTTGACCCACTTATATTGCCCGGATTGACGAACCGTCTACTGCAATGCAATCATAGACCCAAAATATAGTATACCTGGTAACTTTAACGACCCTGATTCATCAATTAGGCACTGATTGCCCAAAATCGAAGATTTTTAATTAAAACAGGTCCCTTGTGACCCATAATAATTAAAAATCTCATCAACGCTTCAACTTTTCTCGAAACTGACACTTGGAGGCTCATATGGGACCCCAAGACATAATAAATGACCAAAATCGAAATCGTGATCGCAACGTTTTTTCGGGCCCATTTTTAGCCTAGTCAACCTGGTTTGACCAAGTCAAATCTGGTCAAAATGGTAATGGCTGAAAATATGCATGCAACATGAAGCGTTCAAGGATTCCTTATTTATGTTAGTACATTACTAAAACAATATAATTCCGATATGGTGATAAAAAAAAAATATCTCAATAAATACAGGCCCCGGGTGAGGTGGGCCCACCACCTCCAACAAAGACTCAAAACTGCTATGCACAACTTATAGACTTGACCACTTAGCTAACTCTAGGTGAGGTGGATAAACAAGGTGAAGGATACAGGAAGACGAGGACCAAGAACATGCGACGCTTTGGATAAACAGGGAAGGTGGGATCCACTGACATAAGCATACCATGATAAAACAAAGGGAAGGGCGATGCCTCACAAATGGGTATAGTGTAGGGAAACCACCACTAATCATCTAACATGCACCTTGCAACTCACATCTGTGCCTTCAGAAGAATCCATGAGGATCTTTTCTAGAACCGCAATGACTGGGTGTCCGACAAACTGTAACTTGAGACTCTAGGGGACAATTCGCATAGTTGTCCCTTACTCCATCTCACCTCCTTGCCCCGCAGGACTAGGTGAGGAAATAACCACTACAATGTTGATACATATGGCTGACCTATGTCCGTGTGTGTTCAAAAACACATTACTTGGACTTTACATTTGACCTTCATACTTAGCCTTTTTGGCTTGATTTTACATTTCACATAGCCTTTTTGGCTTCATTTATATTTTATGGCCCTTTTTGGGCTACATACATATCTCAAAATATATAACAAGGTGCTCATACTGCAAAGTAATGGGGGCAAGTGTACATGCTTCGATGACCAATGGGGAACACCCAGTGAGTCTACACAATCCCATACCGCATTGCAACATCGGGGGCAACCGACGGGAGCAAATCCCAGGTTTGAGAATGCATCTCACACACTAAAGAGCCGAGGCACAAAAGACAAGGAATCATGGCATACTCAGAGGTCAATGGGGAAGGGGATCCTCAAGGCCACAAATCAATGTCCAAGTCGGGAAAGACCAACATGAATGAGTCGGATGGGTGGAAGGAAGTGACAGGTGGATCCAAGGTTATCTACCAAGGAGGACGAAATGACCAAGTCTATACCCATAGTAGGGTAGGGACTAGCGTGCATATACATGAGTCTACTAAAATGGGGTGGAATGACATCACCAAAGGCCATACACATCATAATGAACAACCGAGATCACCACATCAAACATCATACGTCAAGTCCATGTACTATCATAAATAAACAAGTCTAAACAACAACATGAGCAATAAACCATAAAGTGCTATATCTGCCATACCATATACCTGCTGCTGAAGCTGAATCTGGAACTGGATCTCTACTGAATCTGGAAAATAAGTGGAAAACCAGCAATACTCTGTAGTACTATCATCACAATATGTCTAAGTAACTCTCTCAATGGGATCATGCAAAGCTCGGCAAGGAAGGGTGACCCTGCGATCACTGCTCTGTAATATATATGGACCAATATAAAACCATATGCCCCCTCTGAAGGCATATGATCTCTGATCTAGAAAAAAAAAATCCAGTATGGTCCCCGACAACACATTCTGCGGCATGGTAGCTCCAGCTAACATGGATGTGATAACATCTGGCTCCAGCCGGGACAAGTGCTCTAAGGGCGAGAGTGCTTGAGAACCACAGAATCTCTGGCCCGTAGCACCCCTCCCATCATCATCATCAACGTGCATGCACATACATGCTATCTGCATCATCATCATATATGTACCTATCCCTGTAAAATGCAGACGCTATACCAATCTCTGCAGATCGCTCGTCAGGACATACAATATATATATATATATAAACCAACAGAAATATAAACAAAATGACAAATGTTGAAATGGAAATATATCAATAGTGAAATGTACTCTACAACATTTTAAGTTTTTATTACGTCGACACATAAGGTGTATAAAAAGGTGAGAAACAAAAAAAGAAAACTAGGGTACAGATGCAAACCATAAAAGAAAAATGGTGTCAACAGTCATAAAAGAAAAACAAAACAAAAAGGGCAACCGGTTGTTAAGCAAAGGTGGGACAGTCGAAGGCAAAGGACAACCGGTTGCTGCTCTCAAGAGCTTATTAGCAGCAAAAAGGGGAAGGGCAAGGCTCGAGGTTAGGGAATATCTCCCCGGGTGGACCCAGGAACGTATCCCTAAAGACGGTGACAAATCACAGGGACGGAGAAGTAGTGTCCATCCTCGGTAGATAGGAAGTATACGTCTCTATCGTAGATCTCAACTCTAAAAGTCCCAACCAGAAGCCCGCTGTGGTTGCCAGTCATATGATGAAAGACATGACTCGGTATGACTACCTGGTCACCCGTAGCGAAGCTCCTTCTATTCACCGAAGGCGGGTCTACACCTATATCCCAGAATACCGACACATCAGCATTCCCACTATCGTCAGGATGGCGGTCCCTATGGCTGATACGAGAGACAAATCTATGGGAGCCACCATCGAGCGGGATCACAACTTCTCCTATCAAAACTTCCAGAGTCACTTCCCTCACAGGGGTCGGGCCAGCTCGGGGACCAAAGGACCTAGGGTGTGAAATTCCTACCTCGGTCTCTCCAATGGTCCAAAAATCCGGAGGCTGGGAAGACAGGCTCCTGGTGGAGGGGTGGGTGGAGGGTCAAGAGGTAGCATGAGTGCTACACCCTTCTCCCGACGGAATAGGAATCTCAGCCGGTAAAAAGAAACTTGGGAAAGCGTGTGGGCAAGGGGAGGGAGGTGGAGTATCTATCGGTAAGGGCTCAAACTCTCCCGTGATATCCGTAGGAAGGGAGAAATCTTGGAAGAAAGTATGATCTGACGAATCGCTCTCCAATCCTGCGGGATCTTGGGAAGATGGCTCCTCCCACCAGTAGTGTGGGGTTAGGCCTCTAGCTTTCCTAGTGAGGTTGTCATTCATAACGGCCAGCATATCAGGGATCGTTCTGAAACTTCTCTCTTCAAGGGAGGGATCCCCCTCACTTCCTAGTCCTCGAGACGATGGGGAATTCCATCGCTAAGTTCCTCCATCCGGTGATCCTCCTTGCTATGCGCGGGAAACTCATGCGTGGCAGCCTCAAACTCAACCGACAGGGAATGCTCCAACTCCTCATCTATCGAGGTGGAATGGTCATCTATGGATAGTTGAGCCAACTGATCCTGGGGGCCTGAAGGATGAGGGTGACCCCTAGGGGCTTCCTCTCATATATCTATAGGATCGTGCCCCTTGGGAGGTGGGGTCATCTCACTCATGAGGTCCTCATGGATGAGTTGGTGGATGCATTCCTCCTTGAAGTCATCCTCAGATGAGAGCAACCCAGGGCTAGAGAGCCATCGCTCGAACTGGTGCCCAACTCTGGCATGATCATCAAAATATTCCCTATCATCACCAAAGGCCATGAACATCCCCTCAGGGCTTGGTTCGCACTCCCCATAAGTCTTCCGCATGGCCAACTCCATGCCCTCGATATGACCTTCATAAAAGGGCTCCTGATACACCCTCACTAAAACCCCATTTGGATCCAGAATGGAGGCGTAAGATAGGTCCATCTGTAAGTGTCCTCCTAATCTGGCTGCCCATTTCCTGGACAGAAGCATGCCATACACAGGGGGAAGATCAATAACCACCACGTCCATGAGTGTGGATGTGTCCAAACACGAGAAAAGATCGGCTTTGAGGTTCTTGATCAAGCCGTAAGTTGGAACCTGTCTGGAATCTATTTCGCACACATTCTCGTAGGGCCGTGTCACTTCTAGGCCCAAGGCCTTCATGATACACAAGGGCATGGCATTCATTGAGGCCCTCGAACCAAGCATGCAGTTATGCAGCAGCATGGCTTGAATACGAAGGGTAAGGTAGAAGAGTTG
The DNA here is from genome assembly GCA_027924585.1 of Larix kaempferi. Lineage (NCBI taxonomy): Eukaryota > Viridiplantae > Streptophyta > Pinopsida > Pinales > Pinaceae > Larix > Larix kaempferi. The sequence goes on along the minus strand of BSBM01000592.1, from coordinate 7,959,900 downwards.
ATGCGCCCCATTCTTCCGCTCGTATATGGCAGTATGGATAGTGACCGGGGGGTCCTCCGTCCCTCTCTCATCCCCATGGACTATGTCAGTATAGCTAGGGACATTTGTGGAGGTAGTGAATAACTCCCTCTCTATAGGAATGCTATCGAGGAACTCAGTGATCAAGTCTCGGATTGAAGGGAGATTCGCGAGCTCGGACATGGGAACATTTTGCATGATCTTGGCTAACTCCTTTTCCAGTTCTATACTACACCCAAAGACCTCGTCGGATGAATGGAGGCTCGTGCCAAGGTCTAGTTGGGGGACCTCGTGCCTCTCCATGAAGGGCATGGGTCTTGGTTCCTCCCTGTGTCTTCTATAGATTCTGGTTCTTTGAAGATCATCACTCACATGGTGAACCAGCAAACAAGAAGGGCCAACCTATTCTACAACGTCTTCTTCTTCCTCCTCATCCTCAATGAGGATCCAACCGAAGTCCAAGTCAAAAGGTATGCCATCAATGAAATTAATATTTTCGACATGTTCCTTAGGTTGAGTGTAATGACATTCGGACTCGGGATGCTCATCCTCACACCTCTCACACCAATGAATGGCTCTTGTGTCAGGGACATCGGGGGCAACAGGGGGTCTCTTGTTTTCTTCAGTAGTTGGCCTCTTGTTCGGGTTCCAGTATGGCTTGGGACCATATGGAGCCTTGTACCCATCCAAGTCCCTATTCTTAGCCAAGTCTCTAGTACGAAGAGTCAAGGTTTTTATCATTTCTTTCATATCTTCAGCTGTCCCTGACTCAGTGTCTTCTTTTGCAGGTTCTTTTCCCTTGCGGACACAGGAATTGGTGTGTGAGGAAGAGGGAGCATGGTGGTCGAAAAAGTTTTGTTTCCCCATGGACGCTGTGTTTGCTTCAACTTTCCTTGCGTTGCCCTGGGCTATCTTTAAAGTAGTAGGTTCCTTGTCTTTTAGGTGGTAACCTAGCCATCCTTCGAAATAATCTAGATAATGTATTAGGGTGGTTGGGTCCTTAGGGTGGATTGCTTCACGTATTTGTGCCACAACCTTGTCAAATCGTTGATTGAATTCATGTGTGGTTTCGTTTTCTCTTTTCTTTATCCTAGATAGCTGGCTAAGCAAGTACTTTCCATCTAACTTGACTGACCAGTGCTCGGTAAGTTTGGTTACGAAGTTGTCGTAACCATCTATTGAACCTGCTGGCAGATGGATAAAGGAGGAACCCTGTTTTAAGAGCCTGGTTTTATTAGGATAAGAGTACTCAACAAGAGCGCTTTCTAATTAAGAGAAATCCTAAAGATCCATGAGCCTCCTTTAAATAAAAGAAAGAGATTGGTTACAATTTAATAATATAGATTATGGCCTTCATCGCTACACACTTTGCAATTATGGACAGATGCTTAGAACCATTAGCTTGGAAGGAAGGAGAGATTGATGACACTTACCCCTTATCGTTGCTTGCCCCTTTATCCTTGTTGTACCTTCAAGGGCCATTATACCACTTCCACTATAAGATTGAAAATATATCTGGTTTGCGGGTTGTTGGATATAGCTTTGGGAGGTTGTTGTTCCCATGGTTAAAAAAAAAATAGATACAAGTAATTATAAGAAGAGCAAAACAAAATAGTGATCATAGGTTAATTATAACTATGTTATTTAAATGCAGGACCATTAAATAATGGTTTGTGGAATGAAAGAATGCTACCCATATTTTCTATCATAAATATATATGGATGCCCAATTTTTTTTTTTAAACTTCAGATGGGAATGAACAAGCTACTCAACCCCCTCACCATCGGCGAGGAGCCATTTCTATCAGCAGGCAGTGTGCCCTACAGTGTTGACCCTGAATTGTACCGTATCGTGATGGATATGTCCTTTCAGTTGGGTACGCTATTGAAACATATCATCTCCTCTTATCTCGGGCATGTAGGTTAGAGAGGGTACTTTTTTCAGCAACATGTACTGTTTGTAGAAGGATCTAGGTTAACAGATGCACCTCACATTGTTACAACCTTAACTGCGTGAGTTAAACTCCTGGACTAGACATGCGTGAATAACTCAACCTATCTCGCCTTCTCTGAATGGCTCATTCCTCCTCTTTGAAGTATGTTTTAGCGTCGAGGGTGTTGGGTTCGGGGAATTAAGTATCCAGTTTGATGCACTGATTACTTCATATAACGTTGTGTATAATTCAAAAAGGCAGTGCTGAAACTGTACAAGGATGCTGGTGGAGTAGCTCGTCAATAATTTCAAATCATGCAGTTTTCAAGATTTTGAGATTCTTTTTCTTTGGTGGAATCAAATTGTAAGAGAGAGTAGTCTTACAATTTCTTATGTATAAAGTAGTGTTTAGATTCTCATTCTCGAGAACATCGGAAAACACATCTATCTAATAAATAATGGTGGATACCTTTTAATAAATTATGTATAGGACTCCTTTTTGTTATGTCATGTTAGACATACAATAGGAAAACGCGTATCCTTAATTGTGGTTGTTTTATATAAGTGCAGTATATAAGGTTGGACAAAACCATATCGGATGATTAATGGTGGATTTTTTTGGTCTTGACATGTGGATAGATGATTGTCAAACTTATATCCATACTAGTGAGTGGTGGTTATGAACATAGTATTGGGGAAATGATGGTGGGTGTTTTATATAAATGTAAAATATTACATTTTGTTACTTATTGCTCATTTGACAAGAGGCCTTCACAAGGTCGGTAAGCTTCTTTGTTCCAATTATTGTTATCTTTAAGTTTTTTTAAAGGAAACTAGCTAACCGCGTCTGAAGAGGAAGGTGTCGTGAGAACATATGGCAAACAAATATATAAGGTTTATTTCTATGATGACTGTTGTACCTAAAAAATTATGTGAACTGTGATAATTAACAATGATACCTATTGTTATGTAACTGTCCATGGGCCTAAGACTTGAAATTCATCCCCATTGAAACAATAATATCCCCATTCATCCCTGCTCATATATATTTGTCAAAGTTATATCAACCTTAAGTTGAAATTGTGTTCAAAATTGAATGCATATGCACGAGGATTTTATCGCTTCATAGGTGAGATTTCATAACTTTTAAGGACCACCTTAGTATATCATAAACTCTATATTTTGCAATAACTGGATCTTTTATACCGACCACTATATAATAGAGGGGCACACATACAGTCTATAGTGGAAACATAGCTTTTGCAATCAATTGGTGGCCAATTCTTACATAGGAACATGTACCTTTACCTTTGCTAATTTACTCTCCATATCTATATTTCAGTGAACATAAATAACTGGAGATACAACTTCAACAAAATCAACTTTGGTGGCTCCAACTGTGGTCGATTATCCTATTATTATTGAGTGGGAGGCCTTTGAAACACCTGTTTGTTTATGCCACTATCTAGTTGCTTCCCCAACATCCTTCGTTCATACACATTCCAACCATTGTCGACTTGCTTTCTCTCTTTCTTCAGAGTTCAATTGTGATCTCTAGGGTGAGTGAAAAATGACCCTCAAAAGAAGACAATAGCTTCATAAGTATCACACTCTCCCAGGAAAGCTTAAGGATACAATATGAGCAGCAGTCGAGATAGTCAAGGCACTTTACAATTGTATATGTTAGTGTAGCCACCTGCTTCTCATTTTTCCTGCTGAGTGATCTCTGATTGACCAAGTGTTGAAATCCTTTCGAACAAATGTTATTTCATGAGAGGGACTATGGGCACATGTAAATAGCTCATTATCTAAAATTTCATTTGGGAAATCCACATCTTTTATAAGATAAATAATCATCATATGTGCCAAAAGGCATTGCGAGTATGGCATGATCCAATGTTAAGTTTCCTCTCTTCATCTATAATTGTACGAATCTTATGTCTTTTAACAAGCTCAGAAGATGCCAATAAAATTTCTCATTTTGCCTCTCTATAGAGGCATCAACATGATTATTAGGTTTTGGATTGGAATTTTATACAAAAATATTAATGTTTACATGTTATTGCCAAAGGAAACAAATGTTATATAGGAGTAGTATTTTATTTATATGCATATGTACTAGAAAACCATAATTTGGGAAGATGGTAGCATGGAAATATTTTTTTGGATAATTTTGTAATTTTTATTGCTCTCAATTTTTTGTTACTTAATTTTGATGTTTTTAATTAAATATTTAAACTTATTAAATTGCATTTTTTCCTTCATAAATCTTATTTAACTGTTTTCTCTCGTGCACGTCAAAATGCAAATTTCCTACCCACCTATGAGGGACCAATGTCTTTAAGGGAATCCATCTCTAAACCCCCTGAAGGTGTTCAGGACAATTGTGAGTGTGCTTTGTAAGGCCTGAGATTGAAATGACCTCCTCCCCTTTGAAGGAACCTAAAGGATGTGAACAAACACTGACAGGATAAACCTTATCCCACAAAATATGAGTCCGACACTGCTACCGCGGGGCCATCAACTACTAGGTCTCCTGATCCTGACTTGTTTTTCAAAATGATCCTAACTTGTTTTATCGATATAAGAGATATAATGACTTTGGCCTCATAACCTGCGGAGATTTTTTAAAGGTACAAGTAAAATTAAAATTATTATATATTCCATTAATAGATGCAATATAATTTATATATTCCATTAATAGATGCAATATATTTTATACAATGACTATGATTAATGAATTGCAGCAACGAGCATTTCCTTTTAGAGTGGGTTATGTTAGCAAGGTTTTTTTGAAAAAAATGATATAAAGGAGGGTGAATTATAAAGGAGGGCCTTTGTAAATGAATTTATTTCTACATCCATCCCCAATTTTAACCGACTGTGTTCATCCCACTTTAATGGAATTTTCAATACATTTTAAATTCCAACGTACTTGATTGTATCAAGTCCCAAGATACCTACATTTTAAATCTATAGGTTTACTTATGTTCTACAAGGCTCATATTGAAAATCCATCAACGACCAATAGGAAATTACATCTTTCTTATAAAAATGATGAAAACAACTTCATTATCATTGCATTCCAGGCATTGCCTCAATTGCAATTGTTGATTCTCTTTTAATCAATACATGGACTTTTGTTAGTTTTAGATTTAATGAGTTGTGACTGTATTCAATGATCCTAGCGTACAATGAGCCTAACACGTCCAAAAGTATACTCAAATAAATTATTTATTTATCTCTATAATGATTTTGAATAGCACGTTCAACTAAAAAAATATTAATTTATTTATATTAATCTCTACAATGATTATGATTTGTAAATATAATGTGCTTGTGACTCAGCAAAATGATCATGGCTTGTTTTTCAAAATGATCCTGACTTGTTTTAATACATGGGATAAACAATATCTTAAATAAACAATATTCTATATCATATATTCTAGTAATCGATATAATGATTCTAACCTGTAGAGATTTTTTTAAAGGTACAAGTAAAATTAACATTATTATATATTTCATTAATAGATGTAATATATTTTATAGATTCCATTAATAGATGCAATATATTTTATACAGTGATTATGATTAATGAATTGCCGCAAAGGGCATTTGCTTTTAGAGTTGATAGACCCACATTGTCTTCATACTTCTTGATCTATTTATATTAGCTTAATTTGGATATTTTATATTCGTTTTGTTGGATAGGTAGTTTGGAGCATATAAACAAATCATGTTATTCAAATGGAAAGGTAAACAAGTTTAATTTTTATTACTCACCATCTCGTTAACTTCCTTAACTCACATATTAATCTTTAACACTAATATATTTCGAAAGCTCACACATTAATATTATTTCCAATGATACAATTCATTTAAAATTGTTACTTATATAGCTCCCACATTAATATTAATTTTCAATTTTTAATGATACAATTCATTTAAAATTCTTACTTATATAGCTCCCACATTAATATTATTTTTAATGATATATTTCATTTAAAATTGTTATTCATTTTCAATGATACAATTCATTTAAAATTGTTTTTCATTTGTTATTCATTTAAGGCATTTAAAATTGTTATTCATTTTCAGTGAGACACTTCATTTAAAATTGTTATTCATTTGTTATTCATTTAAGGCAGGGACTTGAAGCTATGCTTCTTTCTCACTTGTTCATGTTTGTTTTAATTTATCATTGTCCCCAAAGAACATATACTATTTTGACCATATAAATTTCTCTCTGTGTTTATTAAAGGCAGTTCATATTCTTCTTCATCACAAGAATTAAGTTCATATATTTCATCATTTGAATCAAGTTTTTCTTTAAATTACATATAATTCCAATGTTCTTCAAACTCTTCATCAATATAAAGAGCTCTCACTTTGGGTTTCTTGAGAATAGTACCCAAGGTAAACCCTATATTTTTTAGGACATAAGAATAGGTCAACAACTCATGAATATATCATATATATAACTCATCAACAATCAATTCAGTTTTTCTTTAAAATATATATAATTCCAATGTTCTTCAAACTCTTCATCAATATAAAGAGTTCTCACTTTGGGTTTCTTGAGGATAGTACCCAAGGTAAACTCTATATTTTTTAGGACATAACAATAGGTCAACAACTCATGAATATATCATATATACAACTCATCAACAATCAACTCACTAAGAGAAAACATGTCACAAAATGGGATTGGACCCGAATAGAGAGGGTAACTTTTTTGCTCATAATGACTCAAACTACACCCAGTTGATGAAAGGACCAAATTTATAACAACACAAAAAATATTCCCCCACCTTTTAGCATTTTAAACCAAAATGTTTTCATTAACTAAAAGGTATCTTCTTTTAATAATGTTTCTTTGGATTTTTATACTTATATTGTGACATTTTTAACCAATGGCTTTTCTTTTTTGGAAGGAATTTCTCTTTCCCAAATTTTCCATATTACATAGGAGAAGAATTAGCAACCCCTTGGATCAACTTTGCTTTTTATAATTTTCTTTACAATTTTCTTATCCATACAATAGTCTCCTATACACATTCTAATGACATATGCAATTTCTAACTAATATCTTCAATGTGGGTTACAAGCATTTGATGCACTTTATCTACAATTGGGGAAGACATTAAAGATACGAGATTTAACTTGATTACATCATCTTCATAGTGTTTGATTTTTTAACCAAGTTTCTTATAGTCTTTCATGAACTCATTAAAGCCACTTAGATATTTAAGCTCCATTCCCAATAAGAGTCTCATCTCCTAATCATTTGTTATGGATTTCCAAAGCTTGAATCCTACACTGATAGTTCTTCTAAGAGAAGCAATATTAACAATTTTATCGTTTGATAAGTGGCTTATTACCTCATTTCGGGATAGCTCCTTCAACTTCACACCTATGATAGTTCTTCTAAGAGAAGCAATATTAACAATTTTATCTTTTGATAAGTGGCTTATTACCTCATTCCGGGATATCTCCTTCAACTTCACACCTATGATAGTTCTCCTAAGAGAAGCAGTATTAACAATTTTATCTTTTGATAAGTGGCTTATTACCTCATTCCGGGATAGCTCCTTCAACTTCACACCTATGAGGGAGTTGTGATAACCAAAACATTAATATCACTTTAAATTGTGTAGTTTCAAAAGTGGCTTATTACCTCATTCTGGGATAGCTCCTTCAACTTCACAACTATGAGGGAGTTGTGATAACCAAAACATTGATATCACTTTAAATTGTGTAGTTGTAGCTACCGTTGATGATCTTCCAAATAATTTTCTGTCTGGATATTCTTGAGCCTCTCTACTCTTGATGCTGTTGTTAGACTATCCAATAGTGGTAGCTGTAGAGTATGCTTGAGGTTATTTCTTTCTATTCTTGGACCTTAACTTCTTCCATGTGGTATTTAGTTCCACTCACTTTAGTTCTATGCACATAAGTAATATACAAAAACTAATCTACTTTCCTAAAGCTATGTTATAGTATAGTTAAACATAACAATAAGCTTGCTTATCTAGTTTTCCCTTAAATTAGCATCAACAATTTTCTTTCCAATTTTCTTTCTAGTGGGATGGGAAATATCTATAACGCTAATTAGGTATTCTACTACAAGCTTGCAAGAAAAAGGAGGGTTTATAATGAATTAAAGTTGGGATATATGCACATATTGATGAGCTCTTGATGCCCATCTTCTACATTCATTTTTAGCGAAGAGGGGTAGAAATACTAGAACTATGCCTAAGAAAGTTGTTACAATACTACCTCCGATCATTTTATTGTGGTGGTGAATAAGGATTTTGAAATTGATATAAATCTTTAATGAGAATTTTAGAGATATGAAAAGATTCCTTGGAAATCAATAATTCGAGTTTTTTTCTTTATACATGAGGATTTTATTCATATTGGAAGAGGGAGTGATAAAGGAGCTAGTATTGGAGTTGGATCAGTTAAATAGATTCTTGGTCAATATTGAAAATAAAATTTGAGATAGTTTGCCACATTAAAAACATGGGTGGGATTAACTGGATATTGGTCAAAAGTTTAGGGAAGGTGACCAAACTAGAAAACAATGCTATCCTTCACACAAATGCCACATGATATCACCAAAGAAGCATTTTGATGGTCACAGTGTTAATGGGGTAGACTATGTGAAAACATTAGAGTAAGCATGTTCAGGCATTGAACTAGCAAGGTAAAGCTACATAATATGAACTTCTTGTTGACCAAAAGGATGGGTGATCAAACCCATTAAAGTGCATTTGATATTTCAAACCTATGGCACGTTGATAAAGTGCATGCTTCAAATCCTATGGAATATGTAAACATGTAGTTTGTCGATGATGGTTCAAAATTTGAACTCAGTAAAACAAATAATGATATTATGTGCCTATAGATAATTTAGAGATCAATTGTTTATTTCAATTAAGGGAATTGGGTAAAATGGAAGAGTTTGCGAAAATTCAATTTACTATCAAATTTATTCATAATCCAAAAACTTAGCTCACCAAAGATGCAATGAGTTCAATAGATGTAAAATTTTAGTGAATAACATCTCTGATAAAATGATCAAGTCATCTGTGCAACAACACCCAAAGGTGGGGCATAAAAATAGTAAGCCTAGGAGAAATTAGAAGTCGTGATCAACAAAAAATCCTAGAATAGGTTCTTTAGGAAGCTATTTGATGGGACATAGAAGTAGGCCCCAAAAATGATAAACTTGGGAAAAAGTACAAGTTTTTCATGAATAAATGATTTGGGAATAATTATTATAGGAATATATATGACCATGAGAATAGATCCCATGGGAATGAGATCACAAGAATGTTATCCTAGGAATAATGCCAATGAGGAAAAATGAATAAGTGTTTGGATTTGGGAAGGAGAGTTGAGTCTTGTTCATGAAAAAAGGAACCCATATTGGAGGTCGAACAAATTTCTAGGAATGATAGTTTGAAGAAGGAGACACAAAAGTCATGTTCCTGGTAACATGTACCAAATGAAGAAGAATGAATTTATGGATATGATAATCCTAGGAAAGAGACCTAAAAGTTGTCTCCTCATGAAATGAGACTTAAGTAGAGGAAGATAACTTGCAGAAGAAACAATTTTGGGAATTAAAAGGAGTCCTATAACAAAAAATTATTTTATCCATAGATTTGGTATATAAACTTAGATTATGGAAATTTTGAAATAGAGGTTTACATGGCCATTGCTTGCAAAATGTCATTGATCACAATTTTGTAGTTTATATTAGAATTGGGGATATTGAAAATATTCTCTTTTGAGGAATTGAGGGCATATAAATTGATTAGTGGAGCAAATTGATACATAGAATGGAGAAGTGAGGATCCATTATTGATTTGTATCTAAAAATAGAACTAAGCCTTAGAAAAATTCAATGAAGGAAAATCAATTGACAAAATGGCTTAGAAATCACTATTCCAATGCAAACACTATTCCCAAAGGACCAAAACTGAATGAAAAGTGACTCAAGATGGAGAATTTGGTATTATCCTAGTTCATATTTACCGTCTTTTACATTTTGGAAAAAAATGTACTATCAAAAAGCTTCTAGATTCTTATAGTTTATGAGATATACGAAATTACACACAAGGTTATAGTAACTGAAAAAAAGGTGATAACTTTCCATTTTGAGAGAGGCATAATAAATTAATTGGTAGTGGGTCATCAAATTGAATATTACCGTGTTACAATCTAGAGCACTATTGATACCATATACAACTTAATTTTGTATATTGCTTGATTTTTCTGCACTGATGGAAGAATTTGTTCTTGCACTGACACAAAAGAAGAAACATAGTAAGTTCATAACTTCAAGGGGGCGTGTTAAATAGCTCCAAAACCATTTTGAGGAAATATTATAGTCATTAGAAATCTCTTTTAGAGGAGAATAGATATGAAGATATGGTTTTCTAAAATTGCTTTAGAAGAATTAACAAAACATAACATATCCTTTACCCTTGATTAGATAAAATGTTGTCACACTACTACATTTGGGTGCAAAATCCAACATTGATCTCCAACATTGATGGTAATAATCAATTATGATGTAGAAAATGGTTGTAAATTAATGAAAACTATTTTTTTTAAACTTTTGACCTTGATATATGTTGTTATTCTAACTCCTCTCCACGACTCCATAATACTGATGCCTATTTGACATTTGTAGATTTACTTAGTCAAATTTGACAAGAGTATAAATATTTCAACTTTTTTTTATGTCAATGGGATATAAGTTTACTATCATGTTCATAAAAATATAAATTTTGAGAGAGATTATGATGATTATGCCATACTTTTGACACTGGTATTAGATTTCTTATGTTTTAAAGCATCGATGTGAAAAAAAAAAAACTGCTTTTTTGCTACAAAGTTTGGTTTTGGTGACATATTAGAAGAAATGTTAAATCCATGGACTATTTTTCAAGTAAAAATTCTATATGTGTGGAAAATTTTGAATATATTGTTGTTGTACTAATGTATCAATTGAAATTCTTGTAATAGATGACAATGTCAAATTGTAAATCATTTTTTATGCAGTGTATAGCTAATATGTAAACATAGGAATCTGCGTTACGTTTATAAATCTCAATGTTTTGATCCCTCCTAGGGATCAACTCCCTCCATGGAATGGATATGATAAAGACCATTATATTTGGAAGATATGCAAGTTAAAATTGTCCATAGGAGCATAGATCTAGACTTGTTGAAATTAGGTGTATCTTCTAATTGAGCTTGTTTCCTGAAGACGATCCCTGGGAGGGATCAAACTATCGAGATTTATAAATATAACATGGATTTCTATGTTTACATATCAATTAGACACTATGTAAAAAATGATTTACAATTTGATTAGTTCCCTTCATGGAAGGAATATGACAATGTCTAATGACAATGTCATCTACCCTACTACATTATTGGCGCAATATGGTAATGATAAATGCTATTTCCCTGCAAGGATTGCAAGGGCATAAAATAAATAATAATTTTAAGGAACACAAATAGAAAACATCATTTTGAGTTTGGGCAACATGAAGCGAGGCTAAACAAATATCATCCTTTGGTAAGATAATACCATTTTAATATTTGATATATACTAAAAATAGCTGGTTGTTTGTAAATACATAGACACAATATCCTACACTTGAATTTATTAAGTCTACAAATTTCAGTAAAAATATTGGTGATTAAGCTGATGAAGATGGAGGGGACAAAGATGAAATTGATGATATGGACAATTTTTTTACTTATATAATTGTGAATGGTGAGATAAATATATTCATCCATGACACGATTTGTCATAACCCCAAATCTTTGATGTTGTAAGCTTACCCGAACTTCAACGATCATGCATCACCACCTGAATTTTGTCCCGAGGACTTGGTCACCTGAGGTTAATCTTCAATGGAACATGCCTCTTCACTCATGGCATGCCCATACCTTCTATCAATGAGCTGCAAATTATTTGATCCAACCATTCTTAACAACCTTGCCAACTTGTATTTCGTCTTAAATTATTATGTGCATGATATTACTTAGCCAATTCAACAGTTACACAAGATACAAAACTACAACACAAGATATTAGGTGGGTTCCCAAACTAAGAACTTGGAAAGTATTTATTAAGTGAACATGCTACAATGAATGTTCGGGGAAATGGCCCAAATCTCATATACAAAGGGGGTGCGACCTTCATCTTACTACCCAAAATACAACAAACAACACTCCTTGGGTGCTCCATCCCAAAATATCTTGGTTTTCTTGTTGTGATCACCTTTGTATCTCTCGAAGCTTGCTACCACATATGTCTCCCTCGAATCATGCTATCATAATGTGTGTTTCACTTGGTCTCTCTGCCTCAATACCTCTTCCTTGCTCGAATGATCCCTTCCTTAGATCCCTTCTTGGATCATTGTATTGTTGGATCCTTCTCCTCAAATGCATCCATATAATATATATGAAACATCCTCATTGTAAGTGGGCTCCCAACAAAAGGGCATGTCATTTTGGAATCCCCAATAAATCTGGGCACTCTCCTGACGATAGGCCCATTGGTAACTCTACTGACTTGATTTCTATCACTTGGGTACTTCTCTTGATGCCCTTCTTGGGAGTAACTACATCGAGTGATCCAATCTACCAACTGTTTTTAGTTATTCTTTGATGTGCACCCGATACCCTTTGTCCACAACCCTGGATGTCGTGCCGATGGCATCCACATGTGCCCGGTATGGTGTACAATCATTTTCCCCTTATTTGGGTGTCTTATCATCATGCCTTAGGAAAATGAACATGATGGCATATTTACTTTTCGAAGCCTTATTTTTCAAAGCCTTATGCTAACTATTGAAGCCCCTTACCCATTTAATTGTCGAAGCCTCTTAGTTGCATGCCCCATTTTCAAAATATACACATTCACATTTGATCCATCACTGCCCATGGTTTCCTTGCATGCTCTCGTGAGTTCCCAAATGCATCGATCCACCTCTTAGTTGTGTCAATTTCCCATGCACCTAAGTTGTCGATGGATGTGTTAGTGAGGAGTTGTCACCCGCTGTAAGGAAGGGACATTACATCCTCCCCCAATCAATTTCATTGTCGTCCTATACAACATTGCAAGAACTCATGTTATCCGTACATGCCTGCTATCTAGACTCATGCACCCATCCATTGTCACCTCCAACCACTCTACACTGTCTTCGGTTCAACACTTGAGCAACTGATTCTTTCCTCGATGGAGTAACTTGCTCATGTCTACCCTCAATGTTTCCAAGATGCAAAAAGTTGTGGTTGCTGCATTTTGTTGTGGTCGAAACCCACTATTGTTACCACTAACTTACACTATTGTGGGAACTCAACCTTCATAAGAAGGTTGTAAGATGCCCAAGTGTTGAGCCTTTTTTACTTACTAATGGTTTTCTACTTAGCCATTCTACCATGCATCTATATGTTTTTATTTCCCATGATTTAGACTAATTGGGTAGTTAATCCAACCCTCACATCCTTCCCATATTAACACACTCCTCATGCCAAAACTGGTATCTTTCCTTCTGTGTTTCGGTCACCAAGCACAAATCTTTTTTGGATAAGGAATGGAAAATTTTAGGGGATAATCTTAGCCCATGGGCTAAATTTAGGGGTTTTAAATTTTTAATGGGATAATATTTTACTAAACACATGTTAGGTATGATTAGTCCAAATTTTATTTATTTATTTTTAATGAATAGGAGGTTAGCCCCATCGAATTTAAAAAGGGGAGACAAGGTAAAACAACTTAGACCCTTTAAAAATGGATTTAAACCTTTGTTCGCTCATGAAAATCACTAGGAAAATCCCATTCACCCCCGATTTCCAAAAATGGAAGCCGCTAAGTGGCTCTTTCGCCTTCTATTGATCTTGGAAATCGAAGTTGGAGTTACATTCATCTATATTTTATGGGTTGAATCTCATTTTACAAGTTATTTAATAACCACATGAGAAGGGTAGTTGATATTTACTATCAAGTCTTATAGCGATCCATTTGCATCTAGGAGAGTTCTAAATCCCATCACTTCAGATCCAAAGTTTCCCCAAGAAACATGGGGATTGTGAAGCTTGCGATTGGCGATGCGAAAATAACATTTTTGTGGGTGTTTGGGGAATCATGCCTGGGGGTTGGGACTTCATTCATAGCCACATATTTGGGCATGCAAGGGGTCATGAATTTCCAAGGATCTTACTGAAATTTCGCTATGAATTCACAAGATTTTATAATTTAGTGAAAGATTCGCCAAGATTTTACAAAATTATATAGTTTAATAAGAGATTCGCCAAAAAATTATATATACATATATAACATTAATAAAATAGATTTCATATTTTCCTATATATCATGGGGATTTTCCCATTTATTATACATAGAAATTTAGAGGGGGTTCTTAAAAGTTTCCCTTGGATAAGGTAAAGTTACTCGATTAGATATGCTCACTGCTATATTTGAGTAAAATTTCCAAGGCACCTTTCAAAGGTGCACAAATCTCCACTGCCTGCCCCCAGGAAATGAGCCAGCCTCAAGCTATCATCTACAAACATAGTTTGGAAAGTGGTGATCAACACCATAGCCAAACAAAGTGCATGTGTTGTGCTTGGTGCACAAATTCCTCAAAATTAACTCTTTTTTCAATGCTTACAACCCAATAACTCCAATCAGGTGGGAGTTAGCTAATATTCATAAATCCCCATCGCGTACCAACAAAAATCTAGAATGGATGCAGAGTCCCTATTGTGGAAGTATCCTTCCTTTGTTTCCACACTCGACTATGAATGTTGATTGGTTTATGTGATGTGTGAAGGTTCCTTCTCCACATTCCCAAATCTGTCTAATATGTCTTCTTCTATTTTTTCCTCCACATGTGAATGTGCCTTTGCCATCTTCTCAACTTGTTGTTCTTGTGTTTCTTTGCTCAACACTTTTGCAAATGGTTGAACTTCCTCAGTGTTCTCAATAATTGTAATGGTGCCCTAATTTTGTGATCCAGGGTTTTATTGGGTGAATTCCTACCCATGCTACTATGAACCAATATTTAAAATTTTCCCACCTTGGCAAGTGTATTCACTACTGACCTTCACAAGTGACACCATCTATCCAATTTCCTACTTCTAGTCATCCAAAGGACTTAGGTCTCAAAGGATGAATCTACCAATATCTTCAATGTTCCCAACCTTTGCTTGGTTAGGTCTCTTCTCATATGTGCACCTACGATTTATCTTCTCAAACTCCACTTCTCTTGCTGTTGTGCGATGACACTAGGAAAGTTGGACTCATCGGTTTCCTTGACGATTCGAATGGAATACATCCAATACATTCCACCCATATTTGAACTGGTCATAGGCACTGTGTGAATCCAAAATTTAACTAAGAACATCAAGCAACTCGCATGGGGTAACGACATGACTTTGGTGAGCCTAAGGAAGTCCTACCATAAGATGACTTTATGGTAGTTCAACAGAACTATTGTCAAGTCCAAACTGCCAAGCCACTCTCCAACCTTGGACGATGTCAAATGAGCTACCCCTACTACTGGCTTCACAACTTTGAGTTAAATTACTTAAACACATTCAAGATTGCCTCAGGCTTACGATGAAGTGCTATCATAATTCGTTCATTCACAAAACTATGCATCACACCAGATTCAATCAAATCTAGTACCTTTAATCCATTCCAACCACCTACACCAAACTTGTCAAGACCTACTATCAAGGCACCTAGAACTTGTGTTGTTTCATTCAAAGTCATTTGCACTTAAGCTACTTCGAAGTCTGTCAGCTTCACAACTAATGTTGGTCATGCTTCTTTTAAGCGATTTTCCAACTCTGGGTTCCAAGGGAAATCTCTAGCAAAGTGGTTCTATGACCAAAGGAAGCATGCAACGAACTTACCCTTAGGATTCGCTTTCACTTATACTATCAAGTGTGAAGTTGGTCTTATGTATGTCGAACACATCAAACCTCCCTATCAAACCCTACAATTTATTAAACAAGACTTCAACTTTCCCATTGTTTGCTCTAGTTGCCTCATGGTCGCAAGGCACAATTTGAGCATTTCTTGGTGTTGGTGTGCTTTCTCCTTGAACAAATATTCCATATTGGTCTTCCATGTCTCTTTGGTGCCATCCATGCCACAACCTAGAAATGGTTCAAACTTCTGAGATACATCCGAAGAGTCTTCTACCAGTTGATATTCCACCTGTAGATTTTGGCACCCTTAGTCTTGATTTCTGGGTGCTCTGTATGTGGGTGTTGTCCTGTCGATGTGATACTCCCAATGGATGATTCTCTATTGATGGTTGTGCTTTTATTTATGCACATTGTCTTCCAGGAACACTTCCTCCCAAGTGCACTTTGTCAAGGAACACTTCTTTGTGTGGGTATGCAATTTTCTAGGCATGCTTCTTCTTGGGCGCTATGAGTCCTGGGCGCGATATGTTATGGGAAGGATGTGTTCTAGTGCACTTATCCCAATGTGATATGTATCAGGCACACTTTTTTTGGGAGCACCTCTCTTGATTTGT
This sequence comes from Larix kaempferi, assembly GCA_027924585.1. Taxonomy (NCBI): domain Eukaryota; kingdom Viridiplantae; phylum Streptophyta; class Pinopsida; order Pinales; family Pinaceae; genus Larix; species Larix kaempferi. The sequence continues at coordinate 7,943,362 of BSBM01000592.1, read as the reverse complement.
TGCGTCCCGGTCCAAACCTTTAATTGTGTTTCAATTCTCAACTTAGAAACCATCTGTGACAACCGAGACAATGGTGATGAGCCCTACTGAAACTTCAATTTTCAGTATACATCCATATTCAAAGATGCTCTGATACCATATGTCACGATTGGTACAATGGTGAAGAGCCCTACTAAAACTTCACTTTTTGGTACACTTCCAGTCTTCAATCCTACTCGGATACCATCTATCATAACCCCAAAGCTTTGGTTCCATAAGGTTTCCCGAACTTTGGTGATCATGTGGCATCACTTGAATTTTTTCCCAGGGACTTGGTCAGCTGAGGTTACTCTTTGGTGGACTATGTGTCTTCACTCATGGCATGCCCATACCTTCAATCAATGAGCTACACATTTCCTGATCCAACTGTGCCCGACAACCTTGCCAACTTGTATTTGGAATTATATTATTATGTGTGATATCTTACTTAGCTAAAACAAAAATAATACAAGAGACAAAACCACAACACAATATATTGGGTGGGTACCCAAAATAGGTACTTGACAAGTCTTTAATAAGTGAACAAGCTACAACGGGTGTTTCGGGCAATGGCCGAAATATTAGACACAAAGAGGTTGCGACCTTCATCCTGTTGCCCAAAATAAAACAAACAACACTCCTTGGGTGTTCCGTCCCAAGATCTACCAGTTTGATTGCTACTGCCTCTTTCTCTCCCGAATCCTGCTATCGTCTTTCACTTGGGCTCTCTACATCAATACCTCTTCCTTGCTTCGATGATCCCTTCCTTAGATCCCTTCTTGGATCATTGGATCAATGGATCCTTCCCATCAAGTGAATCCATCTAATATATATGAGATGTCCTCATGATAAGTGGGTGCCCAACAAAGGGACACATAATTTGGGAAGCTCTAAGAAATTTGGACGCTTTCCTGATGGTCGACCTGGAGGCCTGTCGGTGGCTCTACTGACCAAATTTCCAGCACTTGGATGCTTCTCCTAATGCCCTTCTTGGGCGCACCTGCATTGGGTGATCCACTCTACCAATTATTTTTCTCGATTCTTTAATGTGCGCTTGAGCCCCTTTGTCCACAAGCCCGAGTGTCGTGTTGATGGTGTCTGCATGTGCCTGGCATGGTGTACAACTTTTTTTCCCTCCATTGGGGTGTCTTACCATCATGTCTTAGGAAAATGGACCTCATGGCTTATTTGCTTACCGAAGCCTTATGCCAATTTCCAAAGCCCCTTGTTGACTCTCCCCTTGTTGAAGCATTTTCCGACTCACCAAATCCTCTTGGTTGCATGCCCCATTTCCAAAATCTCCATGCTCATGGCCGATCCATCACAACACACGATTTCCTTGTGTGCTCCTGGAAGTGACCAAATGCGATGATTCACGTCTTGGTCGTGTCGATTTCCCATGCACCCGAGATGCCAATGGATGTGCTAGTGAGGGGTTGTCACATGTTTCAAGGTTGGACATTACACCAATATTCCAATGGATGAGTATACAACCATGGATGATAACTTTGATGATGCTCATGATATACCTCTTATTAACAAGGCACATAAACCATTGTATGAAGGCTCAAATACAAGTATCCTCTTTACTATTTTTTGTTTTTTGAATTCGAAGGTATTGAATGGTGTGCCAAACACATGTCTCATACAAAACCTAAGGTATGCAATATAATTCTTCATATATGAATAATTTATTTCTATTTTTAGTCATCGTTTTATAAATGATGCAATTTTATATAACACTCAATCCAATAATGTGTTTTTTAATGTTGTAGATTGTTTAGTGATATACTCCTACCGCCATCGAATACTTTACCATGCACAAATTGAGAATTGTGCACCACTATAAAATAGGAATGGATTATCAAACAATTGATGCATGTTCTAATGATCATATTATATATTATGGATAACTTACAATACCACCTGCATGCATTGTATACGGTACTAGTAGGTATTGAAGATTTCAAGTGACAAAAGATGTGCCCCATAAGCTTCTTCATCATATCCCCATAACTTCACATTTCCAACTATTTTTCAAGTCTAAAAACATTACACAATTTATGGATCATCATTCATGTAAACGAAGCGAAGATGATGTTATGAAAATGCTTGTAGATGATTGTGCATTTAGGGATATTGAATAAAGATGGTTTGTATTTAAAGAAGAACCTCTTAGTGTTAGGCCTTCATTAGTAGCTAATGGTGTCAAGCCATTTAGAGATCTCATATCCATTTACTTAGTGGCCTATTTTTTTTTAATCAATAACCTTTATCCTTGAAATAAAAGCAGATCTAAAAACTACTTTTATAACAACAAATTTGTAAAAACACTAAATCTGATTTCTAGTTTCATCTAGACATGATAAAACACATAATATTTCATCTCTATTGTCCAAACAAATGATTTCATTAAAACAATTTTGAAACTACTCATAACAATGAGAAACCAAGGTTCAAATTTTAATATCCACAACATATAAATTTAGGACAGCAATAGTAGACTTTGCTTATTACACAAATGAATATAAAGTATAATACCTCAACTCATCCCAAGTTGGTACAACAAGTCCCTTTCACTCATCCCAAGCAAGTTATCCAATTAATTCCAAAACCCTATCTATGGCAAACACCATCAACAACAAACCCTATCCTACAATAAAAATTCCTAGAAATACATTCTACCAATATATCTAGCCACACCAAAGGATCCATAACAAGATATCACCAACAACAATGAGTTCACCCTTGGATCTCCCACTTGCATCACATAATTCTTCAAGGAGTTCACTTAATATGCAATACAAATCTTACTCCAATGTTTCATTCCACAAATCCTAGGTCTATCTCACATCAAGAATTCAAGGGAAACTCTAGTTTTCCAAGTCTTATATAGGGTTTACTTCACACAAACCCTAAATGTTCTAACTCTTGTATCACACAAACACAAAGAATCCAAGACAAGTACATCAAGATTATAGATACCTACTTGAATAATTCATTATGACAAAGGATCCCTCCCCCCCTTATATAAGACATGTGAGGGAGGAAAAAAATGGATTAGGTCCACAATAACCTACTGAATCATCTAGACCGGGTCCACAATAACCTCCTATAAATCATCTAGACTAGGTCCACAAGTGGGACACTCCTTTACTAAGAGAGTATACATATAATTGTTAGATTATTCAGAATATGCACAAATATACAACAATAAATTTACTAACATATAAATCAATAAAAAGAATCTATTAGTCTAGCCTTATATCCATGTAAGAACCAAAGAATCAAATAGTAAGTAAGAGATAAGACAAAATGAACTAGTACACTGGATATACATGGTAAAACCACAAAGGAGAAACATCCACTGGAAGTCTGATCTTCTTTATTCTTTAGAAATATCCAATCTTACACTTGAGCTCCACCACATTTGCATTACATCACTCTCCATCTTCATATCATGGCACAATGATGTTTCACCAACATACCCTAAAAGGGTCTCCTTCACCTCTTTATATAGCTAGAGGTATGGAAGAATTACATCCCTTAATACATGTGGAATAAATTCTTTACCAATTCTCTTATATAAAGAATGGTAATAAGAGAATTTATTACATGATCCATGTGGGGTAACTCCTTTTTATAATTTTAGAGTTATTTATTCCTTCTTTGATAGATATGATCATTACACAACCAAAAACACCACACAAATTATCATTACATATTCCAACAATAATTAGGTAATTGGGCACTACCTTTGAAGTAGTGCACCCTCCAAAAAAGACTCCCTCAAGCCAAGTGATCAACCTCCTAGAGTGTGCCATGTGGTCTCGATGCTCCTAAGGCCAAGCTTCCTTCCTCCTAGTGTGAAACTCTCCTCCACATGATATCTCCACATCCCATTCCGAAGTCCCATCCTCCTCAACATGCATGCCATGTATAAGTTGTCAATGCCATATAAAACAACTACCTCCATAAAATGTGTGCCTCCTCTTGCACACATTCCAAGGAAAATCATCCACCTATAGTAAACTTTCTAATTGTCAATCAACCAAAATATTATAATATGCACCAAGGTATGGGGTTTCACCATGCTTCCCACACCACATGAAGTGCACCCCTAGTATGGCGTGAACACTTTAAATTAGAGAAACCAAAAATATAACACTCTCTCTTTGCAAGGAAATTGTTTTCATCAACACTATTTTTCTCCATCTAAATCTCAACTAAATCTACCTTATAGAAATTTGATTCTATCATAGTGTCAAAATCAATCAATGATCGTAAGAAAGGTTGTCAAACAAACCAAGATACTATCACTTAATATTGGACCTCAAAAAAACATTGACCACTCATGAATCTAAAGGAACAAACTTTGGGCCACCAACAACCTACCAAAATCCATTATCCCTCAAGTCCAATTCATAGGACATAATCTTCTCACACCACATCATAAGATAAGAAATTTCCTTGCAAATTTAATCCCATCAAGACAAGTGTAATGGACCAAATATAAAGACCTACAAAGTCTAATCCATCTTGAAATATCAAGCTAATAGTGCAAACACCAACCCACATGGGGCCTCCAACAAATTGTAAACATGGGCATCTCGCCCACACATCTCAAAACATCTAGGTTGATTAATGTACACTTCTTATTCAACCACACCATTCAAGAAGGTTGAATTTATATCAATATGATATAAAAGCCACCCATAGCATGCTGCTAATGTAAGAATGATTTGTATAGAAGTATACTTGGAAATCGAAGGAAATCTCTCATCATAATAGGGTCTCTCTTTCTCTAATTACCCTTTTTCGACTAACCTTGAGTATTATTTTGTAACACTTCTATCAAATACGTGATTGATATTGTATAACCATCTAGAATCAAACATTTATTTCACCACAGGTCTTGGTACAATCTCCCAAACATAATTTTGACGATAAAGTTAAACTCCTTAGCCATGGAATCCCTCCATTCCTTCTTCTCATGAGCCTCAACAAAACGTGAAAGATCAGATAGAATCCCATTATCATGTAGAAGTGCCACCAGATTGACTAGTAACATGTAAATTCCATTATCCCACATTTCCCTAGGGATATTCCTCAGACTTGCTAGGCTACAATTACTAATAGTGAAATGTTGTCCTTGACATGTAACTCTACACTAGAAATATGTCACGCGAGGAACTAAAAAAATATTCTTCTTAAAACCAAGAACATAGAAAACATCATTTAAATCAATGACATCACCTATGGCATCTAAAAGAAAATCAAGTCCAATCCTTTCATGATATAAGTGGCATCATCACCCAACCCCCTCCACATTCCTCCCTCTTGATCCTTAAACATGTTGAAGCATTTCCCCTCATAATTCATATGTCTCGATGCCCCATTATCTACATAACATCTATCACTTGACACAATGTTGATGGATATATACGAGATTGATGAGAAGGTGGTCTCAAGCTTAGATGCTAATTCATCCACTCTAATTGTAGTCTGTAGACTCCCTACAACTTGTTTATGTTACTTAGCTTTCCCTTTCTTCTTCTATGGATATTAGCTAGCATAATGTCCATTCTAACAACACATGAAACAATTCAGATGACCCAAATCCTTCTTACCTTGGCTTGATTCTTCCTTATTACACTTCTTGTCTCCTTTCTTGATTCCCTTCCTCATCCTACCGATGAGAGTTGGGTCTTCTATTTTACTTTGTCTTTATGAAATATATTCTAACCTTGTCTCTTCTTGCACAAATTCATCCTAAAGCTTCTCAAAATATGGATTCTCATGAGCACAAATACCTTTGACAAAGGCTTCCCAAGATCAAGTAAACTCATTCAAGGTAATGGACACCAACTCCTCCTCCTCCACTTTTTCCCCTATGGAAGCCAAATAATCTCTCAATCATGCAATCCTTCCCAAGTGGATTCCCATTGAATCTTTGTCACTCACAAAGATGGACAATAGCTTGTTTTTCAAGAGCATTTTACTAGAGAGGTTCACACTCTAGTACAATGCAATCAAATAATCATACATCTCCTTGATAACAATGTGGAAATAGCGAAAAAAAGAATGAAATGGAATTACAATGAATCTTCTTTTACCAAAATAAATAAAATATAAAAAATAAGAATTTAAGAAAAAATTGAAATTGGAAGAGAAAAGAACAAGATAATGATGCCTCTAAATGAGCTACATTGGATCCTGATTCACAAAAAGCACCTAGAAAGGAAATTATGATTAAATTCAAAATCAAAACCTAGAAAAAAGAAAGAGCGCACAACACCTCTAAAAGAAAAGGAATGGATAAAGTGAATCGTTAAGAGAGATTTTGTCTCATACACTAACATTTGGTCAACCTTGTCCATAGGAAAATACATCTTGTCAATTTGTCTTATGCACAACTAAGGGATTCTCCTAAAGTCAAAAGGCAATAGCAGGAAACTATCTATTTGTTGGAGGAGGGAGAAGCAATACACATATCTCAAATATTTCCACCACATATTTGTATGTATTTGTGTTTCCCTGTTTATGTCTGTGTCTATGTGTTTCCACATCTGTGTTTGCGTGTGTCAAGTTTGAGTCCGATCCTAGTTCGAGTCGTGATTGGATTGGATGAATATGTTAAAAAATACAAATTTTATGATAAAATTTGAAATTTCAAAAGACCAAAAAATAAAAGAAAAGGAGATTTATCCAACATAGAATAGTCTTTGTAATGTAAGATGAGAAGTAATTAAGTCATAATCAAGTGGGTCACATATGGAAATGACATTGAAATCCGTTACATCACAATATCTTTACTTGGATAGGTGTATGTAAGTATTCAAGTGCAAAGTTCATATGTTACAATAAATCATAATTAAGTGGGTCACATATAGAAATGACATTGAAATATGTTACACCACAATACCTTTGCATGGATAGGTGTATGGAAGTATTAAAGTGTGAAATCCATATGTTATAATAACTCCTTTCATCCTTTGAAAATAGATAACACAAAAAAGACTAAGATAAAAACTATGCAAAGAAGCTTGAAAGAAAAAATGACAATAATAAGAAAACAAGCATTTGAAAATTAAAGTCTTTTGTCATTAAGAATACCCTTTATGACAACTTTCGACTATCGAAAAAAATGTCACCATCATCATAAACATGTAGGATGTGGAAATCCACTTGCAAAGAGGCTATGAGAGGTTAGGATTAAAATCTTAAAGAAGGAGGCCATGCGATGTTAGGATTAAAATGTTAAACAAGGGGAAGTGGGTTTATATTGAAAAAAATGAAGCCATAAAAAGTCCTTAAGAACACTATGTTCCTTTAGTGCAAGTGTTCAAAAAATACTTGTGAGAGGAAATTGTCCTACTTACAAACCCATTTTATTGGTAACATGGAATGCATATTGAGAAAAAAATGAATCCCAATAAAAATCTTCTTAAAGACACTTTGTTTCTTTAGTGTAAGTGCTAAAAAACAAAAAAGTACTTGTAAGCGGACATTGTCTTACTTACAAATCCATTTTATCGGTAACATAGACATAGTATTTTTTGTTGATTATGTTTTATTTCAACATTTAGGTTGGCTTTGCTCGAAAGATTTACTACACAGTGGCATAGTTAATGCAACTTGCTAGGAGGTCTTGTAAGTTCCTCTTAATTAAAAAAAAATAAAAACAAAACATGGAACTCATATCATCCATACTTTGGTGATCATGCAACACCACCCAAATTTTGTCTTGAGGACTTGGTCACTTGAGGTTACTCTTTGGTGGACTACGCTTCTTCACTCACGACATGCCCATACCTTCTACTGATGAGTTGCACATGATCCAACTGTGTCCAACAACTTTTCCAACTTGTATTTGGACTTAGCTTATTATTTGTGTGAGATTACTTAGCCAATTCAACATTTACACAAGAGACAAAACCACAACACAATATATTAGGTGGGTGCCCAAACTAGGTACTCGAAAAGTTTTTATTAAATGAACAATTTATAATGGGTGTTCCGATTAATGGTCGGAATCTCAAATACAAAGGGGGTGCGACCGTCATCTTGTTACCCAAAATACAACAAACAAAACTCCTTGGGTGCTCCATCCCAAAATATTTCGGTTTGTTTGTTGTCGCCTCTGTCTCTCCTGAATCCTGCTGTCACAACTTGTCTTTCACTTGGGCACTCTACCTCAATACCTCTTCCTTGCTTGGATGATCCCTTCCTTAGATCCCTTCTTGGATCAGCGTATTGTTGGATCCTTCCCCTCAAGTGCATTCATCTAATATATATAAGATGATGTTATCATACGTGGGTTCCCAATAAATGGACATCTCATTTGGGAAGCCCCAATAAATATGGGCGATCTCCTAATGGTTGACCTGGATGCTTGTTGGTAACACTTCAAATTTGTTTTTCAACACTTGGATGCTTCTCCTAACGCCCTTCTTGGGTGCACCTACATCGAGTACTCCACTCTACCAATTGTTTTTCTTGATTCTTTGGCATGCACCAGTGCCCCTTTGTCCATGAGCTCGAGTATTGTGTCGATGGCATCCACATGTGCCCGATTTGGTGTAAAACCATTTTTACCCTCATCAGGGTGTCTTAACATGCCTTAGGAAAATGGAATTGATGGCATCTTTGCTTTCCAAATCCTTATGCCAACTACCAAATCCATTATCGATGCTCCCCTTGCCGAAGCCTTTACTGACTCACCGAAGACTCTTGGTTGCATGCCTTGTTCCCAAAATCTCCATGTTCATGCCTAATCCATCACTTACTACAATTCCCTAGTGTGCTCCTAGAAGTGCCCAACTGTGATAATGCACCTCTTGGTCGTGCCAGGCGTAACAATTTCTCATACACCTAAGATGCCGATGGATGTGTTAGTAAGGGGTTGTCGCCTAGTGCAAGGCATGGATGTTACACCATTGTTCCGCTAGATGAGGAAACAACCATGGATGATAACTTTGATGATGCTCATGATATACCTCTTATTAAAAAGGAACGAAAACCATTGTATGAAGGCTCAAATACAAGTATCCTCATTGCTATTTTTTGGTTGTTGAATTTGAAGGTATAGAATGGTGTGCCAAACACATGTCTCACAAAGATCCTAATGTATGCAATATAATTCTTCATATATGAATACTTTTATTTCTATTTTTAGTCATCCTTGTATAAATGATGCAATATTATCTAACACTCAATCCAATAATGTCTTTTTTATGTTGTAGATTGATGGGTGATATTCTCCTACCACTATCAAATACTTTACCATGCACAAATTGAGAATCGTGCACCATTGTAAAATATATAGGAATGGATTATCAAACAATTCATGCATGTCCTAATGATCATATTATATATTATGGATAACATACAACACCACCTCCATGTCTTGTATGCAATACTAGTAGGTATTGAAAATTTCAAGTGACCAAAGAGGTGCCCCATAAGGTTCTTCATCACATCCCAATAATTTCACATCTCCAATGATTGTTCAAGTATAAAAACATTGCACATTTTATGGGTTATCATTCATGTAAAATAAATGAAGATAATGTTATGATAATGCTTGCAGATGATTATGCGTTTAGGGATATTGAATAAAGATGGTTTGTTTTTAAATAAGAACCTCTTAATGTTAGGCCTTAATTAGTAGTTGATGGTGTCAATCCATATATAGATCTCATATCCATTTACTTAGTGTGGCCTATTTTTGTTAAACAATAACCTTCATCCTTGAAACAAAAGTAGATCTAAAAATGCTTTTATTAGAACAAATTTGTAAAAACACTAAATCTGATTTCTAGTTCCATCTACACATGATAAAACACATAATGTGTCATCTCTATTGTCCATACAAATCAGCTCATTAAATCAATGATGAAATTATTCATAACAATGAGAAACTAAGGTTCAAATTTGCATATCCACAACATATAAATTTAGGACAACAATAGTATACTTTATTACACAAATGAAGATAAAGTATAATACCTCAACTCATCCCAAGTTGGTACAACAAGTCCCTTTCACTCATCCCAAGCAAATATTCTCCAATTAATTCCCAAACCCTATCTATGACAACCACCATCAACAACAAACCCTACCCCAAAATACAAAGGCCTAGAAAAACATTCTACCAATCTATCTAGCCACACCTAAGGATCCTTAACAAGATAGCACCAACAACAATGAGTCCACCCTTGGCTTTTCCAATTGCATCACATAAGTCTTCAAGGGAATTCACTTAGTATGCAATACAAAACTTGCTCCAATTTTTCATTCCATAAATCCTAGGTCTATAACATCAAGAATTCAAGAAAAACTCTAGTTGTCCAAGTCTTCTATAGGGTTTACTTCACATAAACCCTAAATATTCCAACACTTGTATCACACAATCACAAAGACTCCAAGACAAGTACATCAAGATTATAGATACTACTTGAATAATTAATTATGACAAAGGATCCCTCCTCCCCTTATATAAGATAGGTGAGGGAGGAAAAAAAATGGACTAGGTCCACAATAACCTACTATAAATCATCTAGACTAGGTACACAAGTGGAACGCTCTTTTACCAAGAGAGTACACATATAAGTGTTAGATTATTGACAAATATGCATAAACATACAACAATAACTATACTAACATGTAAATCAATCGCAAGAATCTACTAGTCTAGCTTTCTATCATACAAGCCCCAAAAAATCAAATAATAAGTAAGACAACAGAAAAAGAAATAGTACACCGGATATACGTGGTAAAACCCTAGAAACATCCACATGAAAGTATGATCTTCTTTATTCTTAAGTAATCTCCAATATTACACTTGAGCTCCACCACATATGCATCACATCACTCTCCATCTTCACATCATGTCACAATGATGTTTCACCAGCATACCCTAAAAGGGTCTCCTTCACCTCTATTATATAGCTAGAGGTATGGAAGAATTACATCCCATAATACATGTGGGATAAATGTTTTACCAATTTTATTATATAAATAATGGTAATAAGAGAATTTATTACATGATGCATGTGGGATAACTCCTTTTTATAATAATAGAGTTATTTATGACTTCTTTGATAGATATGATCATTACACAACCAACAACACCACACAAGTCATCATTACAAATTCCAACAATAATTAAGTAGTTTGGCACCACCTTTGAAGTGGTGCACCCTCCAGGAAAAACTCCCTCAAGCCAAACGCTCAACCTCCTAGAGTGTGCCATGTGGTCCTGATCCTCCTAAGGCTAGGATTCCTTCCTCCTAGTGTGAAACTCTCCTCCACATGATATCTCCACACCCTATTCCAAATTCTCATCCTCCTTAACATGCATGCCATGTAGAATATGTCAATGCCACATAAAGCAACTACCTCCATAAAAATTTTGCCTCCTCTAGCACATATTCCAAGGACAATAATCCACCTATAGTAAACTCTCCAATTGTCAATCAACCAAAATAGTACAAGATGCACCAAGGTCTATGGTTTCACCATGCTCCCCACACCACATGAAGTGCACCCCTAGTATGGTGTGAACACTTTTAGAGAAATCATAAATATAACACTCTCTCTTTGCAAGTAAATTGTTTTCACCAACATTAGTCTTCTACATATGAATCTCAACAGAATCTACCTTATACAAATATGAATCTATCATAGTGTCAAAATCAATCATCGATCCTAACAAAGGTTGTCAAACAAACCAAGATACTATCACTAAATATTGGACCTCAAAAAAACATTGACCATATGTGAATCTGAAGGAATAAACTTTGGGCCACCAACAACCTTGCAAAATCCATCTAGTCTAATCCATCTTTAAATATGAAGCTAATAGTGCAAACACCAACCCACATGGGCCCTCCGACAAACTGTAAACATGGGCATCTCGCCCAAACACCTCAAAACATATAGGTTGATTTAGGTACACTTCTTCTTCAATCACACCATTCAAGAAGGTTGTATTTATATCAATATGATATAAAGGCCACCCATAGCATGCTACTAATGTAAGAATGATTTAGATAGATGTCAATTGGAGAAAATGTATCATCATAATAGAGTCTCTCTTTCTCTATGTTCCCTTTTGCAACTAACAATGGGTAGTATTTTTCAATACTGTCATCAACTGCATGCTTGATACCGTATAACCATCTAGAATTAGGCATTGATTTCACCATAGGTCTTGGTAGAATCTCCCAAACATCATTTTGATGATAAATTTAAACTCCTTAGCCATGGTATCCCTCCATTCCTTATTCTCATAAGCCTCCACAAAACCAAAAATATGAAATCAAATCCCATTGTCATGAAGAAGTGCCACAAGATTGACTAGTACCATGTAAAGTCCACTATCCCACATTCCTCTAGGGAAAATCCTCAAACTTCCTAGACTACAATTACTAATAATGAAATGTTTTCCTTGACATGTAACTCTACACTAAAAATATGTCATGCAAGGAACTAAAAAAAGTATTCTTCTTCAAACCAAGAACATATAAAACATCATTGAAATCAATGACATCAACTATGGAATCTAAAAGGAAATCGAGACCAATCCTTTCATGGGATAAGTGGCATCATCACCCAACCCCATGCACATTCTTCCCTCTTGATCCTTAAACATGTTGAATCATTTCCTGTCATAAGTCACATGTCTCGATGCCCCGCTATCTACATAACATCAATCACTTGACACAATGTTGGTGGATATATAAGAGATTGTGGATAAGGTGTTCTCAAGCTTAGATGCTAACTCATCCACTCCAATTGTAGTCTCTAGACTCCCTACAACTTGTTTTTTCTACTTAGATTTCCCTTTCTTCTTCTATGGACATTAGCTAGCATGATGTCCCTTCTAACAACAAATGAAACAATTCAGATGACCCAAATCCTTCTTACCTTGGCTTGATTCTTCCTTATTACACTTCTTGGCTCCTTTCTTGCTCCCCTTCCTCTTCCTCCCGATGAGAGTTCGGTCTTCTACTTCACTTTGTCTTGATGAATTGGATTCTAACATTGTCTCTTCTTGCACAAATTCATCCTAAAGATTATCAAAAGATGGCTTCTCATGAGAACAAATGCCTTTGACAAAGGCTTCCGAAGATCAAGTAAACCCATTCAAGATAATGGGCACCAACCCCTCCTCCTCCACTTTGTCCCTATGGAAGCGAACTAATCTCTCAATCATGTAATCCTTCCCAAGTGGCTAGCCATTGAATCTTTTCCACTCACAAAGATGGACAAGAGCTTGTTTCTCAAGATCATTTTACTAGATATGTTCCCACTCTAGTACAATGCAATCAAAGAATCATACATCTCCTTGCTAACAATGTTGAAATAGCGAAAAAAACAATGAAATGGACCTTCAATGAATCTTTACCAAAATAAATAATAAATAATAAATAAATAAAATTAAGATAAAATCTGAAATTAGAAGAGAAAAGAACAAGAGAGTGATGCCTCTAAACGAGTTACATTGGATCCTCTTTCACAAAAAGCACCCATAAAGGAAATTATGATTAAATTCAAAATCAAAACCTAGAAAAAAGAAAGAATGCATGACACCTCTAAAAGAAATTGCATGGATAAAGTGAACTCTTAAGATAGATTTTGTCTCTGATGCTAACATTTGGTCAACTTTGTCCGCAAGAAAAGGCAATTTGCCAATTTGTCTAATGTATAACCCAAGGGATTCTCCTATAGTTAGGAACCGGGAGGCAAAAGTGAGAAATCTATATCCATTGGAGGTGGGAAAAGCGATACAGATATCTCAAATCTTTCCAGTTCCACCATGTCTTTGTACGTCTTTTTGTTTCCACATTTATGTTTGTGTCGATGTGTTTCCATGTCTATGTTTGTGTGTGTCAACTCTGAGTCCGATCTTAGTTCGAGTCGTGACTAGATTGGATAAATATGTTAAAAATAAAAATTTATGATAAAATTTGAAATTTCAAAAGCACGAAAAAAAGAAAAGAAAAAGGAGAGTAATCCAACATAGCATAGCCTTTGTAATGTAAAACGAGAAGTAATCGAATAATAATCAAGTGGGTCACATATGGAAATGACATTGAAATCTGTTACACCACAATTTATTTACTTGGATAAGTGTATGTAAGTATTAAAGTGTGAAATCCATATGTTACACTAAGTCCTTTCATCCTTTGAAAATAGATAACACAAAAAAAACTAAGCCTTAAAAACCATGTAAAAAAGTTTGAAAGAAAAAATAATGACAATAATAGAAAACAAGCATTTGAAAATTATAGACATTTTGTCATTAAGAATTCCCCTTATGACAGCTTTCCAATGCCCAAAAATGTCAACATTATCATAAATGTGTAGGATGTGGAAGTCCACTTGCAAAGAGGCCATGCGAGGTTAGGATTAAAATGTTAAACAAGGTGAGGTAGGTTTATATTGGAAAAAATGAAGCCATAAAAATGTCCTTAAAAACACTATGTTCTTTTAGTGCAAGTGCTAAAATACAAAAAATTGTTGCGAGAGGACATCGTCCTACTTACAAACCCATTTTATTCGTAACATGGAATGCATATCATCTATGCTTTAGATAGAGTACCAGGCATTCTTTCTAAGACCAAAGGGCACTCCAGCCCATAGTACATATACAAACAAATGCACTCATAATTTCTAAGACCAAAGGGCATTATAGCTGATAGGATTTGGATGGTCAGATATTAGAAGAAATATGGTAATGCAAAACAATATTTTACAATACATCTTTACAGCAAAGTTCTATTAATTAGCATAAGGTCCTCTTCATCAATAGCCTCATGTGTCTTCTGATTTCATAACAGACATCATCTGTGGGAAGCTCATACCTACAGACAACACAAGTATTTTTGACCTTGAGCCATGGATGAATGCAATCCCAGTGATAAATGTGGGAGCAAGGCAAGTAGGTTACTACAGTACCGGCCTCAAAATCATCCCCACATACTGAACATTCTCTCTGCCTTTCTTCATATTTGGACCCAATATCATATTCAACTGAAGGAAGGCACAAAACACTTGCAACAGAGGCAGGACATGGATTCCCCTTCAAGTAGTTACTATTATTATTTTCTGAATTAGACAACAATCTGAGAAGCCTCTGATATCTGTTAACAATATCAACATATGAGCTGACACTGGCTGTCTGAATGTTGGGACCGGCCATCAATCCAGGCACGCAGAAACCCATTTTCAGAATATTGTCACTGATGTATTCTCTTATCGGTGACAGATAATGATTTGTGGGCAATTTACCCACAACGAAATTCTTATAGAGAAGTGGATTGACTCCGTATTTTCCAGCAGCTTCAAGGCATTCTTGACCCTGCGCTTCGTACAGGATGAGTAATATCAACGCAGTATCTGTATCCCCCCATACTCCATATCCCAATTCAGATACTGGATCCTTATTCTCATATCTTTTCACATTTAAACTGCTTGGCATGTTTTCCCTGTGATTACCAATAGAATATAATTGGCTAGAGCACAAAGGCTCTTGATCCCAACCAGATCTGCTGGAATTGATAAGCCCATCTGCCTCCTCCATATCCTCCATGAAAGCAGTGATTTTTCTCAGCAAACGCAGAGTAACACGCCCAACTAGCATCTTTTTGTGCTCACTAGAAAGGCTCTCAACGTACCCAATTATTCTCTCAGCTTCCCGAGAGGATTTCAGCATTGCCTGAAGTCTCTGGAATTGTATGCAACATTCAGAGGCCAGAGTCTGAGCCAAATTGTCCAATTCATGGCTTCCAAGACTCAGTAGACTTTTGTGAATCAAATCCGCTACTTCTTCCTTGTGTTCGGCCATGGAATTTCAGGTGACAAGCTTATAATTCGCTAATACAGCTCCTCTGATACCTCTTCTCCTTCGGTACGTTTTAGTATTCTTGTTCGTTATGTCTTCTCTTTGTCCAAGAACACCTGGCCTGCCTCTTGCTTAATTTGACATTTCAATTTTTGGAGTTTTCTCATTAGGATAATATTTGAAAATTTTAATCCGCTAAATAAATATTTGTTGCTTAGAGTTGTAGACGTGGTTTTTCACAAGTCCTCTAACTTTTGATCTCTTGAACACAAAGATATCTTTTGGTTGGTCTTAATGTTTTCCCAACGATTCATTGTGAAATATGTACTCGTCATTTATTCCCACTCATGCTTTGATTTCTTTCCTCAAAACTCAAGAAACACAAGAATGTGAAAGGAGAAAAACCCTCTCATGTCAACATAACAAATTAAGCCATATTACATGAGGAGATTTCTAAAGATGAATGAATTAAATTTATACCACTTGTTTCTTCGACTCAACTTGAAACACCATATACCACTTGTTTCTTCAACTCAACTTGAAACACCATTGAATATCTAAGTACAAAAAAGTTCAACCTCTTCTTTTTGTTAGGACTTTAAAGGTAACCTCGAACTAACTAGAGTAAGGGGTGTCAATTGGGATTTAGAAGATAAGATAACATGTAAGTTTGTTTGGGTTATCAAAATTAGACTATCTCAAATAACATCATGAAAGTAACCATTGCTTATCATGACCTTTTTTGCAAAAGAATCCCTACCAATGGCATGCCACTTGCTCTATCAACTCAGCTCGAAACACCATTTAACCTCTTTTTTTTGTTAGGACTTTAAAGGTAACCTCAGATTAACTAGAGTAAGGGGTGTCAATTGGGGTTTAGAAGGCAAGATAGCATGTAAGTTTGTTTGGGCTATCAAAATTAGACTATCTCAAATAACACCATGGAAGTAACCATTGCTTATCATGACCTTTTTTGCAAAAGACCCCTACCAATGGATATATTATTTGTGTGGGGTACTCCATGATGGTAGTGCAAGTGCTTAAGGGTTTAGCTTCCCCTTCAAGCACTTAAATGCAAATATTATGTGAAAAAATCATGTCCATCCTAGAAAAGTTTAAGGATATCAAATTGTCTATAACAAAAAGAGATTCAATGTAGACATCAATGCCATGATTATGAGACTACATCAATAAGAGAAAGCATTATAAATAGGTACGAGGAAATATATAGAAGATATTCCCTAGATATTTGAGCATGAATAAAGAAACATGCCCTACTAGGTAGCTTGGGGATATAAGCATTCTAAAACTTGCATGTAATTATGCACTTCAAATCCCCTAGAGGAAATATATGAACCCTTGAGGCCCACTCGAGACTTTTTTAATCGAGTCATGGTCATGTAGTATGTATTGCACCATCTCCTCTTGATCCTCCTCATAATGAAGTGCTCTCACCTTGATGGATTTTATTCTTAGTATAAATTTTTAGGACAAATTCCTAGCAATATCTAAGAGTCCCACCTTGACCCCTTGAGGACTAAGCAATCAATTGGGTTGGGTGTTAGGGAAGGAGCATATATGAATAAATGACCTACAAAGTGTGATCAAATCTTCCCCATCTTGGAAATGAACTAGAGTATCGTGAATCCAAAACTAGGTGAATATTCTAAAAATTCGAAGGGATAAATACCTAATGAAGATTATGACATTATGGGTTGATAATCTCTATGAGAAATGAATGAATTTTCTTAACAAACACAGAGTGACATCTCAATAAGAAACATTTTATGCCAAGTAGAAAGATGATAATGTAACCTATTGTTCTCTTGACTTTTTGATGTAATGTACCCATCACCCTTTCTAGCACATTCGAGGAAGAGAGGCAATTTTTTTAATCCTTTTCTTCTTTTGTACTAGCTTGGATGATTTCACATCCCTTACTATAGCTTTCCTCCCTTTGAAGGACTCTATCTTAGTTCCTTTGAAAGGTTACAACTATAGTGACCATCAACCCTTACTTGTAGAGCTTGACTAATCTAATCAAAAGACAACCCTGACTCATTCTATGAAATCTAGACTTGTCAACCCCCTTGAAAAATCAAAGAGACATCTTGATACATCCCAATGAACCATTAAGAGTCTTCAAAAGATCAAAGAAACATATCTTTCAATATGCCTCGATGGGTGTTAACACCTAAAAAGTGCTCACTAGCTCATTTCCTTACTCACATGACCCATTTGTCCACTTTTCCACCATCTGAGCCTCTGAAACCAACAAAAGGTCACCAAAAGACCTTAGTACACCCCTTTTTCCATTAAAAAAGATTATTTTTCCAAGAAAATCACAAAAAACCCTCAAAAAGGGTCCAAATTCCCAAAAATATTAAAAAGGGAATTAAAATATTATTTTTATTCAAAAAAGGAAAAAGGAGGGAAAATTACCTAAACCATGTTGGTCAATACCATTGGTTTCCACAAAACCACAAATGGTATTCCTCACCACCAAAACCTATAAAAAGGTGGTAGGGGCTCCTCATTTCACATCCTTCCATTATCTCATCCTTATGCTGCTGAAATCTCCCCTGAGCACTTTTAGCCATTGAAGCAACCTTGGAGAAAGAGACCTATTGGAGTTTGGAGCTACTCATCTTGGGAGTTGCTCAACATCAACCTTCACCATTGAAGGTAATATCGCAAGCACTTGCTTGCCCCCCACTTTTCAATACAAAAAATTATTTATTATGTTTCTTGTTCTTGATTTTGAAATGTTTACATTATTTGCTTAGATTCTTGTTTAGATCCATGAAAAGTATTGTTTATTTAGTTTATTGTTTTTATTTCTATTGAAACTGCTACTACTAGTTAGTAGGTGCCCATAGCACTAAGCTTGGTTGCAAAACCGAGCCAACAGTTTTTGGCGACTCCGCTTTGGTTTGAACTTTAGATCTCTAGCCTTGCCATTAAATCTTAGTTTTTATGAGTTTTTAACCATTAGATCCATAGATCTGCCATCTTAGACAGCAGATCCATTGCTGTTCTGAGATTTGGCCCCAAAAAACAGCCCTAAATTTTAAATTTCCGAGTTCGTTTCTCGTTTTCCGTGCACGGCTTCCGCCTCGCGGCTTTTTTCCAGACAGTCGCGCGGTCCATCGCGACTTTTCTGCATTTTTCCGCGCGGTCCATCGCGCCCTTTTTCCAGACAGTCGCGCGGTCCATCGCGACTTTTCTGTGTTTTTCCGCGCTGCACACCGCGGCTTCGCGGCCTTTTTCCGCGCTGTCCATCGCGACTGTGCGCCCAAAACCTGCGCGGTCCATCGCGACTGTGCGCCCAAAACCTGCGCGGTCCATCGCGACTGTGCGCCCAAAACCTGCGTGGTCCATCGCGACTGTGCGTCCAAAACCCGCGCGGTCCATCGCGACTGTTCGGCCAAAACCCGCGCGGCCCATCGCGGCTGTTCGTCCAAAACCCGCGCGGCTGAATTTTTTCATTCGGCCATCCCGATTTTGAAAAATATTTTTTACTGTACTTTCTGCCCATAGCACATTTTTTACAGTATCAAATTCTGCATATTTTCCAGATTTAGAAATTTTTTTTTTTTACTATTTAAAAGTGCATACATAGAAATCTTTTTAAAAATTTTCAAGAAAGTGAAAGAAAGATTCATTTTGCATTCTTTATCTAGATTCAAATTTTTTCTTGTTTACTTCTTTAGAATCTTGCCCTTAGCAAATTTTATTGAAACGAAGAAATCCATTTATTTCTTTTAGAAGTTTATTATTTGCTTTCAAAAATCCAAAAAATCCATTATTTTTTGAGTTATTTTTGAAAAAGCAATTTAATTTCTTTTAGTGAAAAAAGTCTTAAATATTTGCTTATTATTTTTCGAAAAGTCCTTTATTTTTTTGAAAAATTTCCCTTAAAGCATTTAATTTTTTCAAGTTCAGTTTACAACACCTCACGTGCACTCACACGATCACTTAATTGAACTAAGACTTAAAACTTACCCTAATTTGAACACACTCTTAACCCCACTTGGGGAACACAAAAAGAATTCTTGTAGCTAGGTAGTATTGGGGGGATAGGTGTTCCAATAACACCCCTCAGTTCATACATCTGAGACATAGAAGTTGTCCAATTAGGGAGCTAAAATCTCTTAGTACTTTTTGGCGCGGTCACAACCGGTTTGTGGGAAGGCCTCTCCCCTAGGAGGGTTGAAGTCGCGAGGATGGTTCCGGAAGCCTGAGTGGGATACCGAAACCCATTCAGTAACCGAAGGGCTACCATTCGCAGTTCTCGGGATATCCCTGTATTGGGATATTGCGATCAAAGGACCAAACGGCAGATTTACCTTTTCTCGACGCGTCATGAACGGAGTATCCTAGTAGCCTGTCTTTTTAGGATTGATTACCCGGTGTCCCTCCCGGTAGGGGGATATCTAGCCGTTGTCTCTACATTCATATTGTCTGACTTGGATTTCATCACCTTGCAGGGGATATCGTCTGTTTGAGTCACAATACTTTTAGATTAGGTGTTTGCATGATCTTTACCACCTTTTGAGTCTAGTTACACCTATTTTTTCTAGGAGCCGCTTGCATGTTGGTATTCTGACCGGTTGTTGCATTCCTCCACTTATTGTAGCACAGCTGCTAGAATAAGTGCATTTTTTGAGGATTGATTTTTTGGCCTGTGAGCCTTCTTTTTTCACTCCCCTTTTTGCACCCTTGGTTGCATTAGGGTTTTGAGTCTTTTACATATATATCACCACCTGATACTTAAAACAATTTTTACATAAAAACCATATTCTCACCATTGAGAATTCTAGACGTTCTCGTCGTCTACAGGGCGAACTCCCAGAGTTTAGTCCACTTGGCTCTCCACGTCACGGACGCAGAGCATTATCCCTTGATTCGACACATCGCCGATCATCTAGACGGTCATCCGATTCTGACATACCCCACTTCACCTTTGATTTGGAGGTAGAATCCGAAAACCCCACAGAGTTACCACCTACCACAATTATGTCTGGAACACCAGAAGATCCACAATTTACATTAACCATAGGTCAGACATCCGCAGACCTTTCTGCGGGGATACCGTCCATGACAACACCCACCCCCTTGGGTATGCCCAATATGGGTAACACTCCACATTTAGGAATGCCTAGCACAGGACCACAACCTGTCATGGGCATGCCCAACATGGGGGTCATACCCCCTTCGGTTTCCACAAACCCTATCCCAGGAATCCCTAGTACGATTCCTAACCCAAGTGTCACTCCTGTTGCACTTGGGAATGCTATCCCAGGAATCCCTAGTGCGATTCCTAACCCAAGTGTAACCCACGTTGCACTCGGTAGTAATATACCAGGAATCCCTAGTGCGATTCCTAACCCAAGTGTAACCCAAGTTGCACTTGGGAGTACTAACCCATATCAGGCCACACCTGTTGGAGGGCACATACCCGCCATACCTAGCATACCTATAGGAGCTACTGGACCCCTACACCATACCACAATGGCTAGACCAATCCCGGTTCCAATCACCACATCCGCTAGTCTACCATACATGGCAAGTCTCAACTTGCCAGATTTAGCTAGGCTTACGAATGACCCCATTAGGCATGATCCTGCTTGGCCCCATATGCCCACTAAGCTTCCCTCTGACATCCCTAAGTTTGAGGGAAAGGCCGGAGAAGACCCCCAGAACCACATCATGTCCTTCCATTTATGGTGTTCCTCCAACTCCATAGTGGACGACTCAGTCCGCCTCCGTTTATTACAGCGCACCTTCACTGGCTCTGCAGCCAAATGGTATATCGAGCAACCCCATGGGACGCATTCCACATTTACCTCCCTTGCCTCGACCTTCCTGCAGTTCTTTCAGCTACCAGTCCGCTATGATGCGGGCGTCGAAATCCTACTGTCTTGCAGACAGAACACGGCCACGCACATCACTGACCATATCCATGATTGGCGTCGGCGCCGAAGCCTATGCAAGATCAAATTAGACGACCGAATCTTTTTAGACTGGTTCCTTAAATCCCTCCTTCCCCTCATTGCGAAGGATGTAGCTTCTGAAAGACCCCAGTCGGAAGAGGAGGCCATCCTGAAGGCCCAACAGTTTGACCTTATCTATGCCCAGTCAGGATACCTATACACCATCATACCTGACGCCCCACGAGGCGACTCTGCACGCGGTGACACACTGGGGGCATCACATGCCGCTGATGGCATTATTGGCCAAATTACACCGCAAGCAAAACCTTTCAGTATGGTGAGCACCATGCCCGCCCCAGACCTTTCTAGGGCTACATCCAGTTCCGGAGCGACAACTTCTTATGCTCCAATAAACCAGACCCATCATGTTCATGGACCCTCTTGTCCACAACATTGTTATGGCCAAGCGCCATCAGCATATGTACCTCCTACATACTATGCTCAACCTACGGTACAAAACCCCATGCAGTTTCCACAACAGCCCATGCATTACCCACAACCGGTTGCACCGGCTAACCTCACACCTCCACCAGCGCAGGGGTACCAACAACCCCAACAGGCAACTGGACCACCTCCAGCTCCACCTGCATACTATCCACCGCAACCTGCTCCCGCACCTGCGGCTCCTCATAATCCCCCCAATGCTCAAGGGCATGTGTACGCACAACAACAGCAGCCCCAATATCAAAATAACCAACGCAACCAGGGTGGACAACCCAACCGCGGAAGAGGACGCAACCGTGGAAACAATCAAAACCGCAACCAAGCTCCACAGCCTACCCAGCCCCCGCAAAACAATAACGCGGCGCCCGCTCATCAGAATCCTGATCGGCCACCTAAGCAACCTAAAAATGCTAATTTACGGACAAACCATCCTTGTTCCATTTGCGGTGTCTATGGCCACTATACCCACGCTTGCCCACATCTCGAGCGAGCTCGACAACTATGGACAAATGACGCCCATCGTCAAGGGCAGGCGGCTCCTCAGCCACCACCCAACCCCCCACCACCTCCACAACAACCTCTGGTTCTCCAAAACCCCTTTCCAACACAAGGAGTGGTAAACACCCAGCCGTTAGCCCCCCAACAGGGCAACGTGCAACCACAACAAATAACTTACACAGCTCCTGATCAACCCATGTTTGATTCAGGTACCCACCACCTATTGATGATGTCCACCGCTGACGTCAATGTCCAAACCCGCCGAAATCAATACGGACCGACTTCTGAAGCCCCCCCCGCCGAAAAGGATACAACTGCTAATCCCACTGATCAGACATTGCGTCTACCTCAGGTTCCACTTGATGGCGCTTCTAAAGCACCTCGCTTCCCCCTTCGCCGAATCAACAACAACCCCAATGCACGAGCTGCATCCAATTACAACATCGTAGATGACTTAGCTCAATCTTCCGCAGCCATGTCTGCGTTAGAAGTCTTAAAAACCTGTCCTTCTCAGCGCAAGACTTTACTTTCCGCCATTGGGGCTATTGACCCAAATGATTCGAACTTGATGACCTTTGACTTAGACCAATCTGAACCACGGCTGCCTTCTACCATAGCAGTCCAAGTTTCCGTTTCTATTCGGAATCTTGTCATCCATCGATGTATCATCGACGAGGGTGCCTCCACATGCGTCATGTCCACTTTTGTTTGGCAAAAGTTGGGCTCCCCTGCTCTCCAGCAATCCACCACTGCATTGCGGGCCTACGACGGCCGGTCAGCTCAACCTCACGGTTTATTACCCAAGGTACCCGTCCAATTAGGTGGGAAGACCGTACTCATCGACATAGAGGTCATTAACGCCCAACTAGACTATAACCTTTTACTTGGCCGCAGTTACATGTATGCCATGAAAGCGGTCGCCTCCTCCGTCTTCCGCACCATGATGTTCCCCCATGAGGGCCGCGTGGTCAAAATTGACCAGCTCACCTACTATGACCCCAACGCCCCTGCAGCACCGGAGAATGTTCTCCCCATGATTGAACAACCCGCTTCTAGTGCTGTTACCTCCTTTGTGTCTTCTGTGGCACCCGGACTGTATTCGGATACACCAATGACCTCTACATTCCAGGCCATTCCACCACCGTCACCGGAGACCCAAGTCGCAAACCTCTGTACTGTTTCGCAGAATACGCAAACACCCGGCGGTCAACCACCATTGATCCCCAGTCACATTGGTGTTACACCCATCCACACCATCCCCTTCCTATTTCCTCCTTCGGGCGTAGTAAGCGCCCCGGTTATGGCTACCCTTAGCCTACCCGGGCTAACATTGGGATTACCCGTGTGGTATATTCCGCCTCCCGTTCGATTACCGACACCAGACGTCATCCTCCAACCGGTACAACCTATTGTTACCACAAATCAACCTCCCCCTGGCGTCGCGATCCCTTCGTCGGCAACGACACCTCCTCCTAACCTCAATATTCCTTCGTCGTCAATGAAACCTCCTCCGGGTCTCACGATTGCGTCGACGTCAAAGGATCCCCCTCTCCTTGCTAAGCCCACTGGGGGCAGAGGTCCACAACCCTACACTGCCATACCACCTCCTAAGGCAGCCAAACCCCCACCGGTGTTTCGAGCTCCCCCCAAATGTTCATTATGCGATGAAATTGGCCATCCAACTCATCAATGCCCACATTTACCGGCACTCCAAGAACATATGAATATGTTGGACGATGACATCGGCATCCCGGTAGTCAAATTAGAGCCACCTCTACAGTCTCGCGACAAATCACTGCGCACTAACCATCCTTGTGCTATATGCAGTGTCTACGGCCACTACTCACACCATTGCCCTGATCTACCAGACTATAGAGCAGCGCTGTACGAGTTAAACAATGCCGATTTAGAGATATCTCCTCCCCTCACCGAGGAGATTCACCCTCCACCATCATCCTCGTCCGAAGAAGTCAATACGATATATATGATTTCGACAACCTTCAAACCAGAACCCCTCGATTTATGGTCTGACTACTTCAATACTGACGAGCAGATTTTGGAAACACTCACTGCACCCGACTACCCTTGGGATGATATGCATCATCGCTCGTACTTCCTCCCGGAAACATCTACCTCCACCGCATCCAACCAGCTATCAGTCGAGTCGAAAGACTTCATACCTGCTAAGGTCGATTGGTTAAAGGACCCCATCCCAGCACCGGATGCCTTTGAAGAAGGGAACATGTCCAAAATTTCCCCCACCATACAGATAGACATTTCCATAACACCAGGGAAACCTGAGCTCATCTCGCTGGGCGCATCTTGCACTCAAGCAGAAACTCAGGCATACAAAAAACTCTTTCAAGAGTTCCGAGACGTCTTCGCCTGGTCCTATACCGAGATGCCTGGTCTCGACCCCGCCATCATTGAACACCATATCGATACATGGCCGGAAGTACCCCCTGTTCGTCAGAAACAGCGACCTATTCACCCTGCCAAGCTCCCCGCTGTCAAGGCTGAAGTCGAGAAACTTCGAACAGCAGGTTTCATCTACCCTATTCCGTACACCACATGGGTGTCGAACCCCGTCCCTGTCAACAAAAAGCAAGGCACCCTTAGAGTATGCACTGATTTCCGCGACCTAAACCACGCTTGTCCAAAAGACAATTTCCCCACGCCATTCATTGACCAACTCATTGATGAGTGTGCGGGCCATGAGGTCCTATCCTTCATGGACGGGTTTTCCGGATACAACCAGATTCACATCCGCAAGGAGGATCAGTACAAGACTGCCTTTACCACCCCATGGGGCACCTTTGCCTATCGAGTCATGCCCTTTGGCCTTAAAAATGCTGGTGCCACTTTCCAGCGAGCCATGACCTACTGCTTTCACGACTTGGTCCATATCCTGCGGGTCTATCTTGACGACCTCACAGCGCGTTCCCGAAAACGATCAGACCACCTTAGCGACCTCCGGCAAGTTTTCCTGCGTTGTCGTAAATATAAAATCCGCTTGAACCCACACAAGTGTGTCTTTTGCGTCCCGGCAGGCCGGTTGTTGGGTTTCATTGTTTCCCAGGACGGGATCACCGTTGATCCCCTGAAAGTCAAAGCCATCTTAGAACTTCCCCCTCCTCGCACGCTTCGCCAGCTTCAGAGCTTGCAAGGTCGGTCCAATTTTCTTAGGCGCTTTGTTCCTGATTACGCCACCAAAGTCCATGGATTCTTACGCTTACTTCGTACCCACATACCCTTTGTCTGGGACGAACAAGCAGACACGGCATTCGAAGCCCTCAAGAAGGCTCTCACACAAGCCCCCTTGATATCCCCACCGGATTTTTCCCAAGACTTCACCCTTTACGTCTCGGCATCCGAACATGCCGTATCCGGAGTTTTGGTCCAAGAAGATGCTTCCCACAAAGAGCATGTAATTTACTACGTCAGCCAGACCTTGTCTGGCCCACCTCTACGTTACCCATACGAGGAAAGATTAGCCCTAGCTGTAGTCTTTTCCGTACAGAAACTACGACACTACATTTTGCTTAGTCATACCACGGTCGTGGCCGACTCCAACCCCATGGTCTACCTCCTCACCAGGAGACTCCTTCAGGGTCGTGTCGCTAAATGGGTCATTATCCTCCAGGAATATGACCTTACTTTCAAGACTCCCAAAAGCACCAAAGCCCTCGCGCTTGCTCACTTAATTACAGATCTCCCGTCCTCTTCGACATCACCCGTTATCCATACGGACCTGATTGACGAGCAGATCTTCGTCATTTCGTCGGACGACCCTTGGTACGGAGACATTTTGACTTACCTCCGTACGCAAAAATTCCGACCACACATCGATCGTGATGGACGCCGTCGCATACGACACCACGCACCCCGATACCTACTTATCGGAGATGTACTTTACCGACGCGGCGTTGATACTATCTTACGCCGCTGCCTATCCCATAGTGAGGCAGAACAAGTCCTCAATGATTGTCATAGCGGTGCCTGTGGAGGCCATTTCTCCGGCATGGCTACCGCCCAGAAAATCATTCGGGCAGGTTATTTTTGGCCATCGTTGTTTACTGATTGCATCACCGCAGTCAAGCATTGCCAGAACTGCCAGCTCTTTGCCCCCAAAGCAAGAACCCCCCCTGCCCCCCTTCATCCAGTCATCACTGTTGGACCATTCTGCAAATGGGCCATAGACTTCCTCGACTGCAACCCCCCGTCAGCCGGCGGTCACAAACACATCATTGTGGCCGTAGATTATTTCACCAAGTGGGCAGAAGCCATGCCAACCTATAACTGCAAAGCCGACACCGCGGCGCGGTTTTTCTTCAACCACGTCATCGCTCGTTTCGGAGTACCACAACAGCTAGTCTCTGACCACGGCTCTCACTTCGAAGATGCCGTCTGGAAAGAATTATCAACCATGTTGAAATTCGAACACCATTTCTCTTCCGCTTACTACCCCCAAGGAAACGGCCAAGTCGAAGCGATCAATAAAATCTTGAAGACCATTCTCCAACGCACTGTAGACAAGCACAAGTCCAATTGGCATCACATGCTTTTCCCAGCACTCTGGGCTTACCGCACATCAACCAAAACCGCCACCGGTTTTACCCCTTTCCATTTAGTTCACGGTGTCGAATCTGTCCTCCCTATTGAGTGCCAGATCCCAGCTTTACACATCGCCGTTGAGCTCCTACCAGATACTTCCCCGATCGAGCAACGTTTACTGCTCCTAGAGCAGGCCGATGAAGATCGGCGCACAGCCATTCAAAACATGGAAGCCGCTAAACAAAGATCGAAACTAAGTTACGACAAACGCGTCCACCCAAGAACCTTTTCGGAGGGAGACCTTGTCCTCGCTTACGATCAAGCTCATGATAAAACCGGAAAAGGGAAGTTCGTGTCTATGTGGCAAGGCCCCTACATCATACACACCTGCCTCGGGCAGGGGGCATACATTCTGACCGATTCAGAAGGCAACACCTTACGCAACCCACGCAACGGGTTGTACCTTAAAAGATTTTACCCATAGAAAATCTCATGGACACCATCGTCCATTTTTTAGTATAGGCATACGTTTTTCGTTCACAAATTTTTTTCAAAAAACCTAAATATTTGTTTTCCCTGCATGACCACAGATGGAGCCTCTTCCACTCTGCCATATCGGTTTCGCTGATGGTGCAAGCCGTTGGTCTCCCAATCTCGCCTCCGCAGCTTGGGTAATATACTCCCCTTCACATGAGTTAATTCACATCGATGGAGTATGTTTAGGTGCCGCCACCAATAATCAAGCTGAATACGATGCCGTGACCGGTCTCCTTGCCGCTGCTCTCCAGATGAGCATACGTCACCTCAACGTTTTCTTGGACTCACAGCTCCTAGTTTCCCAGCTCAACAATGATTACCAGGTACGCGATCCCTGTCTGTTCAGAAAATTCCTGCGCACTAAACAAATGGTTAGACAGTTTGAATCCATTACATTCACACATGTCCCAAGACACCTCAATAGTGTAGCAGATAATATGGCCAACAGTGTCCTCGACTGGCACACCAATCACATCATGTCATATCCATAAACAAACATGCACCCAGGTGCAAAACATGTGCCTCCACGGGCATATACAAAAAACCAATATTGCATCCACGTGCATAACATGTGCCTCCACGGGCATAAAACAAACCAAAATAATGCATCCATGTGCATAGCATGTGCCTCCACGGGCATATATAAATCTACAAACACACTGCATCCACGTGCATAACATGTGCCTCCATGAGCATATACAAAAGACAAAGTGCATCCACGTGCATACACATCAAAATATCCAAAGTATATATCCACATATATATACGAACCAAAAAGTCTACATGTCATAAGTGCCCTCAGCACTCGATATACACAAAATACATCTGTCATACAAAAATGCTTCCCCATATGCTCATGAGCATTTGGGGGCAAGTACAATGACGTCTAATCATCAGGATCCTCCGGATCCTCAGGATCCTCCTCCGGCTCCTCCTCCGACTCCACCTCCGCTGGCCCAGCCGGGTCACGACGACCCCGAACTCGCCGCTCGGCTGGCCCTGCTGGGTCGTCCCTCAGACGTATCCTCCCCGCGGCCGGCTCTGCCGGAGCATCTCCTCCACCACCCCCGTGTCTCGCAGCAAGCACCGCTGCCCTCAACAACAGTGACTGCCACTCGGGCGGTGCACCGAGACATCCCTGCAAAATGTCCCGATCAAGGTCCCTCCAGCCATCCTCCGGAAGTCTAGCTACGATCCGGGCCAAAGTCCGTCGAACACCATCTATAGCATCGTCCTGAGGGCCAACCCCTCGCCCACGGGCTCCAAATCCTCCACCACGAGGAGGACGTACAGGTACTGGAGGACGCGCAACCACTATCGCCCGCCCCTGCCGAGCCACATAGTCAGGTGGTGGTACCGGACCAATATCTGCACAAAGCAAGTAGAACCATCAGATACTATACAACAGACATCATCATGATCAATCATAATACATATGGTATAAAACATCACATAAGACACAAAAACATACCGTCTAAGCTCCAGGCCTGTCCTGGGGCACGTGGCATCTCCGGGTCTCCCCGGTAGTCCATACCGGCGTATGGATAGTCCTCGATCACCAGTGGCATCTGCTCCCACTGCTGGAAAAAATCCTCTGTAAAGAAGCCACGGATACCACCGCCAGCACGAGGCATCATCTGCCCCCACCTCATCATACGAGGCTCGCTAGGTAGACCAGCACGAACCGGTACGTGTGGCCGTAGGGTCGGCACCCGCTCAAAGAAAAAACAACATAAAAATGAGGCGTAACAGAACTCACCTCCCTCTCTCACGGCCTTGTCCAGATCTCTCCGGACACCGGCCAAGAACATCTGAGCCCAAGCATAGTAAGTACCCCGTAGAACGGAGTCCACCATCACCGTCTGCCCCCCAGACATACGATGTGGTGCAGCAGCACCCAAAACCCTCAGAACGCAGGCACCAACGGCCCGCATATCCCACTCACGTAGGAACTTCAGACTGATAGAGCTGTTTACCAAAACAGCGTCATCCCCACAAAAGGTCTGTAAGAGGTCCTCCATATCCACGCCTGGAGGCAACCTCGGAGAGATATCACCCACCTCACCCAAGCGAGGCAAACCGGTCAAAAAATATACATCAGTGAGAGTAATCTCCAACCTCTCACCACCAATAATAAAGGCACCCTCTGCCGGCACCCACCACTGAACGAGCTTGTTCAGGAGTCTCCTCACTGAACGGATATAAGGTATCTGAGCGAACTTCAAGAGTCCGCTCATGGCTAAAGTCTGTCTCACCCCCCCATCATCCTCGATCCTCGCCACAATCTCGGCATCAATATCTCTCTCCCGCCATACGGACTGAGCCCTCCGCAACATCCTGCCAAGAAAACACAGAAAATTTTAGCCCCAGCATAAAAATTTTTAAAAAAAAATCTCATCGCGGCTTTTTCACAAAAAGCCGCGATGACCATCGCGGCTTTTCCACAAAAGCCGCGATGACCATCGCGGGTTCCATGAAAAAACCCGCGATGAACATCGCGAGTTTCGTCCAGACAGTCGCGATGAACATCGCGACTGTCACCCATGAACACGCGATGAACATCGCGGGTTCCGACCTCACAGTCGCGATGAACATCGCGACTGTGAGTCTAAAACCCGCGCGGTTCATCGCGGGTTCCGCCCCGAAACCCGCGCGGTTCCACGTTGGAGAGTCAACGTGGAGTTTCGCGGCTTTCGGGGGCCCACCGCCAACTAAAAAAGACATAATTGACTAGGTTAAGGCGAATAGAGTTACCTGCAACTCGCTAAATCGAAAACCAACGGTGAAATCTCCCGGAAATCGAGAAATAGCTCTGACTGCTCTATCAAACTCGCACGTGACAATGACAAGTCATATTGGGCCCCACGTCCTATTTATAGAAATTCCACAAATTTCAAACAACCATTGCGGTGTCATACGAAGTCCATTTCTCAAACCGTTGGTACCGTTGGGATCAGCACAGTGGGAACTTCATAGAGGTTCCTTCCGTTTCCCGTTTTTTCCGGGGTCCATTTTTGACCATTTTTTAGCCCCTCTGGTGGCCTCGGTTTGCGTGCCACATCGGCCGTACTCCGTTTTCGAGGTGCCTTATATGGCCGGATTCAGTTTTACGCGCTCGTGATGATGCTTGAGACCATTTCTCGCTCTCACCTTTAGATTTTCCGGGCATTTTTTCCCACGCCCCCTCGTCGCCTCGGTTTGCGTGCCACATCGGCCGTTCTCCGTTTTCGATGTGTCTTATATCGCCGGATTCAGTTTTCCGCGCCCTTGATGATGCTAGAGACCATTTCTCGCTCTCACCTTTAGATTTTCCGGGCATTTTTCCCACGCCCCCCTCGTCGCCTCGGTTTGCGTGCCACATCGGCCGTTCTCCGTTTTCTATGTATCTTATGTCGCCGGATCCAGTTTTCCGCACAGATGACGATGCTTGAGACCTTTTCTCGTCCTCGTCGAACCATTTTTGTTCGGTATGATTTTACCCCTTTTCCGGGCCGAGCAACCCCTTTTACGAAAAAGGCACTTAGGGAGTTTCTGTTAAGCTCTTTTCTGACTCCTAAAACAATGAAAAGATCGCCGAGCAATCTTGCTTCCTTTCATGCTCGATAAACGTATCTGAAAGGGCGTCTACCTGGTATAAGTTTACCCCTTTTCCGGACCTTGTAGACTAATTACGAAAAAGGTATACTCTAGTCACATCGGCTAGAAGAGTTCTCCATTCGCATCATTTTATACTTTTTCGGGCCTCGGAGACTAAACTTACGAAAAAGAAACACCAACAGAGTCCACTTACTGTTTTCAGACTCTCTAAACATGAAAGCAACCATGAGCATGCGCCGTCCTGGGCTCACAAAATCCACAAGACCGTACCATTTCAGAGCACACTTTTATCCCTTCTTGAAGCTCATTAAAACTATGAAGAAGGAAGAAGGGTGCCTCTTGGCGCCACGACAGATCATATATACTCGCTAGCAGCTTCCCCTTTTGGTCGCCTTTGTTCAGAGTATTCTGCAGTATGTCACCCTGAAACTCCCTCGACAGCTACCATCAGCTTGTCCTCCCCCCCCAGAGTCAATATATACCATTCAGTCAAAGCTATGATCCCTGCACCTACAAGTCAGTTCCCTACGCTGCCAGGTCAACCATGTCATCATGCTCTGAACAAAGGAAGTTTGAGTCTACCCTATTTTTTGACCCAGTTATTTCCCTTCCCCACAAGTATGTCAGTCCTACCAGCAGTACTCATCACTTCAGTTTACACCTCGCGCTCCTAGCAAGGATACATCATTGCCTTGTTAGTTGCTAGTCTCCCTCTGTCGACGACAACCACATTTATTCCAGAGGATAGACCTAGAGGCCCCTGTGTCTTGGACTCATTACCATTTATGATGAGTACCTACGGATCATTTCGAGAGGAATCCTCAGTACCTCTCCCAATGGTTGTTTCTCAAATGCTCGACTTCAACACCTTGATCGCATCGTTGAGACTCGCACAGGGTATTGGTCCGTTCAGTTATTAGTCGAAGACCCCGGATACCTCCTGACTCCTCCACATTTGAGAGTCTTCCTATGGATAATATCAGTTACACTTTTCCTATAGTTATCCGGGCTGCGCATGGCGATGATATTCAGATTCACACCTGATTCATACTCCCTTGAGTATACAGTTACATTTATTCCCAGATTTGACTCATAGTCCTTGAGTCCCTACGGATGTTGGACACCTTCAGTTTCAGCAGTTCCACAGTTGATCCAGTGTATCAGTTATTGAGATCATTCTTATTGCGATCATTCATGATCATGAGTATATCCCACAATCATGTCCCCTCTGGACCATTATGATGTACCAGTATATTTCTTCACGTATTAGATCCCCCTTCTTGGGACTAATTGTTTTGTATATGCCTTGATACGAGCATGGGAATGCCCGCCTCGTCCTTTATCAAAGATTATACCTCATTCATATTGAGGCCATGTAATATTTTTTGTTTTTGCAGCTTCCAAGGGCCGTGGCTCCAGTCTCCAAACGGTCTCTTCTCTCCCCTAAAACCCAGAAAAAGGACAAAAGAACTATGATGTCTATCGGCCATACGATGAGCTCCTGCCCTCACACATCAGGGGGCAATCTGTTAACACCTAAAAAGTGCTCACTAGCTCATTTCCTTACTCACATGACCCATTTGTCCACTTTTCCACCATCTGAGCCTCTGAAACCAACAAAAGGTCACCAAAAGACCTTAGTACACCCCTTTTTCCATTAAAAAAGATTATTTTTCCAAGAAAATCACAAAAAACCCTCAAAAAGGGTCCAAATTCCCAAAAATATTAAAAAGGGAATTAAAATATTATTTTTATTCAAAAAAGGAAAAAGGAGGGAAAATTACCTAAACCATGTTGGTCAATACCATTGGTTTCCACAAAACCACAAATGGTATTCCTCACCACCAAAACCTATAAAAAGGTGGTAGGGGCTCCTCATTTCACATCCTTCCATTATCTCATCCTTATGCTGCTGAAATCTCCCCTGAGCACTTTTAGCCATTGAAGCAACCTTGGAGAAAGAGACCTATTGGAGTTTGGAGCTACTCATCTTGGGAGTTGCTCAACATCAACCTTCACCATTGAAGGTAATATCGCAAGCACTTGCTTGCCCCCCACTTTTCAATACAAAAAATTATTTATTATGTTTCTTGTTCTTGATTTTGAAATGTTTACATTATTTGCTTAGATTCTTGTTTAGATCCATGAAAAGTATTGTTTATTTAGTTTATTGTTTTTATTTCTATTGAAACTGCTACTACTAGTTAGTAGGTGCCCATAGCACTAAGCTTGGTTGCAAAACCGAGCCAACAATGGGCTCTTTGAAAGATTGAAAGAACACAAACTTCGATATGACCCAATGAGCTCTTCAAGATATCAAAGGAACACAAACTTCGATATGACCCAATGAGCTCTTCAAGATATCAAAGGAACACAAACTTCGATATGACCCAATGAGCTCTTCAAGATATCAAAGGAACACATCTTTCGATATTCCATAGTGAACCATCAAGGCTCTTGCAAATAACAAATCCATTTCAAAAATCTCACTTGATAGAAAACCCATCGTGCCACTTCTAATGTAATTCTTTTGAGTCTTAAATGTCAAAGTCTGAACTAGTTGCCATTCAAAGTTACCACTTTGGATGCAACAAAGGGAACTTTACTCAATTCCAAAACCTCAAGATTTGAATATCCTTCATTGAATCGAAGGCCCTACTTCATATTGGTGCTTGTCCTATGGCCACACCAATATGAACAACAATTTGAATTGATATATGGCCACTTCCATCTAGCTTAAATACAACACATACAACCCCATACATAACATAGATCGACACAAATGCACTAAGGCAAATCAAATTATAAAGGCTCACAACCAATCATTGCAATCCTTGTAGAAACATAAAACATTATATAGAAGGATTTATTAAAGCCAAACAAGATATGCTTACAATACAACAATCATGCATACAATATCATACATTCATGAATTTCACTCCAATTTCACATGTAAGCAACATAACATAACTTTAGATTTAGAAATGAGAATTAAGTAATGAAAATCATTGTAGAGATGGTAAACTTGTGTTGGAGAATCAAGGAATTAGATAGATTAGAGAGATATTGATCCCAAGAAGAGGTGGTGTCTAGTCTAGACATTGTTACGACACTTAAGCACAAGCCAACATAACACAACCGAAAGAACATCAAAATGCATTATTGTTGCATATGCTATCATAAAGGATATCATACCTATTTCTACTTTCTTATGTCAACCCAAAGGCACATCCCTTTATAGAACCAAGATGCAACAAACTCCCTTCAAGTGAGGAAGACTAGGTCCACATATTTTGGTCATAACACATAATGGCCTTCATGATTTTCTCCCTAGTTTGTGCCATAGTGAACTACTATGTTCTAACGACCTGACTAGGTGAATGCTTATTTGATCGACTAGTCAACTACTTAATCGACCACTCAAATGACTCTTCTAGTATACTATTCACTGCCAACTATCTATATCTAGAAGATCTAGATTTATGATGAACTAGCAAAGCCTATAGTTCCAACACTCCCATATCAAAACAATGCTCTGGATATTCATGAGATGAAATTACTTCTGCACCCCCCCCATAATTGCAACCTCCTAAATCCCAAGAATGGATTGAAGTTTCACAAACTTAGCTTTTGAGAATGACTTTGTAAGTATATCAACAATTTGATCACTAGTTATGTAATATACAAGATTCGCAATGTTATCTTGTACTGGCTATAATGGGTAATCAAATGAAGATACACATGCTTCATCTTGCTATGTGAAAGAATATTGTTAGCAACATGTATCACACTTTAGTTATCACAAAATACTATAGTCATTGTGTCAAATGGAAAGCTAATCCCTCTCAAGAGCTGTCAAATCCATACCACCTTTGTGCCAACATTAATTGCACCATGATATTTAGCTTCTGTCATCGGAAGATATACCACATTGTTCTTTTTGCATGACTATAACATGGGTCCAAAAATAAGAAAAAACACTTAGACATATGTAGAATTCTTGTCATCATCATCCCCTGCCCAGTCCGAATATGTATAATTGACCAATGGGTCTGTTGTATTAGTGCGATATTTTGTACCAAGTCAATAAGTGCCCTTGATAGAACATACAATTATCTTTGTGGTCTTCTAGCTGCTTTTTCACAAATTCCACATAAATCAATAAACTACACTAATATAAAAGGAAATATCAAGTTGAATGCAAGTTAAATAAATTAGGCTACCAACCAACTATCGATAGAGAGTCACATATACTTTGACAAATTACAATCTTTGGTCAAATTTACTCTCTATTGAAAATGTGTAGCACAAGCTTTACAATCTTCCATATTGAATCTTTGCAAAAGACCCATTACATACTTAGGTTGAGAAATAAAGATACCATCCTCCATTTGTAAAATTTAGATGCCCAAAAAGAAATGTAAGAGAGCAAGATGAATCATTTCAAAGGTATTAGCCAATTGTTTCTTCAAACCCATTGCAACAATTAAGGTTTCACCATTTACATGTAAAATATAAATGATGTGGTCTAATTCACATCGTTTGAAACCAATATTGATAAGGACACGATCAATCTTCTCATACTAAGGCTTGAGGGCATGTTTCAAACCTTATAGATATTTCCTGAGTTGACGAAAAATACTGGCACCTTTCTCAAAACTAGAATTTTGCTCCATATTGATTTCTTTAATATTATTTCCATGAAGAAATGCACTTTTGATATCCATGTAATTAACCCCCATCCAAGTTAAGCAACAAGTGAAATAATCAATCGAACATAATTCATATTTTTGATAGGGGAAAACGTTATAAAAACAGGATCGCAGAGCAATAACAATAAACAGAAATGCAAATATAATCACACACACATTACAAGAGAGACACATATATATCGTGGTTCACCCCAACTTGGGCTACGTCCACACTGAATTTGCCATTCCTTATTATTATTACTGCCCAGCAAGGTGAAGGGATACAACCTGCAGCACAGCCGCTGCACTTCCTCTTCTCTGTCTCACAGTCTCTCTCCCGATCTTAGAGATCTTTACAATGCATAAAACCTAATACATCAACCCTAGCCATATTACAATGTCTTTCTTTTATAGGGAAAATACAATGGGAAAAAATACCACGGGATACCCAAAACCATGGGCCAGCAAAACAGTTGGCGAAAACAACCCCAAAAATTTTTCTCGGGGGCATTGCCCCGAACCCTGTTCGCGGGGGCTCCACCCCCATGACTTGGGGGCGTTGCCCCCAAACCCCTTTTTTCGAGGCATTGCCCCGAACCCCTAAAATGCAAAATGGGTGTACAGTCCTCTGGGGTGCACGACTAAGACAATATCATTTATGAGACTGGAAGATCTAGCTCCACAATCAATAATCTCCCACTTGGAGACTGATCACAGCAACTCCACCACTGCTGCACTTGCTGGACTTGGACTTGGCAAATTTCTCCTCTTCACCTTCATGCTAGAAGGCCAACTGAAACCGAGCAAGAACTCGATTTATCTCTCGTCACTACCTTTGTGAACATGTCTGCAGGATTTTGGCTAGTATGTATCTTTTCCAGCTTCAACAGTTCATTTTCCAGAATAGAGCGTATGAAAAGGTACTTGAGCTGTATATGTTTAGTCCTAGAATGGAATGCTGAGTTCTTTGCAAGATGAATGGCAATCTGGCTATCACTATACAACCTGCTATCCTTCTTCTTCTTACCCACTTCCTCCATAAACCTCTGCAACCAAATCATCTCTTTACTAGCCTCTGTAATAGCAACATACTCTGCTTTCATTGTTGAAAGTGCAACAACCTTCTGCAGTTTCGAAATCCAGCTTACTGTTGTTCCACCTACAGTAAACACATACCCTGTGGTGCTCCTCCTGCTATCCTTATCACCTTCCATATCTGCATCAACATATCCCTGTAGAACAGTGTCTGAACCTCCAAAAAATAATTCCTGAGTGGTGCTACCTCTCAAATACCTGAGAATCCACTGTACTGCCCTCCAATGTTCTTTACCTGGATTGTTCATATATCTGCTCAACTCCCACTGCATGTGAAATATCTGGTCTTGTGCACACCATGGCATACATCAAGCTGCCAACTGTTGATTGATAGGGAATCTTGGACATGTAATTGGTCTCTTCCTGTGTCTTGGGACACATTTCCTTACTTAGACTGAAATGGCTGGCCAAAGGTGTACTAACTGGTTTTGCATTCTGCATTTTGAACCTCTCCAACACCTTTTGTATGTACTCACCCTGAGACAATGTCAATTTGCGATTTTTCCTGTCTCTTGTTATTCTCATACCAAGGATTTGCTTTGTAGCACCCAAATCCTTCATCACAAATGAATTAGCTAGCTTCCTTTTGAGTACATTTATATCCTGCATGTTAGACCCTGTAACAAGCATGTCATCCACATACAATAACAAGATAATATATCTTCCATTGTCTAGCTTCTTGAAATAAACATAGTGGTCAGAATGATATCTACTATAACCTTATTCTGTCATAAACCTGTCAAATTTTAAATACCACTGCCTTGGAGCTTGCTTCAAGCCATACAAACTCTTTTTCAACCTACATACTAAGTTCTCCTTACCTTTGACCTCATACCCTTGTGGCCGCTGCATATATATCTCTTCCTCCAAATCCCCATGGAGAAAGGATGTTTTTACATCTAACTGTTCAAGATGCAAATCTTCGACCGCCACTGGACATAAGATAGTCCTAATTGAAGTCATCTTAACAACAGAAAAAAATATTTCATCAAAATCAATACCTTTCTTCTGTGCAAACCCCTTTACAACAAGTCTGGCCTTGTACCGCTTCTTACCTCCTTCTTCTTCCTTCAACCTGTAAATCCATTTGTTCTGCAATGCTCTTTTACCAGCAGGCAACTGAATCAGATCCCAAGTCTGGTTTCCTACCAATGAGTCCATCTCCTCATTCATGCCTTGCTCCCACTTCTTTCTAGTTTCCACCTGCATTGCTTCCTCATAACGTTCTGGTTCACCAACATCAGCCATTAACAAATAATACATTGAAGGAGAGTATCGTTCAGGGAGTCTACTTAACCTGGTAGATCTTCTTGTAGTTGCAGGAGTTTCAGATACTTGCTGTTGTTCTTGATTTTTTGGCACCTTTGGAACTTCATTTTCTTGAATTTCTTCAAGTACTGTGTACTCTGTGGTTTCCTTTTCCTGTTTCTTTCCCTGCAACTGATCTTTATACATGACCTTTTCATTGAATATCACATCTCTACTCATGATGATTTTGTTATTTTCATAATCCCATAAGCGATAACCAAATTCATCAACCCCATATCCAATAAAGGTACATTTCTTGGATTTAGCTTCAAGCTTTGTTCTATTTTCTTTATCAATATGGACAAATGCTTCACAACCAAATGTTCTCAGAAATGAGTAGTTTACCTTTTTATCTGTCCATGCCTCCTCTGGAATACCACCATCCAAAGCACTTGAAGGTCCTTTGTTTATTAAATAAACAACAGTATTTACAACATCCGCTCAAAACTGTAAGGGAAACCCTGCATGCAGTCTCATACACCTTGCACGCTCCATGATCGTTCCGTTTATCCTTTCTGACACACCATTCTCTTGTGGTGTTCATGGGACTACCTTCTCTCTACGAATCCCATGGTATGAACAGTAACTATCAAACTCCTTGCCACAGTATTCACCTCCATTATCAGATCTGAGACACTTCAACCTTTTCCCTTTCTCATTCTCAACCAAATCTTTCCACTTCTTAAAAGTAGCAAACACATCAGATTTCTGTCTAATGCAATAAACCCAAGTTTTCCTAGTTGCATCATCAATAAATGTAACATAATAATGAGAGCCACCAAGAGATTGTACCTGAGCCGATCCCCATACATCTGTATGCACTAGCTCTAACTTTTCATTCTTCTTTTGTTTCCCAACCCTGAGAAATATGACTCTCTTCTATTTTTCATAAACACAGTTTTCACAGAATTCCAAACTTACCTGCTTCAAATCTGGCGGCAACCTCCTTGAGTGGACAATCTGCATCCCCTTCTCACTCATGTGGCCAAGCCTATGATGCCACAATGTTGTATCTGTTCCTGTGGAAGCTAAAGAGATAGAATGGTCAGTATTATGAGGACATAAATACAACGTACCTATCTTGTTTCCTTTTGCTATCACCATTGATCCTTTAGTGATCTTCCACCACTTTTCTCCAAATGTAGATAGACAGTCGCCATCTCCCAACTGCCCTGTTGAGATCAGATTTCTTTTCATAGCAGGAATATGCCTAACATCTTTAAACAGCCAGTTAGTTCCATTCTTAACTTTTATCCATACCTTACCCATTCCAACAATTTTACATGGCTCATCATCACCCAATAAAACATGTCCAAAATTGCCAGGAACATACTCATGAAAGTATTTCCTATGGGGTGTAGCATGACATGAAGCTCCTGAATCTACTACCCAATAATCACTAGTATTATCTAATGAAAGAATCAAAGCATCTTGTAACACATCACCTGCTACATTTGCTTCCTAGGTAGTTTCCTTCTATGCATCTCCTTTCTTCTTTAGAGATCTGCAGTCTTTCTTCAGATGTCCTTTCTTTCCACAGTTCCAACACTCTGTTTTTCCCAGTCTGGACTTGGATCTGTCCGTTTTAGACTTGCCACTGTTACCTTGGCTCTTTCCTCTCTCCTTTTGTCTTCCCCTGCTCTCCATGGTTAACGCATTACCTGATGTCTCATCTGTGTTTTTTCTTCACATTTCCTCGCTAAGAATAACACCAATAACATCATCAAATTTCAAGGTGTTTGAACCAGAGACATAGTTACTTACAGCCATGACCAAGCTATTCCATCTTTTTAGCAATGAACACAAGATTAGAAGATCCCTAACCTCATCATCAAAGTTCACACTTACAGAACTTAGCTGATTCGTAACCGTATTAAACTCATTTAAATGATCAGTAACAGATCCACCTTCAGAAATTTTCATATTAAATAAACGCTTCATTAGAAATACCTTGTTGGAGGTTGAGGGTTTTTCATACAGCTTACCTAGTGCGCTCATCAAACCCTCCGTTGTTGTTTGTTTTGAGATATTGAAAGCCCCCGACGAAGCCAGGCTTAGCCGTATTGTTCCCAGAGCCTTTCTGTCAAGAACCTCCCATTCTTCGTCCTTCATGGCTGCCAACTGCTTTGCTCTTCATCCCAACGGTAGGAATAGATCCATCTGGTACAGATAGTCCTCCATTTGCATCTTCCATAACTGGAAGTTTTGGCCGTTAAACTTCTCGACCTTAAACTTTCCTTCTTCCACCATTGCTCCCACTCAAACCAAAAACCCTAGCTTCCTGCAGGTTTATCTGTCAAATAGACCTTTGGCTCTGATACCAACTGTTGGCTTGGTTTTGCAACCAAGCTTAGTACTATGGGCACCTGCTAACTAGTAGCAGCAGTTTCAATATAAAGCAAATAACAATAAACTAAATCTAAACTAAACTAAACTAGCATGTGTATTTTGAATTAAAAAACAAGAACAAGAAAGATAAAAAATAATTTGTGTATTGACAATGGGGCAAGCAAATGCTTGCAATAAAAATACCTCCAAGTGATGAAGGTTGTTGAATGGCTCCAATGGTGAGCAGCTCCAATCTCCAATGGGTCCTTTCTCCAAGGTTGCTACAATGGCCAAATACTCAAGGGAGATTTTGGCAGCATGAGGATAGGAATATGAGTGGATGTGAAATGAGGAGCCTCTATCACCTTTTTATAGGTTTTGGTGGTGGGGAATACCATTTGTGGTTTTGTGGAAACCAATGGTATTGATCAACATGGTTTAGGTACTTTTCCCTCATTTTTTCCTTTTTTGAATAAAATTAATATTTTTATTCCCTTTTTAATATTTTGGGAATTTGGACCCTTTTTGAGGGTTTTTTATGCTTTTTTAAGAAAAATAATCTTTTTGAGTGGGAAAAAGGGGTGTACTAAGGTCTTTTGGTGACCTTTTGTTGGCTTCAGAGGCTCAAATGGTGGAAAAGTGGACAAATGGGTCATGTGAATAAGGGAATGAGCTAGTGAGCACTTTTTGGGTGTTAACAGATTGCCCCCTGATATGTGAGGGAAGGAGCTCATCGTATGGCCGATAGACATCATAGTTCTTTTGTCTTTTTTTCTGGGTTTTAGGGGAGGAGAAAAGACCGATTGGAGACTGGATCCGCGTCCCATGGAAGCTAAAAAAAATAAACAAATATTACATGGCCTCAATATGAATGAGGGATAATCTCTGATAATGGACGAGGCGGGCATACCCTTGCTTGTATCAAGACATATACATAACAATTAGTCCCAAGAAGGGGGATCTAATGCATAAAAAATATACTGGTACATCATAATGGTCCAGAGGGGACATTATTTTGGGATGTACTCATGATCATGACATGGCTGATCTTAATCACTGATACACTGGAATAACTGATGAACTGCTGAAACTGAAGATGTCCAACATCTGTAGGGACGACATGGCTATGAGCCATCTATGGGAATTATATGTGACTGTATACTCGAGGGAGTATGAAACTGGTGTACATCTGAATACTGTCGCCATGCGCAACCCGGATATCTATAGAAAAAGTATAACTGGTTGTATCCATAGGTAGACTCTCAAATGTGGAGGAGTCAGATGGTATCCGGGGTCTTCGACTAATAACTGAACGGGCCGATGTCCCGTGCGAGTCTCAACGATGCGATCAAGGTGTTGAAGTCGAGCATGTGAGAAACAACCATTTGGAGAGGCATTGAGGACTCTTCTCGAAATGATTCGTAGGCACTCATCATAAATGGTGATGAGTCCAAGACACAGGGACCTCTAGGTCTATCCTCTGGAATATATTTGGTTGTCGTCGATAGAGGGAGACCAGCAACTAACAAGGAAATGATGTTTCCTTGATAGGAGCGGGAGGTGTAGAACTGAAGTATTGTAGTACTGATGGTAGGACTGACATACTTGTGGGGATGGGAAGTAACTGGGGTCATATAGTGGGTAGACTCAAACTTCCTTTGTTCAGAACATGATGACATGGTTGACGTGGCAGCATAGGGAACTGACTTGTAGGTGTGGGAATCATTGCTTTTAAGGACTGAAAGGTATGTATTGACTTTGGGGGGGAATCAAGTTGATGGGTGATGTCGAGGGGTTCTAAGGGTGACATACTGCAGAATACTCTGAACAAAGGCGACCGAAATGGAGAAGCTGCCATATGAGTAGACGTGATCTGTTGTGGCATCGAGAAGCACCATTGGGTCCTTCTTCATAGTTTTAATGAGCTCCAAGAAGGGATAAAAGTGTGCTCTGAAATGGTACTGTCCTGTGGATTTGTGAGCCCAGGACTGTTCGTGCTCATTGGTGCTTTC
This sequence comes from Larix kaempferi, assembly GCA_027924585.1. Classification (NCBI taxonomy): domain Eukaryota; kingdom Viridiplantae; phylum Streptophyta; class Pinopsida; order Pinales; family Pinaceae; genus Larix; species Larix kaempferi. The sequence goes on along the minus strand of BSBM01000592.1, from coordinate 7,900,431 downwards.
ATTTTTAAGGAGTCTGAAAGCGATAAGAAGACTCTGTAGTGGTTGTGACTACTGTCCTGTTGGTTTTACAAGCCCAGGATGGTGATTGCTCGTGGTCGCTTTCATTTTTAGAGAATCTGAAAGCGGTAAGGGGACTCCATTGGTGTTCTTTTTCGTAAGTTTAGTCTCCAAGGCCCGAAAAAGCATAAAATGATGCAGATGGAGAACTCTTCTAGCTGATGTGACTAGAGTATACCTTTTTCGTAATTAGTCTACAAGGTCCGGAAAAGGGGTAAACTTATACCAGGTAGACTCCCTTTCAGATACGTTTAGCGAGCATGAAAGGAAGCAAGGTTGTTCGACGATCTTTTTATTGTTTTAGGAGTCAGAAAAGAGCTTAACAGAAACTCCCTAAGTGCCTTTTTCGTAAAAGGGATTGCTCGGCCCGAAAAAGGGATAAAATTATACCGAACAAAGAGGGATTGATGGGAGCGAGAAAAAAGGTCTCAAGTGTCATCACGTGTGCGGGATATTGGATCCGATGACATAAAGATTGTCAACAAGGGGCAACGGCCATTGTGGCACGCAAACCGAGGTAATGAGAGGGCATTTTGAAAAAATGGCCGAAAAGTATGGGCGTGAGAGCGAGAAATGATCTCAAGCGTCATCACGAGTGCGGAAAACTGAATCCAGCGATATAAGACTCGCTGAAAACGGACGACGACCGATGTGGCACGTAAACCGAGGTGACGAGGGGCATGAAAAAATGCTATAAAAATATGGGCGTGAGAGCGAGAAATGATCTCAAGCATCATCACGAGCGCAAAAAACTGAATCCGGACATATAAGACGCGTCAAAAACGGACGACGGTCGATGTGGCATGCAAACCGAGGCACCGAGGGGGCATGGTAAAAATGCCCAAAAAAATCTGGGCATGAGAGCGAGAAATGATCTCAAGCATCATCACGAGCGCGGAAAACTGAATCCGGCGATATAAGACTCGTAAAAAACGGACGACGGTCGATGTCGCACGCAAACCGAGGCGACGAGGGGGCATGGGAAAAATGCCCAAAAAATATGGGCGTGAGAGCGAGAAATGATCTCAAGCGTCATCACGAGCACGGAAAACTGAATCCGGCGATACAAATGGTGTGAAAAACGGAGGTCATAAGGACTTCGAAATGGTCAAAGCAAATAACTAGGTTAAAAAATTGCTACAAATAAAGGTGAGCCCACCAAGCCAATGATGCAGTGGTGGGGAGAAATGATGACCCGCGGGGGGAAATACTATGTGTATAAAATCAACTCAAATATACAAGTGACATGTGACCTCAAAAAAGGTTGAGATCACGAATATGAAAAAGTGAGCAGGGTTAATGACCTGCCCCCATGCTATGTGCATGGGGTTTGTGATTGTGGATCACATATGTGTTGGTTTGAACGATGGGCTCATTTAGGTGTTGAGATAGAGATGATGGGGAAGGTTCAAAATGATTGATCATGCCCCCTATCTCGCGGTCGAGGTAATCTATTATGCCCCCTAACTCAGAGGTGTCAATGTGGTGCAGATGTTGTCTCAGAGAGAGATCAATAGGGCATGGAGCAACTGCTGGCGGGGTGTTATACCATGAGGTTGTGGGTCGTGGTGGCATACTGAAGTGATGATATGATGATGGGGGATTCCCTTTGTGGGGTGGATGCCCCCAGTATCTCCGACGAGGATCACGATGATGATGAGTAGGCAAGGTTTTGTGCTTGCCCCCATGTTGTGGACATGTGGTTTCCTGGTCGATTTGAAAGGGTTGAACCTGTGTGTCAAAGGGATCAATGGAAGGGGCTGACCGGACAGAGGGGTATCCAGTGGAAATCATGTTAATGGTGTTAATTTCTTCCGAGGAGGAAGATGGTGGGGGATGAATTTCCTCAATGAGAAGAGGGGATATCTCTAGGTCGACATTATTCAACTCGTACAGTGCTGCTCTGTAATCCGGGAGATCAGGGCAGTGATGTGAATAATGGTCGTAGATTCCGCATATTGCACAAGGATGGTTTGTGCGTAATGATTTATCACGAGGTTTGGGGTTTGAGTCGATTTTGACAACCGGGATGTTGGGATCGTCGTCAAGCATTTACATGTGTTCCTGTAATGCAGGTAACTGTGGACACTGATGGGTTGGATGGCCTAACTCATCACACAACGAGCATTTAGGAGGAGCACGAAACACGGGGGGAGGTTTAACTGCCTTGGGTGGGGGTACCGCAGTGTATGGTTGGGGGCCTCTGCCCCCAGTGGGCCTGATGAGAGGAGGGGGATTTGTAGCTGACGAAGGGGTAGTGATACCGGGAGGTGGTTGGGTAGAAGTGACAATGGGTTGCACCGGTTGTAGGATGACATTTGGTGTCGGCGGGGGAACGAGAGGCGAAATATACCACACGGGTAATCCCAATGTTAACCCGGGGAGACTGAGCGTAGCCATAAACGGAGCGCTTACTACGCCCGAGGGAGGGAATAGAAAGGGGATTGTGGGGATGGGTGTAACACCAATGTGACTAGGGACCAATGGTGGTTTAGGTAACAAGGATGGTTGATTGTTGGGTGTTTGTGTATTGTGGGACAGGGTACATAGGTCAGATACTTTGGGTGCGGGTGACGGGGGTGGAATGGATTGGAATGTTGAGGTCATCGACGTGTCTGAGTAAAATCCGGGTCCCACAGAGGAAACAAACGAGGTAGTTGCACCACAAATAGGTTGTTCAACCATGGGGAGAATATTTTTAGGTGCAATGGGGGCGGATTGGTTTCGACGCGTTTGGAGATTCATGTCGGATGATGACATCATAAGGAGATGATGACTACATGAATCCATCGGTTGGTTTGTGTGTTCAGCATATGTGATTTGTTGTTGTGGTGCTGTGGTTCCTTGAAGAGGATCCAACGGACGAGTGTTCACCATTCCTTGTGTGGGAAAAGGATTCTGCAGAACCATGGGTTGTGGTTGAGGAGGTGGCGCTGGTTGTGCCGCGTGCCCTTGGCGTTGGGCGTCATCAGACCACAGTTGGCATGCTCGCCCCAAATGGGGGCAAGTGTGTGTATAGTGGCCGTATATCCCGCATATGGAACATGGGTGGTTTGTTAACACCCAAAAAGTGCTCACTAGCTCATTCCCTTATTCACATGACCCATTTGTCCACTTTTCCACCATCTGAGCCTCTGAAGCCAACAAAAGGTCACCAAAGACCTTATTACACCCCTTTTTCCCACTCAAAAAGATTATTTTTCCTAAAAAGCATAAAAAACCCTAAACAATGGTCCAAATTCCCAAAAATATTAAAAAGGGAATAAAAATATTAATTTTATTCAAAAAAGGAAAAATGAGGGAAAAGTACCTAAACCATGTTGGTCAATACCATTTGGTTTCCACAAAACCACAAATGGTATTCCCCACCACCAAAACCTATAAAAAGGTGATAGGGGCTCCTCATTTCACATCCACTCATATTCCTATCCTCATGCTGCCAAAATCTCCCTTGAGTATTTGGCCATTGTAGCAACCTTGGAGAAAGGACCCATTGGAGATTGGAGCTGCTCACCATTGGAGCCATTCAACAACCTTCATCACTTGGAGGTATTGTTATTGCAAGCATTTGCTTGCCCCATTGTCAATACAAAAATTATTTTTTATCTTTCTTGTTCTTGTTTTTTAATTCAAAATACACATGCTAGTTTAGTTTAGTTTAGATTTAGTTTATTGTTATTTGCTTTATATTGAAACTGCTGCTACTAGTTAGCAGGTGCCCATAGCACTAAGCTTGGTTGCAAAACCAAGCCAACAGTTTTTGGCGACTCCGCTGTTTTTTGAATCTTTAGATCTCACTTTTGCTTTAAATCTTACTTTTTGATAGTATTTGGTAGTTTAATTCATAGATCTACCACCCTAGACAGTAGATCCATTGCTGTTCTAGATCTTGGCCCATTTTTTAGCCATTAACAGCCCGAAATTCTCAATTTTCGGTGTCATTTTTCGGCATCCGCGTACGGCTTTCGCCTCGCAGCTTTTTTCCCAACAGTCGCGCGGCTCATCGCGACTGCGCGGCTTTTTTTCGCGTGGTTCACCGCGGCTTCGCGGCCATTTAGGGCGCTGCACATAAACAATAAACAAAAATGCAAATATAATCACACACACATTACAAGAGAGACAGAGATATATCGTGTGTCACGGTACACAGGGTACTACCAAAGGATCGAACACCAAGAGCAACCACTTCACACAAATAGATCACAAATCAACACACCGATGTTTTGATGTGGTTTAAACCCTCTTGAAGGAAACACTCCACAGCCCCAGCCAAATAGCTTCTACGGGACAATTTATTATGCAAAGAAAGAAAGTTACAAATGAGCTTCTCATAATCGATCAACTAAACAATGATCCTCCATGCTCTTTAAATAGAGATCATGGACCAATCGGGCGTTAAGCCACGGATCAAGGTTAGGTATGATCTAAGAGAAGTTGAACTGTCGGATCACTCTATGTTGGGAACATATTGTGACCGTCGGATTAAGTATTTACAAATGCATACTAATGCATACTAAAGAAACACACTATCCCTAATGGATATATTACACAAGTTGATCTTAACTAACTCCTAAGTGTCTAAATATCCTAACATCCCCCCTCAAGAACAACTTGAGATATGATTGAAGGATTTACAAAAGTGACACTATTAGGAGAAGGAAGGAGGCATTAGAGCCTATCCCCCCTTAATGACAAGTTCCTGAACTCCTAACATAGATCAAAGTTTAGAAAACTTTGCTTCTGTAAGAAACTTGGTGAAGATGTCTGCAACTTGATCATCTGTAGGGCAAAAGAGCACTTCAAGAACACGATTATGAACAAGATTTCTGATGAAGTGTATATGTAGCTCAATGTGTTTGCTGCGTTGATGTAGAACTGGATCTTTGGCAAGCTTGATGGCACTTTGATTGTCGTACCAAAGTGGAGTAGGCTGCTGCTGCTCGAATCCAAACTCTGAAAGGATCTGTCGAAGCCATAAAGCTTCCTGACTGGCATTAACTGTAGCTCGATATTCTGCTTCTGCTGAAGAAAGAGCAAGAGCTTGTTGTTTCTTACAAGCCCAAGTGATAGGTCCAGATCCCAGACTGAAAACATAACCTGCAGTAGACTTTCGATCATTAGGATTGCCGGCCCAATCTAAATCAGTGAAACCAACCAACAAAGGTTTCCCCCTTGTACTGTAATGAATCCCAAACTGAATTGTACCTCGAATATATCAAAGTATTATTTTAGTTGCTTTCCAGTGACTTTCATGAGGTGTCTGCATATAACGAGCAACACGACCAATGGCAAAGGAAAGGTCAGGATGGGAATGAGTCAAGTATAAGAGACTACCAACAAGCTGACGATACAAGGTGGCATCGACTTCAGGTGAAGTACAAGTGGCAGAAAGTTTGACTCCAGACTGGAAGGGAGAAGGGACCGGTGTAAAATCTTCCATGTGAAAGTGACGATGAAGGTCACAAGCATACTTAGAGTGAGAAATAAATATTTCTTCTTTGGTTTGCAGGACTTGGAGACCAAGAAAATAATGCAAATGTCCTAAGTCTGACATTTCAAAATTTTGTTTAAGACTGGATTTCACATGGGTTATAAGCTTAGGGTCACTACCAGTAAGAATAATGTCATCAACATATAGAACAAGTATGATGAGATGGTTTCCTACTTTCTTGGTATATATATTAGGGTCAGAATGGCATCTAGAAAAACCAGTGTCAAGGAGAAAGTTATCCATTTTGGCATACCAAGATCTAGGAGCTTGCTTAAGGTCATATAAAAATTTCTTAAGGCGACAGACAAGGCTAGAGTTATTCTGAACATATCCAGGAGGTTGTTCCATGTAAATTTCCTCCTATAAATCACCATGTAAGAAGGCAGACTTGACATCCATTTGATGGACTTCCCAGTTATGTAAGGCTGCAAGGGAAAGAACAAGGCGGATGGAGTTCATTTTTGCGACGGGAGCAAAGGTTTCATTGTAATCAATGCCTTCAACTTGGGAAAAACCTTTGGCAACTAACCTTGCCTTAAGTCTTTCAACACTTCTATATGATGCATACTTAGTTTTGTAGACCCATTTACATCTGACAAGTTTTCTTCCTTTTGGAAGAGGTACAAGATCCCAAGTATCGTTCGCCATTAAGGAACGATATTCTTCATCCATGGCTGCATCCCAATCTGGATTCCCTGAAGCTTCTGCAAAAGTTTCTGGATCATGATTCTCGAAAACTTGATCCAAAAGAGAAGAGGCTCGCTGAAACTGAGAACGTGTTCGATGTTGATCTCTAGGATCACCGACAAGATCACCAGCTGCTTCACATGTTGAACGGACCCATCGAGGAAGCACTTGTGCTGGTGCAACTGGAGGAACATGAGCAGGAGGAGGTGGATTTTCATCCTCACTGTCATCATCAGAAATTGGAATTGGAAACCTGTCAAGGAAGTTGGAAGAAGAAGAAGAAGGCACAAACGCCAAATTAGACTCGCAGGCCAAATATGGCACAATCGCCGAGTTAGGCTCGCAGGCCAAGAGATTTTCATCAAATTTAACATCTCTTCTAATAATTATATCATGAGAATGTGGTTGAAGAAGTCTATAACCTTTTACATCTTCAGAATATCCAACAAATATGCACTTTTCACTTTTAGGCTGCAATGCTTTCCGTTTTTCATCCGAAATGTGAGCCCATGCTTTACTACCAAACACACGGAAGTGACTTACATCAGGTTTAGTTTTAATCCATGCTTCTTCCGGTGTTATAACTTGTAATGCTTTAGTGGGGGTGTGATTAACTATGTAATTTGCACAATTAATGGCTTTAGCCCAAAATTGAAGACTTAGTCCCTTAGATTGGATCATACAATTAGCTATTTCTTTTAAAGTGCGGTTCTTCCACTCAGCTACACCATTTTGTTGTGGTATATATGGAACAGTGTGCTGTTGTTGGATGTCTTGTTTAGTGCAGAAAGTAGTGAACTTTTTGTTAACATATTCTCCTCCATTGTCAAATCTTAACTTAATAATTTGATGACCAGATTGTTTTTCAACAATGGCCTTGTAGGCCAAGAACATGTTAAATACTTCGCTCTTAAGTTTTAGGAAATAAACCCAAGTGCTTCTGGTGTAATCATCAATGAAATTTAATAAATATTTGAAACCAGAAAAGGAAGCAGATGGAAGAGGACCACACAAGTCACTATGCACAAGCTCTAAGGGAACCGAGGCATGCCAAGAGGCATGTTTGTCAAAACTGTCCCGATGATGTTTTCCGAGTACACAACCGGAACAAACACCATCCCTGCAAGATACCATCGGAAGACCTGTCACCATATTGTCTTTACATAGTTGTTGCAATGAGCGATAATTTAAGTGACCAAATCGCTCATGCCAAAGTTTGCTCAAGTTATCACTATGAGCAACAAAAACTGAAGGGAAAGGTGATGACACAAATTTGTTAAATTTGTACAACTTGGTAATATCATCAACAATTTCGGTAGCTAGGACCTGTTGAGGATCTTTAAAATCCCTGATTACAACTTGGTGAGGTGTAAAAGTCACAGTTTTACCTTTACCAGAATGAGTGATCTGATAGACTAATAACAAATTGCAGGAAATTCTTGGAACACATATCACTAAAATGACCATTATCTACTGGAACTGTTCCAGCTCCTACAACACTTAGAGATCTATCATCACCAACAAATATTTGTTTGGTGTTACATTCATGCATAGTAGAAAAGATGGCTTGATCCTTAGCCATATGATAAGATGCTCCAGAATCAATGAGCCATCCATTTGAAGTAGAAGAAGAAGATGCATTATAAGAATAACCAGAAGCACAAAGTGCATGTCCATGAGAGGCAGATTCTGAAGGCGAATCTAGGCTGATGTGGTGCTTCTTCATTGCTACTTCCAAGGCTGCCATCTTCTTGAAACACTTAGATTCATTATGATTATCTTTCCCACAATAGTTGCAATGACGCTCAGTCTTCTTGCCTTTTGGATTGGATCCTTTGTCATTTTTTAAAGAAGGAGCTGACTGAGAGGGTTTTGGACCATTGTTTGACTTATTATTGCGAAAATTTTGTTTCTTGGGAGGCTTGGACTTTTCTTTCTGTTGGAACAATAAGGCTTTCCCAGATGTATCTGCATTGTTGATTATTCCAAGATGAATGAGTTTATCTTGCTCTCTAATCAAGAAATCACAAAAGGATTCAAGACTAGGCTCTTGATAGCTAGCTGCATTCAAGGATTCTTTCATGGAGTAAAATGTAGATACAAAAACAGAATATGTAGATCCAAGTTTAGAAAGAATATGATAAATGCATTGTTTGTCTTCCCTCTTAATCTTACATTCTGCACATAAGAGTTTAAGAGTTTTGTACTTAGATAAATAATCTTGAATGCATGAAAAGACATTTGGATTTAAAGAAATCAACTCATTTTCGAGTTGGTGACCTCGAATTTCATTGTGTTTACCAAACACAGATTCCAACTTGTCCCAAGCAGCATCAGATTCATCAATTTCAAATATGTGGAATCGCAAATCAGTAGAGATTGACATCCCAATCAATCCACGAGCTTCGTCATATCTATTTTCCCATTTTATTTTCTTATCATCATCAGTGGGTTCTGTTTCTTTCCTTGAGGTAATTATGAAAAGTCCCCTACTTCGTAGAACATCCTCCATACGAGATTTTCATGAGAAATAGTTAGAACTACTAAGTAGAATATCACAAGGGGTGGCCATATTTATAAATTAATGGCTGTAAAAGCATAAACCAATAGTCTGGATGTGAAGAGCTCGAAAAAATAGGCAGTTTAAAAAAAACGGTACTGAAAACTGACTCTGTATGATGAAGTTATGCTTGAACAAAGAAACTGTTGAAGATGTCCCCAACAGTGACGTGGCAGCTAGAAAATGTTCAGCAAAAAAAAAGAACCCCCCTCTTTCCAAGATGAACCTTTTGACAATCACTTTACAAGAAAGTTGTTTTAAGTGAATCACTTTTGTAAAATAAGTGATTTCGCTTTTACAATGATATTACTTTTAAATAGTGCAACAATAAAAAAGAACTTAAGTGACTCACTTGTATTTTTATTTTTTATTATTTAAGTGAGATGCACTTTTACAATAAAGTAACTTGAAAATAGAAATTGCATGCACTTTTTCTATTAAAAGTAACTTCCTAAGACTTGAACTTAAGACCTAATAAAGAATAAAGCAACTTTGAACCAAGTGAGCTAGATTAAAAGGTATGTAAAATATGGGAATGAGGAAGGGTTTTTTTTTTTTTACTCTTCTTGCTCGGTTTGCGTGCTTGCCCTTTTTCCTGCAAAACACACCACAAATCGAAACAAAAAAAACTTTTCCACACTTTTGGAGTTAGATCTCGTTAGTTTGGCCCGGAAAGTCTGTGTTTTCTCTCTGTTTCTGATTTGCCGAGATCGAGTAAGGTGCACGACAAAGAGCATACGCAGCCGAGAAAAACCCTTTCCCTTTCTGTTTTTGATTTGCCGAGATCGCTCAAGGTGCATGGAAAAGAGAATATGTAGACGGGAAAGCAACAATCCAAACCCAAAAAAAAACTAACAGTAAAAAATGATAAAATATGAGATTTTTTTCTTTTAAAAACAGAAAATAAAAAAATGCGTCACTGTAACATTATACCTTCAGATCTGATGAAATATGCGTTTCTGGAGCAACCGGGAACCGTTTTCGATCAAACGAAAACTATTTTCCGATGGAAACAACACTCCAGACGCAATGGAACACCTCCAACAGCCCAAAAATGCACAAAAATACCAGAACTAGAAACCCTTTCGAGTTTCGGCAACAACAGTTCAAGATCTAGATCATAACCGGAAGCGGCTCTTCATAAAAGATCTGATACCATGTTCGGGTACATAAGGTACTACCAAAGGATCAAACACCAAGAGCAACCACTTCACACAAACAGATCACAGATCAACACACTGATGTTTTGACGTGGTTTAAACCCTCTTGAGGGAAACACTCCACGGCCCCGGCCAAATAGCTTCTATGGGACAATTTATTATGCAAAGAAAGAAAGTTACAAATGAGCTTCTCATAATCGATTGTTAAAACACGGATCAACGTTAGGTATGATCTAAGAGAAGTTGAGCCGTTGGATCACTTTGTGTCGGGAACATATCGTGATCGTCGGATTAAGTATTTACAAATGCATACTAAAGAAACACACTATCCCTAACGGATATATTACACAAGTTGATCTTAACTAACTCCTCAGTGTCTAAATATCCTAACATCGTGGTTCACCCCAACTTGGGTTACGTCCACACTGAATTTGCCAGTCCTTATTATTATTACCGTCCAACAAGGTGAAGGGATACAACCTGCAGCACAGTCATTGCACTTCCTCTTCTCTGTTTCACAGTCTCTCTCCTGATCTTAGAGATCTTTACAATGCATAAAACCTAATACATCAACCCTAGCCGTATTACAATGTCTTTCTTTTATAGGGAAAATACAATGGAAAAAAATACCACAGGATACCCAAAACCATGGGCCCGCAAAACAACTAGTGAAAACAACCCCAAAATTTTTTCTCGGGGGCGTTGCCCCCCGAACCCCTAAAAATGCAGAATGGGTGTACAGTCCTCCGGGGTGCACGACTAAAACAATATCATCTATGAGACTGGAAGATATAGCTCCACAACCAACATAAAAAGTTTTAGTGTACTCAATGCCTTATTTCTAAGAAAATCCATTTGCAACCAAACAAACTTTATGTCTTTCAACAACACCATGAGATGTGAATTTGGTCTTGTAGACTTGTTGACACTTCACTACATTCTTTCCTTCCAGTCAACAAACTAAATCCCATGTTTTATTTCTGATCAAGGATGATACTCTTCAGCCATGACATTCTCCCATTTAGGCCGACTGTAGGTATCTGCATATGTATATGGATCACATTCCCCTAGCACATGTGCCATTAGAGAAACACCACCACACCGTTTCTAACTTGTAGTCTTCCTTGAGTCATTGATATCTCTTGCATCACTTCCAACAACTTCAATTTCCTTACCAACCCATCAATGTAGACAAGTATTCTACAATGAAGATGTTCCTATATTGACTAATTCACCAGAGGGCCATTCAAGGGTTTCAAGACATGTGAGTCAACTATCTAGTCGATGCATGGGCAGAGCATCTCCCTTGAGAGAGAAGTTGGTAGACTGATGCTTGCTGACGTTTAGCCCTGCGGCATTCTGATCACTGATTAGGGTTCCTGATCGGTATCAGTTGTGATTCTCTCAGACTGACCCCCTCCTAGTACCTTCAGGTTCCTCTTCCCTACATCACGCTAAGACTTGTGCACAGGGGGGGGGGCGAGGGCCCCTCCCGTACCACGGCTCAGACACCCCCTGTATCCCCTCTTTCATCTGGTCATGCCTCTTCCCTGCGCATTAGCTCTGAAGACATCCTGATTCTTGAGGCCGGGAAACCCCCCTCTTCGACCATTCCACCTCTTGCAGATGGTACGCCCAGAACTAGCACATGCATAGCCCGTTCTGCTGCCTGACCCAGTCTGACCCTTCCCCTCGAAAGGATCAATGCTAGATCTCAATACATAAAGGACCATGCCCTTATATGCAAATTCATGGGAATTTGGCCCACGGAACAGGCCCTTAAGCACTGGATCGCAATGAAGTGGAAACCAAAAGCGCACTACGACCTCCAACTCGGCTCCAAAGGATTCTTCACCATAATCTTCCACCATCTGGAAGACAAGGAAAGAGTGGAAAATGATGGCCCATACTTCTTTAATTCTATAGGTCTCTACATGAAAAATTGGATTGAGAAATTTTGCCCAAAAAAAGAAGATTTCACCTGAGCGCCGGTCTAGATCAGAATGTATTTTCTTCCATAGGAATACTAGGATGAAGAAACCCTGAAAGATATCGGGAATACCCTAAGTACATATGTTCGAGCTGCGAATCAAACCAAGCTTCAATGTTACACCTCATATGCTCGAATATGCGTCTACATGCACATTTCCAAATCCCTCCCGGACGCTATCATCCTTTATCTGGAAGACTCAGAATGGATCCAACCCTTGGATTATGAGCACATACTTTCCATTGTCGCAAGTTCCATGAACATGGGCACCTCTTCCGCGACTGCCCCCTAGGAAAACATCGATCAGAAGATACAAAAAAAAACGTTCCTGATGCTGAGGGTTTTCAGAGAGCTGGCAAAATCCGAAGGCACAATCGTAGATCTATAGGGAAAAATAAATTGGAAACCCCACCCACCAGTAATAGATTTGATGCACTGGCAGAACACACCACGGACTCAGAAATGGAGCCAAAAAAGAAAAATTCGGTCAGCAAGGAGGATGGTCCATCTATGCCCAACTACACCGATCAATCGCTTAACGAGGATGATACTGATCATCCTAGAAAATCTATATCCCATGCAGAGCCCCAAGGTACTCCTTCTATCCTCTCCAATCCTTCCCTCAAGCTCCCGGTGGATCCCACCCCGGATATCACCATGGATGAAGAAATGATCGAATTAGATATGGAATATCTTGACCTTCTGGGGCTGGAAGATGCCTGTACTAGAAAAGCTTTTGGTTCTATTCCTCCTAGCCAGATTCAACTCCTCAGAGATGCCCTGGCTAAATTCAAATCTCATGACAAATTGGAAATTCACAACCTTCCTCAAAAAGATCGACAAAAACTTCTAAGGGAGCTTAAGAAAAGAGGTAGAAAATCGGATCAATGGTTGGGAACAAGACTAGTGGAATTAGGGCAATATGCTCATCTTACTGAGTTCTTTCCCTCCCTTACCCCCCCCTCCCAATGAAGGTTATCTCCAGGAATATCAGAGGAATCAATGGTTTATCAAAACGACGTATGTTGAAAAGAAAAATCCTTACTGATTCCCCCTCTGCTATCTTCCTCCAAGAAACTAAGTGCCCTTCTGAGACCCTCAATCTCATTATGTCAAAACTTTGGAGAGGTTGTAACAGTTTTTCTATTGATGCTAATGGGGTTGCTGGAAGTATTGCAATTTCCTGGAACCCCAATGTTCTTACCCTCAATAATTACGCCACCACCCCCCATGCCATCTCCGCCTCATTCCACATTCTTGGTACTTGCCTTCACGGTTTCCTCCTCAATGTTTATAGCCCCCAACCCCCAGGTCTCAAAACCCTCCTTCTCAACCACCTAAACTGGTTTGTCTCCCACCACTCGGACTCCCCTCTCATTATCGGGGGCGACTTCAACATGATTACTGCTCTAGAGGAAAAAAAAGGAGGCCGTCGCTCTCTTTCCCCTGAAGATCTCCTCTTCAAAGCTTTCATCGTTGATAATCATTTGGTTGATCTGATTTATTCTTCTGGTTTTTACACTTGGAACAACAGAAGAGGGGGCACGCACCAAATCGTGAAGCGTCTTGATAGATTCTTGGTCTCTGAAAACCTCACCATGATAGGGGGTACACTTGTGTCCTCTGTTTGACCGACTGCTTGCTCTGATCACTGGCCCATTGACTTAATGTGGCAAAGTCAGGGTGCTCATTTCCACAAGCCTTTCAGATTTGAGAAATTCTGGCTCTCTCATCCTGAATTCTCAGATACTGTCATCACTTGGTGGGCAGAGATGTGTGTGGTTGGAAAATCTAAAATGGCCATCCTGCAAAACAAACTTAAACTCCTTCGCACTAAGTTCAAAGACTGGAATCATTCCACCTTTGGCAATATTTTCAAAGAAAAAAATCTGATCGAGGAAGAACTTGAGTCCCTTCAACGCAACATCATGGAAGACGGCCTCTCACAGGAACACAAATCGAAAGAAAAGGATCTCTTGGAGAAGCTCAATACCCGCTGTCAGCAAGAAGAAACTCTATGGAAACAAAAATCCAGAGTTTTATGGCTTAAAGAAGGAGATCGCAACACCTCCTTCTTCCATCGCTCCACCCTCCAACATAGAATGCATAACCGTATCAACAAGATAAAAGGGGATTCAGGTGTGGTTCTGGAAGAGCAAAATGACATAGCACTAGAACTCAAAAGGTACTTTCAGGATCTTCTCACAGAACCTCCAGACTCCATAAGTGCCACCATTTCTCAGGTCACCTGCCACATTCCTGCTTCCATCACAGAAGAGCACAACATCTCCCTGATGCAGCCTATCTCTTTACAGGAAGTGGAAATTGCTATGAAACAAACAACCGATGATAAAGTTCCTGGTCCAGATGGCTTCACGGCTAACTTCTTTCACCACTGCTGGGATCTTCTTAAGCTTGAGGTATGGGAATTGGTTGAGGAATCCGGGAAAAAATGTTGGATACTTCCTGCTCTCAATGCCACGCATCTCACCCTCATTCCCAAGGTCAAAGAAGCTTCCCATCCCGGTAAGTTCCATCCTATATCCCTTTGTAACGTCATCTACAAACTTATCTCCAAAGTGATTGCTAACCATCTTAAGCCTCTCCTGCCCCTGCTCATCTCACCTGAACAAACCGGCTATGTTGAGGGCAGACAAATTTTGGACGGCATTATCCTTGCTCATGAAATCACCCACTCCCTCAAAACTCACCGCACCCTTGGTATTCTTTTAAAGTTAGACCTTTCTAAAGCTTTTCATAAACTCAATTGGGCCTTCATCAAGGAAATGTTGCATGCCTATGGCTTCAACCCAGCCTGGATCAACTGGATTTCTTCCCTTGTCTCCTCTGCCTTTTACTCCATTCTTGTCAACGGTTCTCCCTCCCCCACTTTCACCCCCTCTCGTGGAATTCATCAAGGCGATCCCCTCTCTCCATTCCTTTTCATCCTTATGGCAGAAGGCTTGGGTAGAATGATTCAAACAGTGGTAGCCTCCGACTCTCTTCGTGGTCTCTCACTCCATGGTGGAATCCCCACTTCCTACCAACAATTTGTGGATGACAACCTCCTTTTTGGCCACCTCTCTGTGCATGAAGCTCGCACGTTCCATAAGATCCTCTCTCTTTTTTTTGAAGCCTCTAGCACCACCATCAACCTTGAGAAGTCTCAAATTTTCTTCTTCAATATGGATGCCATTATAAGAGACCCTGACATCAACAATGAGGTACTCTCAGCTAAAATCTGGTGGAGATGGATCACCAAGAATGATTCCCCTTGGGCGCAATTATGGAATCGCAAATATGCCCCCCATAAGGACTCTGCCCAGCTCATAAGGTACGACTCTGACCCCTCGGGTTCACTTATTTGGTGTGCTGCTAACTCTCAAAGAGCACTCATCCAACAGCACAGTTTTTGAGATGCAGCAACTGCCCAAACTTAGAGACCTCCCCACCTGCAGTGCTACTGCGGTCATATGGCAGACAATCTCTGACTCTGTTGTCCATGATTTCTGGGACCCAGCTGAGACTCCCCCCTTCAAATTTTGGAAGAATCCTATGCATTGGAAACTTGGAATACCTGCAGAAGATTATGATGAGGTTTGGACACATCTCTAAACGAGGCAAATCAGACTCTCTCATGGAAATGACATCATTCAATGGGAGGCATCTCCCTAAGGGCTCCTTCACTGTCAAAGAATCCTACTCTATCCTCGCGCAAAGAGACGCCATCACCCCTTTTCCTCTCTGGAAGAAGATCTGGAACCTTTCTTTATGGCCGAAAGTTTCAACTTTTCTTTGGTTGCTGGCACACAGAAGCATTCTCACCTGGGATATCCTGCAGAAAAAGGGTTTCATCAGTTCGCCCATCTTCATCATGTGCAACAGTAATATTGAAAATATGGACCACTTGCTCGATTCATGCGGCTTAGCCTCCATGATCTGGGATAAAGTGGCGAAGTCCTTTCGGTGCACCAACAGAGTTAGGGGTGACATCATTGACACTCTACATCATTGGGGCCATGAGCCTTTTCAAAGCAAGCAACTCAACAGTCTGTGGGACATCACCCCAGGTCTCCTCGTCTGGAACATCTAGAAGGAAAGAAACTCCAGAATCTTTGAAGGAAAATCCAACTCTTTTGATAAAATCTGGGATACCTTAAATACAAATCTACAGGAAACCTTGTTTCTCTCTTCTTGGACTACCATTGACCTACCCACTATTGATCTGGAGCGTTCCATTCTCCTCAGTTAGAACTTCACTCAGCCTCACCTCCCCCATGTCCTGCTGTGCTCCCATCCCTGTTCCTCCAGCCCCTCATACTGGTCCCCCCCCCACTTGGTATCTACAAGCTTAATTTCGATGGTGCCTCTATAGGAAAACCTAGTCCGATCGGTTTTGGAGGTGCATTTCGAGATTTGAAGGCCACATTCTCAAAATTTATTATGGTAATATTGGGCATGACAGCAACAACGCAGCAGATCTTGATGGCCTCTTGCATGGACTCATGATTGCTAATGATCATAATCTACACCCTCTTATAGCAGAAGGGGACTCTAAACTCATTCTCACTCTGGCCTCCAAGCTCCAGAACCGTTCTTAGGTAGCCAAACTCTCCTCCAGTTGGCGTTTGGAAAGCAAACTACATTTACTGGCGGTGATTTTGAACAACCATAAGAATATCACCTTCGAGCACGTGTTGCACCAAGCTAACTCCCTCGCTGATGGACTAGCAAATGAAGGTGTTGTCAGTATTCATACCGTTTGGACTGATAATCCTTGCAACTCCTCTACTCAGCTTAAGCAATTCTGCTTCCAACAAGCTATCAAGGACTTCCTCCCCCCGGATTCAGGTGCCACGTCTGACAATAGGATGGTTGGAGAGGACACGCCTTCTCCCCCTTGCACCAGCTCCTAGGCTGGTCTCCTCCCAAGATGCTTCATTAATGCTGGACATGATCATCCCCCAGCTGGCCTTCTAACACGCTCCTGCTCTCCCTGCCCACATGGCCTGGTGGGTGGCATTAATGCCATACCAGTTCCCTACGTCCTCTCGCCCCCACTGGTTTCACCTCACCATAATTTTGTCTCGTGCGAAGTTCCTCCCTCCCAAAGGCTCCCTTTAGGATATGAAGAGCATGCCCATCCGCCTGTGTTCATTTCCCATATCCTCTATTCTCCGTCTACTTCCTCTGCTGAAAGTTCAGCTCCTGTGCAAACCCCCTATAACCTCTCCAACATTGCCATGAAGTGCACGCGAGGTACTTCCAGGTGCGGCTCGGGTCAAGGAACAGGAAAATCAGCATCTGTTGAGAAGGAGATCCCTTCAAACATTGGTTACAAGGAAAATGTATCCAAGCCGGTCCATCTCCTAGTGGATGATTGGGAGTCGAGAAATGTTGCGGAGATCCTTGCCTTCGGCAGCCCTGGTACTCAGTTGAATCACTACTGGCTTCTCAAAAATTTGATCGGTACACTGGTAGAAGAGATGCTGACCAACTGGAATTTGGCCAAGATGGCCATCATGGACACCAAGTCCAATATGGCCCATCTGGACAGGATTCTTGTGGCGCTGGAAGCCATCCTTACGGGTTGTCGTTACTTCTTGTTTCCTCATCCGGCTCATCCCATAGGCGTTGGTCCGAAGGGTCCTGTTGCAGGTTCTGGGGAGGTGGTTGCGGCTCACAACAAAGGCACAGTCTCTCAGGTGGCTGCGCAAACGGCTAGCGGCTCATTACACAACTCTATGGGCCTCACTGCTTCTGAGGATGCTTCTCCTTCTCCTAGACACACCTCTGGTCTGGACTCTCCTACAACGGTCGTGGTGCAAGGAGCTTCCCCACCTATGACTTCCTTTCCGGTTCCCTCTACAATTGCAGTCACCTAGTATAAGCGCACACGCAAGGATGAGACTGAAGTGATCCTCCCGTGTAAAGTCGAGCCTCTGCCCATTAAGCTCCCAGAGCAACAATGGACACATGATTTCTTCTGCCCTTGCCCCATTTCTAAAGATATCCATGATTCCAAAGGAGCGAAAGCCAGTTCTTGAACAAGCTTGTTTTGAGCACAGCACTCCTTGTTTTGAAGCTCTATTTTTTTGTTTATGTTATCTCTATCTAGGACAGAGTCACTCTCTATTTATGTCTTTCCTGATCGGTGGTTATTTAGTCTACATCCCTAGGATTTTCTTACAGTACTTTCTATGTAATATGGACACCATGAGTAGCGCCAGAATTCTATATTCAGCCTCTCTTGATGATTGTACTCTTTTTTGTACTATAATATAATCTTTCTATGCAGCTTAAAAAAAAAAAACTATCTAGTCGATGCTCCAAAATAGTGTTCAATTTATCCAATTTCTGTTACAATTTTAAAAGGATCACTATTAATCAATTTAGAAGAGGAGGTCAACAATCTAATACATCAGGTATTTTATTCAAGGATAATGTCCCTTCCAATAATGATTTGTTGTTTGATTGGGTCAAACAATCAGTATGCCTTTGACTCTTCAGAGTATCCCATCATGATGCAAGCATGACTCTTTGCATCTGATTTCTTTTTGCAATCACCTGAGATTTTTTCGCACACAATACATCCAAATGTTATAAGGTGTCCGACTGACTGTTTCCTTCTAGTCCATTTCTCAATAGGAGTCATATCACAAACAAATTTAGTTGCAATAAAGTTTAGCAAGTAGTTTGAACAATATACAGCTTTTTCCCATAAGCTAGTCGACAAATGTTTGACCTAGAGAAAACATCGTGCCATTTTGACCAAAGTCCAATTTTTTGTCTCTACAACCCATTTTATTGAGATGTGTGAGGTACAAATATCTACCAAGAGATACCATGTTGTGATAGGTAATTTTCAAAAACTCTACTCATATTTCATAGGTTGACTGCATTGCTTTTTAGCTAATTCCCTAAATTCCTTGAATTTTTCAAAGACACGACTCTTATTTTTCAATAAATATACTCGCGTACCTAGAAAAATCATCAATGAATGTTAAAATATACCTCACACCTATTAGTGATGTTTTGTTTAGGGAACATAGATCGTTGTGGAGAAGTTCCAGTTGAGTCTCTCTCCATGTTTTCCCTATGTAAAAGGTAGCTTGGTGATGATTTCCAAGCACACACCATTAAAATACTCCATTGGGGAAAATAATTTTAGGTATTCCCGTAACCATGTTATGTTTCACCATTAATTTGAATCTTCAGAAATTTAGATGTCTGAGTTCTTCAAGCCAAACTTTGCTCTCTTTGTTAGTTTGATCTATGAGTGCGGTTAATATATAAACTTTCTTTGGAACATCATGGAACTTGTACAATGTTGGGATCAAGAAATCCTTCAACGATAACTCCCCAATAGTTCACATCTTTCACAACAAACCAATCTAGCCATAATTCAACCTTTTTTCCAATATGGGTAAGCTGAGGCACGAACAAAAAATTAACACCCAGGCTGGGCACATGATACACATTAGTTATCACACCATTTTGAAAATCAATGTCACCATAACCACTAGCAACAAGGGCATAATAAACTACCACATATATTTTATTTTATGTAGCTTCACTTAAGGAAGAAAAGAGAGAAGTATATTTAGCCATATATTGTGCACAACCAAAATAAACTATCCACTGACTTTGTGTAGTATGAGCATGTAGGGAATGAGAAATACTAAGAAAGAACTTATAATTGTCTACATTACTTTATGGAAATTGGTGCTCAACATTGGTTGATCATCTAGTCGATATCTTCTTTAAGGTTATTGACCTTCTCTTCTAGATCTCTAGACTTCTTTTGGCGAGCCTTTTCCATGTGTCACAATTTTATGCAATAACGACATGTATTCTTCTTTCTACCTTTCTTAGTTCAAGTTTTCTCATCATGATTCATCTTCTCATTCTAGTCGATGCAATCTCAACTTTTTTCTTGGTTACATTGTTGACCCCTTTCTTTGTGGCTATGTTGAACTTTTCCTTTCAACATATGATTTTGCTTCTTGAATTCTAATTTTCCTTCATAGATAAATTTCTCCTATTCCCTAAGAAACACTTACCATAGAAAGAATCAAAGGTATAGTCCTTATCATCTTCTTTTCTAGATGCCCAACTAGGGTAAGCTGAGGCACGGACAAAAAATTAACACCCAGGCTAGGCACATGATACACATTAGTTATCACACCATTTTGAAAATCAATGTCACCATAACCACCAACAATAAGCGCATAATAAACTACCACATATATTTTATTTTATGTAGCTTCACTTAAGGAAGAAAACATATAAGTATATTTAGCCATATATTGTGTACAACCAGAATAAACTATCCACTCACTTTGTGTAGTATGAGCATGTAGGACATGAGAAATACTAACCAAGAACTTATAATTGTCTACCTTACTTTATGGAAATTGGTGCTCAGCATTGGTTGATCATCTAGTCGATATCCTCTTTAATGTTATTGACCTTCTCTTCTAGATCTCTAGACTTCTTTTGGCGAGCCTTTTCCATGTGTCACAATTTTCTGCAATAATGACATGTCTTCTTCTTTCTACCTTTCTTAGTTGAAGTTTTCTCATCATGATTCATCTTCTCATTCTAGTCGATGCAATCTCGAATTTTTTCTTGGTTACATTGTTGAACCCTTTCTTTGTGGTTATGTTGAACTTTTCCTTTCAAGAGATATTTTGATTCTTGAATTCTAATTTTCCTTCATCGATAAATTTCTCCTCTGCCCTAAGGAACACTGACCATTGAAAGAATCAAAGGTATAGTCCTTATTCTAGATGCCCAACTAGCATGGAATGCCGAATGTAATATGTCGTAGGTTATGTTTAGGTTCATGAGGATCAATTCAATGAGATAACCATCCCTATTTGAAAAATTATGTCCACATTCACCCAACTTCAATTGTAGCTCCTTGAAATGAGTCGAGTATTCCTCAATCCTTTCAAAAGAGAGAAGATCTGGATACATACACTCTTTCTCAATTTTCATAACCTAATTTTCATCAATCTTATCAAACTACTTTTTCATATTTTTCTAGAGTTCACGAGGACAACCAATCTTGTTTGTATGAAATTGAATCTCCCTTGAAACGTAGTTAGTAATGAATCCTACAACCTCATCCTTCTTCCCATCAAGTACACACTTCTATTGATCATCCTTTGGATATGGGACTGTGGTCTTTGTAAAATGACAAAGTTCCTTACTTTTTAGCAAGGTCTCCATATCTTGTGCCCATATTCCATTCTTGTGACCATTCAAAATCATTGGTTCTTACTTGGAATCCATAATACCAATCTATAGATCTAAACCCTACTATAGTTTTCAAATTGTAATCCATAGTCAATCAATAGATAGATCTGACTCAATAGCACATATCTACACGACACATCAAAATACTTATAGACAACAGGTTATGACTCAAAGCAATGACTTAGATATCATGTTGGAGAATCATGGAATTAGATATATTAGAGAGCGAATGATTCCAAGAATAGTTGGTGTCTGGAGACACCATTGCAACACTTAAGCACATGCTAGCATAACACAACAAAAAATACATCAAAATTCATTAAGGAGACATATGATATTACACAGTGAAAGCTTAACACTACAAGGAAAATACCTTCTGGTGGATGTTTTTGAGGACCCTTTACAAAAAAGATCACATTTATCTGTTTATAGTGGAGGCTGGTAGTGGAGGTGGGCAGGCAGAGGTTTCTATTTGCTTCACATAAACATACCAACCATACTAGTGCAATTAACTACCTAATGCATAATTTGGTGCACAAAAATAGTAAAAGGACCAACAAACCAATGTGCCTAATTAGGATGTGCACCGAAGTTAAAATAGCTCGACGTCATTTCAAAAAATTATATAATTTTTATTTACTGACAAAACTCGGTGGTGCATTTAAGGAGAAAGATGCACCAATGCGTGATATAGTAAAATGCACAACTTAAAAGACATAAAAGCATAAATTCTAATTATTTTTAAAAGAAAAAACCGATTTACCTAGCGATGCCAATGTGCTAACATCAAAGACACACTAGTGTGCCTAATGAAACAAGGAATCGGTGTCAAAATAGCTCGATGCAATTTGTATAAGTATGTTCATCTTATTTTTTTCAACAAAAATGTTTGGTGCGTGGGAATGACACTAATGCACCAGTACATTTAAAAATACCATGCAATGGTTTATGTCAAAAAATCCCACCCTCAATTGGAAAAAAACCATTTTCAAATTTTCCAAAGGGAAGCCCCCTGTGTTATAAATTTGAAGACGCACTGCTGCACTATGTAATATAACACACTGGATTATAATTAAAAACATAATCTCTTTTCATTTTGTAAAAATAGAGATACCTAACAGTGCTCTCTATAACGAGAAGGGCACCGATACACCTCATATAGAAGGCGCACCTATGTGCCATTAACTTTGTGCATTGAAATAGGGTAAAATAAAAAAATTACGCAACCGAATAACTCATTTGACTCATTTCTCAGTGCAGTAGACATCATAGCCCTACCTAAGCATCGATGCGTACTTTCTTGTTGACGCCCCCCACACATGGTGCTCCTTAATTTGTTCTCATATTTCTCCTATGGTTTGGTTCATTGGTGGAGTTGGATTTTTTCCAAATAGGTGGAAAAAATCATACGTTGTGTACATGTAAACCATTCCTCCCAGGAGGGCAAGAGTCCAGGTATTGTATTTATTACCTTCTCATTTTTTTTAGTGGATTAAACATTAAAATTTAACTTTAATTTGGCATTTTCTAGAAAAAAACATTTTAAAATCTACTCAATGTATTTCATAAGTTCAACTTGCACTGTTCTTATCGATGCACTATCTATAAACACAGAGTGCACCGGTAATGGGAGCTGAATTAAAACATTCACGTATTGTGGTTAGTGCATTACAGAAAATGCAATGCACCGACATTGAAATCATAAAAACATTTTTTTAAAACACGCGGTGCTATGTAATTATAATGAAGCATCTCTAATGGTGCATTGGTGTATATAGAGAGCATTGTTTAGTTAACAAAATTTTTTAGGGCCACATTGCATTGGAGGAAATGAAACACACCGCCATTGAAACCATAAAATTTATTTTTTAAACAAAGCGGTGCTTTGTAAATTTATTGACACACTGCAAACAATGCATCAGGATATTTAAAGAGAACCATTTAGTAAACAAAAAATTTAAGGTCTATGGTGCATTTTAGTAAACTAATTGCATTGGATTGAAACCATAAAACAATTTTTTTTAAACATAGTGCTCTCTAAATATATTGACTCATCGTCATTGATGCACCTGTATATATAAAGAGCACTATATACGTAACAAAACTTTTAGGTGCATGGTGCATTTTGGTGAACTAAATGCATTGCCACTAAAACCATAAAACTATTTGTTTAATAAAGCAGTGCTATTCAAATATACTGATGCACTAGAGTCGATGCATTGGTAGATATAAAGAGCACTATATAGTGAACAAAAAAAAGGTTTATTTTTTATTTTTTCAACAATGTTGGTGCTATGTATATATACTGGTGCACTGCGATAAGTTTATCTATATATATTCAACACACCGAAAAAATAATAAACATTATGTTTGATTATATCGGTGCACTATATATCCTGATGCATTGCGGTGGTGTGTATGGTTATATATAATGCACCGACACTATACAAATCCAAAAAACATATATTAATTTTAGACCACCAATATTGGTGCTATTATGTTAGAGCACCACAAGCGGTGCACGTCTTTTTGCAAAGCATCGTTAGTGGTGCGATTATGTTTTAAATGCACCTCTCACAGTAAGTTACTATTTTTTAGGTGCACATGTTATGCATGTGATTTGTTTTCAGAAAATAATTATTTTTGGTTTTGATAAATAAAAATGTATTGTAATCATTTTTTCAATGTTTTATGTATGTATGTATGTGTCTGTGTCCATGTTTCTAACAAAAAATATATGTGAACCATAGACATGAGCGATGAGAGCATCAACAGGACCAACAACAACACACCATCGCATACAATGTTGTACGAGAGTGGTATGCTCTGGAGAGGGAGAGGGATTTGCTCCCTTTCCCTATTACACCACAGACACATGTCCTCTTATCATGATTGTTCATCTCCTCAAGTATTATGAGGAGGCTACATCACTAAGGGGGAGCTCACGACTACTGAGGTTGTTGATCCATTGTTGGGATCACCATCGATAGGAATTTAGGGTGGGTCATGATATGTGGTTTCATCCCACAGAGGAGGAAATTTATTTCATTATCAGGCTATCTGAGAGAGGGGAGGATTTTAACCATTTCCATAATGCCCTTCTTGGCATTGCAATAGTCAGTTAGATAGCATATGTTCAAATATATGTTAGTGGGGATGTCACTACTCTTGATGAATTCTAGGTAGCTGATGGCTTGTTGCACATAGCTTCTTTTGGTGTAGAGGAGGTTAGGTGCCTCTCTCTTTTGGTCACAATAGTGGCCCACTACACTACTGATGAGAAATGCATTAGTTGCATGTTATTATGTTATGTTGATTATTTAGTGCATAGTCCTTGATGCATTAGGTGGTTTGTCATTTTTTGTGACAGTTTTGTTTTTCTCTAGATCATTGTCGCGCCATGATTGATGGGAGGATATGATTCCCATTTTCTTTTGAGTTGTTTTGATTATTTTTTAGAGGATTAGATTCATTTGGTATTAATTCAACTTCCACCCTCCTAGGTCGATGACCGAGGTGTGGGGGCATACTTTTCCCAAGAGGGGCCATGTAGAGTTCCTAGATGGGATCACTACAAAGACACTGGAGTTGATTTCCATTGAGGACAATCACACCATGGATACGGTGCCATACCCATATGAGGGGTTGCATTGGAGAGGATGTCCCAACATCCTATTAACCTAAGATGAGCCACTAGATGACAGAGGTAATATTAGCATTATGTTTTGATTAATCTAGTCACATTTTATTGTCTAATTTAATGCACATTGAAGATATTGACACTTATGTTGGGGAGGAACCTCCCCAACAAGATGAAGATATCGATGAGACCGAGGAGGCTCCTCAGTCACAGAGACCTGAATTACAATACATGCTAGATAGTAGATTCTTCTAGGAGGTGGCATATTGATTATTTGCATTATTAGCCCAATAGGGAGTGCACCATGTTTAGGTCAACCAGATATCTTGGTACCTAGACCTCTTAGCAAATATGGGGGATGCTCCCATGTGATATGATGTCATTGATATGTCATATTACTAGTGTGACCAACCTAATACAGAGGTGACCGAGTCCTTCTCATAGCTCTTTAGATTCTGCTAATGAGGTTAGAGGTACTCCACCTCCTCCTCCTCCACTACATCCTCCTCCTCATGGAAGATTTGACCCACCACCACCACCTCCTCCTGGTGGAGCCGAACGACCACCATCTCCTCCACTGATCGATCGACCACCCTCTCCTCCTCATAGATCCAACCCACCACCATTTCCTACTCCACAGGTTGATCGACCACTTGTTGGTTGTGGAGCCCGATCATCCATATTCAGAGGTCATGTTTTAGATGTGTTTGGATCCAAGACCATGATAGGGGGGTGTGGGGGATATTTCCTCCCCACTATAGTTCCCATGGGGAGTCTAGGGGGGCGGCGAATACTTTTGGGAGCCCCCCTATCGAGGGTTCGGGGGGAACAACCTCGTAGCAAATTTTTTGAAAACAATGCCTTGTAAACTATTGTAATTTCATAGTCATAACTTGGTCAATAATGGATGATATATGGGCCCATGGTATTGGGTATCTCGTGGTATTTTCCCATGGTAATCCCTCTTTAAAAGGAAGGCATTGTAGTATGGTTGTGTATTGTAGTATTGTAAAGATATATGTGATTGTGTGAAAGAGACTGTGAGAGAGTGAAGAGGAAATTGCAGTGGATGTGCTGTGGGTTGTATCCCTTCATTTGCCGAATAGATAAATAAAAGGGCTGGCAATTTCTCCGTGGACGTAACCCAACTTGGGTGAACCACGTATATTGGTGTCTCTCTTGTATTATGTTTATGTGTTTTATTTTTGCATCTTATTTTATGCTATTGTTCTACGATCATGTTTTTCTAACAATTGGTATCAAAGACAAAACACTATTTGGTGCATAAACATGCAGGAAAGAAGGGTTCTTGGTTTGAGTGGGAGCAATGGTGGAAGAAGGAAAGTTTAGGGTCAATAAATTTAATGGCGAAAACTACCAGCTATGGAAGATGCATATGGAGGACTATCTATATCAGAAGGATCTATTCCTACCGTTGGGCAGAAAATGAAGTAATCCAATGTCTATGAAGGATGAAGAATGGGAGGTTCTTGACAGAAAGGCACTAGGAACAGTACGGCTGTGCCTGGATTTTTTGGTGGCTTTCAATATTTCGAAAGAAAATACAATGGAAGGTTTGATGAACACATTGGCTAAACTATATGAAAAACCCTCAACTTCCAACAAGGTATTTTTAATGAAGCGTTTATTTAATATGAAGATGTCAAAAGGTGGGTCTGTTGCTAACCATTTAAATGAATTTAATACGATTACCAATCAACTAATTTTTGTAGGAGTGAAATTTAATGATGAGGTAAGGGCTCTTCCAATCTTGTGCTCATTCTTAGAAATAGGGAATGGCTTAGTCATGGTTGTAAGTAACTCTATCTCTAGTTCAAACACTTTGAAATTTGATGATGTTGTTGGTGTTATTCTGAGCGAGGAAATGCGATGGAAAAGAACAAGCGATACATCAGGTAATGCATTAACCATGGAGAATAGGGGAAGACAAAGGGAGAGGGGAAAGAGCCCAAGTAATCGTGGGAAGTCTAGGAAGGGCAGATCCAAGTCCATACTAGGAAAAATAGAGTGTTGCACTGTAGGAAGAAAGGACATCTAAAGAAAGACTGTAGATC
Source organism: Larix kaempferi (assembly GCA_027924585.1). Taxonomy (NCBI): domain Eukaryota; kingdom Viridiplantae; phylum Streptophyta; class Pinopsida; order Pinales; family Pinaceae; genus Larix; species Larix kaempferi. Next base: position 7,873,507 of record BSBM01000592.1, on the reverse strand, counting down.
TCAAAAGAAGAAAGGAGATGGACAACATGAGACTACTTAGGAAGCAAGTGCAGCAGGTGATGTGTTACAAGATGCTTTGATTCTTGCATTAAATAATACTAGTGATTACTGGGTAGTAGATTTAGGGGCTTCATGTCATGCTACACCCCATAAGAAATTTATTTATGATTATGTTCAAGGTGATTTTGGGCATGTTTTATTGGGTGATGATGAACCATGTAAAATTGTTGGAATGGGTAAGGTATGGATAAAGTTAAAGAATGTAAGTGAATGGTTGTTGAAATATGTGAGACACATTCCTGCTATGAAAATAAATCTAATCTCAACAAGGCAATTGGGAGATGCTGGCTTTTTTCTACATTTGGAGAAATGTGGTGTAAGATCACTAAAGGATCGTTGGTGATAGAAAAATGAGACGGGATAGGTACGTTGTATTTATGTCCTCATAATACTAACTGTTCTATCTCTTTAGCTTCCACATGAACATATAAAACATTGTTGTATCATAGTCTTGGCCACATGAGTGAGAAGGGGATGCAGATTATCCATTCAAGGAAGTTGTTGCCATATTTGAAGCATGTTATTTTGGAATTATGTGAGAACTATGTTTATGTAAAACAAAAGAGTGTTAGATTTCTCAAGGTTGGGAAGCAAAATAAGAGTGAAAAGTTACATCTTGTGCATAAAGATGTATGGGGACCTACTCAGGTACAATCTCTTAGTGGCTCTCATTATATGTTACTTTTGTTGACGACGCAACTAGAAAAACTTAGGTTTATTGCATTCGACATAAATTTAATGTTTTTTCCACTTTTAAGAAATGGAAAGCTTTGGTTGAGAGTGAGATAGGAAAAAGGTTAAAGCGTTTCAAATATGATAATGGAGGTGAATATTGTGGCAAGGAGTTTGTTAGTTTTTGTTCATACCATGGGATTCGTAGAGAGAAGACAATCCCAAGAACACCACAACAAAATGGTTTGTCAGAAAGGATGAATAGGACAATCATGTAGTGTGAAAGGTGTATAATACTGCATGCATGGTTTCCCTTATAGTTTTGGGTAGATGTTGCAAATACTGCTGTTTACTTAATAAACAGAGGGAATTCAAGCTCCTTGGATGGTGGCATTCCATAGGATGCATGGATAGGTAAAAATGTAAACTACTCATTTCTAAGAAATTTTGGTTGTGAAGCATTTGGCCATATTGATAAAGAAAATAGAACAAAGCTTGAGGCTAAATCCAAGAAATGTACCTTTATTGGATACGGGGTTGATGATTTTGGTTATCGTTTATGAGATTATGAAAATCACAAAAATCATTAGGAGTAGAGATGTAGTATTCAATGAAATGGTTATGTATAAAGATGAGTTGCAAGGACAAAAATAGGAAAATGAAAACACATAATACATAGTGCTTGATGAAATCAAACAAAATAAAAATCTAAAGGTGCCAAAAACTCAAGAACAGTAGCAGGTACCTCAAACTCATGCAAGTGTTAGAAGATATACTAGGTTAAGTAGACCCCCTGAACGATACTCTCCTTCATTGTATTATTTATTGATGATTGATTCTGGTGAACCAGAATGTTATGAAGAAGCAATGCAGGTGGAAACTAGAAAGAAGTGGGAGCAAGGCATGAATAAGGAGATAGACTCATTGGTAAGAAACCATACTTGGGATTTGGTTCAACTGCTTGCAGGTAAAAGAGCATTGCATAATAAATTGGTTTATATGTTAAAGGAAGAAGATGGAGGAAAGAAGCGGTACAAGGCTAGACTTGTTGTAAAGGGGTTTGCACAAAATAAAGGTATATATTTTGATGAAATATTTTCTCCTGTTGTTAAAATGACTTCAATTAGGACTATTTTAAGTCTAGTGGCGGTAGAAGATTTGCATCTTGAATAGTTAGATGTAAAAATGGCCTTTCTCCATGGGGATTTGGAGGAAGAGATTTATATGTAGCATCCATAGGGGTATGAGGTCAAAGGAAAGGATAATTTAGTATGCAAGTTGAAGAAGAGCTTGTATGGCCTAAAGCAAGATCCAATGTAGTGGTATTTGAAATTTGACAGGTTTATGACAGAACAAGGTTATAGTAGATGTCATTCTGACCACTGTGTTTATTTCAAGAGGCCAAATAATGGAAGATATATTATCCTCTTATTGTATGTGGATGACATGCTTGTTGCAGGGTCTAACATGCAAGATATAAATGTGCTCAAAAGGAAATTAGCTAATTCATTTGAAATGAAGTATTTGGGTGTTGTAAAGAAAATCCTTGGTATGAGAAAAACAAGAGATAGGAAAAATCACAAATTGACATTATCTCAGGGTGAGTACATAGAAAAGGTGTTGGAGAGGTTTAGAATGCAGGATGCAAAACCAGTTAGTACACCTTTGGCCATCCATTTCAAACTAAGTAAGGAGATGTGTTCCGAGACACATAAGAAATATAATACATGTCTAAGGTTCCCTATTCATCAGCAGTTGGCAGCTTGATGTATGCCATGATGTGCACAAGACCAGATATTGCACATGCAGTGGGAGTTGTAAGCAGGTATATGAACAATCTAGGTATAGAACATTGGGAGTTTGTAAAGTGGATTCTCATGTATTTGAGAGGTACTACTACTCATGCATTATGTTTTGGAGTTTCAGACACTATTTTACAGGGATATGTTGATGCATATATGGCAGGTGATAAACATAGAAGGAGGAGCACTACAGGGCATGTTTTTATTGTAGGTGAAGAGCAGTAAGTTGGATTTTGAAATTGAAAAAGGTTGTTTCACTTTCAACAACGGAAGCATAGTATGTTTCCGCTACAGAGGTTAGTAACAAGATGATTTGGCTATAGAGGTTCATGGAGGAATTGGGTAAGAAGCAGGAGAATAGCAGGTTGTACAGTGAAATCCAAAGTGCCATTCATATTGCAAAGAACTCAGCCTTCCATTCTCTCCCTATCATTTTGTATTTTGCGTGCTTGCATGCAGAACTGCATGATGCATGCACTTGCATGCATCCAGTCATCATCATGGTGGTCTCCCCAACACCTAGAGATTGCTTCTAGCTCTTCTTTACCTGCATGCAAAACTGCATGCTACATGCATTTGCATGCCACTGCATGCATCCATTCATCATCATGGTGGACCTCCCAGCTCCTAGAGCTTGGTTCTAGCTCTCCATAGCCTGTCTACAGCCCCCAGGTGGCCTCCCAGCTACCAAAGGCGCCCTTCTCCAGTCTTTTGCATGGCTATTGCACCTTTCTCACCTACCACAGCTAGTTAGGAACCTTTCTCACCTACCAGTCAGTTATCTCTCAGTCCTTCCTTGATTTGAGGCTAGATTGACTCCCCCACTAACTGTTTCACTCCGATAGACCTCCAGTGAGACTAGTCTGCCCATTCTGACTCCAGTTAGCTCCACATGCACCCTCCACTGAGCCTCCTTCATTCATTTCATGCCTACCTCACTCAATTAGAGTCCTCATGCGCCTCCACTGAGCCTCCTTCATTCAGTTAGTGCCTACTTCACTCAGTTAGACTCAGTTGACTGACTATTACCTCTGATGACTGATACATTGACTGGATGATGACTCCACTATCGTTCAAGCCACACTCTGAGTTAGGAATTTGAATGCCCTACTTGGCCTATTCGAATCCTATATTATGCACCTTATTATTCTATTGTACTCATTCACTTACATTCTTAATCATTGTATAATACTGAGATTATGTTCTATTCTACTGTGTTTATGAGTGATCATTGAGTGTCTCCTTCTCTTCTTATTTGCAACATATTTGTGAGTTTGATTGTGAGTTGCTACAGTTGTCAGATCCTTTCATATTATTACATGTTTTTACTGTAGGTGGAAGAGCAGTAAGTTGGATTTTGAAATTGCAAAAGGTTGTTTCACTTTCAACAACGGAAGCAGAGTATGTTTCCGCTATAGAGGTTAGTAAAGAGATGATTTGGCTATAGAGGTTCATGGAGGAATTGGGTAAGAAGCAGGAGAATAACAGGTTGTACAGTGAAATACAAAGTGCCATTCATATTGCAAAGAACTCAACATTCCATTCTAATACTAACCATATATAGATAAAGTACTATTCATACGATTTGTTATGGAAGAAGAAATGTTGAAGTTGGAAAAGATACATACTAGCCAGAATCCTGCAGACATGTTGATAAAGGTAGTGTTGTTGCTACAACATCCCCCCCTAGATTTTTTGAAAATATTGGGGGCCCCTCCTTTATTTTTGAGAAGAAGTTTGCCTAAGGATATTTGGACATTGAAGTCTTTCCATACTTAGTTTCCCTATAGAAAAGTCTTTTGCTTTGAGTTTTATTTTTGTTTTTCGCCTAAGTAAAAATCAAGATTCTAAGCCACAACGACGGAAGCTCTGAGCTAACCTTGCTGCAATGGCAGAAGAGTTGGTCCAAACTCTCCGAAACCGCAGAATAAAAAGACTGAGTCAAGCCGCGGCGGAAAACTTATCTTAAAGCCTCCAAAAAGGAGAAACCTTTGATCAAGTGGACCCTCGGCAGAACAAATTCACCAAGTTTCTCCGCAACAGTGGGAGACTTTGCCCAACTCTTCCGCAAGCGATCGGATTTTTATGAATAAGTCACCATGGCGAAAAGACTCGTCTATCTTTCTCGCAGTAGCAAAGGTCTTCAAGAAACTCTTCCGCACCGACGGGTAAAGTGGCGCATTTTCGGAAGAACTTGGATAACTCTCCCACAAAGGTGTACAAACTCACTTAAGTTGGTCGATGCATCACGGCACACTTCCCCTTTGTGATAACATTCAGACAATCCTCCCGCAATGGCGGGAAAACTCAACCTTTCTTTTCGCAGGAGACGAAGACCTTAACCGAGTCTTTCCGATTTTTGGCGGTTGCATTTATTAAGAAAAATGTTGATTTGACCCATCCGTACGCTGCTTTAACCCCGTTTTAATGGCTTGCAACCACCCTAATAATGGCTCGCACATACTATTTTTATTATATAGGGCATGAACCCCGTTGGATTTCCATTATTTCTTGTCTCTTGAGAGTTCTCTTCCCGTTTCTGTTTGAAGTCACGAAGTGCGTATTCCAGGCTCGCCGGTTCCACAACAAATGCAGGCATCCGCATAACGCTCGTCTCTTCTCAGGTTAGTACCCTTGTAGACCTTATTATAATGTGTTCTTCTCATCTAAAATGGCATGATTCGACAGTCTTTTTGTTCTATCCTAGCCATGGCGGGACTCTCGGAATAACCACAGCTATAGCCGACCCATGTGCACCCCCGACTAGGCGCATTGAAGCCCTAATTATGGACATAAAAGGCTCTAGAACCTCAAGCACCCACCACTTAAATGTTAGAAGAACCTGTAGCATACCTCTGCCCGTCATAGAAGCCACCTGCTTGGTAATTTTGAGACCAACCTTGCCCATCCTTACATCAAATTTATAAGCATTTTTTACGCGATTGTGGAGTTTTACGCCATCCTACGCTTTGAAACCGGTTATTATCATGTTTTTCTCTTATAAGAATGTAGAATACCCAAGCCTACTTTATGTGCATTGCTTTCGTAGTTCATAGTTACGATATCAACAGCGGAAGTAACCAAATTAAAGTTTTTCACAAGATTATAAAATAGCATGTGAAATAAATATTTTGAAACAGTGAGATGAGCAGGAATTAGAAGTTTTAGTTGGCATTTGGATCTTATCATTATAAGTAGGATGCTGGTTTGGATTGCTGACGTTGTGTCATATATTCTTATTCATGTCTGATTGTTGAATAGGATTTTCAAAAATGGCTAAAGGTGGCAAGAGAAAGTCAAAGGCAATCGACGTGAGCACAAGAGTAGAAACTACATTCCAAGATACCAAGTGCATCATAGGCGTGCCTCTAGAAGTAAACTTGGGAGACGTATACCGTATGATAAGAGATGAGGACCTCCCTGAATCTCTTCTTGAGGAAGAATGTTTATATCAGAACATCATAAACTCTTGTATATCCAAGGCAGCCACACGTCCAGATCTCTTCCCATGCTCAAAAGTAATTGGATGGATTTTGCAGCATGCAAACACCGAGACAAGAGTTATAGTAGACAAAAAAGGAAGCTGTTAATTTCGGGCAAACAAATCAGAAAAAAGGATAGTGAGGAGTACGAAGTTCAGAATCTGAGGCCCCCTTTCAGACTGATTGCTCTCATGTCGAGCAGAATATTCAGAAGACCCGATGGGACGATGTTCATGCTGCAATGGGTTCCCATCATCCACTATGTAGCCTTCAAAGGGACAATTTTCAACTGGGCTGATATTCTCTCAGATAGCATGTCATCAACTATAATGGCTGCACGAGAAGGGTTAGTGGAGAGGAAGGAAGAATATTATATGGCATCTTACTTGATAGATTGTATTGTGGCGAAATGCCTCTTTCCCAAGTTGGGATGCATATGGAACTCGGCGGATGGCTCAGTGTTCATTGTCTACAAAATATTTTGGGCTCAGAATTACAAAAGGCATTAAAAACTCATTTGTGAGGAGTTTATCATGCCCCTATATGAATTGATGTTTAAAGAAGAACCCAACTACCTATCTGAGAACGCCATGGAAGTTTTAGAGAAATATGGTGATTTCTATTTTTCGCCAGAAGGTACCTACATAAGAATGTATGGAGGCTCCAAAACCCCGTATATCCTACCTAGGTATGCTACGGATTATATAGTCCACAAGGAGGCAGTAAGACAGGTATTCATTGATGGAATTGGTATTACCCTGTATAAGGCCAAGAAGGCTACTTTCCCGCCTTTACCTTTCTATGTTGGGGCCTACAAGTTCTCAAGAATTGCAACTGTAAAATATTTTGTCGCAGAGTTGAGAAGCTTTCATTTTGGGGAAAAGATTTTTCACAGGAATGATCGACAAGGAAAAGCTGCACAACATTGCAAAGAACTCTCCACTTCCTTTGAGTATGCTAACTATTATGATCAAGAGGAGGAAGTATATAGAGGGGTTAGCAATATGACTGAGCTACGGATTTGTCAACTGGGAAAAGGAGGAGCCAGCTCGAGCTCTAATGTTGTGGAGAAAATAGATCAGTAGTGAGAAAAGGGTACCTTGGGGACTGCTGAGGCTCTCTTGAAAGAAGAACAAAGGCTCCAAGAACAAGCCAAGAAAATCCAAGAGGAAGCTGAGAAAAGAATCAACAAGGAAAAAGAGGATAAACTCCAAGAAGAAGAGACTTTAAGAGTCCAAGCAGCTGAAGCTGAAGCAAAGAGGACTCAAGAAGAAGAGAGGATCAGATTGGAAAGAAATGCTAAGTAGGAAGAAGATGACACACTAAGAAGGGAGCAGGAGGAAGAGGCACAAAGAAAAGAAGAAGAAGAAAAGAAATCCAAAGAGGATGCTGACCCCAAAATCCCAGACATGCAAGACTTAGATATGGGTTCCCCCACAAGGGACCTCCTCATTGTCCCGTTTACACCCTCAAAAGGCAGTACAGTCTCTCAATGGAAAAAGTTCACTTACAACAAGAAAAGAAAAACCATTGTTAAAGAGACAGGTTCTAGGTTGAAAAGACCTTTTCGGCCATACATCATCACTACACATGAAACCACACTCATGCAGAACACAGAGGAGGTTGCTAGACTCCTAGCATCCATCTCTGTAGCCACGATTACAGCGACTACAGACAATGTCAACATACTAGGAGATAAATTGAGTCTAGAGAAAGAGAAATCCCATCAGTTGCAGGAAGCTTTAGTCAAAGAGCAGAATTATACAAATTTGATGATTGAGAGAAATGATGCTCTCACATCTCAAAAGGAAGAATTAAATGAAACGCTCCAACAGCTGGAAGCTGACAGGAGAGCTTTGGCAATGCAAGTAAGGGTGTTAGAGGTAGAAAAGGGAGAACTTGAAGATAAAAACCTGAAGCTTGAATCGGAGAAGTTTGACAATGTTCAGGAGATCGACGACCTGAAGGAACAGATTGAAAAGTTGCAAGAAGGAAACGAATTGTTACAACGGAAATTTGAGATGGAAAAAAACAAAATGGGAGACATTAGCCCCTTCCACGAGCAAGCCTGTGAAATACTAAGAAGTACCTACGGCTTCCAAGAACTCCTATCATAGGAAATATAAAAACTAAAGGAAATAATGGCCAAGGTTAAGGAAATCAATGTCGAAGCCACCAGGGTGAGGAGGAAGCATACACACATCAGTGGAGAGATTAAGAAACACATTGAGTGGAGAGAAGGGAAATCAGAGTTCTCGGAAACTCTTCTCCTGAAGTCTGTTGTTGAATACAGAGAAGATGTGCGCACCTTGGATTATTCTAAAGATTGCGGAGTAAAGTTGGCCACTGTAACCTTAGCTACTTATGAGCGGTGTAAGAATTTATATTCTCAAATACGAGCCACACAGGAAATTTGTTAGATGGCCATGCCCTAGAGGATAGAAGAATTCCCAGATAGAGCACAACTTTTTTCTGACTTGAGTGAGGGGCTTAAGGCAGAAAGCGAATATGTTCAGAAACTGGACATCTTGACTTCAGAAGACCTGCACCATTTTATCAACCAGGCTGCCATTCATAAACACTGCCTAGAAGAAAGTATCCGAGCCACTATGGCAGAAATGATTATCCTAGCAGAAGAGCTTGCCAAGCAAGAAGTGTCTCTCAGATTTATGATTCCCCTGGTTAGAATCAATATTGTAAAGGAAGCGAATCAGTGGGGAAATTACATAGCAGACAGGGCACTGGCCGCCAACCAAGCTTCGACCTCAGGGAGTGTTCCAGTTGCTGCAGTAGCGTTAGTTTCAGAAGAAACACCAACGGTCTCAGAAGCGCCCAAGTCAAACAAAGAGCTAGTTTAGGGATAGCTCACATTCGCTAAAGCCAACATGCCTCTTTGGTTTCTATCTTATGCGTATACCTTTGAAATATTAAAATGACTTGTGGGTTTTAAACCCCGTTCCTTTTTGTAAAGTTAATTGGGATATTTCTCCTTTTTTTAATATCAGCACTACAAGAAAAATTAGAGGAATATAAAAGGTTAGGGTATAGGTGGCAGCTCCTAGCACATTTTGTAAAGCTATATATAGCTGATTAGAGAAGAATAGAAGGCACTTTTGGCAGGTGAAAGGACATTTATGTTTTGTATGTGAACTATTTCTGCTACATGAATAAGAAAATCATTTTGACCTGTGGAAGCCTGCACAACACTTTGCTTGGGATCGTGTTGGATAATTGCTGAATTATTTCTGCATCTTTCATACATTTCCTGTGAGATCTTTCCTGGCTATTGTGAATTAATTCTCTGCTATGAATGGTTTCATTTCCTTTGCAAAACTTCCATGTTAAATGGGTAATAGAATGTCTGTCTCTATCAGAGCTATCTTTGATAATCGTTATTTTCTGCTATGAATGCTTCTATTCAATTTAACAGCTATCTGTGAAGTTCTTGGGTGCATTTCCAGTTTATTACTCATTCTTTAAATTTGCTCCTTATAAGGATAGGTTAATTTAGATTTAATTAGCTTAGAATAGATTTGTTTGACGCATGCATTTAATTTAGGGCACATGCATATCATATTAAATATAAAATATATAAATGGTGGATCGGGCCACAACCGGTAAAATAAACAAATCTTTAAACCTCACACGGTAGACAGAACCATTAACCAGACAGATTCCCCACACCAAACGGTGGGCGATCTAATTGGGATCATTTACTGGGGAGAATCCCTTGCTAATTGATGCTGCGATATTCGAGGCATCAACAGGTAGTAACCAGAGACAAAATGAGTTCTTTCTCAGTTTCAGTTGTCCTTCAAGCATGAAGGTGAAGATGAGAAATATTCCAAGTCCAAGGTTTAGAACATAATCCAACAGATGCAGTAGTGGCGGAGTTGCTGTGATTAGTATCCAAGTGGGAGATTGTTGGTTGTGGAGCATGATCTTCCAGATTCATAGGTGTTGTTTCTTCCATGTTTGGATCCCAGACCATGATGGGGGGTGTGTGGGGGGGATTCCACCCCACTATAGTCACCATGGGAGGTCCAGGGGGGGCAAAAAATACTTTTGGGAGCCCCCTCCTAGAGGGGGTTTGGGGGTAGTGCCCCTGTAGCGAAAATTTAAAAAAAAATTCCTTGTAAAATGTTGTAATTTCATAATCATGAATTGGTCAATAATGGGTGATTTATGGGCCCATGGTAATCCCACTTTAAAAGGAATGCATTGTAATATGGTTGTGTATTGTAATATTGTAAATATATATGTGATTGTGTGAGAGAGACCGTGAGAGAGTGAAGAGGAAATTACAGTGGATATGTTGCGGGTTGTATCCCTTCATTTGCTGGATAGATTAATAAAATGACTGGTAATTTCTCTGTGGACGTAGCCTAGATTGGGTGAACCACGTATATTGGTGTCTCTCTTGTATTGTATTGTTTATGTGTTTTATTTCTACATATTATTTTATGCTATTGTTCTGCGATCCTGTTTTTCTAACACCATCCTCTCCTTCTCATTGAGCTGACACACCACCATCCCCTCCATAGGGTGATCGACCACCCTATCCTCCTAACCAAGCAAACCCACCACCATCTCCTACTCCTTATGTAGATCAACCACCTTCTCCTTCTCATCGAGCTACCCACCATCATCTCCTCCATAGTTCGATCGACCACCCTCTCCACCACATCGAGTAGACTGATCACCATCTCCTTCTCACCCAATCGACCCACCACCACCTCCTACACCACTGATCAGTTTAATATACATGATAGTTGCATTAGGTCATATAGATCCTCACAAAGAGATGATTTAGTTGTTTTTTTCTACATTTTTATTTGGTGGAGGTATTGATGTCGCTGGATCTGTTGCTGGAGGAACTTATGCCTTTGGATTTGTTGGTGGAGGTACCGATGCCTCTGGATCTAGTGGTGGGCCCACTAGCTCATAGCAGTTATTGAGCACATGTATATATCTGACTTTTATATTTGAATTGAGTTGTATATTTTACATATATCATGATTTTGATATTATTGTTCATATATATTATGCTTGTTTCATATCACATCGGTGTTGATGTCGTTCATGTATATTTATGTCTTTGCATGTTATGTTGATGTTGTTTCATTTATAAAATGTATTGTGTGTTAGTTATCTAAATTAAATATGCAATATAATGTTTGAATGTAGTGAAGATCATTTAATGTCATTTTTCTGCAGTAATTATTTAATGTCATATTTATACGATAATGAATTTAAGTATCCAACTATTTGTTTTAGAAATGCATTTTTTATTTGATTTATTTTGATGGCTACTGGTTAAGGTATAACTTTACTATGTTAATAGTTTATTTCAACAAAATTAATTTTTTTTATTTAAAATAGTTTAATGGAATTTATATACTAAAGTAATTTTATTTAAAAAGAAAGAGTATGAATATATGTGCAAATTAACGATGACTTCTTTAGCATATAAGAAGTAATAGTAATTCAAAAAAACAAATATTTATTGATTTACACATACTTTGAGGTACCTACTCAATCAATGTATAAAGCAAATGTATATGTTAATGTGTTTGAGTACTACCTAAATGATATAATCAATATATTAAAATTGGCACAAATATAATCGACAAGGAATAGTAAAATATATAACTAAAACATTTAGTAGTGCTAAAATTTATATAAATTTTAAATCATAAGTTATTATGGGTTCATGGCTGAAATGTATGTATTTTTAAAGGTTAATTAAGTGTGAATCTAATGTTCGTTCCAAAGATTATGTGGACCAATAGGAGAAAATTTGTTTAAAATGATTTCAATGTATTTGTGTGTCATTAATTTCTTTGTCTTTCTCTAAAAAAACTTCTCTTAATATTAAAAAAAAAACACATGGGTTGAAGAATCAATAATGTTGTCATTGCCTTGTCATGGTAAAGTTACAAATAGTATGAGTTATCATTGGATGCTATTATTCTAATTCCACGCTTATATTAAAAATTAGTGAAGAGTTGAACTATTAAAGGTTACATTGCAACATGAGCATTCCATTATTATCTTAACAATTAAGTTTCAAAGAATACTCTTGAACTGTTAGCATAACATTACGACTATAACATGAAATTAAAACATTTAAATATATTTCAATAAATATGGTAACATTTCATCAATCTTTAAAAATTTAAAATTGTGAATATATTTATGCATTTAGTTAACTTTACCCTATTAGTACTATGTAAAATAGTATTGTGCAAGATCCTTTTTTTTCCAAAAAAAAAAACCATAATTATATTAATGAAAATATAGTTACATTCTTTATATCCCTTCACAAGCATGTCCTTCTTATATCATATATGAACCAATCAATCATACTGTTCAAATATTCGAACTCAGTACTAACACATGAGTTTTTTACACATCTAGAATATTTCAAATTACAAAATCAAAAAGCCTTTTTTTTCAGCTATTTATCATTAGAAATAGGAAGTATTTCTATTCTTATATATCCATGACTCTGTCATAACAAGTATATGCCTTCATGTTTCATTTAATCATATAATCATGCACAAGACCCAGATCCATGTGACACTCCATAACAATACTTATCTCAACTAATTCCATATCATTCCTTATCTCAGTTAATTTCATAGCTCACAAAAAGGAAAAATGACCAAGCTTCATTCAATTATCACTTCTGCAAGTAATAAAACTATAGCCCTGTAAACACAGATAGACCACTGAAATCATAGATCACGAAAGGGAACATGATAATATCCATTTGAACGTTCATTTAGACTTTTAGTTATATGGATGAGGAGTATTGAAATACTATGAGTGTGACATTTATTTATTTTAGATGGATGAGGAGTATTGAAATAGTTACCAAAAAAACATTAACAATTTTAATGAGTAATGTCATAAGAAAGTACATAAATAAATAAAAAGAAGAACAATTATATTTTTTTTTAAAACAATATATTTGTAGTATAATAGGTCTATATAAATTTACAATTTCATCACTTATGAATATGTATAATTTATTGCATCGTTTCATTAAAAAAAGACAGTTGGATTTGGTATAGTTTATGCAATGCCATATAAAAAAATAGATAACATATAACACATGAATTGTGGATGAGATAAGTGTTATTACTCATAAATTTTTTTAAATTCAAATTTGCCACATTTACCTCCACATGGACTTTGAATTTCAAATGAATACAACTTATGCGTTGCAGAAACAAATATCGTAATATTGTAATATTATAAAACATTATAGGTAACGCCTCCCCTATAATATTATAATATTATAAAACATTGTAATTATTATTTTTAAATATTAAATAAAATAAAAATAAAAAACCCTACCTGTTTCCTTGCTGCCTCCCCTCCCTGTGCCCCTCTCACTCCCTCCCTCACCACCCCTGCCCCCCCCTCCTCTCCCTTGCCCCCCCCCTCCTCTCCCTTGCCCCCCCTCCCTCTCCTTTCCCATCCTCGCCACCCCCTCCCCTCCCCTCCCTTGACCCCGTTCCCCCCCTCCCCATGTGGGCGCCCATTGAGCCACATGTCGATGCTAGGCATCAATCCGTAGCTCGATGGTTGCTGCAAGGGCCTCCCTTGCACATTCATCGATCCATGGATCGATGCCCGACATCGAGTTATTTCTCAATGGGTGCCCACTAAGGGGGGAGGGAGGGGGGAAGAGGGGCAGGGAGGGGGGAAGAAGGGTAGGGGCGGGGGAAGGGAGGTGGGGGAAGAGGTGGAGAGGGTGGGAAATGGGGGGAATCAAGAGGGGAAGTGGGGGGGAAGGGACGGGGGGCAGAGGGGAGGCGATTGGGCAATAGTTAGGTTTTTGTTTTTTCATTTTTTAATATATATATATATATATATATTTAATTTTTAATCTTTTTTAATTTTAACGTTTTTAAATTTTTTATTTGATTGTTAAATTTTTAAATAATTTTTTTCATTTTTTAATAAAACAATTCAAAATTTTTAAGAAAAAATTCATTTTAATAATTTTTTTTATATTTTTAGTGTGTGTGTGTGTGTGTATAAATAATTTCGTTTTAAATATTGTCTTTTTAATTTTTTTTAATTAACTAATTAATTAATTTTTTTTTATTGCTCGAATCTCCCTAACTTACACGAGTGGCCTGTGGTCTGAGAAACCACGACCCAGGGGCATCTAAGCCGTCAAAATCACCCAGGGATCACACCCATCCTAGACCGCCCCAACCTCAACTTGACTGGGTTTTTGGGTGTCGCCTCCCAACTAAGTCACCCCTAAGGGGAATTGAACTTAGGTCGCCTTGCTGACGAGACCCACACCTTAATCACGTGAGATAGGGGGAATTGCCAAGTTTTTTAATTTTTAATTTTTAACATATATATATATATATATATATATATATATTCAAATAATAATAAATAATTTCAAAACAAAAATTGTTAATTTTTAAGGTCTCTAGGTTCTCTCTAATTTACTATTGGAAGAAGATGATGCTTCTCTATAAGGATGGTCTTCTGGGAGGAACACCCTCGAACAATTGTATACAAGATTTTGCAGGTTTTTGGGCCTCCTAACATTTATTAAAGGTCCACATGTACATCCATGATACATTTTTGTTACAATACCTACGATGTTATTGTATACAGAACATGTTAGTGCCAAAGAAGGAGGTTGCACCAAATTTAGTTTGTGAAATAACATTATAGATATAAGTAAATCAACCAACATGCTTACCAGAGAAAAATCCTAGTCCTGGATAATCATCTATGGGGTATACACATATTCCATACAACCTAAAAGAACTCGTCACTAAGATGGGTCTTGATACATCATATACCTGTATCCCTCCCCATAATTTCTTGAATTTGTCGATCGATGTTTGGAGGTATACATCCATATTCTTCACTTGTATTCTACTAGGATCCATAAGAGCCAACATAAGATGTCCATTCTTCACATGATTACTACCACTGTCCAAATAGAATAATTGGTGTTTTAGAGGGAATATGCTTTAACTCCATCCATGGCTATGCTCAATCGAAGGCTTCGTACTTAATCCTTGAATTTATCAGGACATGTATCCTTTATATGCTTCATGGCTATTAAATTTGGAGGAAACCACAAACTCCTGGATAACTTTTGTCTTAGGCATGCCACTCCTACAACATAGCTAATTCTTTGCAACAAAAATTACTTTGAATCCTAGGGATTATAGGCATGTTCCTCAATATCTTATGATGAGGTACATGTGACTTACCCTTTTTTTTTTTTTTTTTTTTTTTTTTCTATATCTGGTACCTGTCATGCCCACATGTAGGACATATCTCTTTGTTCGTGTATTCTCCTTTGTATAAAATACAATCATTCAGACAAGCATGATATGATATGAGCTCAACACCCAAAATTTTCAAAAGTTGCTTTGCCTCTTCACAGTTGTCCGGGAGGAAGTTATCACTTGAAATTACCCTTTCTTTGAGTAACCTACAATTAGTGGGAAATATAAGTGTACAGTATCATTAAGCATGCAACAGTCTCCTTTCACCATTGATTTAATGGGGACCCGATGGTTAGTTACCTTAGTAGTGTCGAGAAGCACACGCCCTACGTACTATACATTGCTTTCAAGTTGTACAACAACATTATTTTCCCCAGTTGGGTAGACATTGATCCATGCTCAAAGAGAGGGGTGGTGGAAGCAAATTTCATGCTTTCGAAGAAGGCATCAACAACATTAGCATTGTTCCGATCTCATCTTGTTGGAATGCATTTAACAACATTCCCTACATGGCATGTGTATCCCATAATAAATCATCCATACCAACCTCTATATCATTGTTTTCATCTCCATCCCATGAAGAGATAATGTTACTATAGATATTGTTTTGAACTAGTGACTCGGGACATAGTGGGAATTGAATAGGTGGTTGATTCAACCATGCTTTGTATGCTTCCTCTTCGAGCTCTACTTGTTTAGCGTCCTTATCTCGATTTTACATCATACTGGGGTGCAACGGTAGATGGTAGACAGGTTGATCATCATCAAAGTCTTGGTTGCAAAAAAATTGAACATTAAATTGATAATATTAGTAAATACAATGCATTTAGTATGTTGAAACATAATACCAAACACTTTTTAGCAGCATGGATTTTTTTTCCAATAGTACACATGCAATCAATCACTTTATAAAAAAAATGTGGAATTGAGCAATACATTAACATTAAATCCATTGAAAATCCAAAAATCCAATTACTCAATGATCTTTTTCTTACGCCCCAAGAGGACGTCTAAATATAGTCCCAATGCAAGCCATTTTAATGAGCATTTGGCGGTTTAGGAAACTTAAAATTTATTAAAAACTCGCCTCCAGGATACAAACTACGTATTGCATGCACAACACCAAATATGGATGCCTTATTTTTCATAAATAACTCCGTGTCATTGGAGTGTTCCTCAAACGAACAAATTGCACTGAATAATGAGCACCTACAACTATTTATGAACCTTGCAATGTTCACATGAGTGTATGGAAGACCATCGATATATAACATGTTCTTCTTGTTAAAGTTTCTTGAAGCACAACCATTCATGCACATACTATACATGGAAATACTATGTTTGTATTTAACAATATTAAAGTAATCAGATCGACTATAAATATGACCACAATATGGCATAAGTGCTACTAACTATTTGGGAGGAACAAACATATGTGGAAGGGTAAACAACCCAAGATTTGCAACATCTATTTTAGACTTTGCGATCATGTAATTGTTACCACAACAAGAGAATTCGGTCCCAACATCGGGCACATGCAGGGAAGATGACCAAGTTCCATACAAAGTGTGATTGTAACCAGTATGGTATTTACTTTGCATATGGATGGGAAGAGAGAAGTCATCGCTACCCTCCAACAATTGAGCCGACCTTTGTTTGTACTTAGAATTTTTACTCTTAGCTCAAACAACTTCTTGGATCTCCTTGTATAGATGTTTTGGGTAGTATTAATTTCATATGTCGTCTCACTAGAAATCTCGTTTGACATAGTAGAAGGAGAGGGGTTGGTCAATTTAGGATGAACATGGTTGATTTGGCTTCCAACTTTTCAAAAAATGAGCATATGGAAGTGTTCCTACGTGTCTCTTCTATTTCGCCTATAACACATTATACAACCCGACGAGAACTCTATACTCACAATGAGAACTCTAGCCCTCAAAATCCATTTTTTTTGTGTCAAAAACACCAAAATCAACCTTCAAATTGAAAAGTGATGCTACGGTAGCATTCTTTTTTGTTTCAAGGTTAAAAATGCAGCCATTGCCTTAAAAACCCGTATTGTTTCTAACAATAGCCTTAAAATCAACCCTTGAATAGAAAACTAATGCTACTAGGCGCACATTGGTTTTTTCAAAGGCTAAAATTATAACTTGTTTGAAAGCATGGACTTAACATCAAGTATTATTGGTAGAAAAATATTAAAATCAACCTCTAAATAAAAAAATAGTGCTAACATTATAGCATTTTTTAAACCACGGTCTTGAAAAATAGGGCCTCCCCTCTTCGTGGCCACACTTCCCTCTCCCTGTTTTTTATTTTTTTTTACAATTAAAAAAAACATTTATATAAAATAAAAATAATTTAAAAAGTTTTTTTTAATTAAACAATGAATTTTTTATTAAAATAAATAAATAAATTATTATATATATATTTTTAAGTTTTTTAAAAGCATATTAGGAAATTAAAAAAAAAATCAAATAATTTTTTTTTAAAAACATAAAAACAGTTAAAAAATATTAAAAATTTAAAAATTAAAAATAAAAATAAAAATAAACTATTAAAAAATTATTATTTTTAAATATTAAATAAAATAAAAATAAAAAAACCCTACCTGTTTCCTTGTTGCCTCCCCTCCCTGTGCCCCTCTCACTCCCTCCCTCACCACCCCTGCCCCCCCCTCCTCTCCCTTGCCCCCCCTCCCTCTCCTTTCCCATCCTCGCCACCCCCTCCCCTCCCCTCCCTTGACCCCGTTCCCCCCCTCCCCATGTGGGCGCCCATTGAGCCACAGGTCGATGCTAGGCATCAATCCGTAGCTCGATGGTTGCTGCAAGGGCCTCCCTTGCACATTCATCGATCCATGGATCGATGCCCGACATCGAGTTATTTCTCAATGGGTGCCCACTAAGGGGGGAGGGAGGGGGGAAGAGGGGCAGGGAGGGGGGAAGAAGGGTAGGGGCGGGGGAAGGGAGGTGGGGGAAGGGGTGGAGAGGGTGGGAAATGGGGGGAATCAAGAGGGGAAGTGGGGGGGAAGGGACGGGGGGCTGGGGTCGGGGGGAGGGGGAAAGGGAGGGGGGCACAGGGGAGGCGATTGGGCAATAGTTAGGTTTTTATTTTTTCATTTTTTAATATATATATATATATATATATATATATATATATATTTAATTTTTAATCTTTTTTAATTTTAACGTTTTTAAATTTTTTATTTGATTGTTAAATTTTTAAATAATTTTTTTCATTTTTTAATAAAACAATTCAAAAATTTTAAGAAAAAATTCATTTTAATAAAAAATTTTATATTTTTAGTGTGTGTGTGTGTGTATAAATAATTTCGTTTTAAATATTGTCTTTTTAATTTTTTTTAATTAACTAATTAATTAATTTTTTTTTATTGCTCGAATCTCCCTAACTTACACGAGTGGCCTGTGGTCTGAGAAACCACGACCCAGGGGCATCTAAGCCGTCAAAATCACCCAGGGATCACACCTGTCCTAGATCGCCCCAACCTCAACTTGACTGGGTTTTTGGGTGTCGCCTCCCAACTAAGTCACCCCTAAGGGGAATTGAACTTAGGTCGCCTTGCTGACGAGACCCACACCTTAATCACGTGAGATAGGGGGAATTGCCAAGTTTTTTAATTTTTAATTTTTAACATATATATATATATATATATATATATATATATTCAAATAATAATAAATAATTTCAAAACAAAAATTGTTAATTTTTAAGGTCTCTAGGTTCTCTCTAATTTACTATTGGAAGAAGAGGATGCTTCTCTATAAGGATGGTCTTCTGGGAGGAACACCCTCGAACAATTGTATACAAGATTTTGCAGGTTTTTGGGCCTCCTAACATTTATTAAAGGTCCACATGTACATCCATGATACATTTTTGTTACAATACCTACGATGTTATTGTATACAGAACATGTTAGTGCCAAAGAAGGAGGTTGCACCAAATTTAGTTTGTGAAATAACATTATAGATATAAGTAAATCAACCAACATGCTTACCAGAGAAAAATCCTAGTCCTGGATAATCATCTATGGGGTATACACATATTCCATACAACCTAAAAGAACTCGTCACTAAGATGGGTCTTGATACATCATATACCTGTATCCCTCCCCATAATTTCTTGAATTTGTCGATCGATGTTTGGAGGTATACATCCATATTCTTCACTTGTATTCTACTAGGATCCATAAGAGCCAACATAAGATGTCCATTCTTCACATGATTACTACCACTGTCCAAATAGAATAATTGGTGTTTTAGAGGGAATATGCTTTAACTCCATCCATGGCTATGCTCAATCGAAGGCTTCGTACTTAATCCTTGAATTTATCAGGACATGTATCCTTTATATGCTTCATGGCTATTAAATTTGGAGGAAACCACAAACTCCTGGATCACTTTTGTCTTAGGCATGCCACTCCTACAACATAGCTAATTCTTTGCAACAAAAATTACTTTGAATCCTAGGGATTATAGGCATGTTCCTCAATATCTTATGATGAGGTACATGTGACTTACCTTTTTTTTTTTTTTTTTTTTTATATCTGGTACCTGTCATGCCCACATGTAGGACATATCTCTTTGTTCGTGTATTCTCCTTTGTATAAAATACAATCATTCAGACAAGCATGATATGATATGAGCTCAACACCCAAAATTTTCAAAAGTTGCTTTGCCTCTTCACAGTTGTCCGGGAGGAAGTTATCACTTGAAATTACCTTTTCTTTGAGTAACCTACAATTAGTGGGAAATATAAGTGTACAGTATCATTAAGCATGCAACAGTCTCCTTTCACCATTGATTTAATGGGGACCCGATGGTTAGTTACCTTAGTAGTGTCGAGAAGCACACGCCCTACGTACTATACATTGCTTTCAAGTTGTACAAGAACATTATTTTCCCCAGTTGGGTAGACATTGTCCATGCTCAAAGAGAGGGGTGGTGGAAGCAAATTTCATGCTTTCGAAGAAGGCATCAACAACATTAGCATTGTTCCGATCTCATCTTGTTGGAATGCATTTAACAACATTCCCTACATGGCATGTGTATCCCATAATAAATCATCCATACCAACCTCTATATCATTGTTTTCATCTCCATCCCATGAAGAGATAATGTTACTATAGATATTGTTTTGAACTAGTGACTCGGGACATAGTGGGAATTGAATAGGTGGTTGATTCAACCATGCTTTGTATGCTTCCTCTTCGAGCTCTACTTGTTTAGCGTCCTTATCTCAATTTTACATCATACTGGGGTGCAACGGTAGATGTTAGACAGGTTGATCATCATCAAAGTCTTGGTTGCAAAAAAATTGAACATTAAATTGATAATATTGGTAAATACAATGCATTTAGTATGTTGAAACATAATACCAAACACTTTTTAGCAGCATGGATTTTTTTTCCAATAGTACACATGCAATCAACCACTTTATAAAAAAAATGTGGAATTAAGCAATACATTAACATTAAATCCATTGAAAATCCAAAATCCAATTACTCAATGATCTTTTTCTTACGCCCCAAGAGGACGTCTAAATATAGTCCCAATGCAAGCCATTTTAATGAGCATTTGGCGGTTTAGGAAACTTAAAATTTATTAAAAACTCGTCTCCAGGATACAAACTACGTATTGCATGCACAACACCAAATCTGGATGCCTTATTTTTCATAAATAACTCCGTGTCATTGGAGTGTTCCTCAAACGAACAAATTGCACTGAATAATGAGCACCTACAACTATTTATGAACCTTGCAATGTTCACATGAGTGTATGGAAGACCATCGATATATAACATGTTCTTCTTGTTAAAGTTTCTTGAAGCACAACCATTCATGCACATACTATACATGGAAATACTATGTTTGTATTTAACAATATTCAAGTAATCAGATCGACTATAAATATGACCACAATATGGCATAAGTGCTACTAACTATTTGGGAGGAACAAACATATGTGGAAGGGTAAACAACCCAAGATTTGCAACATCTATTTTAGACTTTGCGATCATGTAATTGTTACCACAACAAGAGAATTCGGTCCCAACATCGGGCACATGCAGGGAAGATGACCAAGTTCCATACAAAGTGTGATTGTAACCAGTATGGTATTTACTTTGCATATGGATGGGAAGAGAGAAGTCATCGCTACCCTCCAACAATTGAGCCGACCTTTGTTTGTACTTAGAATTTTTACTCTTAGCTCAAACAACTTTTTGGATCTCCTTGTATAGATGTTTTGGGTAGTATTAATTTCATATGTCGTCTCACTAGAAATCTCGTTTGACATAGTAGAAGGAGAGGGGGTTGGTCAATTTAGGATGAACATGGTTGATTTGGCTTCCAACTTTTCAAAAAATGAGCATATGGAAGTGTTCCTACGTGTCTCTTCTATTTCACCTATAACACATTATACAACCCGACGAGAACTCTATACTCACAATGAGAACTCTAGCCCTCAAAATCCATTTTTTTTGTGTCAAAAACACCAAAATCAACCTTCAAATTGAAAAGTGATGCTACGGTAGCATTCTTTTTTGTTTCAAGGGTTAAAAATGCAGCCATTGCCTTAAAAACCCGTATTGTTTCTAACAATAGCCTTAAAATCAACCCTTGAATAGAAAACTAATGCTACTAGGCGCACATTGGTTTTTTTCAAAGGCTAAAATTATAACTTGTTTGAAAGCATGGACTTAACATCAAGTATTATTGGTAGAAAAATATTAAAATCAACCTCTAAATCAAAAAATAGTGCTAACATTATAGCATTTTTTAAACCACGGTCTTGAAAAATAGGGCCTCCCCTCTTCGTGGCCACACTTCCCTCTCCCCGTTTTTTATTTTTTTTTTACAATTAAAAAAAACATTTATATAAAATAAAAATAATTTAAAAAGTTTTTTTTAATTAAACAATGAATTTTTTATTAAAATAAATAAATAAATTATTATATATATTTTTTAAGTTTTTTAAAAGCATATTAGGAAATTAAAAAAAAAATCAAATAATTTTTTTTTAAAAACATAAAAACAGTTAAAAAATATTAAAAATTTAAAAATTAAAAATAAAAATAAAAATAAACTATTAAAAAATTATTATTTTTAAATATTAAATAAAATAAAAATAAAAAAACCCTACCTGTTTCCTTGTTGCCTCCCCTCCCTGTGCCCCTCTCACTCCCTCCCTCACCACCCCTGCCCCCCCCTCCTCTCCCTTGCCCCCCCTCCCTCTCCTTTCACATCCTCGCCACCCCCTCCCCTCCCCTCCCTTGACCCCGTTCCCCCCCCTCCCCATGTGGGCGCCCATTGAGCCACAGGTCGATGCTAGGCATCAATCCGTAGCTCGATGGTTGCTGCAAGGGCCTCCCTTGCACATTCATCGATCCATGGATCGATGCCCGACATCGAGTTATTTCTCAATGGGTGCCCACTAAGGGGGGGAGGGAGGGGGGAAGAGGGGCAGGGGAGGGGGGAAGAAGGGTAGGGGCGGGGGAAGGGAGGTGGGGGGAAGGGGTGGAGAGGGTGGGAAATGGGGGGAATCAAGAGGGGAAGTGGGGGGGAAGGGACGGGGGGATGGGGTCGGGGGGAGGGGGAAAGGGAGGGGGGCAGAGGGGAGGCGATTGGGAAATAGTTAAGTTTTTATTTTTTCATTTTTTAATATATATATATATATATATATATTTAATTTTTAATCTTTTTTAATTTTAACGTTTTTAAATTTTGATTGTTAAATTTTTAAATAATTTTTTTCATTTTTTAATAAAACAATTCAAAAATTTTAAGAAAAAATTCATTTCAATAATTTTTTTTTATATTTTTAGTGTGTGTGTGTGTGTATAAATAATTTCGTTTTAAATATTGTCTTTTTAATTTTTTTTAATTAACTAATTAATTAATTTTTTTTTATTGCTCGAATCTCCCTAACTTACACGAGTGGCCTGTGGTCTGAGAAACCACGAACCAGGGGCATCTAAGCCGTCAAAATCACCCAGGGATCACACCCGTCCTAGACCGCCCCAACCTCAACTTGACTGGGTTTTTGGGTGTTGCCTCCCAACTAAGTCACCCCTAAGGGGAATTGAACTTAGGTCGCCTTGCTGACGAGACCCACACCTTAATCACGTGAGATAGGGGGAATTGCCAAGTTTTTTAATTTTAATTTTTAACATATATATATATATATATATATTCAAATAATAATAAATAATTTCAAAACAAAAATTGTTAATTTTTAAGGTCTCTAGGTTCTCTCTAATTTACTATTGGAAGAAGATGATGCTTCTCTATAAGGATGGTCTTCTGGGAGGAACACCCTCGAACAATTGTATACAAGATTTTGCAGGTTTTTGGGCCTCCTAACATTTATTAAAGGTCCACATGTACATCCATGATACATTTTTGTTACAATACCTACGATGTTATTGTATACAGAACATGTTAGTGCCAAAGAAGGAGGTTGCACCAAATCTAGTTTGTGAAATAACATTATAGATATAAGTAAATCAACCAACATGCTTACCAGAGAAAAATCCTAGTCCTGGATAATCATCTATGGGGTATGCACATATTCCATACAACCTAAAAGAACTCGTCACTAAGATGGGTCTTGATACATCATATACCTGTATCCCTCCCCATAATTTCTTGAATTTGTCGATCGATGTTTGGAGGTATACATCCATATTCTTCACTTGTATTCTACTAGGATCCATAAGAGCCAACATAAGATGTCCATTCTTCACATGATTACTACCACTGTCCAAATAGAATAATTGGTGTTTTAGAGGGAATATGCTTTAACTCCATCCATGGCTATGCTCAATCGAAGGCTTCGTACTTAATCCTTGAATTTATCAGGACATGTATCCTTTATATGCTTCATGGCTATTAAATTTGGAGGAAACCACAAACTCCTGGATCACTTTTGTCTTAGGCATGCCACTCCTACAACATAGCTAATTCTTTGCAACAAAAATTACTTTGAATCCTAGGGATTATAGGCATGTTCCTCAATATCTTATGATGAGGTACATGTGACTTACCTTTTTTTTTTTTTTATATCTGGTACCTGTCATGCCCACATGTAGGACATATCTCTTTGTTCGTGTATTCTCCTTTGTATAAAATACAATCATTCAGACAAGCATGATATGATATGAGCTCAACACCCAAAATTTTCAAAAGTTGTTTTGCCTCTTCACAGTTGTCCGGGAGGAATTTATCACTTGAAATTACCTTTTCTTTGAGTAACCTACAATTAGTGGGAAATATAAGTGTACAGTATCATTAAGCATGCAACAGTCTCCTTTCACCATTGATTTAATGGGGACCCGATGGTTAGTTACCTTAGTAGTGTCGAGAAGCACACGCCCTACGTACTATACATTGCTTTCAAGTTGTACAACAACATTATTTTCCCCAGTTGGGTAGACATTGATCCATGCTCAAAGAGAGGGGGTGGTGGAAGCAAATTTCATGCTTTCGAAGAAGGCATCAACAACATTAGCATTGTTCCGATCTCATCTTGTTGGAATGCATTTAACAACATTCCCTACATGGCATGTGTATCCCATAATAAATCATCCATACCAACCTCTATATCATTGTTTTCATCTCCATCCCATGAAGAGATAATGTTACTATAGATATTGTTTTGAACTAGTGACTCGGGGACATAGTGGGAATTGAATAGGTGGTTGATACAACCATGCTTTGTATGCTTCCTCTTCGAGCTCTACTTGTTTAGCGTCCTTATCTTGATTTTACATCATACTGGGGTGCAACGGTAGATGGTAGACAGGTTGATCATCATCAAAGTCTTGGTTGCAAAAAAATTGAACATTAAATTGATAATATTAGTAAATACAATGCATTTAGTATGTTGAAACATAATACCAAACACTTTTTAGCAGCATGGATTTTTTTTCCAATAGTACACATGCAATCAACCACTTTATAAAAAAAAATGTGGAATTAAGCAATACATTAACATTAAATCCATTGAAAATCCAAAAATCCAATTACTCAATGATCTTTTTCTTACGCCCCAAGAGGACGTCTAAATATAGTCCCAATGCAAGCCATTTTAATGAGCATTTGGCGGTTTAGGAAACTTAAAATTTATTAAAAACTCGTCTCCAAGATACAAACTACGTATTGCATGCACAACACCAAATCTGGATGCCTTATTTTTCATAAATAACTCCGTGTCATTGGAGTGTTCCTCAAACGAACAAATTGCATTGAATAATGAGCACCTACAACTATTTATGAACCTTGCAATGTTCACATGAGTGCGTGGAAGACCATCGATATATAACATGTTCTTCTTGTTAAAGTTTCTTGAAGCACAACCATTCATGTACATACTATACATGGAAATACTATGTTTGTATTTAACAATATTCAAGTAATCAGATCGACTATAAATATGACCACAATATGGCATAAGTGCTACTAACTATTTGGGAGGAACAAACATATGTGGTAGGGTAAACAACCCAAGATTTGCAACATCTATTTTAGACTTTGCGATCATGTAATTGTTACCACAACAAGAGAATTCGGTCCCAACATCGGGCACATGCAGGGAAGATGACCAAGTTCCATACAAAGTGTGATTGTAACCAGTATGGTATTTACTTTGCATATGGATGGGAAGAGAGAAGTCATCGCTACCCTCCAACAATTGAGCCGACCTTTGTTTGTACTTAGAATTTTTACTCTTAGCTCAAACAACTTTTTGGATCTCCTTGTATAGATGTTTTGGGTAGTATTAATTTCATATGTCGTCTCACTAGAAATCTCGTTTGACATAGTAGAAGGAGAGGGGTTGGTCAATTTAGGATGAACATGGTTGATTTGGCTTCCAACTTTTCAAAAAATGAGCATATGGAAGTGTTCCTACGTGTCTCTTCTATTTCACCTATAACACATTATACAACCCGACGAGAACTCTATACTCACAATGAGAACTCTAGCCCTCAAAATCCATTTTTTTGTGTCAAAAACACCAAAATCAACCTTCAAATTGAAAAGTGATGCTACGGTAGCATTCTTTTTTGTTTCAAGGTTAAAAATGCAGCCATTGCCTTAAAAACCCGTATTGTTTCTAACAATAGCCTTAAAATCAACCCTTGAATAGAAAACTAATGCTACTAGGCGCACATTGGTTTTTTCAAAGGCTAAAATTATAACTTGTTTGAAAGCATGGACTTAACATCAAGTATTATTGGTAGAAAAATATTAAAATCAACCTCTAAATCAAAAAATAGTGCTAACATTATAGCATTTTTTAAACCACGGTCTTGAAAAATAGGGCCTCCCCTCTTCGTGGCCACACTTCCCTCTCCCCGTTTTTTATTTTTTTTTACAATTAAAAAAAACATTTATATAAAATAAAAATAATTTAAAAAGTTTTTTTTTAATTAAACAATGAATTTTTTATTAAAATAAATAAATAAATTATTATATATATTTTTTAAGTTTTTTAAAAGCATATTAGGAAATTAAAAAAAAAAACAAATAATTTTTTTTTAAAAACATAAAAAGAGTTAAAAAATATTAAAAATTTAAAAAATAAAAATAAAAATAAAAATAAACTATTAAAAAATTATTATTTTTAAATATTAAATAAAATAAAAATAAAAAAACCCTAACTGTTTCCTTGCTGCCTCCCCTCCCTGTGCCCCTCTCACTCCCTCCCTCACCACCCCTGCCCCCCCCCTCCTCTCCCTTGCCCCCCCTCCCTCTCCTTTCCCATCCTCGCCACCCCCTCCCCTCCCCTCCCTTGACCCCCTTCCCCCCCTCCCCATGTGGGCGCCCATTGAGCCACAGGTCGATGCTAGGCATCAATCCGTAGCTCGATGGTTGCTGCAAGGGCCTCCCTTGCACATTCATCGATCCATGGATCGATGCCCGACATCGAGTTATTTCTCAATGGGTGCCCACTAAGGGGGGAGGGACGGGGGAAGAGGGGCAGGGAGGGGGGAAGAATGGTAGGGGCGGGGGAAGGAAGGTGGGGGAAGGGGTGGAGAGGGTGGGAAATGGGGGGAATCAATAGGGGAAGTGGGGGGGAAGGGACGGGGGGCTGGGGTCGGGGGGAGGTTGAAAGGGAGGGGGGCAGAGGGGAGGCGATTGGGCAATAGTTAGGTTTTTATTTTTTCATTTTTTAATATATATATATATATATTTAATTTTTAATCTTTTTTAATTTTAACGTTTTTAAATTTTTTATTTGATTGTTAAATTTTTAAATAATTTTTTTCATTTTTTAATAAAACAATTCAAAATTTTTAAGAAAAAATTCATTTTAATAATTTTTTTTATATTTTTAGTGTGTGTGTGTGTATAAATAATTTCGTTTTAAATATTGTCTTTTGAATTATTTTTAATTAACTAATTAATTAATTTTTTTTTATTGCTCGAATCTCCCTAACTTACACGAGTGGCCTGTGGTCTGAGAAACCACGACCCAGGGGCATCTAAGCCGTCAAAATCACCCAGGGATCACACCCGTCCTAGACCGCCCCAACCTCAACTTGACTGGGTTTTTGGGTGTCACCTCCCAACTAAGTCACCCCTAAGGGGAATTGAACTTAGGTCGCCTTGTTGACGAGACCCACACCTTAATCACGTGAGATAGGGGGAATTGCCAAGTTTTTTAATTTTTAATTTTTAACATATATATATATATATATATATATATATATATTCAAATAATAATAAATAATTTCAAAACGAAAATTGTTAATTTTTAAAAATTGGTCTTTTTCTATGTGATTAAAAAAATAGTTGATGGGTTTCTAAAAAGTTGTAAATTTATCCCTATAAAAAAATTTAGTGATATAAGTAGCACCATTTTTCGATTCAGGGGTAAAAATAGCCACTAAATGCAACCTATAAAAGAACAAGAACTATTTAGAGTTCTTGTCAGGTTGTATAATGTGTTCTATTGGATCATTGATTGTAGTGGGGGGTGTTAGACCATCAACTTTGGGTAGTTGGTCATTAATATATGGGACATTGTGACTTGCATAGGATAGTGTGACATACATGGGGTTCATCTTCAACCCTTTACATTTTGAACAATCACATACTACTAGGGTGTCATAAAAGATATCCAATTCATGCTGAAGTACCATTGGTCATGTATGGTTACTCGATGATGGCATGCTACAGTTGGTAAGGTAAAGTGACCTTCCATTTTCATCTACCATTTATCTATGGTATGTTGCTCCAGATAAGACCTTGCGGCTTTTTGGGAGTGGTGGAATATCATGTCCATCTGTTGTGGGGAAAATGCACCTATAGTTAAGGGGAGAAACTACCAACTTACGGTGATAAAGATAGACTTACAAGCATTCTGCAAATACAATAAATAAATGAAGAGATTAGGGTTTAGAGATGTAGGCACCTCATTTAGAAGGTTGATCGTAGCTTTGCCTCCCTCGCTCTTCAATGCTTATCCAGTGTTGTAATGCCTAGACCTGCAAAACAACTTGATACCTTTCTCAAATACATTTGACTACACATCTAAGACTGATATTCATAATAGAAGAAGACATCAAATTATAAACAAACTGTAATCAAATCTTAGACACATTAATAGGTCATATTTGGAAAGGGAAGAACGTCTGATCCTTATTAATGAATGAAAGCAAGTACATACAATTATACCTTCCTTCAAGCTTGGCACTTCACGAAACCTAGATTCAAGATCTCCTGCTTCCGTTCTCCAAGGATCCCAACCTCTAAGCAATTGTACTAGGGTTTACCAAAACTAAAGCACAAGAGAGGGGGATGAGGGTCTCCATTCCTCCAGCATAACTTTGTAATTGGGCTTAGTCCCCTCACATGACCCTTCTACCCTCCTTATATAGTCAATGAGGAAGAGGAAAAGAAGTTACAACCACTCAAGAGGTTTCCCAACCAACTTAACTTACTCAAATTTCGAGATTTTGACCAAAACAGGTGTGTACTCTACTCCATAGTAGACAAAGTCGCATACACATGGCAATGGGCGCTACTTTGAATGAGACAAAGTCGCGTACACATGCTACTATTATAACAGTGGAGTCGCGCTCATGTTGAAAAATGGCCAAAAACAGGCTTTTCTGCTCATTTTCAGGAGATGGTTTGGTTTGGAAAAATGTTCCTAAGGGTCATATACATCAAATGGGTCAAGAATGAGGTAATTTCAACCATTTTTAGTGTCCCAAATGACTCCTCCATCCACAAATGTCCTGTTGTGTGACTGAACTTGATCTCAAGAAGTGTCGTCATGCGACCAAGGGAAGCAAGTGTCATCACGGACGGAGAGGTGTCATTTCAAGCTATAACAGATGCCCCCTAATGTATGAGGTCAGAGGGAGTACGGGAAATGATGGCCGAAATACATTATAAATAAAAAAGAGTTGAATCGTGGAGGAACAGAGAAACCAAGAATCATAGGCTCAAATGAAGTACCTGAAAGCAAAGGCAAAGTCAGACAAACTTATCCATTGGGTAACTGTCCATGTTCAAATGGTGGAACATGATCTCCAAGAGGATACAAGAATGATCCAAAATACTGATGCATATATCATGGCCACTAGAATACAAGCATGGATCCATGAGGAACATAAGTGTAAACATAGCCACATAAATATAAGGTGGATCTATGTCAAAACTGGAGAACATAGCCATAGAGAACAAGTTGGATCTATGTCTTATCAAGAGCCAAAAAGAGTGTGGCTCAGTCTTGCGCAACTTGGGCGATAACATAAATGAGGTGAGGTTATCGAGGATCCCAAGGTCTTCATCCAAAAACAACCCAAGGTACAAACCTATCCATGCGAATAAATGAGTTGATGTCGAACATGGGAGGTATCATTTGATTACCGGTCATTGATGTATACCATTAACAAACGCGAGGGTGTCCACCAATAATGAAAATGGAACCCAAGGTACCTAGTACATTCAAGCAAGTGCGAATAAGTGGTCTTGCCGTCGAACACTTGAAGAATCCATCGGATAGGAGACATTGATGTATTCCCATCTATCCAATAGCGAGGGAAACTGCCACTAATGACTGCAATCCCCAAAGTACTAACCGAAACTCTAAACTTAATTCCCAGAGTACAATGAGTTGAATTCGATGGGAAGAAGTCTGTTGGAAGGGAGGCCTCAATGCATCCTCCATCATCCAACACGAGGGACACTCAACAGGTATGAGCTGATTTGGAGTAGGACTGAACACATGATGAAACATACTGACACCAAGGAATGGCTGACACATGAGGTCAAGGCAACTGCAGAATGGCCGACACATGAGGTCAAGGAAACTGCAGAATGGACGACACAGGTTATATCCTTAAACAGTGAGCATGACACAAGAGTGACTTAGGCAGCTTTTAACACAAAGGGACCACGATGCAAATCTGCAATGTAGGAGACATTAACAGATTCTCCATATGATTGGAAGACTAACCAAACGGAGGAGTAAGAACTCTGAGATCAAGTTTTACCCTAAGGCCAACACTAGAACCCAACTTGTTTGAGAAACTCAAAACAGGTGCTTTGTTCAAGGAGATAGTTGACTTGCTGCCATCATATTGAAAGATATTTTGACATTCTTCCCTTCCCTTTCCTTTTTCATTTTTTAACAAGCTTGACAAAGAACTAAAGCATGCTCGACGGTATTTTCATATTTAAGGAGTCTGAAAAACCTAGAAGAAAACTCCATACACCTATCCGTGGATTTTATATCGAGCCTGGATTGGTCTGTGCTCGGCGGTGTTTTCTTGTTTATAGAGTTGAAAAACTTAAACAGTCCTCTATCAACCATCTCATGGATTTCACATCGAGCCCGAGTAGGTGAATGCTCGCTTGGTATTTTCATGTTTAGAGAGTCTGAAAATGTAATACCCCCAATTCGACCCTTAGGATATATGAGCCTTTAATGTAAATCAGTGTACATGTGATGTATGTTTTCCTAGCGTGGAGCTCAAGGCCAAGGCCCCGCTAGTGAAAGCCGAATTCTATTTTAAGGGCAAGTATTTGATATTTTGATACCATGTGCTCTTAAGCCATGGAAATTGTAATAGGATGTAAATAAACATCAGGCAATATAAAATGTCCAAAGCTGGCTACGGAGGCAACGAATGAGAAGGGGCCACGTGTATCCACTAGGGAGTGGTGAGGGGGTTATGGGAGTAAACCATAGGTTGCCATATGTCTTTATGAGAACCCATTTGACCTTTCTAGATGACATTTATTCCTGTTGTAAGAGAATGGTTGAAGAATTAAGTCAATGACTTTGATGGAGCATGGGCAGCCCTGAAATTCGTATGGGAAGGTATGGGCTCTTTTGACTTGTCCCACAAGTCACTCTACATCTTGGGGGTTGCTCCATCCTTATCCCCATTTCCATTGTGGAAGTATGGGACATCTTTGCCCACCCAAAAACGAGCTCCTAGCAAGGAGAAAACCAGAAATCGCGACTTGAAGGAAACCCACGTTTTGGGAAGCCAAAAACGTCCCGATTTGGTATTGGACAGAGGAATCCAATGGGGGATCCATTGGTAGGAACCTTGGGGCGAATTTGGGAGCAATAGCTACCCCAAAAGCCATGGGAAAACCCAGTTTTAATTGCCCAGAAAATCAGTGACGGATTTGGGTCAATTGCTGAACAAAGCTGTGAGAAATCCAAGTGTGGATGTTCGAATGGAGGCTGGGATCGTTGGAGTCTAGCTTGATGTGTACTAGCTCTGGGATTGAGCTTAGTGGACTAGCATCCCTCTCCATTTCCCATTGCATGCTTGAAAAACCCAACTGTGTGTTGGCTTAGCATGGTTGTCTGAGTGAAATTCTGACTGTGAGGGAGCCATCTAGTTCCTCCTTAGTGGATACACAGCCCAGCTCGGGGGTGATCTCTCAGCTGAAAGAATACAGGCTGGATAGAGATCTATGGTTGGGTGGAACGTTGCTCTCACGTAGCCAGTCGTTTGGGCCATTATAATTCGAGATAAGTATTCTTGATGTTAATTCTATGCCCTGCAAGCATTTTAATTAATGACTGTTGTTTATATGTTGAATGCATGATGAAACTGTGTGCAGATGTATTGTTTAATTCCGCTGTGTTTATATTGAATCGAATCTGCATATAGAAGTTTTAAATGTTAGTTATTTATGCACAAAAATTATTGGGGCTAAATATGCCATAAGCCCGGTATGTTGTTAATGTTTCCTTCCCTGTTGTTCTATGGAGAAGGGGACGTTACAGAGTGGTATCAGAGCTCTAGGTTCAACACTACGGCTGTTGGGCCCTTCACAGAAATACAAATCATTGAGTGTACATGCATTTTGTATTTGGAGCTAAAACGCATTAAAATGAACTTAAATGCATTTTGTGTGTACATGCATTTTGAATTTTGAATTTCGTGTGTGCGTACAGAGATTAAATTGTAAATCCATTGGTTGGATTGTCGAATGATAAAAGATTTTGAATTTTACTAAGTCTGTTTGAAAAATTCGTTTAAGACTGTTTCGGGGAGAATTCCCGAATGTCTTCCGCAACTGCGGAAGCATTCGGTGAATTGCCCCGAAACTGCGGAAGCATTCCGCGAAGTTTTCCGCAACGCGGAGGAATTCGGGAAGTCGCCCCGAAATTTGCGGAAGGAATTCCCTTCCGAAATTTTCGGAAGGAATTCTCTTCCGAAATTTGCGGAAGGATTCCGTGAGTTGTCCCGCAACGCGGAAAAATTCGGCAAAATGCTCCGAAAAGAAGAAAAATTTTCTAAGTGTTTTCGAAAATTTTGTTTAAAGTTTGTTTCGGAAGAGTTCGGGAAAGTCTTCCGAAACTGCGGAAGGATTCCGCGAACGGTTCCGCAACTGCGGAAGAGTTCGGGAAAGTCTTCCGAAACTGCGGAAGGATTCCGCGAACGGTTCCGAAACTGCGGAAGAGTTCGGGAAAGTCTTCCGAAACTGCGGAAGGATTCCGCGAACGGTTCCGAAATTGCGGAAGGGTTCGAGAAAGTTTTCCGAAACGGCGGAAGGATTCCGCGAAGGGCTCCGAAATCGCGGGAGGATTCGGGAAAGTCTTCCGAAACGGCGGAAGCCTTCGCCGAATGGCTCCGCAATTGCGGGAGCATTCGCCGAATGGCTCCGCGACGGAAGCCTTCGCCGAATGGCTCCGCAGTTGCGGGAGCATTCGCCGAATGGCTCCGCGACGGAAGCCTTCGCCGAATGGCTCCGCAGTTGCGGGAGCATTCGCCGAATGGCTCCGCAGTTGCGGGAGAATTCAGCGAATCGCTCCGCCATTGCGGAAGCGTTCGCCGAACTGCTCCGCAATTGCGGAAGCATTCGACGAACTGCTCCGCATTGCGGAAGCGTTCGGAGAACCGGCCCGCGCGCCCGGACGAAAAAAAAAAAAAAAAAAAAAAAGGTGGCTAAAACTTGATTTTTTGATAGCAGGAGCATCCGGACTCAGAATGCGATGATTCCTGTCGGGCTCGGAGGCCATTGACGAGGGCCATGAAAGAACCAGTGAAGACCCCGAGCCCATGACACTCCAATTTGACAGAAAAAGGGGAATAGTGAATTTTGAAGGACAGAGTCCCGAGGCTTGACAGAAGGCCGGTTTAAGCTGAAATTGATACGAGGCAGTCATGAAGCAGGCACAATGTTAAGTTCCGAATCTTGAAAAAAAAAAAAGTGGCTAAAACTTGATTTTTTGATAGCAGGAGCATCCGGACTCAGAATGCGATGATTCCTGTGGGGCTCGGAGGCCATTGACGAGGGCCATGAAAGAACCAGTGAAGACCCCGAGCCCATGACACTCCAATTTGACAGAAAAAGGGGAATAGTGACTTTTGAAGGACAGAGTCCCGAGGCTTGACAGAAGGCCGGTTTAAGCTGAAATTGATACGAGGCAGTCATGAAGCAGGCACAATGTTAAGTTCCGAATCTTGGAACCCAACTCCAAAGGATGTGGAGTCGGGGTGAGCAAGAAGGCCAAAAAGCACTGTTCCGGGCCACTTTTTCGGGATTTTGAAAAGCTTGTGGGCAGTAAAAGTGACCCTAGATGTGGGAATCAGAAATTTTACTGAACTAGACATTTCATATTCTCATTAAGACGGACAACTTCCGTTAGACGAAGATTTTCCAGAAATGCACCGTTTGGGAGATAGCCGTTTTTGGCCCAAAATTTGGAATTTTGGAAAAATGTGAAAAATGAGAAGTAGCAAAACCCAGAAATTCATAGAACATGAACGGTGCATCGGAATTGAGATCCGTGAATTGCTGAATGTTCCTTGTTATATGGACTAACTCCGCCCGATAGAAAAGTTTTTGTGATTCCTCGTAGATTTTCTTCCACAGGTGGCTGAAGGTGGCATTCGGGACCAAAATGCAACTGTGTAAAATGTGCAGAACTGGAGTGAAAGTTGTCATTTTTGAAGGGATGCAGTTTCCGCACCTGATGTCGGAATGGAGCATGAAGACAGGCATTGGAAAGCTTGTCCAGCAGGGAACAATGATGCATGACCAGAGTTTGAAGGAGGTCTACAGATATCATAGTTATTTAGTGCAGAAGAGTGCCAGCGGCTGTTTTGACAAACAAATTTTGTTGTCAATGTGGGCAATTTCTACAATTGCATGATATGGAAGAGAAATTCCATGATACGAGGAGGGATCGAAAAGGGGAAGAATTCTTTAAAACTCTGTTTGTTATCATACTTGTAATTATGAAATTGTCATATGGCATAAAAATGTTAAAAATGTAAGGGATTACATAGATGTATATGCACTAGATGACATCTTAACAAACATTGCATAGTGCATATGGAAATGCTTGTGCATGAATGAGATATTGCATATTGGTAAAAGAATGAAGTCTGGATATGCAATAAATCACTAATGGAGAATATTGTGGCTGATAATCATTATTGATGTTGGTATTGGTTGTAGAACCAAAGATAACAAAGAGCATGGCTAAATGTGCTGAGGATGTTGTTGCATGAAGCCAACAAATCTATGATCATAAAGTTGGCAAAAGGACTGAGCAGCTTTGGTAAGAGGCCAACTGATCAGGTAACATCAGGCGATGTTAATGGTAGCCATGCAGGTAATGATTATTGGTGCCAAATTGCATGAATGTTGAAAGAGGATTTGGTAAGATCCCTTCAAACTATGTTTGAGCTATGTTGAGATAGTTTGCATGTGATATTGAATACTGATTGGGACTGTTAACCTACCAAGCTTGGTGAGGTGTGGGTAAGTGAAGGAAATGATCTTTACACCCTATGACTACTTAGAAATCTCAATGCATTCATATGAATTTATATCATGTCATGTGTATGTTGGTTATGTGCTTAATAACCAAACCAAGTAAAGACTGGTGGTCCTGATTATAATAGTGCAAGTTATATGAGATAGTCATGTCTGGATCATAATATGCTTGAATGCATAGTACTCATGAAACAATGCAAGGTAGCATTGAGTAGATGTGCATTAAGAGATTTTATAAATCTTGTGATGCATTGTATGAATGCATAGGGATGATGCATATGTTATTGAAAAATAAATAATGAATGAAATGACGAATTAATGATAATTCTAGGATCATTTCATGAGTTGTTGTGAATGCAAAATAGTAAGTGAATGAAGAGCCCAATCATGACCAATGAACTGCTAGAATACCTTGTGGAATGACAAAGTTGTATGAATGATATGACTGTGAAATAATGAGTATTTACGATTTAAGTTAAGCTGCATGGATAGTGTGACTATGTCTTGAAAATTCTATTATGATAATGACACATATATAGAAGTGTATATATATATTTCATTGCATTTCAAATGTAACAGCTGAAGGTGTTTGAATTATTGAGTGTTATAATTCTGAGATCACTTCAGTGACTATAATGGCAATGAATGATTATGTGCGTAGATTCTCACAACGTGTTTGGCTGATTGGAGTTTCAGTTTCCGGTAGGAAGGTCTTACATATGGCAATGAGGATAAGTCCATAGTAGAGACCGGGATCTACCACACGTAGAAGCCAAAGGTTATGAGAAGGTTCTCATGGTTGAGAGCTCTAAGTTCTGTTAGTAAGAACAGTTGTAAATATCAGATTTGTAAATGTTTCGGATTTGAAATTTTACTAATAATTGCTAATGACTGTTTGGCTTATATGAAAATGTGTCAGGAGGACATGCTGTAAGTGGATGCTCATGTATGGCAGCAGGCATAAGACCATAACGGGTAGAGTGGTGTCACTTACAAGAGCCAAACAATATGAGGATAGCCTCATGGATAAGAAAACCAATTTCTGTAGTAGACAGAGTTGCAAATGCATACTGAATTTAATTATTAGTGCCATGGATTGGTTATGGAGCAATCGGATTTGAAATTGTATTGCTAAATGTTGTTGACTGTTTGGCTGTTTAATAAGTGTGCCAGGGAGACACATTGTAGTAAGACCATGACAGAGGTCCTGCAGAAGCCAAACTTCATGGGAAGGGATTCCATGATTTAAAAATGGGTTTCAGGTGAAATGCCATAAGACATTATTAATGTTTCATCTGCACTACATGATTGGTAAACAATATGAGTGAGATGGTAAAGGTTATGTCAGTAAGACATATGAAGGATATGTAACATCAAAAGGAATTGGGATGGCAAACCGAGGGACTGTCAACTCAGAGAAGGAGCCTCCATTCCTCATTAAAGAAGAGAAATATCATCGGCAAAATGGATAAGTTTTCCATAAACCCTGAATGATATATATATATCTAATTATTAGAGTTAATATGCAGAGCATGTTTTGATTTTATTTCCATCATGAAAGACTGCTTGAAGTATGATTAGGACCTTCATAGTTCACATCAGTAAGGAGTGCACGCCTTTCTGGTGCTGAGTTATGTTAGGGACGCCAATATTGACTACGCCTCAAGGGAATGGACGCATTCCTGGTGTTTCAAGGTTGGATAGTGAATGTTATGAAATATGTTTACAATTCTAGGGCAGCGATACTAATGAGCTCGCTATCCATTTTGTGTTGTCAGATTATACATATGAAACTCAGTGCTGCACATTAAAGAAAAATGTGAAGAAAATAGTACTCAAGAAGACTGTATGAGCAGTGGTAACCCTTGCATAGGGTGAGTGGGTATCATGGGGCCATGATAGCCTGCAGTTAAGAAAGTCACCTAAAGAATTCCTTAATGGAACCGCCGGCTTACATAAGAGAAGAAGTACCACCCTTGTGTGGGTGAAGAATTGTTATGCGCATTGAGGGATTGTGATACCGTGAAAGGCTGATGCAAGCCTAAGGCAGAGTAGTGGAGCCTTGACCTGTAATGGTCGGTGGCGCAGTTACCTTCCATTGGTCGATGACCCAGACGTATGTGCTGGCTCGGCAATGGAGAGGGCCAACCAGGTATGGGACTGGTTGGGCACCACCAAATGCTTGGTAAACCCAGTCGGCGTGAAGGTGTACTGGTAGGGCATTAATTATTTGATGATTTGGAACAGCCTGCGTGCTGGCCAAACATCTTAGTCCGCAGGAGGATCCCAAGGCTTATAAAGTAAAAGCAGGACCCTGTGGACCAGAGAGGAACTGCACAGTACAGATAAGTATTCATTTTCATTCATTTCTTATTTGCAATAATGATGGTTTCAAGCATAAAGCTTGTAACAGTGAGCTGATGCATTATTGTTTCCTTGTTGGAAACCTTGGTCAATACAGGAAGCAAGGACCCTGAAAGAACTAAAAGTTGCTTGGTAAATCCAGAAAGTGGCTGGTTGAGCGAGATTATTGATGATTTGGAGCAGCCTGCGTGCTGGCCAAACATGCGAGATTATTGATGATTTGGAGCAGCCTGCGTGCTGGCCAAACATGCGAGATTGTTGATGATTTGGAACAGCCTGCGTGCTGGCCAAACATGCGAGATTGTTGATGACTTGGAGCAGCCTGCGTGCTGGCCAAACATGCGAGATGGTTGATGATTTGGAGCAGCCTGCGTGCTGGCCAAACATGCGAGATGGTTGATGATTTGGAGCAGCCTGCGTGCTGGCCAAACATACAAGGTTATTTGATGTTGTGGAGCAGCCTGCGTACTGGACAAACATACGAGACTGTTAGATGTTGAGGGGCAGCCTGCGCGCTGGCCAAACACCCAAATCCATAGGCGATTCCAAGGCTTGTAAAGCAAAGAAGGACCCTATGGAATAAAGTGAAGACATCTAGTGCAGATAAGTATTTGGTTATCTTGTAATTTCTTGCTTATGAATATACATATGTATATGATTTGGTTATGATTTCCTATGAAAATAAACTAAACATGCGAATTAATTCAATGTTTGAGTGTAGGTATTGTTGGAAGCAATGACTATGGAAGCATCTTAAGGATGCCTGTGGACATGTAACCACCCTAAAGAGCTCAGCATGAGCAGTAATGAAAGATGGGGCTAGTGGAACTGTGTGAGTCCTAGCAGCTAGGAGTTTGACCAACCAAGTGGAGGAACTCCATGGTTGAAAGATCTGGAATAGACCATAGACACTACGTGTCATAGCCGAGAAGGGCAGGTCAAGCATTCACATGAAGTGAAAGAGGATAGGAGCATGAAAACCACAGTGGTGGTGTGGGTTCCAGAATGGAACAAGACTAAGAGGAGAAACTCTTACCGCTCCCTCTCTTTCCTTTTTATTGATGCATTTATAAAATTAGAAAATTGCTGAATGCATGCATGACTGAAATTAAAAGTGTGTTTATTTGATTAAAGTGAATTGTGAATGCTAATTAATGAATTTCCTGTGAATGGATGAACATGAAGGAATTCATGTGTATGTTGGGCAAGCATGAAAAGTGTGGAAGTCTCATGAGTAAAACATGGACTGTCCATGTCAACTGGGGAAAAACCATTGATTGATTTTTAAATGTTCGGGTTATGCTTGGCCTAACGAGAGTTGTAATGATGAATTTCACAGGTGGAAATTGAATCGATTGGTTGCAGCCGGTGCAGGAAAGTGTTTCTAGTGAGAAAAGCGTGGTCAGTTGTTTCCATTGACCATGGCAGCAGACCAAGGGCTATTAGAATTGGCTGGGGGTCTTCTTCAAACAATTGCCAAGACCCAAGAAAATCTTGGAGAGATGCTCAAGATGCAAAAGCAGCAGAACGAGATGAACCACAAGGTCTTGCAGGACACTCTTCGTTTGCAGAAAGAGGTAAAAAGCATTGTGAAAGCAATCAGCAAAGGAGAGAAAAGTGGATCAATGAAGAAGCATTCATCCAATCGTCCGGTTAAGAGACGCTCCAGGTGGAAAGACTCAAAGGAAATTGAGCATGCAAATATGAAGCAACCAGTGAAGTGTTGGAAGTGTGGAGGGGATCATTGCCTCCGTAACTGCCCAACAAGAGAACCTCAAGAAGGTAGCAGCCATAAAGTTTTCAGACTTATGGATGAGCTGGAAGATCCGAATCAGCGGGAGCATCTCGTGAAGGTCAAAGGACTTGGTCCTGAAAGTTCAAAGTAAATGATAGAATGCAGGGCAGATCTGCAAATATTTTGAAGTTTTGGATATATGTAAATTGTATATATATGCCTAGGTCTTGGAACACCGAGGACGGTGTTGTTCTAAGGGGGAGGGGAATGTAATACCCCCAATTCGACCCTTAGGATATATGAGCCTTTAATGTAAATCAGTGTACATGTGATGTATGTTTTC
The DNA here is from genome assembly GCA_027924585.1 of Larix kaempferi. Classification (NCBI taxonomy): domain Eukaryota; kingdom Viridiplantae; phylum Streptophyta; class Pinopsida; order Pinales; family Pinaceae; genus Larix; species Larix kaempferi. The sequence goes on along the minus strand of BSBM01000592.1, from coordinate 7,833,475 downwards.
CTAGCGTGGAGCTCAAGGCCAAGGCCCCGCTAGTGAAAGCCGAATTCTATTTTAAGGGCAAGTATTTGATATTTTGATACCATGTGCTCTTAAGCCATGAAAATTGTAATAGGATGTAAATAAACATCAGGCAATATAAAATGTCCAAAGCTGGCTACGGAGGCAACGAATGAGAAGGGGCCACGTGTATCCACTAGGGAGTGGTGAGGGGGTTATGGGAGTAAACCATAGGTTGCCATATGTCTTTATGAGAACCCATTTGACCTTTCTAGATGACATTTATTCCTGTTGTAAGAGAATGGTTGAAGAATTAAGTCAATGACTTTGATGGAGCATGGGCAGCCCTGAAATTCGTATGGGAAGGTATGGGCTCTTTTGACTTGTCCCACAAGTCACTCTACATCTTGGGGGTTGCTCCATCCTTATCCCCATTTCCATTGTGGAAGTATGGGACATCTTTGCCCACCCAAAAACGAGCTCCTAGCAAGGAGAAAACCAGAAATCGCGACTTGAAGGAAACCCACGTTTTGGGAAGCCAAAAACGTCCCGATTTGGTATTGGACAGAGGAATCCAATGGGGGATCCATTGGTAGGAACCTTGGGGCGAATTTGGGAGCAATAGCTACCCCAAAAGCCATGGGAAAACCCAGTTTTAACTGCCCAGAAAATCAATGACGGATTTGGGTCAATTGCTGAACAAAGCTGTGAGAAATCCAAGTGTGGATGTTCGAATGGAGGCTGGGATCGTTGGAGTCTAGCTTGATGTGTACTAGCTCTGGGATTGAGCTTAGTGGACTAGCATCCCTCTCCATTTCCCATTGCATGCTTGAAAAACCCAACTGTGTGTTGGCTTAGCATGGTTGTCTGAGTGAAATCCTGACTGTGAGGGAGCCATCTAGTTCCTCCTTAGTGGATACACAGCCCAGCTCGGGGGTGATCTCTCAGCTGAAAGAATACAGGCTGGATAGAGATCTATGGTTGGGTGGAACGTTTCTCTCACGTAGCCAGTCGTTTGGGCCATTATAATTCGAGATAAGTATTCTTGATGTTAATTCTATGCCCTGCAAGCATTTTAATTAATGACTGTTGTTTATATGTTGAATGCATGATGAAACTGTGTGCAGATGTATTGTTTAATTCCGCTGTGTTTATATTGAATCGAATCTGCATATAGAAGTTTTAAATGTTAGTTATTTATGCACAAAAATTATTGGGGCTAAATATGCCATAAGCCCGGTATGTTGTTAATGTTTCCTTCCCTGTTGTTCTATGGAGAAGGGGACGTTACAGAAAACCCTAAAGACGACTCCAAAGGTCCTTTTTCGTAAAGTTAGTCTCCTTCCCCGAAAAAGTGTAAAATGATGGAAGAAGAACTCTTCTAGCGCATACAAGAGTATACCTAGAGTATACCTTTTCCGTAAATTATCCACCAAGGCCCGGAAAAGGGGTAATTCTATACCTAAGTGGATGTCGGTTCAGTTATTTTAACGAGCCCAAAAAGACAACTATGCTCGGCAAACTTTTCCTATTTAAGGAGTCTGAAAAGGGCTTAAAAGAACTCCATAGGGATATTTTCCGTAAAGGTTTAACGAGTCCGAAAAAGTAAACTCATGACCTCCTTACTGTTTTTAACGAGCTCAAAGGAGATACAGAAAATGCTCACAACTTCATTACTGTTTTTAATGAGCTCGAAGTGAAGATGAAAGAAATGCTCATAGCCTCCTTACTGTTTTTAACGAGCTCGAAGGAAAGGTGGAAGAAATGCTCGTAACCTACTTACTGTTTTTAACGAGCTCGAAGTGAAGGCAGAAGAATGCTCGAAACCTACTTACTGCTTTTAACGAGCTCGAAGTAAAAGAAGAATGCTCGCAATGGGAGGAGACGAGTGTCAGGGACATGCGAAACTAGCTCCAAGCGCATGGAACAAAGCTATGCCTAATGCAAGGAACATGAGCAAGATAAGTACACTCAGGGTGTGTCTCCTCCAGGTAAAAGGTGTCAAATCGCAAAGGCAAAATGATACAAGGCTTAGCGGAAATGAGATCAGAGATGGAGGCTTATACAACGGGCTAAAAGCGTGGAAGCCGGCTTCATGCTCATTAGCGCAAGCGGGATCATAATAGATGCATATGCAATTTGAAAACAAAGATGGGAGCCTTATCAGGGATGGCCAAAAATATATGAGGAAGAAAGATATGAGGCTTCTTCTCAAAGTCATGGTAAATCTAAAAAGGCTCCCAAACCTATGAGGAAAACTCAGCATGGGCACCAGAATGGCATAAGGGTGCTGACTAGGGTGACCCATGTTAGGTAGGCTCTGCTGTCGGACTGGTGCACAATGCATAAAGAGGTGGCTAACACACCAATATCCAACAGGTTCGACCCTATGGCGAATTCGGATGGCAAAAGGTTCAAATGCAACATAACAGCGGGGAAGCCTAAACCTATATGCAAGGTTCTGAATATACCTGACATAGTCGCACAAGGTGTCGAAAAGGACCAGTAAGCGAGTATACATCCAGCTAAGAATCCTGTCTCCAAGAAACATCAGTACCAGGATCATATCTAAAACATATGTAAAGAAAGACCCGATACAAGTCACTGTGGTAGAAATACTTTCAACTTCACTATCATCAACAACAGGCATAAACAAGGCAGAGTTTTCAAATGAAAACTCTATGGTACCCAAGCCCGAGGACTTACAATCAGCAAGATCAACTTCAGGATGAAGATCAAAGTTGAAGGACATGATGGAATCTGCAGAAACAAATTCATCATCACGGGAGTTGAAAATTCTAGAAGCATAATCAAACTCAGCAGGAACACCGATTTGAGGATCTATAGGGGAGTCCAAAGACTCAACAGTAGGAAGATCAGACTTTAAGGTCAAACCGGGGCTGGACATAACTGCAACTGGATCAACATCCAAGTGAATAGCAGACTATACTATAGACTCTAGGAAAACTTCATCGGAAGGAAGTATATCATCCTAGATAGAATACATATCTAAACATTCAGATGGAGGTGTCACTTGGTCAAAAGCTGGGACCAAGTCCCGAGAAGGTAAGCATGAACTCAGAGACTTCTTCTCAGTAGCAGTTGAACTCAAGGAACAATATGCCACATAAGGCTCATGTGACATAGTAGTGCCTAATGACGAGGGATCAGACTGGTCTTCAATTGGGTAATAAGGAGGATCAACGAATGCAAGCTGGTCGATGGTGACAATGTTTTCGTTATGAGGGAAATGCATCACACGAAAAATCGTAGACACCGCAGCATGCATAGCATAAATGTAATCACGCCCAAGGATCATATCAAAGTCCACAGGGTCCTTTAGAACCATAAAATCAACTAAGACTGTTTTTCCACCCAAGGTAACAGGTGCCTGAGGGAGGAATCCGATCGGTTCACTAGGTCTTCTATCGAAGGTCAACGGCCAATTAATAGCTGGAATAACATTAGGGAAACCCAAATCTCTCCAAGCATAAGCGGATAAGATACTAACAGAAGCACCTTCATCAACAATGCATCGATTAACCGTATGGTTCCCGATATCAACCTTTATCTGGAAAGGTGTCGAAGAAGGAAGACGAGGCTCGGCTAGACTATTCCAATCAAAGGAAACAATCCTAGGGCTTGGTAGGGGTTCACATGGCACAGATGAAGTGCCCCCTTTTTCAGGAATATCCAAACTGGTAATGCAGAAGACTTCAGTAGTAGGTGCATCAATCTCTGAAGGACTGACGGGATCGGTCGAAGATTGCATCGATTCGATCACTTCACTCTCCAAAGGAAGAGTGGGGTCGACTAAAGATTGCATTGGTTCAACCACTTTATCAACCAAAGGTTGATCTGACTGCAGGGAATCTATAGACAACTCAGGAACAGAAGCTCCTTCAGACATGGACCACACTCTTCGTGCCTCTGGAATGGCAGGGCATCGGTGAGTAAGGTGATCTCCCTTACAAAGTTTACAAGGGAACTTTGGTTTCCGTCCTATAGGTTTAGACTCCTTTACAACGTCAGTATTCTCAGCATAACTAGCATTGGCTGACAGCTTGCCCCCAGCATGACTCACAGAGGCTGGTTGCTCAGAAGCAGAAGACTTTTGTACTAAGGACCACACTTTTTGCACTTCTGGAAGTACAGGGCACAAGTAAGTAAGGTGATCTCCCTTGCAAAACTTACAAGGGAACTTAAGCTTCTGTTTGTTGGGTTTGTCGACAATGTTAACTCCCTCAGCATGACTTGCAGTGGCTGATCTGGTGTCTCCAGTATGACTCACAGGAACTGGTGACTTGTCACTAATATGACTAGCAGTGATCAATGACGTGTCCTCAACATGACTGACAGTGGTTGAAGACAAACTTTCAGTATGATTTTCAGTGACTAAAAGTTTTCTCCCAGCATGACCTCCAGAGGTTGGGTAGGTGCCCCCTGCATGACTTGCAGAGGCAGGGTGCTTGCCCCCAGCATGACTTACAGAGGCTGGGTTGTTGCCCCCTTGTTTTGGCATCTTCTTCCTATTCTTCCCCCGTCTATTCCTTTTAGACTGCTGGTTACTAGTATTGCTACTTTCGCCACATGAGGTAGAAGGAGGAGGAGAAGATGTTACTGGCAAAGGAGGCACAGGGTTCTGATGCTCTTGATTTGAGGTGCTCACAAAAGAAGCGTCAGGAGCATGCAAGGCGTTCGGAGTGGAAAACAACCAAACCGGAAGCCCAATAGTGAATCCAGGAAGATTCAGGGTAGCCATTAAGGGAGCACCAATGTTTCCAATGAATGGAACAGCACAAGGATCCCCCGGAACAGGGGTACCTTGATTGGCACTTGCCGGAATGTTAGACATAATTTCCTGCTCAAATGAACAAGAAGTTCTCTAAGGCAAACTAAAACAAGTAGCACAAAGAGCACACCACTAAAAAGGTCCTAGGTAAATCAAACCAGGCAAACAAAGGTGCCTTCCGGAGAAGAGTCTGGAATGATGAGGGCCCAGAACAGATCAACGAAGGAAGAAAGACAGTTACCCGGGGTCCACAATACAATGACTAAGGGTGCAAGCGCTGGAATCACCCAACCGCCCTCCCAAAGACCTGCAAGGGGTTTCCTCCCACGTCTGTCTTAGGTACAGCAGATATACCCTCTGCTGTCACCTGTGTATGAACCTAGAGTCTGATACTAAGGGTACCACAACACCGAAAACTCCTGGGGGAATAGTCACCGGTCGAATCAGAAAGCGTGGGCAGGGTAGCTAAGCCCGAAACTCGAAAGAGTCCCCAATACGCAATCCGATCCTGGTGTATGCTCGAACAGCAAGTAGGAGGAGTATTCCCACAAACTGATCTCGCAATGACCTACTGCATAGATCCCAGGAAAATTTTGAGTGAGGTGGGTTTACCTATGATAGTCTCACTATGATTTTTGCGCAATGTGTGATCTTGGGTGGTTTAAGGTGATTTAAACCCAAGACCCTAACCAAAACTAGTTGGTGTAGTGTAACCTAGAAAAGAAAATGTTGCTAGTTCATTTTATTAGAGTTCATTTTAAAGGTTACTTACTTACTCAAAAAAGGTAGTGGGTGTGTGAGAGTGGTTATAGTAGAGATAGAGTACTGAAAATGAAATATTTACCACCAAACAAATCTTTTTCTTTTCAATGCAAGTCTTAAAATTCTGATCTAGAATGCATTTGCAAATGAAATTTTTAATCTTTCGAATGCAAGAAAGGTAAAAAATAAAGTCTAAATGTACAAAATTAAACTCAAAACCTAAGAATGCAGCTACTCAAGCAACTAGGTATGCAAAAGAAAACTTGTTCCTTTTGATGCAAAGCACTCTAAAATCTTTTAAGCCACTTGCAAGGTACTCTATTCAGAAGATAAATCAAAATTCTTTATGCTTTTCAAAGGTAAGAAACAAAACTGAAACTAACCTACTATCAAAGCAAAGCAAAGAAACTTTCAGGTTCTCTTTATGAAACAGTAAAAGCTACCAAATATGACTTTCAAATTCTTATTGATGTAAGCATGCTAAACATTGGGAAAAGAGTACAAAAACTACTTTTAGACCCAAACGAAGCAAATAACCTACAAAGAAGTATGGTTTGGTAAAGTCAGGTCTGCACATAACAATGCAAACAAGGTCTTGAACAACAGCCAAAACACTTGAGCTTTCACTACAAAAGAAAAACTAAAAGCATAAGGGAGGATAAGAAACCAACCTAAAAGAGAAATTTCACTCAAATAGATACAAACAAGGTCAAGAAGACTCAAGAGGTTTCAAATCCAGTGGAAATGGGGCAAGCAAGTTCAATCAGACTCAAATTAGGGTACAAAACACCAAACGGGTCCACAACCCCCCAACTTGGGTCAACAAGCCCCAAAACTTTCCAAACAAGCCCAAAATGATTAAAATAGGTTCAAATCATGAATGTAGGATCAGTACAAGGATGGGAGACCACTTACAGGGGTTTAACACAGACCTAAGGTCATCAGGGACCCCAAAAAAATGCAGCCACAGCCCCCAGATTTGGGTCCACAACCCAAAAACTCAAAAATTTCAAACCCAGATTTTGAGCGCTACTGTGGATGAAGGAAACTAGCGCTCATAGAAGTATGGGCGCTACTGTGTATGAAGGAAACTAGCGCTCATAGCAGTATGGGCGCTACTGTGTGGTACAAACAGTAGCGTACAAGAAAAAAAGTCTAAAAAATGGGGTTAAAACCCCCAAACTGGGTCCACAAAGGTTTGCAAGGGCTGGGAAGGGTCTGTAAGAGCCAAGGAGGGTCAAACAGAGCCTACAAACTGATCCTAATCAAGAAAATGAACAAAGACCATCAAACAAGACTGAAGAAATGACCTTGGATACCCCTAAGCAGTTAGGCTTTCCCCAGTATGGTCGCCATTCTGTTGTGGGGAAAATGCACCTATAGTTAAGGGGAGAAACTACCAACTTACGGTGATAAAGATAGACTTACAAGCATTCTGCAAATACAATAAATAAATGAAGAGATTAGGGTTTACAGATGTAGGCACCTCATTCAGAAGGTTGATCCTAGCTTTGCCTCCCTCGCTCTTCAATGCTTATCCAGTGTTGCAATGCCCAGACCTGCAAAACAACTTGATACCTTTCTCAAATACATTTGACTACACATCTAAGACTGATATTCATAATATAAGAAGACATCAGATTATAAACAAACTGTAATCAAATCTGAGACACATTAATAGGTCATATTTGGAAAGGGAAGAACGTCTGATCTTTATTAATGAATGAAAGCAAGTACATACAATTATACCTTCCTTCAAGCTTGACACTTCACGAAACCTAGATTCAAGATCTCCTGCTTCCGTTCTCCAAGGATCCCAACCTCTAAGCAATTGTACTAGGGTTTACCAAAACTGAAGCACAAGAGAGGGGGATGAGGGTCTCCATTCCTCCAGCATAACTTTGTAATTGGGCTTAGTCCCCTCACATGACCCTTCTACCCTCCTTATATAGTCAATGAGGAAGAGGAAAAGAAGTTACAACCACTCAAGAGGTTTCCCAACCAACTTAACTTACTCAAATTTCGAGATTTTGACCAAAACAGGTGTGTACTCTACTCCATAGTAGACAAAGTCGCGTACACATGGCAATGGGCGCTACTTTGAATGAGACAAAGTCGCGTACACACGCTACTATTATAACAGTGGAGTTGCGCTCATGTTGAAAAATGGCCAAAAACAAGCTTTTCTGCTCATTTTCAGGAGATGGTTTGGTCTGGAAAAATGTTCCTAAGGGTCATATACATCAAATGGGTCAAGAATGAGGTAATTTCAACCATTTTTAGTGTCCCAAATGACTCCTCCATACAAAAATGTCATGTTGTGTGACTGAACTTGATCTCAAGAAGTGTCGTCATGCGACCAAGGGAAGCAAGTGTCATCACGGATGGAGAGGTGTCATTTCAATCTATAACACCATCCGAACCTAATCCAGAATCAGAATCCTACAAAAGTCAATGCACAATTATTCAAATGCACGTGAAAAGACAAAAAAAATTCAAATACATAATCATAATATGAAAAATATGAACTTACTGGTAATGGAAACAGAGAACTTGAACTTGGAACAATATGGAAGGATCTGGAATTTGAAGAATCAACCATTTTATTTATTGCTCTTTTTTTTGTAAGCTAGTACTCATTGAGTTTCGAACTGGTGACTTATCACAATGAGTGTCTTAACAATACACCCATTCACAGTCTATTCTACGCCCCATGGGCTATTTATTTATTACTCTTTCCTCCCTATAGTTGAGTCAAAAATACAATCAATACATGTTTTCGTTCTTAATTCTTTTTTTGGGAAACATGAAACATTATGTTTCTTGTAAAGTAACTGGTGTGCCAAAAATTGTATTGGTGCATCGGTGCACCTTAATAAGACAAATACACTAGTGCGTTATTTCAAGATGCGCACCAACTAAAACCTCTGTATCTGGTGTCTGTGAACGATCCTTCTTTTCCTGCTTTGACAATTTTATTGCAGGTCCCTTCATGCCTTCTTTTGTATTCCTTGAGGTTTCACTCTTGAACAAATCTCTCTTATCTTTTGATTGATAAGATTTAACAATATTTTCATTTTTGTAACAATTTGATGAGATGGTGTTTTAATATGAACATTATCATCTTTTTGAATAATTGCTTCTTGGGTCATTAGCTTCCAATAAGCCTTTGGACCAACTTCCAATCAAACATTCAGTGGTAATAGAACAGGATTACTCGTCGCCACAACAACTCCTTCTTGTGGTATAGCTTACATAACTAGTTCAATTGCCCTCACAAATTGCATCCAAATTCTCTGCCCTCTTTGTAGCAACTAAAGTAGCTTCAACCCTCTTCTTGGAAGCTTCCTTGGAAGTTGCAATAATTGAATGGGAATGGCCCTGGCTTCCTTCAAGCAATCCAAATTCACTATAGTAAATAGCATCTTGTTTACAATCATAACTGAGAGCCTCAGTTTCCATGGTCTTTGCTTATAGAGCAACATCATATGCAATCTTGGCTGCTGTTGTGATCTTAGCAATCGATGTAGTTGTTGCTGCTACCATACCCACATAAGCAAACTTAGCTTCGCAATCAGAAACTAATCCAGAATTCTTTCGATATGATAACTGACTCCAAATGCCTTCGTTGTTCCTAACTGAAATAGCTGCAATAGAAGTAACATATTCAGCATTCAATCTCGCCTTTTCTATAAGAGTTGTTGTTTCCTTTGAAAATATAATTCTATGTCCAGTTTCTCCTCTACCTATTACCTGGTAATGGGTGTAAGTTTTAAACCTTAACAGTGAAGTACAAACTCATATGATTCTTAAGCATTAACAGAAAATACACAATGGCACACACATTACACAGAGATTTTCACCTGGAAACCCTTAACCGGGAAAAAACCAGCCAAACTTAGAGCCGCATAGCTCCTTTTTCATTATATGTTTATTTTACATGTACAATGTAATAAATGGTATTCTGCAGCATCTAAAACCCTAATTCGTTTACCCGAATTAGATTACAACCCTAATTCCTTTTACCGGAATTAGATTAGAGTACAATGGGTCGAAAATCGCGAAAAAGCAAAAAGCAACCCAAAAAAATTTTGCGCTCCGCGCGGACTCCGGGGGCCTAACGGCCCCCTCCGTGTCGTTTCGGAACCTAACGGTCCGAAACGAAGGGGGTGGGCCCTGTCGGGCTACCCCCCCCTCCGTGCCGTAGGGATCGTGTTGTACACGCAGCGACCATGTGAAGAGATATAACATACCCAACAATGGGAAATAGAAGGTATACCTGGGATGCCGGTACATGGTGAAATGAGAGCCTTTGAAGTAATTAAGACAATCATTGAAGACCCAGGGGAAGATATTGGTGAGTGTTTAGGAACACTAGATGTCATTTGCAAGCCACCAGTTCGAACAATTTGTTATGAAACACTTTTCTTCTTCCTCTTTCTAGTTTTCTGCTCCTTTCTAAACTGCCTACCAACAACCGCACCTGCTTTTGGAACATCTGTACCGACATTGGTACCAGTGTGACCTATAGTAGCACCCACCATACTTGGGAAATGAGGAACAATTGGTGTCATTGGTGTATATGGGACATAAGACGAAACTAAATTCCTCCAGTTATTAAGTGCATCCTGAGTTACTTTTGACAAATCTGCAAGCCAGGCTCTAGTGGCAGTCCTTAAGGAGGGGCTACCCATGGCCTAGGGAAAGGAACATGAGGCATCCAAGGAGTAGAACCTCCTGGTGTGGGGTAGTTTCCAAGTTGTTCAAATTGATAGACATGCCTTGTTGTGGTCATTTGATTGGGTCAAAATGCAGACTCCTGTGAATGGTGGATCACGACACCCCTTCATTCACTAGAGTACTCCACATTGGTGGTGATTATAACATGAGTGGGCAAGGTGGTTCATAATTTACTGGGGGTATTTCCCAACCCTCCCTATGTTAGAATCCCTAGTTGTTATGAGCTCAACACATCCCTTACAACTTACGGGAATAGAACTAATTGTATGAGCAAGATAACACTTCATCCCATAACCATTGGGGCTAGACCCTATTAACACATACTTGAAATATATAACATTATATATCATCATGATTCAAAATAACATTGTATTATTATAATAATATATAATAATAAGGTTAGCAATAATAATAACACAAGTTAAGATTATACACTATACAAAAAGTGCTCACGTACCCACCAACATAGATCCAAATCATAGGCTCTATCAAGCGCCGAGAGGGATCAAATCTCCCGAGGTGCAAACCTCTCCTTGAATAGCTCCTTGAGTGCAATACCTGAGCCACCTAATCCTAAGCTCTAAAGTCTGTAGTTTAAGTCTCATATTTACTTTTTACTTTGTATTATTCTTTTTTGTTTATGTCCAACATAATATTTATTACTTTTTACTTTGTATTATTGTTTTTTGTTTACTTTGTATTATTTTGTTACTCGACAAACACTCTAAAATCTCACATTTACACTTTACTTTGTATTAAAAGTAAAAAGTAAAGTCTCTAGTTTAAGTCTCATATTTACTTTTTACTTTGTATTATTCTTTTTTTGTTTATGGCCGACATAATATTTATTACTTTTTACTTTGTATTATTTTGTTACTAGACAAACACTCGACAAACACTCACATGTTACAAGATCTCCCTCATACTGGGTTGTAGAGCGCCTCTCGACGCAATCAAATGAACAAAATAGTAAAGTAAAAATAAAAAGAGATCCTTTGGAAAACGAGTCTTCCTCATGAAACTAACCTGCACATGAGCATTGTTGTATCAAGTACAATAGTAATTATTTTGAAGTTGGGTGACTAGAAGAGTGCACATTTCTTTGGAAAACTTGCATAGTGGGGATAAGCAACCACCTCATTGGTAGAGTTTTGATATATTGACACCTATCATGATATGTTTGGTCTTACATTGGTAAAAAAAAAATAGAAAAGATATTTAAGTTTAGTTTGCAATCAACATTTTCCCTTGATTAGTTGAATCTTTCAATAATGATGACCAATAAAATGGAAAATAACATTGTAATGACCAAATACATTGAAAAAAGGTTCTAGTCCATTTCTTGCTACTAAGCACTTTATAGAGGTTATATGGGAGCCTTATTATTTAAAAGTTTCTAACAATGAAAATAATAAAAATATCCTAAAGGTTATATATCCATTTGAATCAACTTCTTTCAACATCGCCATATCACTACTTTCATTGTTTGTAGACCCCTCATCCAATGATAGCCACATGAACATCAAACTTTCATAGAGAGTTGTTTTTTGTTTCTATTGGTGACATAGGCTTTTCTTCAACACGTCACAATCATCTCTTATATGCTGTCATTTCTTGGACCTACACACAGATTAAAAATGAAATTTATTATAGGCTATAGATTGTTTATAACTATTGCAAACACTTCTAGTATTCCACTTGTTGACAAAGAGAAGCAAGGTGCTTTGTTACCATCACTATCACTATCACTACCACTATGCTCTCCTTCCCCCCTGCTCTGTCATCTATATCCACTCTAAGATTTAGAAGTTTGGAACTATTGTTATGGGATATGATGCCCCATAAGTATTACCCTCGTTAAAAATTAATGAACTCTAGGAACCAATGCATTTAAATCCAAGTTGGTTAATGGCAACTCAAAGCTGTTGTGTGAGCCCACATATCCTATATATAAGATTTGCTTTGTTTTGGATTGCTTAAGCTTGATGTTCTTCAAATTTTTCACACTCCCATATATGCTCCCATTTCTCTCACAACAAGAGGATGATGCAATCCAAATCTCCTAGTTGAATTGGAAAACTCTAGAAATCCCTCGTATCTCGTCAAGAGTGGCTCTATCATAATATATTATTCTAAATTCTATGTTCCTTCCCTCTATTCATATGTGGTTTAAAGGTTTGGTTTGTTTCTTTTGCTTTGTAGTTCCAAATCTCTCTCTCTCTCTCTCTCTCTCTCGTGTGTGTGTTATTCCAACCAAACAATACACTTTCTTTATGTAAAATTTTAAACCCAAAACATGACCAATCCTGTATCTTCCCTTCATAATACAATCAAGTAATAAAAAGATGTAAAACACTTCATTATTGTTACTGCCATCACCATAGACATGAGATATTAAACATAAATCTATAATTATCTACCTATACAAAAGTAGACATGATGTATTAAACATATATTTATAATTATCTATCATAGGTAAACATACACATGCATGGTCTCAAGGGAAAATTGCTTGACTATGTACTGGTTGGATATAACTAGAACAAAGCCCAATGATGGTTGTAGGTAACTCCCTAGCTCTTAATGGAGGCACAATGCAATTCTTGTTGTAGCTAATGCTCAACATAGTGCACATGCAAAATTACTATGCCAACGACCAAGCAAAGGGATGATTGAGTTGTGGATACCACTTAACTATTCCAACAAACAAAATGTAGTGCTTTGGGTAATAGATTGGATGAATAAATATGTGGATTCTCCAAGGAATTGAAATTCAAGTGAGTTTCTATTGAGGGAGAGTGCATATAGTTTGTCAGGGATTCAATCAACAACTAGTGAAGGAGTGCAACACTGATTTTGGCAATAATGGCCAACAACTGTTTTCATTACACCGTTGATTCCATGTGTCTCTCAGGTTGATGTTCTGGAGTATACAATCATTGTGCATGAGTTTTTCATTTCCATCAATTGGAATTCACATGAGGATACACACTAGAACAAAGCTAGCATACATGAAACCACAATCACACAACAATTAAACAAAATAGGCACATAGATTATTAAGGAGAAAACCCAAAGGAAAATATTTAGCATTGAATGGTTATGGTTATGCTCAGTCTTTATTTCTAAGAAATTGATGTTTGGATCTTGGGAACATTAAACTTTAAATTCATAGGAATTTACATAGCATTCCCTCTCTTCTATGCCAAAGAAACCTTCCTCAATCACTGTGCATGGGTTTATAAGCTTCGTCGAATTTATTGGGAGTCAATGGAAGGCTATGAATCCTTGTCTCTTCAACACCCCATCTACAACACTCGTAATCTCCCTTTTTTCTTTTGCTAGTAGTATTCCATTTAGAGTTCCCTCTATTTGTCTATCTTGTAATTTTTAGTTCTTATATTGGAAACACATCCCTTTGGAGGTGAGAGACAACTGGTTGATTTATCATGGGGCCCTTCACACTATCAACTACATCCTCCTACCTCATCATCATCTTCCATAGCCACCAGCCTCTCTGTAGCAAAAATTCTTGTGGTGTTGATATACATAAGCCTTATGAGGATTATGGATAGATATACATTCCAGAAATAAATTAGATCTTAATGAGCACCCTGTCCAACTTCCACATTTATATGTTCTTGTTTAGATTTGTCCATTTATGGTAGATCCCTATCATGTCATACATTTTCCAATTTTGAAAATCAAATAATTTCATGCCATATGCCCATGCATAGGAATTTGGATCAAAATCCCTCAAAATAAGAAGATTTGAGAAATTCAAATATTTATCAAGACGATAGAATGTTTCCCCACATGATTCCATTCTACCATTTTCCTTAATATGCAAGTCAATCCCTAAAGAGAAACCAATTCCTTTTGCATTAAAACATCATCATCTAAAATGAGTACCTTATTGATCTTTGGAAAGACCTCTTGTAGGTAGAATTCAAGGTGATTAAGCATGTTCAAATACTTTGGATTTCTATACTTCAAGCTAGTAGATCCTCCATCGTCGCTCATATAATGTGACTTGAAATAATACTCTTTCATAGATGAAGATCCAATTTGCTTTAAAATAAGAGAATACAAATAATTTAACTATGTGAATTCATCAATATTCTAAACTTGAATTGAAGCTACTAGGAGGATTTTCCAAAAACCAAATTCTCATGGACACAATTTAACTTGTTAGTAACTAGGTGAAACGCAACTTTTATATTTCCTTAGAATGAAATACACTAGAGTTCACAATGACCACTACTGTAAGTATATTTTCAAAAAATATGGCATGGTGGTAAAGACTTGGATCATCCAAATGTGAGATGGCCCTCCCACAATGGACTAGTGCTGGCACAATTTCACCATTTTCTTGATTTTTTTTTATCCAAGGCAAGAGATCAGGCCCTAACTACTTCAAATATCCCTCAAATTGATGCAAAATGTTTTCAAACTGCAAGGTAGAACCTCTGCAAGTGGATCAACCCTACAAATTAGGCCTCAACTGTTGATGATGAGCTTGATTTAGGGTCGTGGCCTACTTCAAGGTGGATATACAGGTTTTCAAGGTTTCACAATGTGGATTAACCCCCTTCAAATGGTAGTGAAAACCCCTCTCATGACTACAAATTCATTACAGGCTTCCTCCAGATTTCAAACAACGAGGTTTCATGGGTGTTTATTGTCCTCCATCCCTAGAATCCACCTAGATTTTTAGAAATATGCTACTTGTTGTCATTGTTCATGCTCAAGGTTCTCATGATTTATCCCATAATTGAATTTTTAGGGTTGTTAGGGAATGATGCTATAAAGACGTTACCCTAGTCACTGCCCATAATTTAGGATTAGGGCATTTTGATGCTATAATCAAGCCCATAACCACTTCAAAACTGCCAAGATTTGAACCCAAGTATGTAGATATGTCAAGGGTTGTATACTTTCAAGAAACAAATAGCATAAATGAATAAACTAGAGTTGATGTCGAAATGGATTATGTTCGTTCAGATTGTGAAGGATTGTGGATGAATGTTAATAAATAAAGCATATCCATCATCGCCCACACTTAACTAAGTGCGAGGATTGGGCCTTCAAGATTTCTCTCTTTCTATGTTTGCATTTACTTCCATGGTTATATGCTACTCTTTCCTTTTTCCTCATAAGTCATCTTCATTTTTGCATCATTATGATTTCTCCTGTTGTTTTCTTTGTTTTCTACCTTTTTTCATTGCTTGTTGATTTTTCTTTTCTCTTATACATGGAAACGTGTTGTTATCCATCTCCATGGGTAAAAAAACATGCCAAAGCTCATAACCATTGTGGAAATTAATAGTGATATTGTTTAATTGCGACTGCAACCATTGTGAAAATTAATGGTGACACTTAATTCTATGATCGTCACTATTAATAAAATAATGGCGATTGTCCTTAAGGGACTATTACAATTTTTTTCAATGTGAATTGAAATGGTGATGTTCATTTATTACGCATCATTAAAAGTTTTTCAAAATGACTATAAGTGGTGACGATTTTGTAGGGCATGCCACCATTAATACAATAATAACAATGACATCAATAGTGAGGGTCATTAGAATCCTATCACCATAAGTATTTTTTTTTTGTCATAGGAAAAAGGTGATGGTCATTGACTGTCTCCATATATGCATTAATAGTGAGTGTCATCAAAGGCCCATTCCCATAAGTCAGTATTCTTCATAGGAAATGGTGACTCTCATTGATCGTCTACATATATGCATCAATAGTGAGGGTCATTAAAGGTCCATCATTTAAAGTCACTATTGTTCATAGGAAATAGTGACAGTCACTAAACGCCACTATAAATGCATAAATAGAGAGGGTCATTAAATACCCATCAGTACAAGTCACTATTTTTCATAGGAAATGGTGATGGTCACTAAATGTCATAATAAGGATTATTGGTGCATTCCTTTACCTTCACCACACAGCCTTTACTTTTGGTGACGGTGCCTTTGGTGACGCTCAGTTTTTTTGTGACGGAGGCCCTTTTGACCGTCACCAATGAGGTTATGGTGATGTTTCATGTGCCACTAAAGGCCTTTCTTGTAGTAGTGACATACTTTGTTAATATTTTTTCTATGCTTATTTTCATATAAATATTTATCATTTTTCCATTATGTTTTTCGTTTCTCGGGAAGATTGCTAAAACTCCAAAGTAATAATGACGTGATATCCAAAATATGTCGATAGGGATGTCAAAAAAGGTGTACCATGTGATGGTCAAAGAAATGAAAATAACTACATCGCAAGAGGACACATCCCAACAATAACGCACATCAAACATATGTAATCATTGTTTTATTTTTAATGTGCACAAAGTTTAATTATCAAATGAGATACTAATTTTCAATTATTTTATTGTACCAAGAACGAAAAGAAAATGACACTAATTCAACGCACAAGACAAGACGCCCAAGTAGAAAAGGGTTGATCCCAAAGTTTGTGAGTACTTGTGGTTTGCTTCAAGTTTAATATTTGGTGTGATGTTTATATCTTAATTAATTTAAAATTGTACATGGATGTTTTCTAACAGGACCTAACATATGATGAACAACCATCTGATCATTTGATTGGCATTGGATTAAGTAAGGGTTGTGGGTATATGTTGGGGTATCAAGGGTTAATTGAACAATTTGTGAGTAGCTATATTGTTTTATGTCCATTGTTCTATAATTAATGGAACAATAAAAATGTTAATAATATCTATGCTTTTTCATGGCGTCTGATACTCACGGGAAACAAAGTATGGAGTGGATCCAACAGAGGATGTATTGACACATGACATGAGTGGTTTCAAAAATATGTGTGAATTTTATGATTCATTCGTTCAACTGGTACACTTTTTCATTTACACAATTATCTATATTATATTATCTATAAATGTAGATACACTCATCACATTTTATTTTTATGCATGTAGATGGAACATGAAAATATGGAATGAAATGAAGTCAATCAAGAAAACATTTCAAATAACTTAGGAACAATATCCCCTGAAGATTATGAAGAGATGGGGCATGGAAGCATCTCGAATGACTACAACAGTTCGAGTGATGAATGATGATCAATACATTTGAATGTTGTTACTGCAAGTTGTATATTTTGGATTTTTTATCTATGAAAAACAAACATTCTTTTTAATGTGGACATATCACCCCAATTGGATGAGGTTAAGTAATCAATAAGTGTAACAATGTCAAATTACCATTTTGATTATCGAGGACCTTTATGTTGTCCCATATTTTGGATTCTTATTTGTATATAATAAAATGGGTTTCTTCATGTACGGTATTGTCTAGTGTCGCGAAATGTTACATTATTGATTAAATATATGAATGATTTACATTGTGACTAAGAACAAAGGTGTAACCAACATGCTTATCGAAACACAATAGCTAAAATATAAAAAATAATATTATTAAAAAAGTATTTGGTTTTTTTATGATTAATTCAAATGCTAAATATATGAATGATTTACCTGGTTAGAACGAACATATGTGTAATCAGTTCAATATTCAAACACAATAAATAAAATATAAAAATATATATTATTAAAAAAATATTTGATTCTCGAATGATTAATTGAAAATTTGTAAAAAAAAACTATATTTGCATATCTGCACTAACCAATACCTTTTATTCATTTCCATGAATCAATGCCTACACAAATTTTAGCCATCAGTGCTCATTGACATAATAAACACACTAATACTTTGTAAACATTATAGGAACCGGTGTTGTTTTTGCAATATAAGCACCAATGATTTTATTCCAAACTATATGCATCAGTGCTCATTGTGATAATATACGCACCGATGCATATTGGTAGCATTTACGAAATGGTTATATTTTAATGCAAAAACACAACAATGAATACATATCAAAAAATCATCACCAGTGCATTTAAATATTAAAATGCACCGATGCATTTCTATAATATATGAGGCAGCGGTGCGGTTGTGAATGTTAAGTGCATCGATGATGGTACAATATATTATATACACGGGTATGTTTAGATTAGGTTATATGCACCAATTCCTTTTTAATAATGGATTGCACCAGGGCATATGTAAATTGCACACCAGTGTTTTCACAATGTAAATTATGCATCAGTGCATTGACAATGAATGTAGGCACCAGTGCATGTATATACAACACATTGGTGTTGTTACAATATTTAGCACCGATGTGTACACTTTAAATATATGCACTAGTGCATTTAAGTTGATGGTACGCACCGGTGCATTTTTATTATAAAAAATGCACTGGTGTGCATTATATAATTAAAGAGCACAAGTAAAAAAGTATCCACTACAACCTCCAACCACCCAAATTTTTTAGTTTTAGTGAATTTCCATTATAATGACTGCAAAAACCTCTGCTACCAAAAATAAAGGTTGTAGCAGAGGTATTTTTGACAATTTTTGCCTTGTAACACTAAAAACCTATGTTATAAGTACCTATGCTACAAGGTGTTTTCTTTGTAGTGTAACTATTTTCACTTTCTTATATTGGTCCAAAGGGCCATCCCTTTATAAAACAAATATGCAACAAATTCCCTTCAAGTGAGGAAGATTAGGTCCACAAACTTGGGTCATAACACATAACAAACTCCATGATTTTTGGCTTATTCTATGCCCTAGCTAACTATTTTGTTCTAACAAACCAACCAATCAAATGTTTATTCAATATACAATTTGACTCCTTAGTTGATCCATTGGTTGATCATTCATTTTAATCTTCTAGTTGACTATTGACTATCGTCTGCTTGTCTCTAGAAGATCTAGAGTTGTGATGAACTAGCAAAGCATGTTGTTCCAACAACTTATCTTTAAGGAATTTGGTTTAACGAAATTGGTTGTTGGTAAGTAATTTTCTACCTTATTGGAAGTAATTCACTA
The DNA here is from genome assembly GCA_027924585.1 of Larix kaempferi. NCBI lineage: Eukaryota > Viridiplantae > Streptophyta > Pinopsida > Pinales > Pinaceae > Larix > Larix kaempferi. The sequence goes on along the minus strand of BSBM01000592.1, from coordinate 7,814,248 downwards.
TGGATTCCATCCCCAAGCTAGGAAATGAGGCCACCAGGGTGAAAGAAATAGGCTGTGGACACTTGAGTCACACTCCCAACCTGAATATTCTAAATTTCAACATAAAACTATCCAATAACCATCTAACTTACCTAGCCATGGCACTCCTCTCCATTACACCACATAACATTGGGTATATACCCTTTCTTTTCCAAATAGTCCCTTGGTAATACTATAAGGACTTTCCTTCATCTACTCAACATTTGATCATGAAATCCTTCTCCCTCAATAGTGTTTTCAGTATGTGTAAAAGGTCTCCAATCTGTTGCCTTCCTTTAGGATCATCTCTTGGCTCTTGAGCACTCAATAGGGAATGGGAATTCCTTCCTTCCAACCTAGCCTCTATGCTATTATTCTCCCTTCAATATGTTTTCTTACTTTCCTAGTCTTTTCTTATTCAATTTGATAAGATCATTTACAGATTCAAACCACAATCCCCAACATGAGAATGCAACTCTTGAATTCAGAGGTGTGTGGATATGGGGAATGGTTTGAATACTTTCTCTAGGTGAATGAGAATGATTTTGAATAACATAAGAATGCATGAGTGATTGGTTCATTTCGATGAATAGCATGGGCTACAATTCCCCCAAATAAATTAACCAATTCAAATTTGCATGAAGGAAAGACATGGAGAAATAAAGGATTCAAATTCCTATGAGGATGGAGTCTCTTACATTCTTCATAACTTGTACTCAACCCCCATGCTCTCATAACTATGAAATGTGGAATTCTCCACCAGCCGCTACCTACATTCAATGATTGGTGGTTGGGATTTTAATAAGGCACATGATGAAAAGACGAAGGTTGGGAGACATAGTCAAGTTAGGAAACTTAGGATTATTTCTTATTCCCTTGGTCCCCCTTTCCTCTTCACCTCCAGTGGACTCATAGCCCTCTCATTCACTCAACAACCAACCTTGGACCTTTATATTAATTTTTGAAATAGTAATCACATATCTTGAGTATACCATGGCAAGCCTATATCATGGTATATTGAAAGTATATTCATTGAATTACATGCCCAAACATTCGCCGCTCAGGCCTTGGTCACGAGCTTTGCACTAGGAATCCATACAATATATTTACATAATTTACACATGGGTACATTCCTATAACTTGACTCCCATCATTATATCCTCCTATTTACATTTCAATCTAAATATACAAGGGGTTAAAATCGATATTTTACATTCCTCTCCCTCGTGTCATTGCACCATCCTCAGTGCACTTGAAAACATAACAAAAGTCGATATGCCACTTTCATGACATTCTCCAACTCCCACATAAACTCATCAGATTAAAGTGATTCCATTGTACCTTTTCCTATCTAATGGTTCTGGGGTTTGGTTTTAGAGAAATGTATCCTTCTCATGAAGGATTCACCAGGGATTTTCCTAAAACTCTCCCTCTTGCTCCACCTAGATAACAACCTAATCAATCACATGGTAGGATCTTGTCCATATTTCTTAAGAAAAAAAAACATGGAAAACATATTTCACTTTAATTTTAGCAAGCAATGCAAACTTATATGCAAATGGCCTTATCCTATCTAGGACCTCGAATGACAGACAATAATGAGGTGTCAATTTGGCATAACTTCCAAGCTTTAATGAAATCTTCTATAGTTACACTGTGAGGTAAACATGATCCCTAAATTTAACTTCTTTGTGAAACCTATTCTTATATCTGCATAGATTTTATACCTATCATATACTACCATTATGTTTTGCTTGATTCTAACAACCTCTTGCTCCATTTCCTTGAGCATTCCTACCCAAGCACAATTTTATTTACCAAGTTATCCTAGCTTGCTAAAGCTTTGCATCTCCTTCCATATAGAGCTTCAAGCAAACTCATTTTCAGTGATGCATGGTGCTTGTTGTTATCTACAAACTCCTTAACGTGTAAATTATCCTCCTTCTTTGATGATTTATCCATCACATACATGTAAAGTATGTCTTCAGGTACTTGGTTACTCTCTTGGTCTACCCATCTATGCATGGGTGATAATCAATACCAAAATTTAGCTTCGTCCTCAAGCCTTCAGAGAGACTTTTCCAAAATTTAAAATTAAATTTGAATCCCTATTTGATACAATTGCAGTAGGAAACCTTTGCAACAGCTCAAAAATTTCTCTATTGAACATGTTTGCAATTTCTACCCCCTTATGAGAAGAATTTATACGAATAAAATGAGTGGTATTTATAACTTATCTACCACAACCATGATGGAATTGTAAGTTTTAAACTTGTGCAGAGAAGCAAAGCATACATATTCTTTTAAGCAAAACAGAGATTACACCACAACATTCACACATAATACACAGAGATTTACCCAGGAAACCCTTGATCGAGAAAAACCAGCAAACCTTGGAGCCACAACTCTTATTTTTCTCATTATCATTATGAATCACTCAAAATACAATATAGGTATTCCGCAGCATCCGATACCCTAATCCGTTAACCCGGATTAGAAAATAGACCCCAATCCCTTAATCGAGATTAAATTACATATTTTTAGAAAATTCCCCAAAATAGCCCAAAATAGCCCAAATTTTTTTTGGCACTCATTGCGCTTGCAGGAACAGAATGTCCTAACAACCATTTCCGTCATCCGCTTCGCGGAAAGGGGAGGGCGTCGACATGCATACAACAAAGCACTAGATAGAGGGGATTGACCACTGCGCAGTCAAACGCACACCCACCCGCCCCCAGACACACATGTAAATAATATAACATATACTTAATAGACATCACGTTGCTTCACTATCTTGGGAAATTTTGTAATAAAGTCCATCTTTATCACCTCCTATTTCCATTCCGTAAGTGACAAGGGTTGTAGCAGACCTGCTAGATGTTCAACGTCTTTCTTTAGTTGAGTAAAAAATATTGTTTTCTTGATGTAACAATCATTTTTTGGTAGCTCGGATGACATGGATATGGCTTCTTATGAATTTTTCTAGGATGACGGTCCTTAATTTTGTTGAATTGGGAATATACACTTCGTCATTGTAAATAAGAAGTCCATCATCTTAGCTGGTAACCTTCATAGTTCTACAATGCTTTCTCTTGATATAATCATTCCTTCACTTGGAATTAATGTTCATCCACAATAAGGGACTCTATCACTTAGTTCTTCAAATCAGTTTTCAAATGATGATAGATGCCACATGCATTTCTTGCTAAGGGAATATGCCACCCTATTCTCTTTCCCTTTATGTGCCTAATCTCAAAATCAAACTCATAGAGGAATCCCAACCAAATTTATTTCCTGGAATTCAAGTTTGGTTGGTCAAATGGATACTTCAATCCATTATGATATATCATTAGCATAAACTTCTTGCCCATCAAGTATTTTCACCAAATTTTAATGCAAGTACTATAACAACAAGTTTTGGATTGTGAGTAGCATAGTTCATCTCATGTTAATTTATCTTATGTAAGTCATAACATACCGCATGATTACCTTTCATGGTAAATCCACCAAGTGCTTCCCCACATGCATCTATGCAAAAAAAAAAAATCTCTATTTGGATTTGCAATCTTCAGGATTGGTGCATTGGTGACAAGGTTTTTCAATGCTTGAAATCTCTCCTCATATTTTCGTGTCCACTTGAACTTCTTCCCTTTCTTTTGAAAGGAATGTATTGGGTGTGGAATCTTAGAGAATCCCTCAATGAATCTTCTATCAAGACCCATAGAAGATCTCGCATTTGTCACATTCCTAGGAGTGGTCCAATTCACTATGTCTTCAATCTTTTCTAGATCCAAAAATATTCCTTCTAAAATAATGTGACCCAAATAGTGAATCTATTTTTGATAGAAGTCGCAATCATTAAGTTTTGTGTACAACTTGTGTTCTCTAAACACTTGCAAAACCATTTGTAAAATGCCTCTCATTCTCTTCTTTAAACTTTGAATAGCTTAGTATATCATCAAGGAAAATAAGCACAAACATGTGTATGTGCTTGTTGAAGACACTATTCATTTAATGCATGAACATATAGGGTGCATTTGTGAGATTGAAAGAAACTGCCACAATTCATGGTGACGATACCATGCTATGAAGATTGTTTTTAAAATGTCTTCTTCCTTGATTATGACTTGATGATGTGATGATCTCAAATCAATTTTCAAGAATATATTTTCCCCTCTCATATGGTCAAACAAATAACCAATTTAAGGCAACAAATACTTATTCTTCACTATTATTTTTTTCAATTGCTTGTAATATATACACAACCTAGAAATGTTATCTTTCATTTTCATAAACATAATTGTTTCTCTCCATAGAGACAAACTCGGATGAATGTACCCTTTCTCTAACAGGTCCTTCAATTACATTTTCAGCTCCATAATATGTAGGGTATGCATTATATAAGGAGCCTTAGACACTAGTGTAGATCTAGGCACACGATCGATTCATAAGTCAGTATCTCTTCTTGTGGTACCTCATTATGGGATACATCCTTGAAGTCTTGCAGTATTAGATAGTTTTCAAGATTTGGACCCCTTTGTTGGTTCCAATAGATGGGATGCATACAATTGGTACCTCTTTCCAAAGCATCTATTTATTTGTAAGACTGAAATATATCTTATAGATATGATCATCATAATACCTTTTATTATCCTCAACTTTCCATCTTCATCAATGCAATCAAAGTTCTTGTTGCAATGATCAATCGTAACTCAATTTGCTTCAAACTATTTAGTACCACTTATGAAATCATATCAGTTAAGTGGTAAAATGTTTAGATTTTACCATGTGGAGAGTCCATTAATATTTGGGGGATGTATCACCACCAATTCACTACTTTTCTCTTGCTTCTAGTGGCTAACTAAAATATCCATGGCTTAATATGCTTACACTGAACTCAAGAGCATAAGATTTGACAATTTTAGGAGTAAAATAATTTTGACTAGAACCTACATTAATCAAATTAGAAAGGGATCACTTATCAATCTTACCTTCATCTCAACCACTTTCAATTGATGATCTTATTGGCAGTCTTCCAATGCAACATAGACCCTAGGAATAGTCCTTGCTACATAATCCATAATTGTAGTCTCATTAATGTTATGAACATTCTTGGTGTTCTCCTTTTGTTGTGGGAAATTTTTGAGCACATGATTTTCCTACCCCTAGCATTGAACAGTCTCTCTTGGCCCCTTTCCAATTGAATCAACTAGTTGAGCTCCCACTCCATGCTAGTTTATTCTTGAACCCTTTATTTATTTAGTTAGACTTATTCTTCTTCTTCTTGTCCTTCAATTCACTTTGGACTTCCGACTTGTATTTGCTTTGCTCTAAACAATACTTAGCCTTCCTAATGGCCTCATCGAGAGTTTGTGTTTCATCAAACTCAATCATGTCTCTGTAGGATTGAGGTAATCCACTTAGGATATGTTTGATCTCCATTTTGTCATCTTGGATATACTCGACATACCTTGGCACCCCCAATAATTTATTCACATACTCATCTACGGTCATCTAACCCAACTTTGGCTCATGGACTTATTTGATCTTATCATCATAGTTCCTATTAAAGGCATACTTCTAATGAAAATACTTATCGAACTCACATCGAACTACTTCTAAAAAATATTCTTCTTGCTAAATTTATTTTCTTATCTGAGATGTTCCCACCAGATTGAGGCTCCACCGTTCAGATTGAATATAGTCACTCCATCTCTCATGTTTTTAGAGTAGTCATGAACATGGATATAACTTATTATGCTAAGCCTCAACTTTCTACCCAGACTTTAACTCTCCATCAAATCTAGGTGGTTTTTCTTTCAATAACTCTCCCTACAAGTTGTCTTTGCAGAAAGGCCTCTTTCGTGTTTTCCTAGGAGAAGAGGGTTTTGAACTACTCAATGAATATTTAGAGGTAGATGATTCATTGTTATAGGTATGTGATTGTGTATAAATGCCATCATAGGAGGTATTTCCTTTTGTGTTTCAGGATCTCTTATGAGAATGACTCCTAGAGCTACTCCCGCTCCTACTAGAGTTGTTTGAATTTTGTCAATGATGCATTTTCCTTTGTACATCCGTTGAAATTTTCCACATGGATGCATTCAATTGGTTATGTTCTCCTTAATCCTTGATTAATATTTCATTGTCTACTTTACAAATTTGAAGCTCTACACTCAAGATTCTCATGGTATTTGCAATATTTGGAGGAGTCTCTTGGTTTCTACATCCACATGATTAAGTCTCTACATTTCTCCCATGCACATTTTCACCTATTATATATGCTTCATGATCATGAGGGTTATATGCATCTTCCATGATGTTAATTTGTTTAACCCAACAATATTAAGACTTTGTTCCACTTTGTCATTTTATTGTATCAACCACAGTACCCAACAAGCACTATGTACACCAATAAACATGTTAGCTTAATAGAGTCAATATATATCATTCTAACATCTCTCATTCTTGATTTCATGCACATGATTTCTCTATGATGTAAATAGTTCTCATCATGCTATATCCTTTACATTTATATCCCATTATATCCCTAATGTTGTAACATAAGATCTCATACGACTTTGTAGCATACCCAACAAACTTTGTGGTACATTTGAGCCTAAGAGGGGGGAATTTTTTAATATATTTTTCTTCTTCTTTTTCACTAACTTGGATCTTTAGATATCCCTTACTACAATTTTATTTTCTTCAAATAACCCTAAGTTATCTCTTTTGAAGGACACATATATATTAGCCCATGGGGGGCAGCTCAAGTGATAAAGATGAGAAGTTGTAATCGGTTGTAAATGGAAGGTCACGTGTTCGAATCCCCCCAAATTTACCCGTGCGCCATGGTTTGGGCCCTGTGGATGTAGGTAGGGTATAGTGGTAGCGAGATTGGATCCCAGGACCCTGTGTCATGTGAGTACCGGCCCAACTCCAGTTGTCGATTCCCCTGGTCAAAAATAAAAAATAAAAAAGGATACATATATATTGGTCATCAACCCTTGCTTGCAAATCTCGTTGGGTATGATTAGAAGACCACCTCAACTCATCCTTTGTAATTCAAACCCATTGAGACCCTCTAAAGATTGAAGGAACATCTTTTGATAAACCTAGATGGACCAATGAAACTCTTGAAAAGATTGAAGGAACACATATTTTGGTATTCCCTAATGAACCATGAGGCTCTTCAAAAGATTGAAGAAACAAATGTTTTGATATGCCCTAATGAAAACCATTGGGGCTCTTCAAAATATTGAAGGAACACATATTTTGATATTCCCTGATGAACCATTGGGGCTTTTTGAAAGATTGAAGGAACATATCATTCAATATGTCTCAATGAATCATTGGGTCTCTTCGAAAGATAAAAATAACACATCTTTCAAAATGCCTTGATGAACCATTGGGACTCTTTGAAAGATCAAATCTCAATCAATGAAAAATCCATTAGGCTACTTCTAAATCACTTCTTTCGACACTTAAACATCAATCAAACTGTCTACCATTCAAAGTTATCACTTTGAATGCAACAAATAGCATTCACTCAATGATGGACCCAAAGGATTTTAATATCCTTCATAGACTCGAAGGAACTTCTTCAAATTAGTGCTTGGCATGTGTCCATGCTAATATGAACAACAATTTGAATTGATATATGGTCATTTTTCATCCAAATTCGAATGCAACACATAAATCCTTAGGTATACCATAAACTCAAACACAAATGCACAAAGGAATTTTGAACTATATAAAAGGCTCACAACATATGAATCCAATCCTAGTACAAAGACAACACTCTATGTATAATGAGTAATTGAAGCCAAACCAACTCTAAGGCCATAAAAATTATGAGACATACTTACAATGCATCAATCATGTAGACAATATCATGCAATCATGAATTTAATTATGATTTCACATGTAAGCAACATAATAACTTCAAATTTAGAAATATGAATTCAATGTAGAAAATCATAACAGAGATGGAACACGTATCTTGGGGAAATCTTTTCCAAGGAAGTTGGTTATTGACGAGCAATTTTCCACCTAACTATAGGCAATCCAATATGGATTCCACCCTCTAGTTGAGCTATGATGTGACCAGGGTGAAGGAAATACACTTTGTACACTCAATTCACTCTCCCAACACAATTAATATCACACTTAGCCAAGTTTTTCAACATAGGACACTTCAAGCAACCTTCTAGCCAACAAAACCATGGCGCTCCTCTTTGTTTCCCTACACAACAGTGCATATGAACCCTTTCTTTACTAAATAGTCCCTTAGAAGTACTAGAAGGAATTTCCTTTCTCTTCTTAACAATCCCTCAAAAAATCATTTTCCCTCATTAGTGTTCTCAATGTGTACATAATGAGTCCAATCTATTGTCTACCTTTATGATCAACCTAGTCGAGTCATCTCTTTGTTCTTGGCTCTTGAGCATTCAATGAGAAAAAATATACAAGGAATGGGAATTATTTCCTACTAATCTATCCTCTATTCTCTACAACCTTACATCTCTCTTCTCATGTTCCTAGTCTCTTCCTCCTTATTTCTATCTAATCATTTACATATTTGAATCAGAATCCATGACATGGGAACATGACTCTTGAACTCAGAGTCACATGAGTATGGGAAATAGATTAACTACTTTCTCTAAATGAATGAGAATTCTTGTGCATAATATAGGAATGCATAAGTCAATAATTTATCTTGATGAACCCAATATATTGGTCAATTCATGATTTGCATGAAAGGAGGGCACACAAAAAGATATTATTCAACTTCCTACAAGGATGGAGTCTCATACACTACTCGTAACTTATATATGAATATTTGATACTCTTAGTCAAAATTAGTTAAATACAAGTGGTCTACATGCTTACCTGGATTTTTTCATGCAATTTACTAGTAGGCCATGCTTTTGCTTAAAGAAAAGTGAAAGCATCTTAGGTTTTCTAAATGAAATTTATGACCGACTAGACTTAATCAATTTTAAAGCCAGAACTGCATTTGAAAACCCTAAAAAAGGAAAGAAAGCTCAAAATTTTTAAAAACTATGAGGAGAATGATGCATGGATTACAAATGTATGACATACATTATATTCGACCTCAAGATTATCACATTCTTGGCCTATAAATATAAGGTTAGTAGTTGAAAGAACACACATATCGAAATGATTGAAAGTTTCTAGACTATGGAGAAATCAAGAGTGATTAGAAAAAGCAATCCTTTCCCTTATTTCCATTGTTAAGGAAGTGTTGACATATGATTCTTACAACATTCGAATAATCTTGTGTTGGGATCAATTGACCTCCATTTGGCTTCTCTATTGTAGTAAGGTTCAAGATTGCGATCAACATGAGGAAGAGTACTTGCGGCTAAGGATGACAGGATCCAGAGTTTGGTGAAGGAAATGTCACTACATGATTTAGGTATCCAAGTTGTTGTTTATACTTTTCCTTTGTAAATAATATATCTATATTCTCCCCCAGATTAAAAAAAAAAAAGTTGTTTTCATTGTTTAAAGATATCATGCATGAATGTTGTATTTGGTTGGGTAATACTTTGCTTGTAAGTTTTTTTAAGTTGATTAAATGCATTGTCAATTTGTGTTTTTAATATACTTGAAGAAGAATGAGGAAGGTGTTTTTGTTTGAAGTGTGTGCAACTTTAAGAGAAAGAGATCATAAATGTGTTTGGATTAGATGATTGCACAAAAATATTTGGACAACCTTCCATAATAAGATTTTCTCCTATTACTCTCTTAGATGTTCTTAGTGTGCATTCAATTTTAAGGAAAGATAGATTATAATCTACCTCCACATATCATGGTGAACATAACCCACTAACTGGGGGATTAACTTTGTTGATAGGTAGGTAAATCCCTCATCGCAATAACTTGTACCAAACCACCACTTTCTCATTACTATTGAATGTGGACTTCTCCACCAACCACCACCTACACTCAATGATTCATGGTTGGGATTTTAATAAGCCACATGGTGGAAAGAGGAAGGTTACGAGAGTTAGGCAAGTTATACAACTTCGGATTATTTGTCATCTACTTGGTCTCCCTTTCCTCTTCCCCTCTAGTGGATTCCTAGCCCCCCTCATGCTCTCAATGATTAGTCTTGGACCTCTATATTTATTTTGAAATATTATTTTTATATCTTGAGTATTCCATGGAAAACCTATCCCATGGTATATAAAAATTATAATTGTCAAAATACATGCCCAGACATTTGCTAGTCAAGCCTTGGCCTTGAACTCCGTACTATAAATGGATACAATATATTTACATCATTTTCAAATGGGGTCATTCCTACAACTTGACTTCCATAATTATATCCACTCATTTACAATTCGATCCAAAACATCCAACATATCAACACCGTTTACAATTCGATCCAAAACATCCAAAATATCAACACCGTTTACAATTCGATCCAAAATATCAACACCGTTTACCATTCGATCCAAAACATCCAAAATATCAACATTGAGGTATTACACTTGAGAAGATTCAAACATTCCTTAAAGACTCTAATTGTATGACACATTCAAAGGCTAAATCCTTGACCAAAATGTTGATTTTGTTTCTCCCATATTCGCTATACTTTCATATATCAAACCCATGATTTCTGCATTGTGCTTGGCCATGGGATTCTTGGGTATAAGCTCAAGCATTCCTTAAAGCCTGTCTAATAGTATGAGTATGACACATTCAAAGGCCAAATCCTTGACCAAAATGTTGATTTTGTTTCTCCGCATATTCGCTATACTTTCATATATATCAAACCCATGATTTCTACATTGTGCTTGGCCATGGGATTCTTGGGTATAAGCTTGAATTTGCTTGGACAATTTCTCTAATAATTATTCAACTTTCCTATCCTTTAGTATGTTATTGGTTTTGTTGTAGACCTTTTAAACCACCTATTTGAGTTGCTTGGACAATTTCTCTAATAATTATTCAACTTTCCTATCCTTTAGTATGTTATTCCTTTTAAACCACCTATTTTCTCAAATATGTGTTGTTTAGGGTTTTCATAAAACTAAACATCGTATTGTTCAAGGTTCTCCATAAAACTTTATGCTTTGATTTATGTATTGTTTAGGATTTCAAATAATAAAGATTGTGTTCTTCCATGTCACTTTATGTTTTGATTTGGTAATTGGTCACTAGTTTTAACCAGTCATTTCGTTAAACTTGCCATTTATTCCTTTGTCTTTCTTTATTTTTGTGGAGTGAAGTGGTACTTCATGTCAAATTAAAAAAGGGCGTGACAAATTAAACAAATTTGATGTAATCTTGTTTTATTTATTATTCATTTTTTTAATTATATTAGGGAGTGTATTTTATAGTCTGATAAAGTAATATTGCAATTTATTGCTTTGTCTTTCCTTATTTTTGTGGAGTTAAGTAGTACTTCATGTCAAATAAAAAAAGGGCGTGACAAATTAAATGATAAAGTAATATTGCAATTTATTGCTTTGTCTTTCTTTATTTTTGTGGAGTTAAGTAGTACTTCATGTCAAATAAAAAAAGGGCGTGACAAATTAAACAAATTTGATGTAATCTTGTTTGATTTATTATTATTTTTTTAATTATTAGGGAGTGTATTTTATAGTCTGATAAAGTAATATAATTTTTTTTTAAGACACGGTTAAGTAGCTTTTTGATTATATAAAAAAGAGAAAGTTTAAAACAAAAACTGAGGAATGATTGCTCCCACATAAGAACAGCAGAGTTCAGAGTCCATGATTTGTTACATAGCTTTTGATTATATAAAAAATGATTCCTTGTTACATAGCTTTTGATTATATGAAAAAGAGAAAGGTTAAAAAAACCTGAGGAAGGATTGCTCCTTTTTAACCTGAGGAAGGATTGCTCCCAGGTAAGAACAGAGTCCATGATTGCTTGTTCATCTTTTATTTTATATAGCTTTTGATTATATAAAAGAGAGAAAGGTTACAAAATACCTAAAGAAGGATTGCTCCCACTTGAGAACATAGTCCATGATTCCTTGTTCATCCTTTACTTTACATAGCTTTCGATTATATCTTTACTTTACATAGCTTTCGATTATATAAAAAAGAGATAAGTTAAAAAACCCTGAGGAAGATAGCTTTCAATTATATAAAAAAGAAAAAGGCTAAAAAAAATAAATCTGAGCAAGGATTGCTCCGGCGTAAGAATAGAATCCATGATTCCTTGTTCATCCTTTACTTTACATAGCTTTCAATTATATAATAGAATCCATGATTCCTTGTTCATCCTTTACTTTACATAGCTTTCAATTATATAAAAAAATGAAAGGTTAAAAAAAACCTGAGGAAGGATTGCTCCAGCGGAAGAACAGAATCCATGCTTCCGGAATCATCCTTTACTTTACATAGCTTTCAATTATATAAAAAAGAGAAAGGTTAAAAAAAACCCGAGGAAGGATGAAATTTTGATTATATAAAAAAGAGAAAGGTTAAAAAAAACCTGAGGAAGGATGAAATTTTGATTATATAAAAAAGAGAAAGGTTAAAAAAAACATGAGGAAAGATGAAATTTTGATTATATAAAAAAAAAAGGTTACATAAAAAACCTGAGGAAGGCTTACTCCCACGTAAGAACAGAGTCCATGAGTCCTTGTTCATCCTTTACAAATCTATAATATAAGAACTTTACACATCTATAACGTAACCTTTACAAATCTATAATATGAGTCCTTGTTCATCCTTTACAAATCTATAATATAAGAACTTTACAAATCTATAATATAAGAACTTTACAAATCTATAATAAATCTATAATATAAGAACTTTACAAATCTATAACGTAAGAACATCCTTTACAAATCTATAATATAAGAACTTTACAAATCTATAACGTAACCTTTACAAATCTATAACGTAAAGAACTTTACAAATCTATAACGTAAGAACAAAGTCCATGATTCCTTGTTCATCCTTTACACAAAATCTAACAAAATCTATAATGTAAGAACAAGAACTTCACAAATCTATAACTTAAAAACAAAGTCTATGATTCCTGGATCATCCTTTACAAATCTATAAAGGATGTGAAACTTTTCTAATTTTCTAACTTGTTCATCCTTTACACATATCTATCACATCTACTTATGTAAGAACTTTACAAATCTATAACGTAAAAACAGAGTCTATGATTCCTTGTTCATCCTTTACACATCTATAACTGTCGTGAAACTTTTCTAAACTTTTTTAATTTTCTAATATGTAGAAACCATAACTCCTAACAAACTGTCCGAGAATAACAATTTTCTAATATGTAGAAACCATAACTCCTAACAAACTGTCCGAGAATAACAAACTGTGTCCGAGAATAACAAACTGTCGGAGAAGAAGTAGACAAAAACAGAACATAGCTGTGAGACAGAGAAACTATAACTCCTAACAAACTGTCCGAGAAGAAGTAGACAACAATAGAACATAGCTGTGAGTCTGTGACTGTCCGAGAAGACAAAAGCAGAACATAGCGGTGAAAGATGGAGTGTCTTGCAAAACACAACAAAACTCCTGAACTAGACTATCCTAACCCCTGAAGCACTATCATCACAGCTTCAACGAAATGGAGCCATTTCAAAACACAAAAATCAGAAGAACCCAGGACCAAAAGACTAGAGCTGACGATACTCCCGTCGCCTGGGGAGACTGTCTGCGGAAGGTTCATCAAAATTTCCAGCCACCGAACCTCTGCCTGCTTACAGACCCGAACATAAATGTCCATCTTCCACCGGACCTCTGCCTGCTTGCAGACCTGAGCAGAGATATCCAACTTCCATTCTCAGGGCATCAATTTTCTTTTCAACATCTTTTATGTTTTTCTTAAGATCTTCAAATATAGAGTCCATATTGGTAGCAAAAACATAATCATTGGGCTCATCCAGCTCATCCAGACTTGCAGCCCTCACCTTTTCCTGTCTGCTGCAATTTCTGACCTCCGAGTGCGTGGCTTGGGCAAGAGAGAAAAGGCGTGTGATAGCCGTCTTCATTTCTAAATTTTCACTACGGAGCAAACGAATCTGAACCTCCATACCCTTGAGATAATTTATAACTTCAACCGAATTTGTTGTACTGTCCCCACGTCTGTGAGGAACCGGGGCTTCCATTCAATCCTAGGAATTCGTCGAAATGACAAGGGGCGTGAGCGAAAGGGCTTACCGGTGAGTCTTCCACCGAATTTGTTGTACTGTCCCACATCTGTGAGGAACCGGGGCTTCCATTCATTCCTAGGAATTCGTCGAAATGACAAGGGACGTGAGCGCAAGGGCTTACCGGTGAGTCTTCCTGCACATGGCTGCCGTCCAGCACAAAACAACCAGTATCCAGAGTGAACCTCTCGCAATTCCGTAAGGATTTCCTACAACGCAGGCACCGGGAAGAAACCGGAGCACAATCACAATCCATAGAAGAAGACTGAGCGTTGTAGTCGCCCATAGCACAGATAACCAAACACCATACCTCTTCTTCAGACGCCGCGCAGCATTAACACCTGGGAGAATGTCAATGCCTCTTCAAACGTTTGAAATTATACCAGGCCTGGCAATCCGCCGTATAGATATGGCGCATGGCAACCATCTGTCTTAAACAATTGACATACTCCTTTGCATTAATTGAGGCGCGGATCCAGAGATAGTCTTCGAGATGAGTGTGAACCAGACATACACCCCAACCGAGATTTAAGTGCATAATTAGATTGAGATTAATAAGGAGGTGAAAGCATAGGACTCTAGGAGGATAGCTTCCTCACTACTCCATGGACTACTGGATTCAACCATTCAATTATCAAGAAAATCCGGACTAAGGGATCCAATTTCTTACATAAACCTTATGTTCGCACACTAAGTCTACGCAATTTAGGCTTGCTCCTTTATTTGTCATTTTATCTGCTTGCTGGTTATATGCTCGGGTTATATGCTCTGAGCATATGATGAAAATTGATTGTTTTAAATTCGGTAACAATGCATTTGAGGAGATAGTGCATTTTGGTGGTCGGATTCTTGGGGTTCTTCATCAGGTTCTTTGCTTCTCTAGTGACCATTAGTGAATGGCCAAGAACTACCAGTTCCTCTATTATAATATTCTTTGTTAATTCCAAGCTTTTGATTAAGGCAAGTCATTATGCGCCCTATTTCTCATGCATACTCCTTCTACTTGTTCCTCCCTCTCGAAGTCATAGATAACTTTACCAGCACTTGCCAACTCATGATAAAGTAATATAATTTTAACAAATACAAATAAAATAAAATAAAAGTTTACATTAATAATTTAAAATTTAAAAACTAATAATTATAAGTAACTTAACTTTATTTTAATTCTATATCATTAAGAGGGATCAATAAGAAATTGAAGTGAATAATTCCAACGTGCTTAAAAATGGAGTTAAAATGGATTTATATCCATTTTTTTCACTTTTACATTACAAATCTTAGGTTTTTATTTCAATGTAGTTGATTTGTTTTGGAAGTATGTAGAGTTGATTTGTAATGTAGGATGATTCTTTTAGGTTGTGACTCTTAAACTCATTTTGCTGGCACATGAAGTGCTTGTCAAGCATCATATAACAAATGTCTAGTTGGGACAATCGTAACAAAACTCTTCATCTTTAAATAGGTGAATGTTGTATTTAGGCATATTTTGTTGTTTAATGGACAATTCTTTCAAATAGATAGTTTTTATCTTTTGTCCTTCAATGCTTTGCCAACTTGAAATTATTCGTGTCAAAGAGTCGATTCAAAATACTCATGAGAATTAGTCATCATTATTTGAAGTCATTGATAATTTTGTTACATTCTTCATTTGTGCATTTGCATCCCATAAAGTTCTTTGTAATTGCTCCACATCACATTATATCGAATAAAACTTGGTGATAAACTTGAATATTATTATCAAAGGGTTTGGTGACAAAATGAAAGGAAAGAGGACACTAATGAATTTGATTACATTGGTTTTGTAACAATAAGCAAAAGGACACTTAATTGACCTCATTTCCATTGATATGTCATTTTGCAACATGAAATCCACACCAACCACAAGGGGTCACTGAGTAATTTTTGTTCTTTCCAAACTACTTGTCTTCATTGACTTAAAAGTTAAGCCTATTTTAGAACTTATTGCATACTCCTCTTATTTCTCTTGTCCCTTATTGGAAAATTGATTGTAATCAATAATAGTTACCACTTATTGAATATTTACCATTTTTTATTTAAAAATCGTACCAATATTTTTTTCAAAAATCTTCCACATGCGACATTTTATAGACTACTACATGGCACCTTGTGACCCTCACATACACAAAACATGAATACTATCATATTTAAAACCTTATATGTTATCAACTAGTTATATATATCGACAATCTTCTTTGTGCTGCTATAATAACTATGAAACTTTTTATGAAACCTTTTGATAAATATATAATAATTAAAGCAAATCACTACAACCCATGATTGTGCATTGTAGTAGCCATCACCTAGCTACCTCCATTGAAAAGCATTACAAAATATAACCCCTCCTACTAATCCTTAACACCATGGATCCCAAACTAATACCCATTATACTCACAATGGTAATGACCTATAATACTTTTCATTCATTATATATATTGTGATTTATACTATTAAATATGAAATTGTCTAATATATTGTTTAGAGCTAGTAACTTTAAATTCATTGGGATTTACGTTATTATACTTACCAGGCTAAAGATTCTTTCGAGCTGCAAATCACAGGTGAATGCATGAATCAACAGCATCTCCATTTAAACTTATAAACATCTACCCATTTAAACTTTCATATATATCCATTTGGTTTGGAAATATTGTTTATTTTGAGATAGATTGGATGGAAAAGTAGTCATTATCAAAGGAGTGCACAAGGAATCGGTGAAGCTATTCAATTCGACTCTTTGCAAAAATGATGCAAAAGTTATAAAAGCCAATATTGATGACATTGTGTATGAGAAGCTCTACGCCTCTTTTGGATTTTGCTTTAGCATACATACATTGAAATGTTAGCAAAGAAAAGGATGTGGTTGAGGTCATAAACATAACCATTCCAAAGTAGGGAAAACTGGATATCATGTATAGTAATGCATGAATCCCTGGAGAGGAGGCCAAGCGCAAGAGCATAATGGACTTTGATGCATAGGAGTTCAATATAACAATATTAATGTGAAAGGAGCCAATCTTGGAATGAAACCTACAACAAGGGTCATGGTTCCCAAAAGAAATTGGTGCATTATTTCTATTGCCCCCATTCATACACAATTTCATAGCATGCCATCATTGGATTGATAAAGAATGTTGCATGTGAACTAGGAAAGTATGGAAATAGTGTGAATTCTATATCTCCTTTTGGAGTTGCAACATCCATGTTGATAAAATATCGGAGAGATTATGATGCAGAAAATGCAAATATGTTGGAGGAGGATCCCGAACAACGAAAGCATAAAATAAAAGAGATAGATAGAAACCTGACAAATTTAAAAGGCCCAACTCTTTGAGCCAAAGACATAGTTGAAGTAGCCTTGTATCTTTTCAACAATTATTCTCAATATGTTAGTGGTCATAACTTGGCAGTGGATGGAGGCGTTACAACTGTAAAGAATTGCATAAAAAATTTCTATGGATCCCAATTTACATTGTAACATACATATCTTGCTCAACTTGTTCTCTAACCCAGCTTGCTTGACTTGATTTAGAAGAAAGGAATTTAACTTCTCTTTGCAACACAACAAGGAATTTATAATTGGAAAACAAAACAAGCCATGAAACCATCCATTGAACAATTGTTGTAGCTTAGTTATGGAACACTACATATGGTTATGCAAGAATTATACACTTTTCCCATAATCTCCAATTCAATCCCAACACCAAAAACTCCAACATTTCATTTGGACCATCTCCTCACCTTATCTAAATTTTCAAGCCATCAAGATGGAGAAAATGTTTACTTATTGATCCACAGTATAACTGCCTATATGAGATCGCAACCTGCATTATCCATTCCGTCAAATTATTGTTTGATAGTGTGACTTATTGAGTGGGGAAAACCTTTGAGATAACCAAATGGCATGAATGCATGAGTATTTAATGGTAATTCTTGTGGGCCACATGTCATATATAGTATAGAAGAAGAAGGGGAAACAAGTGTCTATTTATCAGGTCTCCAACAATATTACGAGAAATATCATGTGATATACCATTCCTCTAGATGGTCGATTGGAGGGAGTTTTTTTTCCATTAGATAGATGCCTACTAATGTTTTGTATCTAAGTAGGGCTTACTAAACCCCCTATCCTTTTTTAGAAGATGTTGATTTATTATAAAAAATCAAGATACACATTTGGTCATGATCGGAGCGCCCAACAAAGATGACCTCAAAAAAATAATAGCAGTTGGATTCATTTTGTATAACCATGTGTAAAGGAAAACATGATTATTTGAGATGATCAAAATTATAATGTGCAACTTTATAATTTTGTTAGTGTACTTTTGGCATCGCTTGGTAGCATGATCCTGTAAGGATACACATTTAATATATGTTGAACGGTTGGTGCTTGATAATTATGCTAAAGGACCTTTTGAATATTTGCTTCTTTGTGCCTTTTCTTTCACATGGATATAACAATTGAATATTTATACTTGGATGGGTCTATAATTCCTCTCAATTATGAAATTATGTTGAGGTGTGTTAAGTAGTACTCAATTTCTCCTAGGCTTTACTAGATATGGCAATTTTGGCACTCTTTTCAGTGATGGTGGCTAGGGATTGGAGGTGATGGCGGCTAGGGTTTACCAGAAATGAAGATTTTAGCACTATTTTCAGTGATGGTGGCTAGGGATCACTAGAGATGGCGGTTTGGTTCTTCCATAGGTTGTCCCTTTGGTGTTTTAGGTAGAAATTTGGTATACTATGTTTTTATATGCCTTCTAGGAATCAGGGTAGGAACATTGATGTCCCATGTCCCCCTTTCCTGGGTTTTCATTATACTTGTACTGACTTGTAGTTTTTTCAAGGGCTATGCTTGGGATTGTCACCTCCTAACCTATGACATCCTTGCATTTATTGTTGACCCTAATTTTCTATAACGTGGTTGAGACCCTTGTATTTTATCCTCCCTCGTTTTTTTTCTACTGGAGACACATGGAGTCTCCATGTGATTTTGGATTCACTGAACCTCATTTCATTAATAATCCCCCGCTTTCATATCAAGGTTTCAATTTACTACCTTTTCCATATTCTAGTAACTTTTCTTTGCATGTTCCTGGAGAACTCCAGAAGTCTGACCCTGGTTTTGGTTCTTAGTGTTATCTTGGATATTCGGCGCGTTCTGGTCTTTATCTTAGAAAACCTTCTTCTGCCAAGGGCCTGGACTTGGGTTCTACCATATCAGCTGCTGGAAGAAAATGCAGAATATGTGTGAAGAAAAAGCAAGAGGTTAACCTAGTTGTTAGCGGTCAAAATAACCCTTCTCCATCTGTGACCACATTGCTCTGTCGGTCACACAAAAGGACACTATGGATGGAAGAGCTTGCTTGAACTTGGATGACTTAGAGCTGAGCTTTGCAATCCTTTCCTCAAAACATATTTTTTCTGCCTACTTTAGAGCATAACCGCGACTCTCATGCTTGCCAACACGCGGGTTAGCCCCGGGTGTCTATACTGAAAACCCGCGGTTATCTTTTGAAAAGATGCACCCGCTAGATGCAAGTTGGGATAGTCGCGAGTCACTCACTGGTTTCCCTATATCATAGTTGCGGGTATCTTAAGAAAACTCAAAAAAATATATAAAAACACTAACTATGGATTAGTTTTGGGATTTATTCCAATTTCTAAACTACCTATGCCA
The DNA here is from genome assembly GCA_027924585.1 of Larix kaempferi. Lineage (NCBI taxonomy): Eukaryota > Viridiplantae > Streptophyta > Pinopsida > Pinales > Pinaceae > Larix > Larix kaempferi. The sequence goes on along the minus strand of BSBM01000592.1, from coordinate 7,794,335 downwards.
ACCACCCTTCAAACTTATCCTCCTACTCTTGCCATAAATACAAGAGGAGAGCCTTAGAGAAGGGGAGCCTCCTTTTGGTAATTTAATGCTGGAGGAATTCCAACTCAAGAGAGAGGAGCAGGAACTCAGGGTCCGGTTACGACGGTGCTTATTGCAGTCAGGTATAATTTATGTATTTGTTCTATGCATTAATAAAGATAAGATATTCTTCCTTTCCCAATATGATTTGTTCTTATATGTTGCAAATCTGATTACAAGTTGATGTTTCATGTTATTGTAAATGTCAATCTGTTTATTTGTAGTCAAACTGGTTTGAGGAAGGTTTGGGGTTGTTTTTCAAGTTGTTGCATTGAAGAGCAAGAAGGAGAAAGGCTTGGATCAACCTTTTGAATAAGGTACACATCCTTATAACCCTAATATATTTTCTTAGTATATGTGTATGCAGAACATTGTATGTCTAACTTTTCATATCAGTACGTTGGTAGTCTCTCCCATGCTATAGGATAATTTCCCTAACAACAGAACTGGCGACTCTGCTGGGAATCACCTGTTTTCTGCTTTGTGGGATGCTTGAGGGTCTTTTCTTTCAGTTTTTATCATTGTGTTAGGTCTTTGTGAAGGTTTTTGGTACATCTTACATCCTGTTTGCTTGACTCTTTATAGTCTGGTCTGCAGTCTACTTTAATCTTTAATTGATTCAGAGCATACTCGCGAGTCTGTTATACTTACAGTCACGGTTATCACCCTGCACCTGTGAGTTTCCCACTACTGTACCCGCAGGTACCTGCATGTTGTTGTTGTTACAGTCACGGTTTTTCCTGGGAAATTTTTGTTTTTATCTAGGGTTTTCTTTTTAGGGTTGTTCTTCTTGGATCTGGAAATTCTGCCTGTTGATCTTGGGTTTCTGACTGCTTAAGGTTAGTAGTCTGAGTCTTGTTTGCCCTTTACAAGTCCTCTTTTGGTTCTTTTTCGCTTGTTGAAGGTTACTTGAGTCTTTCTAACCCATACTGTATTTGGCGGATGCTTGGTTTTAATCCTCTATTAATGCTCGGAGAGCAGTTTGTCATCTATATGACTCATTTGCTTTCTGTCTTTTATATCGGGTGATTCTTATAGCATCTTGGTTCCACTTTGTAGTTACTTCTAGATTTCGTGAGGCAACTTATTGGGTTGGTCTTTTTCAGTACTTTGTGTTGGTAAAGTACTAATTTTCATAGCCTTAAAGTCTAGTTTCATTTGCTTTCATTATTGATCATTCTTGTTTGTTCATACGTTATTTTCATTTTCTTTTACTTATAAAGGAAAAAACAAATAAAAAAGAACGATTTTACTTTATAACAAGGATTGTCTCTTTCTTTTTCAAAGTATTTATAAGTTGTTTATGCTTTTCATCTTTGAAAAATAAAAATAAAAAGTATAGTTGGCTTTTAGGTTTGCTTTGCATCTTATGTTTTGAAAGACAATTTAGAAAAATCGTGAAGTTTTTACATTTCCATATGTACACTTTAATTCCAGTTGCAACCATCACGCACACATAAGCACTACCTTTTTGAGTAATACAACCTTAAAAAGAACCATTAATAAAATTTATTAGTATTTTTTTCTTTTTAGGTCTCACACAAACCAACTAGCTTAGGCTAGGGTTTTGGAACAAAACACTTTTAACTTACCAAAACCATTCAAACCTCAAAATCGTAGTAAGACTATCTTTTAGGTAAATCCACTTTTGTGGAGGTGTCCGAGAAGCTCTACTCAAACCAGAGTTAAGCATGAGGTCGTGTGATATTGGACTGTTGGGGATACCCCCCACTTTCCATTCGAGCATACACCAGATCCATTTCGCGTACGGGGATCCATTAGTGCCTTGTGTACTCTTGGATTTCGGGCTTAGTTACCTTTCCCATGCATCTTGGTTGGACCAGCGACTGTCCCCCCGGGATCTTTTTGTAATGTTGGTAGCCTTTAGTATCTTTGACCTATAGGGCTCTACACAGGTGACGGTGGAAGAATATTTCCACTGTGCCTAGGAAAGACGTGGAAGGAAATCCCTTACAGTTATTTGGCAGGGCGGTTGGTGATTCAAACGCTTGCACCCAGAGACGATGTATTGTGGACCTCATGTAACTATTCTTCGCTACTTTATTGGTCAGTTCTGGGCCCTAATCATCCCAGACTCTCCTTTGAGAGTATCATCTATGTTTTCCTGGTTTTGACTACTTTAGGAAAATTTTATAGTGGCGTGTTGTTTGTTCCTTGTTGTTGTAGTGGCCACTAGGTTTAATACTTAGTTTATATTTTTACAAGTGTGGAGGACTACCCTCTTCGTAGGTCACGAAAGTTGAGAAACCTTCCTCCACTCACAGTGGAGCCTCCACCGCCACCTCAGTGGAGCCGAACTAACTCACATGGTTCATTCGAACTCACAGGTACAACTGAACCTCCTAGAGATCCACATATCATTTATGAAACCCAACTGGTTAAGGAAACCATTAAGGTTGAATACTTGACTAATGAAGAGTTTGCAACACCCTTCAGCCCTCCATTAACTGGACCCAATGACCCTTTACTAGAAAGAGTTGTCTCTTTAGGGATACCTGAATTGAGTGTATACAGGTTCACACCTGGTTTTGTTATGGACAACACAAGGGATGGATCGGGAGTGCCACACACTCCAACTTCAACTATTATACCAGGAGGTGTATCTCCTCCTCGTGTAAACACATCCACACCGAGATCCCCGCAGTTCACTTCTGCTCTAAGCACTTCATTTAGATTCAATTTTGGTCCTTCAGGTTTGTCCAATACTCAAGGTACGGCAACATCTATGCCTTTTGGATCTTCCATTGGCCCATCCAGTATTCCTTTCTCAGGGATAACCTCGGTGTCTTTCACATCTTCCCCCTTTGTTCAACAATTCCAAGTTAACCCTACTTCTACTCCATTCAATCAAGGATTTCCTTGGCTTGGAGGACACATCCCTCCTTCAGCACCCTTTGTAGGCTCAATGCATGCTCCGTCTACTGCATCTATACTGGGTTATAAACCCTCACAGGTTTCAATGCATAGTCGTCCAATGTACAGACTTCTAATATACCTATAGGGCGTACTCCCTTTTCACTATTTGGTGGAATGGACAGTAATAGTTATGCTAACCCTCCATTTGGAGGCACTTATACTCAGTCGCAGTGGACGGCACCACAAGGAAATAATCCATTAGCCTACGGTTGGAGCAACTTTCAAAATGTTTCTTCTTCACAACCGGTGGCTGTGGGTAACTCCAACCAACACTATAGGAGCCAGGTTTTTGGTGGTTCCCCTTACCAAACTCATCCACATAATATGCCATTGATGCGACCTCGCTTTCCATTTCTGGAAACTTTGAACTTTCCAGAACTTTCGAAACTCATGAATGATTTGGTATGTCATAACCTTGCTTGGCCTCCGGTCCCAACCAAGCTTCCTTTGAACATTCCAAAGTTTGAAGGCAAGACTGGTGAAGATCTTGGAGATCATGTTACAACCTTTCATCTCTGGCGCTCCTCGAATTCGTTAAACGATGACTCAATTTGATTGAGGATCTTTCAGAGAACCTTAACGAGTGTAGCAGCTAAATGGTATATCGAATTGTCGACTGCAGCATACGATAACTTTTGGGATTTAGCGACATTCTTTTTTAATCACTTCCAACTTCTCTGATGCCGGCACGGACCTTCTGTCTACGTTTAGACATAATAAATCCACTCACCTTTTTTATCACATTCAAGAGTGGCGAAGACGAAAGAGACTCATCAAGGTTGATATTCCCCCAGAGTTTATTTTTGAGTGGTATTTGAAATCACCGCTCCCTTACGTCTCTAAAGATGTTTCAACTTATGGGGTAACTTCTGAAGAGGAAGCAATCCTAAGGACCCAATAGCTCGACCTAGTCTATGCTTAATCTGGGATCCTTTATGAGATCATACCTAACGCACCACGATCTAATATAGATCTTGGTAAGCCCAAACTGTAACATCCCTCAAAATTTGACCATTTATTGTTATTACTCTTGTAAATGTAATTATGAATTTTGTGAATGACCATGGTGAGGAGCTCAAGGCCAAGGCCCCACCAATGGACCTCGAGCTAGTGTTATGTTTATAAGTCTTAAGTTTAAGCCTAGAAGATTAAGAATGGTAATTCGACTAAAGGATAAGTAACAAAAACCACCAGGGAAAGATACTTGATGACAACGGATGCCATCTTTAGGACCTTAGACATAGAGATACTTAAAGGTCTAGAGCTTCGAGTAATATTTCGGTAAGAACTAATATTTCCAAAATGACCTCTATCAGTTAATGAACTTCTAAAGGCCTCCTTAATGGGTGGAAATCTAAAATACCACTATAGGGTTTAATAAGATTAAAAGAAAAATCTTATATCGATCGTAATGTGGCATCTAGTGTCAATACTTATGCTTTGAACTCCAAACTAAATATCTACCATTTCCTGAGTAGATATTAGTAGATGTTTATATATATATAAATAAATACATATAACAAATAAATACCCTTGGTATTAGTTAGAAAACATGTATTATACTAATACAAAGGATAAATATGGTTGTAATGGACCAGCAAAGTGTTATAAGAGAAAGAAATATAACATTTAGATGTGTATAAAGAACATCATTGAGATGTCTTTAGGAATTTTCTTCTATTATAAAGACAACCATTTAAATGAGTAGATATTCTATTAATTCCTACACGAAGAGAATTGTTTACACTATAATATAAATACTATCCCATGAGATATTAGATTCTACGTTATATTATAAGATGAATCAAAAAGAGTATGGACATTCATATATATATATATATATATATAAATTTAAATATATATAAGACAACAACAGTTAACAAAATTGGAAAGGTGTTAACCTTTGTCAAATGCATGAAACACATAGTTAAACCCCTATTTTTAACCTTGTAGAAATAAATTTAGTCTTACTATATAAACAATAACTTTTATTAGAATGTTTTTCAGTAGGATTTACCTCCTAAGAATCCATGGGCTCCTTTTCAAATTTTAGAACTTAAATAACTAAAAATTCCATAGAATAAACTCTCGTGAATGAGATGGACAAGCTTACAACCCAACTACTTGTAAATAAATTATGGTTAGAGTTTGTTAATAGGTTAACATTTTTTTTAGTTATGGTAATAAAGAAGTATTTTGTTTTACCTCAACAAGGGTTACACACGATTTTAAAGGTAGTGGAAAGATAGTAGTTACGTAAGACCACGCAGAGGATTTTAAGGAGAAAACTTTGCGATTTGGTCTCCCTGGTAGAGTGATGAAACTCGAGAAAGTTTAGGGGGAGGAAACCGCCTTTTGGCCACTTATCTCCTCTGTGTTAGAAAAGTTGAGCTTTAGTTACACCTAGTACCACTCTTGAGAGAGTGGGAAGTTATTTTTTTAGATACCACCATTAAAACGAGGGAGGGGGCATATCTTGGGATCCCACCTACTTATGGACCGAGGAGGCAAGTAGATGGGAGAGCATGGTGGCTGGGGCAATGAGTGATTTTTGTTTGCATGCGATCTGAGGGAGGAAGAAGAAATCTGCGATTGAAGAGATTTGGGGAAGAACCACCGCATCTCTATTGGTATGTATAGCTTTTACAATTTTCTGATTAAGTGGAAATGGAACGCATCTTTGTCTGTATGTATCGCACATGTATCGTTGTTATTTTTACTTGCTTGGTTCGTAAAGACGATTCCTAGAGATAATGTTTATATTATATAAATATTTTTGATGTTATAGTAGACATATGTATATGCTGCAGTTTCTATCTACATTTGCTGGGTGATCTGGGGTGCTAGAAACAAGGCCATATTTGAGTACACTAGACCCCAGATGCACCATTTATCTAAGTCTGTTATTAGCTATTATACAAATGTTCCAGTGGGGGATATGACTAGGTGTGACAGGAATATTGGGGCGTTCAATTTGGAAATTACACTTCCAACTCTGTTTTTTGATGGGGCGGCTGCTTGTGGTGAATGTGGTGCTGGGGGCATTATTTATCTTAACAAGGAGCATTATTTCACATTGAAGATGAAATGTGGTAAGGGTTCTAATATAAAAGCGGAACTTCTGGCCCTTTGGTGTGTAGCGAAGGTGGCTAATTGTTTTGGTCTGAGGAATGTGAAGATCTATGGTGTCAAGCACTCTATATGCAGATAAATTGTTACCAACACACAGAGCATATGAAATTTATTGTCAACCCGAGAAAGTCTTTTTATTTCAAAGGATAAGTACACAATATATGCTTAAACACAAAACCATTAGAAGTGAATACTTTTATCTTCTATCATCCATGTTCATCCCAAGAATCTATGCAATCCCAATTGCCTTCTAACTACTATACTTCAGTTCTTCTCTATCATGCATCAATAAGAAATGGTATCAGATCTAATCAACAATTGCATAAAAGAAATCTCATTCGTATTCTAGAACAATCACTTGTCTGATCTAATCAATCTGGAAATCATAAAACATAAACTGAATATTAATCTAGAAATCCAATTGCAAAAGATTGAGTCAACTGTTCTAAGAAATTGAATTACAGAATGGAAATCAAGCAACACACAACAGGAAAGATAAATTGTAAAGACTCATGGGATCACGACTTAGCTGGAAGATGAACACGGCTGCGTATAATAGCAATTGAAATGCATAAAGCAAACCTTACTCAGTCGACTGTTATTCTACACCATTCACCAATCTCACAGAAATATAATCTTTTACTAAAAAATCCACACAATAAATATTGCTGCTGCGCACAAAAGGAAAGAACAAAGCATCACACAACAAGAAAGATAAAATCCTACTTTAACTCAGCAATCTCTGTGGAAGACGGGCCCAGTCTTCACACAGAGACGCTGGTTGAACAACACAACTCTTTAATTCAGAAGTAACCCCTTATATTAACAGAAGAATGAGTACACAGTTCTGCTCGGCTGCTAATACAATGAATTAATTGTTTGCTGTTCAACCCCTGAGTCGAGGCAACTCCCCCTATTTGTACATACAAATCGTAACATCTAATCCTATAATCGGGTAGCCATGAAGATCTCTGATCTTCAGGCGCCCTAAATAACTAGCTGTTACAATACGTGGGCAGAGCAGAGACATTGAAATATGGAAGAGTTATCAATTGACCCAAGAGTAGTGGTCCTTTCAAATCGCAGCTAGACTCGAGCAGTAACATGCTCAAAATGGCGCATTCTGTTACAGTTGCTCTGTCACAGCTGTGCCTTGATTAATAATTCGAGCCCCAAAGATCCCTCTACAAGCAACGAACATCCTTTTCTTCATGACTTGTTCAGCCCCGATCTTCCTGCAATCCATTTGTCTCAACTACCTTCATAAATCGCAACATGTTAGCACAATTCGAGAGATGCACAGCTTTAATTATCACAATCATAAGCATTAATAAAATAAAACAATGATCAGCCATACCTTGGTAATTTGGGGAATAAGGTAAGGACAATAGGTCTAATTGCCATGATAAATGGTGTAGGACAGGGGCAGGAAAGATGATTAATGATGATTAAAAAGGGCCAATTCTGGGCTCAACATCTCCCCCCAACTACCCTGTTGCATGTCCTCATGCAACAACCTGCATCTGGATCGTGTACTGAGCTCTATCCAAGGAGAGAGGAAGAAGTGTAGGAAACTCAGGCACCTTATCTATCTTTTGAAAGGCCTCTGTGAGTAACCCAGTATCTTCCAACCTCACTGTTTCCCTTCCACTGCTACTTGCTGGTGTCTGGGAATGCAATTGGTGTAGTGGGAATCTTCCTGCAGTCTCATTATGCTGTGCCTGGGGGAGTTGAAAGGAAATCCTCAATCTGAATCCAACTCAATGATATCTCTAGGAGGTGGAAGCACTGGTTCTTGTGGGACAGTGTCTTCCAGCGCATCTAGTTTTAACAAGAGAGTTGTTGGTTCTTGTGTAACAGCAACATCCTTTAAACCTTCTTCAGCAGCTACCTTTATTGATTTTGGAGACACTGGTTCTTGTGTAGCAGCGTCTTCTTTGTCCTTCTGTTGCTGAGATAAGATATCCTTCTCATCGTGCAACCCTTCCTCCAAGATTTCGGTGTCACCTGAGCATGGTGTCTGTACCTGTTCATCTTCACTCCACTGTATATCGGGAATGATATCCACTCCAGGGTTATCTTCTAACTGCAATTCAGGAGTTCTTGCTGCAGCTTCCAAGGGTGTTGGTTCTTGTGTAGCAACATCCTGGCTTACCTCTTCATCCTTCTTTTGCTGCAACTCTTCTCCTATAAGTTCTGTGTCATGGGAGTCCTCTGGGGTTACAACCCAGAGTTCATCATTAAACTCCAGAATCTCCTCTGTCCCAGGTTCTTCCCCCATCTATTTGGCCAATTGGACAAGTATATTCAGGTTTGCTGGTTCTTGTGTTGCAGCTTCCTGTTCCAATTTATCACTGTCCTGCCTTTGTATCTCTTCTTCTAAAATTTCTGTGTCCTGGGAGCTTTCTGGGGTTTCATCATATTCCTTTATAAGTTCCAGAGCATCCTTCATTCCAAGTTCTTCTCCTATCTGTTCTATGATCTCTGTGTCATGGAAACATTCTGGGGTTACAATATATTCCTTATTAATTTCCAGAGCGTCCTCCATCCCATGTTCTTCTCCTACCTGTTCCATAATTTTTGCACCATGGGAAGTGGCAGCTGCAGCAAGGATGTTTAAAAGTGTTGGTTCTTGTGTGGCAGCACCTTCTTTTTCCACTGCTTTCCCCATTGTGGCCACAGGCTGTTGTGTTGAATAAGTACTAAGTAGAATTTTATGGCCTGCTTCCTCAAAGATTTCTCCACAGGTGGGGCAGAGTATTCGTTCATCCTTTTCTCCAGCTCCAGCAGAAACTGATTCCTCCACTTGGTCTGCAGCCTCTATTAGTGTGTACATTTTTCTTTCACCCTGCTTTCTGCAGGTTTCCTTCCAAGTTTCTGCTGGAGAAAAACTAGGACGCGAGATCCATTTTGAATAAGATATATATAATTCAATTGATAAGATGCTTAACGCTTTACAAGAGCTCGCCTTTTATAAGGTTGGAGCATTTCTTTAAGAAGGGTTACGTCCCTTCAATTAAACTACTTAATAATTTAATGATTAATTTGATACAATATTTAATATTCATAGCATTGCCACTCCCTTTTAAAGAGATTTGTCCTCAAAGCAATGGTAATGAGGGATGTAATTGTCGAAATTGTTCTGATTCCCATGTTGCATCTTCTTCGGGAAGATTTTTCCACTTTATGAGGTATTCTTTAATGACTCACGTTCTTAATCTCTTCTCTCTAGTAGCAATGATAGATTCTGGCTCGAATATGATTCTTCCTTCTTCATCTAACAAGGGAAGTATTGTTTGTGCCTTCTGGTGTTGACCTATCATCTTTTTCAAACATGAAACATGAAAGACATTGTGGATGCGACTTGTAGTTGGCAATTCCAATGCATATGCCACCTGACTAATCTTCTTATTGATTTGATATGGGCCATAAAAACGTGGAGCCAACTTATTTTTTCCACCTTGTTTAAGTGATAATTGTTTATAGGGTTGTAGTCTTACATATACCCAATCTCCAATTTCAAATTCTCGTTATGTTCGATGTCGATCTTCTTGTTGTCTCATTCTATTCCTGGCAGTATTCAAATTCTCTTTAAGTACTTGGACAACCTTTTGGTTTTCTTCTAAATGGTCATTTACTGAAGCGACCCTTGCTTGGTTGGTGATGAAATCCTTCCATTTTGGGGGTTCATATCCATATAGGGCTTGAAATGGTTTCATTCTTGCAGATGTATGATAAGTAGAATTATACCACCATTCCGCAAGATGTAGCCATTGGAACCATTTATTTTGCTTATCAGTTACAAAACAACGAAGGTAGGTTTCTAAGCATTTATTGACAACTTCTGTCTGTCCATCTGTTTGGGGATGATAAGCTGAGCTCATGTTAAGAGACGTTCCAATTTGCTTGCAAAACTCTCTCCAAAAGTTCCCTTTAAACTTGGCATCCCTATCACTTACTATAATCTTCGGAAAACCATGTAATTTGTAAACATTTTTACAAAAAACTTCGGCTGTTTCTTTTGCCGAATCAGTTTTCTTCACTCCAACAAAATGTGCATATTTGGTTAGCCTGTCTACCACAACTAGTATTTTGTCTTTTCCATCTGATATGGGTAGACCTTCAATGAAATCCATTGAAATTTCCTCCCATTTCTTATTCGGAATATGTAACGGATGGAGTAACCCTGGACTTGAGATATTCTCAGTTTTATTCCGCTGACAAATGTCACACTCTGCAACATACTTGTGAATGTCAGCATACATACCCTTCCAAAAGAATGATTGCCTTGCATTATAGTAGGTTTTAAAAATTCCTACATGACCAGCAGCTGGGCAATCATGTGATTCTTTAAGCACCTTGGTCTTAAATCTGGAATTGGAACTTAAGTAAATACGTCCTTTGTACCATAACAGTTCATTCTTCCATTCAAACTTTGGATACTGATTTATGTTGTTAATTATGGAGCAAACCTCTGAATTCTTGGCGTATTCCTTACGAATTTCGTCCAAAAATTCTGGGATCACCATGGATACGGCGTAGACTTCTATCTCTTCGTCCTTCCTTGATAAAGCATCAGCTACTACATTGTCCTTCCCTCTTTTATGTAGGATCTCCATATCGAAGGTAGAGATTTTCTCTATCCACTTTTGTTGCTCGGTTGTTAATGTCTTCTGCTGTAACAAGTGTTGTAGACTATTATGATCTATTCGGATTAGGAATTTACTTCCCAAAAGGTATTGTCGCCATTTAGTTAATGCATGCATGATGGCAAGCATCTCCTTGTTGTATGTAGACTGTAGGTATTCTCTTTTGTTCAACTTCCTACTTTCAAAAGCGATTGGATGACCTTCTTGCATTAGCACAGCTCCTATCCCAAACCCTGAAGCATCACATTCGATTACGAATGGTTTTGCAAAATCAGGTGTTGCCAAAACAGGAGTTGAAGACATAATTTGTTTCAACGTTTCAAAGCATCTTCTTGCTTCATCATCCCATTGAAAAGAATTTCTTTTTAGGAGATTTGTTAGTGGGGCAGTGACATGTGCATAGTTCCTGATGAACCTTCGATAGTAACCTGTTAATCCCAAAAATCCTCGCAATTTTGAAACATTCTTTGGTTTGGGCCACTCCTTCATTGCCTGGATCTTCTTTGGGTCCACCTTAACTCCTTCCTTTGAGATTATATGACCGAGATACTCCACTTCTTGCTTCTCAAAGGTGCATTTTGACTTTTTTGCATAGAACTGGTTTTCCTTCAGAAGAGATAGAACCTCTTCTAGATGCGTCAAATGCTCTTTCCATGTCTTGCTATATATAAGGATGTCATCGGAGAATACTAACACAAATTTCCTTAGGTACGGTTGAAATAGTTCATTCATAGTTGCCTGGAATGTGGCAGGGGCATTAGTTAACCCAAAAGGAATTACTTTGAATTCATAATGTCCTTCATGAGTTTGGAAAGCAGTCTTGGCGATATCCTCTAATCTGACCCTGATTTGATAGTACCCTGACCTTAAATCGAGTTTCGAAAAATATTTTGCGTCATGAAGTTCATCCAGCATGTCATCGATGAAGGGGATTGGAAACTTGTTCTTAATTGTTATTTTGTTTAATCCTCTATAATCTATACATAATCTAAACGATCCATCCTTCTTCCGTACTAGTACAACTGGAGCTGCATAAGGGCTTCTACTCTTGGTGATGACACCACAATTCAGTAGATCTTGAACCAACCTTTCTATTTCTGTTTTGTGGTGGTGGGGATACCTATATGGTTTAACCTTGATAGGATTTGACCCCGGTTTAATCTCGATTATGTGTTCTATACTCCTTTCTGGTGGTAGCTGCATGGGTAAGTCTTGAAATATGTGTTCATATTTCTAGAGTAATTTTTGGATTTCCTTTTTGAACTCATTTGGTTCCTCCTCTTTTCCTTCCAATTGATGACATTGTATTACGTATGCTGATGCCCCTTTTCGAATGAGTTTTTCCATTTGCTGAGATGAAACTACTTGTGTGTTTGGTGGATGAAAACCATATAGATTAAAATTTTTCCCTTGCCACTTAAACTTGATGAAATGCTTTTGATGATTGGCAGAATATGTTCCCAATGTTTGTAACCATTGGACTCCCAAAACGATGTCTACTCCTCCCAACGGTAAAGTGTAGAGTTCTGATTCCAGTTCGAAGTCTTGTATTTGAAGTCTCACCTTGTGGCACTTTCCAACTTTTTCGATCTTTTTGCCATCTGCAACCATCACCTTCATGTCTGGAACTGGATGTACGAACAACTTGAGTTTTCGTGCCACTCTTATATCAAGAAAGTTGTGAGTGCTTCCAGTGTCTACTAGCACTGTAACATTCTCATTTTTTATATGCCCTTTTAACTTGAGAGTCTGTGGTTGACTAATGCCTGTCATGGCTGCTAGGGAGATTTTGGGGTTCTCGTCGTTCTCGGCTGCCATATTTGTGGTTTCCTCCTCTTCATCTTCTGGCTCTTCTTCTTCTTCTTCTTCTTCTGATTCACTATTCTCCTCTGCTTCACAAGTATATAATTTGTTTGAGTTGTCCTCGGGGTGACACCTATGTTTAGGGTTCCATTTGTCTCCACATCGTCGACATTTTCCTTCCCTCATACGTTGATTCTCGAGGCTCTTCCTATCGTCCCTTCTAGGTGGAGGGATGTATTTGTTTGTATCATCCTCTGGAGTCGACTAGATGTTTCTTTGTGAGTATGACTTCCCTTTATTTGATTGAAAACTGTCAAATTTGGCCTCGGCTTCCTTTGCTTTTCGTCTTGCTTCCTCGACATTTGTTATGTCATGCATTTTTAACTCTTTTTGTATGTATGGTTTTAGTCCTCCTAAGTAGGTTTCCAATCGTTGTTTGTCGGATAGCCCAAATACTCTGGTCGCGAGGGATTCCCATTGATGCGTGAATTCTTCGACGCTTCCCTTTTGTTGTAATCTGGTAAGTTTTGAGAAGAATTCATCTTCTGTGATTCCTTGAAACCTTTTTAAGAAATCATTCTTGAATAAGTTCCAAGTGTATGCGAAGTTGTCTCCCTTCCACCACATATACCAGTTGTAGGCATATCCTTCAAGGTGCATTGAAGCATACTTGACCTTTTCCTCGTCCATTGTAATGTTATATATGTCGAAATACTCTTCTGCTTTATTCAACCAAGCGACGCATTGGTCTTCTCCTCCATTATATTTCGTCATTTCTATTTTTGCTCTCGGCGGGTACATTACGAATGGTTGGTATTGAGTACCTTTCATCCTGTTGAGTTCTGGTGACTCAGAATTGGGAGATGGGGTAACTGACATATCCGAGCCATGTTGTTTATGATTTTTGTCCTCATCCTTCATTTTTTGTAATATCTCCTCGATACCTTTCTGGCTCTCAGTCACTTTTTGATCTAACATTTTTTGTTCCTTGCTTATAATGTCGAACTTGTCGTCTATTTTCTGCTCCATTACCTGAATGACTTCCTCCTTAATTTCTTTCTTAAGTGCTTCCTGGCTCTTGGTAATCATTTCCTTGAAGGTTCGAAAATCCTTCTCTATTTTCTCCATTTGGGCTTTTAACTCTGTCGTCATGCTTCTTAGGTGTGGTGGTGAATAATTGGACGCAATTTTGGCTTAGGAGGGGTGGAAAATGAAAATGACTTGGAAAAAGTGAAATTACTATAATTTTTGGTGTGGTTAAAAATATATATATATATAATAAATATTATATTAATATTTTTTTATTTTTTTTTGATTTAAGGATTTTTTTTTTAATAAAAATCAATATTAATTATATAATATTAATTTTTTAAAAAAATTAGGGTTTGATGGACTTGATGGTTACGTGGATTTTGTGGAGACGGGATGCGGTGTGGAGTGGTGATGTGGTGGAGTGGCGGAGAAGCGGAGCGAGCTAGAGTGAGGGATGTGCAACGTTGATGGTTAGGCGTGGGATTGAGTGCGCAGGAGATGGCGGAATGACGGGGAGGGGCGGCTACGTATGCAGCGATGGAAGAGGGTGGGCATGGGGGAATGGAGTAGGGATGGAGTGGAGCAGATGGACGTGGGGTTTGGGAGCTACGCAGATGGTATTGACGAGTGTGTAGGTGGGAGAGTTGTGTTATGGAGAGATGGAGGGCGACGTGCTGGAGCGACCAGCGTGGAGGGGGCGGAATGCAGAGGTGTTGAGAGGGTAAGCAGAAGGTGGGGTCGAAATGAATGAGTTAGGGCGTACGCAGGAGCAGCGCGAGGATGAAGGGAAGGGATGGTGGAAGAGGGAGTCTGACTGGAAGAGGAGGACGCGAAGTGAGTTGTGGTAGTAGCTGGGGAGGAGGGCGGCTGGATGGATTGCAGCGGATGGCGGGAGGAGCAGCGAGATGAGAATGGATGATGATCCCACCTGGAGCGTAGAGTGCACAAGCTGATGCCAAACGTGGCTCTGATACCAAATGCTGGAGAAAAACTAGGACGCGAGATCCATTTTGAATAAGATATATATAATTCAATTGATAAGATGCTTAACGCTTTACAAGAGCTCGCCTTTTATAAGGTTGGAGCATTTCTTTAAGAAGGGTTACGTCCCTTCAATTAAACTACTTAATAATTTAATGATTAGTTTGATACAATATTTAATATTCATAGCAGTTTCCAACTCCCTTCTAAGTACTTGGAGGTCCTCTTTCAGCATTGCATTCTCATACAGAAGTCCTTCAATTCCAGGTTCCTCCTCCATTAGCCTTTGTGGAGCATCCATCGGTCTTGGTGTAAGGATTGGGGGCTCAACCTGTGTCTCTGAGGTTGCCCATCTTTTCCTAGCTGCCTCTGCTGCTGTGATTGATCGAGTTCGTTTCCTTCTGATTGGTGCTATTAGATCAAATTCATTGGTGGCTCTCTTCCTCTTCTGTGGCGTTTTCTTTTGTGATTTTTCTTTTTGTGGTGTTTCCTCCTGTGGAGCTGGAATATAGGGGGGAAAAATTGAGGTCAAAGGAATATTTCTTTGACCCTCATGCTGTTCTTCTTGAATCACAGCTCCTCCTCCTATCCACTCAGGTGAAGACTCAATTGTTACCAATTCAATGTCTTCTTCCATTTCCCTAGCTCCGTCATCTTCAGGTTCCATTGTCGCAGCATTTGATGCTGCTCCAATTTCACCTTCTGCTGTCGGAGCTGTCCTGTTATCTAGGTTTTCCACAAGGGTTTCGTTTATACTGTCACCTAATGGCTCTGTTTGTACTTCCCCTTGATCTCCTTCAAGTGCAGTGTCATTCCCCACTGGTTCTGCCTGTGCTGGAGATTCATCTCCCCCGAATGGCTCTGATTGTGCCCCTGGTTGTTCCTCCTCTGATATAGTTTCCCCCCCAGATGGCCCAGCTTGTGCCCCCGGTTGTTGTTCTTCTATTGTGGTTTCACCCACCCCGGATGGCCCTGCCTGTGCCCCCGATTGCTGTTCTTCTCCCATTTCATCCCTCCCCCCAAGTTCACTGGAGGAACTCCGGTCCTCCTGTTGTGGTGGAACCGGTAACTGGTGTATAGGATTGACCCTCAAGGGAACAGGTTGTTGTGGTCGGGTTATAAATTGTTCCCAAGTTATATTATGTTGGGCAAGGGTTCTTACAATGATTAGTTTGATAAGGCCATGGTGGGTGAGAGAGGAAAGTGGGTGCTTCGCAGACTGAACAAATGTTGCCATATGACGCAAGTCGTGCAATAAATAAAATGGAATGTTCAATAAAATGCCATGGCAGAGATGAGAAAGCAAAGGAAGTTCAGAGTTATACACAGTTTGATATCTACCTTCATAGGTAATGTATTTCTTGAGGAAGACAGCAACCTGGTCCCATGGCCGCGGCAGTGAGTTCATTGCAATCCCTCTCTTGGATGCTTCAACTTGCTCCCCTGAAAGTAAAAATTCTTCCCGTGCAACCGTTGCAGGGACTCGTCGGTTAAACCATGGTTTTCCCACCATCGGGATGGCTGTAACCTCGGATATAATGACCTCGGAGACGTCTATACACAGCCCCCACACTGTGGAGTGAGTTTTGGTAATATTCAAGGCAAATTGTAGGGTTGCGTCCCAATCAAATCTATCCAATTGCTCAAAGAATTCGAGCCAGCCAGCAGCTTGAAAAATGGCAAGAACTTGAGGATTCCGTTTGAGTTCTCGGGTATTGAAAGGTTCATGGCGAACTGGAATCCCCATGGTCCTGGCTGCAAACTGAAACTGCTATTCCTCAGATTACAGGATCCCAAAATGGAAGTTGCAGCACAGAGGATGCACGAATCGCTGAGCGGAGACGTTGAGAGAATGACCAAATTTGGAAAGTTGAGCACAGAACAGTGTTTGAAATTTTCATGCCGAATTGGGGAAGGTGGCAGTTATTAGCGTTTACGTCGTACGAGGGAAAGGTTTAATCAGGTATAATGGTGGTACGAGTGAAGGTACGACCAATATCGTTTAAATGATATCAATGCTTAATCACGTGATAAATGAAAGCCATACCTCATAAAACTGTGCGTCGGAAAGCTGCGGAAAATGGTGGAGCATGCAATTGGTGACGTCACGAAGCCGAATTCATGCACAGTCGGATGTGTGATCATGATGACTCGGATAAGGCAATAAGTTCTTCCGCCGGTGAAACACAAACCATCGCTTCCTCGGGGTCGGAATGATGAGTTCGCTGGCACAACTGAGGTGAATCAACACCATGATTAGCAGGTTTAAAACAATTCTTCTGTTAACACGGGAGTTACCACTGCAATTTGCCAAAAAAAATGATAGCACGGCCGACGAAAAAGATGTTGCAGTCGTAAAAAAAAAAAAAATGTTGCAGCCACCGGGAAAGAAGTTGCAACCACCGAAAAATAATTCATGGCAGTCGGAAAAAGAATTTAAAGTTATCGAGGAAAATTACAGCTGTCACGGAAAAGTTTTACGGTGGCGGGAAAAATTACAGCTGGCGGGAAAAGTTGTTGTAGCGCTGTGACGTGATGTTGCAGCCGCTGGATTGAAGTCGCGGCTGCCGGGGATGACTTACAGCTGCCGGGAGAAAGGATTTTATGGTAGACGGAAAACAATAACGGAGGTGCTGGCAGCTGCGGAAAAAAAACAAAATGTTGCAGCTGCCGATGTTGCAGCCACCGATGTTGCAGCCGTCGATGTTGCAGCCACCGATGTTGTAGCTGCCAGAAAGGATTGACGACCGACGGAAAAAGGGATAATACGGCTGCTGGAAATGAGGTGGCAGTCACTTGAAAATGAGATGGCAGCCGCGGGGAAATGAGGTGGCAGCTGCGGGAAAAAAATATGTTGCAGCTGCGGGAAAAATGGTTACGGCTGCGGGGAAATGATGTGGCCGTGGCTGGTAAATGAGGTGGCAGCCGCTGGAAGATGAGGTGGCAGCCACGGGGAAATGAGGTGGCGGTCGCTGAAAAATGAGGTGGCAGCTGCGGAAAATGAGGTGGCAGCTGCGGAAAAAGATGTTGCAGCTGCCGATGTTGCAGCCGCCGATGTTGCAGCCACCGAAAAATATGTTGCAGTTGCCAGAAAATATGTCGCAGCTGCCGGATTTTTTTTTTAAGCAAGGACGGCACAGGGAGATTTTCGTCTAACGGGCCCAAACTAGTCGTTCTCCTGGCGCTTCCCTGAAAATTTTTGAAAAATGACAGCAAACAAAAAGATCAAATGCAAAGAGGAAAAAAAAAACAACAGTTATACGCTACAGCAGGAAATTATTTATGTACAGCAAATACGATTTTCAGTTTAATATTTGGCAAAGGCAGAGAAAAGTTCCTGCTCTGGTACCAACTGATAATCTGGATCGGCAGCAATTTGTGAAATGAATGCATCTTTTGAAATGGGCTTACGATACAGTCGCAGTCTGTGGCCGTTAGCAAGTAATGGTATACGGTTTTCATTAATGGTCACCAGGCGAACAGTGCCGTTGTCAAATACCCTGTCGACCAAATATGGACCCAGCCATCTTGTACGTAATTTTCCTTTAAAATCCTTCTTGAATCTGGAGTCGTATAATAGTTCCCAGTCTCCTTCACGGAAGATTTTCTTTTTGATGAATCGGTCATGCCAGTTAGATCTTTGTTGCTGAAGCAACACAGTCTGGTCTACTGCAGCTAACCGTTTCTCATCCAGTTCATTTAATTGATTCAATCTTCTCTTCTGGGCTTCTGTTACATCCAGATTCATTTCGGTGGCTGTTTTCAGGGTCTTGATCTCAAATTCAATTGGAAAGATGGCACTCTTCCCATACACCATATCATAAGGAGAAAATCCTGTGGTGTTGCGCCAAGTTGTGCGATATGCCCACAATGCTTCTGGAAGCCTGTCAGCCCAATCCCTTCGATGGCTTTTAACTGTTTTAGTAAGGATTGCTTCAATAACTTTATTAGTACTTTCCACCTGACCATTAACCTGGGGATGATAAGGTGAAGCTATCCTATGCTGCACATGATACTTCCGGAGCAAGGATTCAAATTGGTGTGAGATGAATTGCGGTCCCCCATCGGTAACTACTTCCTTTGGTACCCCAAAGCGGGTAAAAATTTCACTGTACAGAAAATCAATCACTGCCTAGTCATTAGCCTTAGCCAAAGCTACAGCTTCTACCCACTTGGTCATGTAATCTATAAACACCAGAATGTAAACCTTCTTTCTGGAAGGAGGGTTGATAGGGCCAAAAAAGTCCAATGCCCATCTATCAAACGGTTCTAGTACCACTTGGGGCTGTAAAGGCATCTGATCTATCTTATTAGGTTGGCCCATCCTTTGGCAGCTGTCACAGGACTGAACATATCTTTTAGCGTCCCTGAACAGTGTCGGCCAATAGTAGCCCATCCGCAGCGCTTTATGCCCTGTTCTTCTGTCTGCAAAGTGTCCTCCACAAGGTTCATCATGATAGGCCTTCAGTATATGAAAGATCTCATCTTCCCTTACACATCTCCTAATCTCAAGATCGGGTCCTATGTAAAAGAGATGACCATTGAGCCAACAATACCTGGCACTTTGCTGGATAATTTTTCTTTTCTCTCATTTAGACATATGTGGCGGAAGCTTTCCTGCAACCAAATAATTAGCAACGTCTGCATACCAGGGCGAATGAGCTGAGAGTGCGAATAGATGTTCATCTGGGAAAGAATCCTCAACAGGCGAACTGTCATCACTGTTAGTAAATCGTGATAAAAAATCAGCAACAACATTTTATTTTCCAGGTTTATCTATAATGGTAATATCAAATTCCTGTAATAATAATAGCCACCTGGTTACTCTGGCATTGGTGACATGTTTATTCATCAAATACTTAATGGTAGAGTGGTCAGTGTGCACAAATGTAGGATACCCAGTAATGTAATGTCGAAACTTATTAATAGAATAAACAATAGCTAGGAATTCTTTTTCAGTGACAGTATAATTTAGTTCAGCAGGGGCTAATTTTTTACTAACATAAAAGATAGCATAAGGTACTTGACCATCATGCTGTCCTAGTACTGCTCCAATGGCAGTATCAGAAGCATCTGAAGAAATGTGGAAAGGTATGGTCCAATTAGGTCCCCTTAGAATAGGGGCTGTGGACAGCTTCTCTTTAAGCTTATCAAATGCTGTCTGGCATGCTGTACTCCACACAAACTGTGCGTCCTTCATTAACAATGAAAACAAAGGAGAAGCAAGTTTGGAGAAGTTTTCTATAAATCTCCTGTAATATCCAGCATGTCCCAGAAAACTTCGCACCTCTTTCTGAGTTGAAGGAGTTGGTATATTTTTTATCACCTTAATTTTGGAAGGATCCACTTGAATACCATCGGTAGAGATGAAATGTCCTAATACCACCCCCTCACTCATCATCATATGGAATTTTTCAGTGCTTAATGAGAGGCGAGCCTGTTCACAGCGAATTAAAACTTTCTTTAAATTTTCCAGTGCTTCCTCAAAATCCTTGCCATAGGGAGTAAAATCATCCATAAAGACTTCCATACTATCATTAACCAATTCAGAAAATATGCCAATTACAGCTCTTTGGAACGTTGCAGGTGCATTGCACAAGCCAAAGGGAAGCACCCTGTAGGCAAACGTTCCCCAGGGGCAAGTGAAGGTGGTCTTATCCTGATCCTCCGGAGCAATCTGAATTTGATTGTACCCACTGAACCCATCCAAGAAGGAGAAGAACTTCTTCCCTGATAGGGTATCAAGTACTTGGTCAATAAAGGGCAGAGGAAAATGATCCTTTTGTGTAGCTTTGTTTAGCTCCCTATAATCAACACAGACTCTCCATTTACCATTTTTCTTGGGCACAATTACAAGTGGGGAAACCCACTCACTATCTGAAATAGGATAGATAAATCCTGCTTCCAAAAGTTTCTGGATTTCCTCCTTCACTATATCCCTCAGATTGGGGTTCATGCATCGTTGGGGTTGACATACAGGCCGGGAGTCGTTTTTAATATAAATGTGATGAGTGCACAGATTGGAAGGGATACCCTTCATGTCTATATACTCCCAGGAGAATGCCCCCTTACGTTCCTTCAAGAGATTGGTTAGGCGCATCTGTTCTTCTGAGGAGAGACCAGGGTTGATGTTCAAAGTTCTTCCAGGCTCTACCTCAATAGGAATGCTTCTCGAGTTTTTCAAAACTGGGATTATGTTTGCGTCATCGACTAGTGCTTCCTCCGTAAGCTGTTCTTGTTCTTCCTTACCAAGGGTAATGTTCAGGAGTTGATAAACTTCTTTATCCACTAAAGCAGGTTCGCTAATGAAATTACTAATGGCATCGTCTTCTGTTTCGTTTTTGAAAGTTAGGGCCTTCCCTATTGTTAATAATGGTTGAACATCCTCCTCCTCTTCCTGTTCTATCCAAAGGGAAGTTTCAGTTTCTAGACTCGGCCATGCTGGAGGATACAGGGTGAGGTTTTTGGTTTCCATACCATCAGATATAGTCATGGACCCCGATGGACAGTTGATGCAAGCATCAGCTGTAGCCAACCAAGGCCTCCCCAGGATCAATGGGTGTCCCCCCAGCTGTGATTTTGATTGTAATACCAAAAAGTCGGCAGGTTATTCCCATGAGTCTACTGAGATGACAAGATCGTCCAAAATCCCTTCGGGTCTGATGGTGGATCTGTCTGCCAATTCTAAAATGGTAGGGGTCGGTCTAATATTGGTGAATCCAAGCTTCTTTACAGTCTCAATTGTTATAACATTGATCGCTGCTCCTAAATCTACTAGCACGTTGGGTATCTGCGTCTGTCCTATGTGTACAGTGACAGTAGGATTGCCAGGGTCGTCATACTTGGTCATAGGGGTTTTTCCTGTCATTAAAGCAGATAAATTCCCTATGACATGAACAGTGGGAGGATCTCTGGGCTTCCTTCCCGGTCTTTTAGTGCACAGGTCCCGAACAGTTCTAGCATAAATAGGTATGTCTTGAAGAGCTTGCAAAAGGGGGATCTTAACATAAAGATTCTTCAACTCTCCTAGGAGATTGAACTGAGGTTGCCCCCCTATTTTTGGTAGCATTAGTCTCTCAGGGTATGGTGGTTTCCTTACCAGCTGGGTAGGCTGCGTATTATCTGATTTATCAGTTAATGTTTCAGCTGTCCCATCTGAGGGATGCTCAACACCTTCAGTGATAGGAACCGGATCAAATGGATGCTGGGAACTCTCTCCTTTGTCATGCATAGAAGGTGGAATATCTTCTGAAATTACACGTTCTATTATCTTCCCAGACCGTAGGCGAATATCATTACAAGGTACAGGGGAGAGAGAGTAGGCCGGCATATTGAGAGCTTCCAATTGATGGACTATTTTATTATTTGGGTTGGGATTAGGTTGGGCAGGCAGACGAGGCCGTATTGGTATATTAGGAACAGGATTATTCTGCAGCTGCAGCTGCGATTGCTGAGGTGGGTATTGAGGATATTGATGAAATTGAGGATATGGAGGAGAATATGGTAACTGCTGAGGTGGTGGTGGTTGAGGAAACTGGTTCCCAGGATGGAATTTCCTCCATCCAGGAGACCATGACGTAGGTTGATGTGGTGGCTGTGTCCAAGGACTCCATGAGTTATAACTTTGTACTGCAGGTTGAGAAGGATTCCATTTCAAGCATAATTTGAAGGGAATTGTGTATTCATATTTTGCATGTTATTATTCCAATTGTTCAAATTATTCAAAAATGGAAATGAATCTGGAGACATACCTTGATTTTGAGGCTGCCAGGGTTTCTTCTATGCAATGAAATAGGTTGATTCCACTTCTGGAGTTGATGCCTGCAGAACCGCCTTCACTTGAGGAAGTGTGGGACATTCTTTCATATCATGGTTCAGCTCGCACAGCTGACATACTTGTATTTTGTCAAGAGGGCATTCTTTCAGTGGATGAGTCTTTCTACATCGGGGACAGAACACACCAAGTGTGAGATCCTCCACTGCCTGTCTTTGCTTGGCCTTCAGGACATCAATCTCCGAAGAGATAGAGCTCATCATTTCTGTTTTAAAATTTTCAAGAAGATTGCCTATCTCTACACGTGTAGCTCCCCCATTGGATGACTTCTGAGTTCTGTCGAAGACATCACGTTCCAGCTTATCTCATTTGTCCCGCTTGTTATGCCTAGAAGATCCCCTGGAGTATCTCTTACATAATTCCACAATTGTCTCAAAAGGTTCTTTAGAGATATCTCCCTTTCCTAACAGATTTAACATGTCTAAACAATCATCCCTGATCCCTCGAAGCAGGATTATCTTGAGCACATCTAGCCCCATGTTCGTCTGCCCAACTCTCTGCACATTGTACAGCAGCCTCTCTACAAAATCCTCCAAACTTTCATCCTCCTTTTGCACCATCTTGAATAATTCCTCTCTTTTGTCCCTGGTGTTGCAATATTCTTGATATTTTTCTAGGAACACTTGCTTCATCTTATTCCAATTAGCAACAGTTCCTCCCCCAAGGCTCATGAACCATCGTAATGCATTGTCATTCAGGGTGGCAGGAAAAAGCTTCAGCTTTTGGGCATCTGTGACATAATCATAGCTGCGACAGAGGATATCGAATTCAAAAAGGAATTCGTCTGGATCTTCTGCCACCCTGCCATGGAAGCGAGGCAATACCGATGGTGAGATGTTTTTCATAGGAGATATCCCTTCTAGCTGCTATATTGGAAATTGTAATGTAGCCATAGTTTCTTCTGGCAAGGAATTATTTTCATGATGGTATTGTACCACTGCTTCTTCCTCTTCGTCCTCATGTCTGTTATTCATCTTTTCTTCTGTATCCTCTTCTTCGTTCGTTCCTACGTTCCTTACCTCAGTTGTAACAGCTGCGTATTCTTCAGTTGTAACAACTGCGTATTCTTCAGGTGTAGCAGCTGCGTATTCTTCAGTTGTAACAGCTGTGTATTCTTCAATTGTAACAACTGAATCAGTTGTTCCTTCTTTAGCAGGGGTATATGCAGGAGTCACGGCTGCTCCTGTATCTTCCACCGTGGATCCTGATGCTGGCGCTCCAGGATCAGTAGGGCCTCTTCTGATAGGAGTCTCCCGTTGACGAGTCCTAATAGCTGAATCAGTTCTGTCAACAAGATCGTCGATGAATGTTCTTCTACCCAACGGTGGACCTCGACCACGACCCGAACCACCTGCACTGTTAGTATTTTGTGGGGTTTTGGGGGTTGGGAGGTGATCGCGTTTTACCCTCCTCGTATTCATGCGAAGCAGATCATTTCAAAAACAAACAAAAGACTGTCTAAAAGCAATTATCAGATGCAACTAATGACTAGTGTTTAATTTTTATCCTTCCCCGGCAACGGCGCCAAAATGTCAAGCACTCTATATGCAGATAAATTGTTACCAACACACAGAGCATATGAAATTTATTGTCAACCCGAGAAAGTCTTTTTATTTCAAAGGATAAGTACACAATATATGCTTAAACACCAAACCATTAGAAATGAATACTTTTATCTTCTATCATCCATGTTCATCCCAAGAATCTATGCAATCCCAATTGCCTTCTAACTACTATACTTCAGTTCTTCTCTATCATGCATCAATAAGAAATGGTATCAGATCTAATCAACAATTGCAGAAAAGAAATCTCATTCGTATTCTAGAACAATCACTTGTCTGATCTAATCAATCTGGAAATCATAAAACATAAACTAAACATTAATCTAGAAATCCAATTGCAAAAGATTGAGTCAACTGTTCTAAGAAATTGAATTGCAGAATGGAAATCAAGCAACACACAACAGGAAAGATAAATTGTAAAGACTCATGGGATCACGACTTAGCTGGAAGATGAACACGGCTGCGTATAACAGCAATTGAAATGCATAAAGCAAACCTTACTCAGTCGACTGTTATTCTACACCATTCACCAATCTCACAGAAATATAATCTTTTACTAAAAAATCCACACAATAAATATTGCTGCTGCGCACAAAAGGAAAGAACAAAGCATCACACAACAAGAAAGATAAAATCCTACTTTAACTCAACAATCTCTGTGGAAGACGGGCCCAGTCTTCACACAGAGACGCTGGTTGAACAACACAACTCTTTAGCTCAGAAGTAACCCCTTATATTAACAGAAGAATGAGTATGCAGTTCTGCTCGGCTGCTAATACAATGAATTAATTGTTTGTTGTTCAACCCCTGAGTCGAGGCAACTCCCCCTATTTGTACATACAAATCGTAACACCTAATCCTATAATCGAGCAGCCATGAAGATCTCTGATCTTCAGGCGCCCTAAATAACTAGCTATTACAATATGTGGGCAGAGCAGAGACATCGAAATATGGAAGAGTTATCAATTGACCCAAGAGTAGTGGTCCTTTCAAATCGCAGCTAGACTCGAGCAGTAACATGCTCAAAATGGCGCATTCTGTTACAGCTGCTCTGTCACAGCTGTGCCTTGATTAATAATTCGAGCCCCAAAGATCCCTCTACAAGCAACGAACATCCTTTTCTTCATGACTTGTTCAGCCCCGATCTTCCTGCAATCCATTTGTCTCAACTACCTTCATAAATCGCAACATGTTAGCACAATTCGAGAGATGCACAGCTTTAATTATCACAATCATAAGCATTAATAAAATAAAACAATGATCAGCCATACCTTGGTAATTTGGGGAATAAGGTAAGGACAATAGGTCTAATTGCCATGATAAATGGTGTAGGACGGGGGCAGGAAAGATGATTAATGATGATTAAAAAGGGCCAATTCTGGGCTCAACATATGGTGACTCCCGTGTCACTATCAAATGGGCTCTAGGGGAGTATGATCTGAAGGTATTACACTTATCTTGCTGGTGTGATAGGGTGAAGGAAGAATTGCAGAAGCTGGGACAGGTGGACTTGGAACACATTTATCGTGAGCATAATTCTCAAGTTGATTCTCTCTCTAAGATGGCATTGGAGGGTGAGGAGGATTTCATTGTCTGGGAGGAAATCGTGGAGGATAAATGTGTTGATGCTGGAAACTATTACTACTTAGGGTGATCTTGTTAATTTGGTTTTTTGAACCTGTTTTGTATATGGGATGCTGTTGCTGTTAAGAATATTCTTGCCTTGCCAAGGACCACTGGTCTGTTTTTGGCGCAATATGTATTTCATGTTAATGCACCGAACACTTTAGAAGTGGCGGGCTATAGCTTGTAGAATCATGACCCATCATGTACTATTTGATTCAGATTTTGAATATCAATAGTATGCTTTTTTCACGGGAAAAAAAATGTATATGCTGCTCCTTCCAGCGAGTATCACACCACAAAGACATATGTATATGCTGCTCCTTCCAGCGAGTATATGACTTAGTTCCTAATTTTGGGAAAAGCTAAAGTGTTAGATAATGTAAGTAATTGTAGATTTAAATATTTATATATGTGTATATATATGGGTTAACTTTTAAAATCTCATCTTAATTCGTAAATCCTTCACCATGAAAAGCTTTTAAGTAAATACCTTAGAGGGAACATTTATACATAATGTATTAAACTCTTAGATAAGAGGATATATAGAGGCTTTAAATCTTAGGTGAAGTTTGGACTTAGAAAGGTTTTAATGTTAATAAAATGTTTAAAATGGGAGTATTTTATGAGAAATTTCTCTAAAAAGTAAATGTATATTTCAGTACTCTTTGTGATAGAGGCTGAGAAGGTAGAAAGATGTTGATTGCAACGACCATATTACTTGATGTAATCTCCTTCTTTTATTAATTAATACAACACAACCCCTTTGTGGACGTAGCCCAAGTTCGGGTGAACCACGTTATCTTTGGTCTCTTGTTATGTGTATAAATATGTTTGGTGAATTATTTATATTTGTACCTTGTGGATCACTTGTTCATATATTGAATGTTTGTATGTATAGTTTATCCTATTTGATGTGTCTCATATGAGTCATTGGAAATGTATATGATGATTAAGTATATTCAAGTTAGAAATCTTCGAATGTAAACAAAGATGAATGTGTTAGATATTATCAATTTCATGATTATGGGGAAAATGGTTGAGAAAGTATAAATTGAATTGAATTTTCTATTGTTCATGCAATATATTTTGAGTTTTAGGTTAGTACATGTTTTACAGCCAAAATGTTGTATGATTCAAAATGAATTGTTGGGATTACATTGACATGCATTGTGGAATGCAAATTCTCTATTTAGTAGGAGGTTAATCTCTTATTTATATAAATGTCCAAAGGGTGATGAAGGGGTTGCATAAAATAGGCAGTATCACATCATTCAAATATAGAGTTATAGATGCAACTGAATGTGGTTACGACATGTGAAAATTGATGATTGTATATCTAAGTATTACGATATTTTCTATTTTATTGTCGTTTAGACAATTAAATAATTAATGATAATTTATGTGATGTATAAATGTCATTTTTATTTAAAAGGTAAATTTAAATGATGAAACTTTATACTTCCTAATAAAATTTATGGGCGAATAGACTGCTTAGAAAAAATTTAAATTTTTACGAAAATTTGGGTATGTGACACAAACCCGGACCTCATGCCGATGGCATTGTTGGTTCGGCCAACTCATCCGCGTTGGAGGCCTTAATGAAACAAGTGCATGCACTTTCTATGAAGCAATCAACAATGAAAGAAACTACGGTTGTGGCCTCCCCTTCACAATCTAAATCTGTACAAAGTGTGCAAACAAACCAAAAGTGTCCCCGGAAACCCAAGAAGAAGGGTAAGAAAGGGGAGGGAAATCAAAATCCCAAAAACACTGAAAATGACGAGGATGGAAAGTGAGACAAAAAGAAGGTCAAGTTTCCTTGCAAGCTTTGTAAGGACGATCACCTTACTCACCAATGCCCTCTGATCGAAGAAGCCCAGAATCTTTTGCGTGAAAAGAAACTAGCTGTCCTGAAGGATCCGTTTCCCAAAGGACAAGGCCCATCTTCTGGCAGCTCTAACACTAGGGGCACTCATCATGCCACATCAATTGATCAATAATATATAAACATGGTTAACTCACACACCTTATTGCAAACGAGAGCCAGGAATTATAACTTGGAAATGCAGCAGAAATATAAGGAGGTTCCTGAAACATATGTTCCTCTCCACATCGAGAGGCCAACAGAGCCTTTGCCGAAGATACCAAAGGGTGTCTACAAACGGGTTGTGCACAACCCTAATGCGCGGGATGCTCCCAAATACTATGTTGTGGAGGACCTAGCCCAAACACCATGTGCTATGTCGACACTGGAAGTCGTGCAAAGCTGCCCTTCGCAGCGGAATGCAGGCTTCTAGCGGCAAGAGGTAGGGGCAATAGTTTCCCTATCACGTTGCATTCCAGATTGAAGTATTCCATGGTTCGAAGACTATTGGACGAACAGTCGTAGATGAAGGCGCGTCGACGTGCGTAATGTCTATATCCTGTTGGAAATCCTTGGGTTCTCCTGAGTTAGCCCCTTCAATTACACTACTTATCGTGTTTGAAGGAAATTCTTGTCGTCCACATGGAGTCTTTCCAGCATTCCAGATTCAACTGGTCGGTAAGGTAGTGTTTGTGGAGGTAGAAGTTGTAGATGCTTCTCCCAACTACAATCTGTTGTTGGGAAGAAGTTGGACGTATGCAATGCAAGCTATCCCATCGTCCGTTTTTGGAGTACTCATGTTCCCCCATGAAGGTAATATCATCACAGTTGATCAACTATCCTTAACTCGAAAGAAAAACACAACTTCATCGGATTCTAATATCCCTTTGATTGATCAAGCTCAACCACTCAGTGAGAGCTTAGGAGTAGGTATGTATTCATTGTTGATGGGCACATTTGACCTACCTACTCTTGTATATTACATTGGCTCTATGAGTTCTAGCGATACATCATCTCGGGAAGTTTTTGTGATTAGTCAAATGACTGATCCGTGGATTCTTCCGACTCAACAAGAACCAAACGTTCCGCCATCCATTGCAAAAGTGGCATACCAAGCATCACAAAATGTTGCAATGGATCACATCTTGACTCTGTCATTCTCAGCTAATTCGGATTTTGATTATGCACCTGCATGGTTAGTAGACTCCACCCATTCTTTTGATTGTTTGGATATTGTTTTGCCTTTCGACGAGGCTATCCTGGAAGCCATGATTGGTCTGGATCATCCTTGGGAACACATGCATCACGGATCTTACTTTCTTTCAGATCTAGACAGCATTTAGAAGGGTGAGTTTTCAATGAGACCCGGTGGGAATATTGATTTGCCCATTGCTTCTTCTACTAAACAGATGATTTTTGCAGAAGGCAATATGGAAAACATTTAAAAGACTATACCTATTGATATTTCCTCCAAACCGAATGTTGTGGAAAACATATTTATTGGAGCAAACTGTTCTCCACAGGAGATCACTTTGTATACCAATCTATTTAAAGAATTCTGTGACGTTTTTGCCTGGTCTTATGAGGAGATGCCAGACATCGATCCTGCCATTGTGGAACACTTTATCACAACTTATCCCAATGCGAAACCTGTACGACAGAAACTTCATCTAGTCAATCCTAGGAAAGTTATGCCCATCAAGGCTGAAATCGAGAAGCTCCTCAAGGCCGGTTTCATCTATCCAATCGACATGAAGGAATGGGTTTCCAACCCAGTCCTGGTTGAAAAAAGCAAGGGACCATATGTGTCTGTACAGACTTCAAGGACCTTGACAAATCCTTTCCAAAGGACAACTACCCCACACCATTCATTGACCAGATCATTGATGCGTGTGCAGGCCATGGAATTTTCTCTTTCATGGACGGTTTTTCGGGATACAATCAAATACAAATCAAACCCGAAGACCAACTTAAGATGGATTTAATTTGTCCCTGGGGCACCTTCGCTTATCGGAAGATGCCATTCAGATTGAAAAATGCTGGAGCTACTTTCCAACGAGCCATGAACTTCGCTTTCCATGATATCAAGCACGTAGTCGAACCCTATCTGGATGAACTCCCCGCGCGGTCTCGTAAGAGATGAGATCATCCTGATCATCTACAGCTCGTATTTCAATGATGCAGATATTACAAGATACGGTTAAATCCTAATAATTTTGTATTATGCATCGAGTCTTGACGCCTACTAGGTTTCATTGTGTCCAGTTGTGGCATTATGGTTGACCCATTGAAAGTCGAGGCGATTGTCAAATTGCCTCCTCCTCATACCATTAGACAACTTCAAAGCCTAAAGGGATGTCTAACGTTCTACGACGGTTTATAATAAATTATGCCAAGATCACTAAAGGATTCATGTGACTGCTTAAGCAAGACACCCATTTTGTATGGGATGAGGCTGCACAAACCTCGTTTGATGCTTTGAAAAAGGCACTATTATCAACCCCTTTGTTGAGCCTACCGGATTATACTAAGGACTTCCTTTTATATCTTGCGCCATCAGTT
This sequence comes from Larix kaempferi, assembly GCA_027924585.1. Lineage (NCBI taxonomy): Eukaryota > Viridiplantae > Streptophyta > Pinopsida > Pinales > Pinaceae > Larix > Larix kaempferi. Next base: position 7,764,275 of record BSBM01000592.1, on the reverse strand, counting down.
TCCACGATCGGTATAGTTCTAGTTGAGGAGGATGACAAGCTCCAAGAGCATGTCCTTTATTATCTCTCTCGCGCATTGGTAACTCCATAACTTAAGTATTCTCATGTCGAGAAGTTGGCATTAGTTGTTGTCTATGTTGTTCAGATATTACATCATTACATTTTGTTGTGGACCACCACAATTATAGCGAATGCCAATCCTTTTCAATATGTATTAACCTGACATATCATCGGAGGGAAGTTTAATAAGTGGATTGTCATTTTGCAAGAGTTTGACCTAGCATTTCAATCAGCTAAGTCAAAGAAATATTTGGTGTTCACCGAGCTTATATCAGAGTTCTCTAGTGATGTAATTATCAATGAGGAAGATCCGTCATTAACTGATGAACACATTTTTCTCATTGTGACCTCTGACCCATGGTATGGAGACATTTTAATATATCTCCAGACTTTGAAGTGTCCACCCACTTTCTCCAGAGACGAGAGACAAAATCTTAGAGCTCATGCTAAGAACTACCTTATCATTTCTAACACGCTCTATAGACATGGGCTAGATTCCATATTACGCCGTTGTTTGACTTTGGAGGAAGTAGAATCAGTATTGAATGATGCCCATAGTGGAGCTTGTGGGGGTCATCTTTCTGGGTTGGAAACAACCTAGAAAATACTACGTGCTGGGTATTTTTGTCCCACCATCTTTAAAGATTGCGTGGAAGCCGTGAAACACTGTCAGCCATGTCAGTTTTTCACCAAAAAAATGCGAGCACACCCAACTCCTCTTCACCCTGTGATCACAGTAGGTCCCTTCACCAAGCGGAGGATTGATTTCATGACTTGTAATCCAGTGTCGATTGGAGGACATCACCACATCATTGTTGATGTCGACTACTTTACAAAGTGGGCAGAGGCAATGCCTACTGTGAAAACAGATGGAGAAATTGCAGCTTACCTCGTGTTCAATCAGATCATTGCTAGATTTGGTATACCTAAGGAGATTGTCACTGACCATGGTAGACATTTACAGAACTACATGATGACTGAGTTATACACCATGCTAGTTTTTCGACCAGAACACTCATCCTCATTCTATCCGCAGGAGAATGGGAAAGTTGAAGCGGTCAACAAGACTTTGAAGACTATTCTTCAATGGACCGTTAATGCAGTAGATCCAACTAGCACATCATGTTGTATCTGGCTCTTTGGGAATATCGATCCAATGTTAAGACTACTACATTTTTTTCACCTTTTCAACTTGTTCATGGGTTGGAGGTAGTTATTCCGGTTGAATGTGAGATTCCATCTTTGAAGTTGGCTATCCAGCTGCTTCCTGAAATTTATGCTTTAGAAGAGCGCTTGCTTCATTTAAAGCACTTAGATGGACAACACCGATATGCGCTTACTGCGAATGAATCTCACAAGAGTCGAGTCAAGCATCAGTATGATAAGTCCGTAAAACCGAGGGTTTTCTCGGAAGGAGACCTTATTTTTCTCTATGATTAGGACAAGGATCCCTTGGGGCAGGAAAGTTTAAATCTATGTGGCTCAGACCTTACATTGTTTATAAAGTATTGAAGAAGGGAGATTATGAGCTAAATCTAGGTGAGGATGTTCCTATGTTTGAGGTTTTTTCTATGTCCGAAAAAACTATAGTAGGATGTTTTCGTGGAGGCAGCATGTCCCTCCCCACTTTTCAGACTTGGGTGGCAAACCAGTGGTATTTTTTTTACTATACTCCTCAATGCTTTTGTCTCTCCAAGAATTGGACGGGAGACATTCTCTGGACTACTTCATATGTTAAGAAGATCCTAGAAGGAAACTAGTTCTGGGGGAAGTCCCCTTTCAAGGTAAAGATATGGATGCCCACCTTTGATTCACATAGGGGGGAAATACACACACACCCCATCTGGGTGAAACTACCAAGGATACTGCTTGAGTTATGGACCCTTGAAATATTGTCGCTCATCGGTACGACCTTGGGAGAATACCTACTAGTTGATGATAGCTTCGAATATACAAGAGATATGGTAGTGGAAAATATCATGGTTGACCTAGACATTAGGGATGGCTTACCGGACAAAATCAACATCTCAAAAGGGTCCTATACTATATCTCAGAATCTTGACTATATTAGGTTGTTGTTCAGATGCAACAGGTGTCATGCCTATGGACACCTTGTCCAGGAATGCTTGATGCCCTTTATTCATAAATTCTAAAGGAACAAGAAGGATGAGCTGCTGACTGTGAAAGACCTCTCTGGTTCTTAGCACTCATTGAGTGAAGAGCCTACCTTAATGGTAAGTACAAATTCTTGGGAGAGTGTCCCTCCTACTATAGTATTCACTAGGGCTCTCCTCCTACTTCGGTAGATTAAGTGTTGTCCTCGAATCCCAAGGGACTTCCTTTTGGACTGGCCATGTCTCCTCCAATCTTAGACAAGATTTCTCTATCCAACTTGCTTGGTATTCAAATGAATGATGCGATGGTTTTATCAATTATTCTGACATATTATTATTCTGTATTCTTAGAGGGTTTCTAGTCTCTTGGTACGCTCTTGTGGGAATCTGTTGCAGATACTTCGTAGATAGATATGCATACAATCGAAGACCCCTCAAAGGTTTATTTATTCGATTCATATTCCCCGAGTAAGTTCATATTTGACCCCTTGGTTTTTCTAGGATCATCTTATTTTTCTACTCCACCCCCTTCTAGTCTATCCCTCACTATTGCACATGATTCCCCCTTCCATCTATCCTAGAACCTTTCATCCAGTCCTATCGACCCCCTTCTTCTAATCTCTATGCTCTCCCCATTGTCCATGAAAATGGACTAGTTTCACCCTATACATCCTCTTCTCCCTTATCCTTTCCCCCCTTGTCCTTTTTACACACCCTTGAGATTGTTCCCTCTCCTTTGAGCTCCCCATCTAATATTGTGGTCTATGCTGGATCTTCCAGTTCAGATCCCCCTGATCCCCATCAGAATCTACCTACTTCTTTTACAAGTCATAATTTTAAATCCTCACTGTCCATACTCTCATCTAGGAAGGATAATACTTCACCTAGATACCACTTTATGCCTAGATCTACACAGAAGAGGGGAGTATCCACTAATGCCGTTAAGGGCCTTTTCAAGTTCTCTCATGGAAGTCCCAATCATTTGCGGGGACATAGTTATGTTATAACATCTTCCATATCTTAGGCAGATCTTGATTTCATAGGTGGTAGGAAAAGAAACATCAAGGGGGACTTAGCATGCATCCCCAAGAAATTGGTTCTCTAATGTTGTGTTTATCCATGAATATCGGAGGTTTGGGCCAAGCCTCCAAAAAATTGGCTCTAAAAAGAATTGTTTCTTTTAACAATATGGATGTTCTATTACTACATGAGACTCTTGTTGTAGATGAATCTTTAGTCAAGGAGATAAAGATACTTCTTCTCAGGTGGGAATTCATATCCCTGGATGCTGTTGGTAGGTCTGGTGGTGTATTAACTGATTGGAATTTTAAGACAATGTTAGCTTCTTGTTGTTGGGGCATATCCTCAGGTTTGGGAATTTTTTTTAACTCCAGAAATATGGGATTAACTTTTACTCTCTTAAATTTATATGTGCCACACTTACACAAAGAGTATTTTTGGCATAATATTTTTGAAGTGGGTTTTCATCAGGATCATAATTTTATTCTTGTTGGTGACCTTAATTTCTCTATTGGTGAGGGTGAGACCTGGGGTACATTAGCACACAAAGACCCTCTATCAGAATATTTTGTTAGAAAATTGGAAGATATAGGTCTTTTGACCTTCCTCTGGTGGTCCTCAAACCTACCTGGAGGAACAAGAGAGTTGGTGACCAAGCAGTTGCAAAGATATTTGACATATTTTTACTTAATGAAGTTTTATTGAACTCTGCCTCTTGTGATAAGCAATGGATTGGGACTGGAGGAGACTGGGATCACTTTCCAGTCTTCCTAGAGATTAAAAGGGAACTCAACAAGCCTCCCTCTCCGTTTAAATTCGATGCAACTTGGATACATGACAAGGATTTCCATCTTCTATTTAAATCTATCTGGACACCTTTCAATCTTCTACCACAGTGCTCGACTGCAATACAATTTCTGAACAACCTCAAAAGGTTGAAAGCACATATGATCCCTTGGGTGGAGAATTGTAAGAAATACATAAGTAAGGATCTTCTTTATATTGAAGCACAGTTGGATACTCTATACATTATTTCTATTGATCTTTTTAATCCTGATCATAAACTAAAGATGATGGAACTAGGGAAAAAAATAAGGAACTTTCTTCTTGATGAGGAAGCTCCCTTCGGCTCAAAATTTGAGCTATATAGCTTAGCAATGGAGATAATAACTCGAAGTTTTTTCATAATTATATAAAGCAAAGAGAAGATATAAAATATATCTGAGATATTGATGATGAAGACGAGCATATGGTCACTGTATTTAATGATATAGCTAATGTGGGGGTGAGGTACTTCTCCAATTTGTACAAGACGGATCAAAGGGATCCTATAGCATCAATGCTCAAGACTATTACACATTTTCCCTCTTTTGTTTTGGAATAACATAATGCTTCTCTTCGGAATCATATCTCTAAAGAGGAATTATTGGTAGCCATGAGATCAATGCATAGGGACAAGAGCCCTGAACCAGATGGTTGTCCCATTGAATTTTATCTGGGCATGTTTGCGCACATTGGTACAAACCTTCTTGTTTTTTTTGAAGAGTCTAGACTAAAAAGGAGTGTATTGGCATCATTTAATACTACCTTTCTCACTTTGATACCAAAAATATATATGGTGAAAATAATGGAAGAACTTCATCCAATCTCTGTATGTAACTGTATATACAAGTTGATTGCAAAGATACTTGCCAACATAATAAGGGGTATTCTCTCAAAATTAATTTCACCTAAAAAAAATTATTTTCTTGAAGTACGTCAGATTCATGATGCCATTGGCATTGCTCAAGATTTTATGAATTCGGAAAAGTCTTTTTGGACACCTATGGTGGCTATAAAAGATGACTTATCAAAATCTTATGATAGGGTCAACTAGACTTTTCTCTGTTTGGTTCTCACATGGATAGGTTTTTAGTTGCTTATGATTAATTGGATACTCTCATGTGTGCAGTCAGTCAGTTTTGTTGTTCTCATCAATGGCTTGGCCTCACTTTTTTTCAAACTTGGCAGGGCCAGGCTCAGGAAAGGCTATCCTATGGATCCTTTATTATTTCTATTGATCATGGAAGGACTTAGAAAAATTCTCACTTCTGCTAGATCTAATGGAGATCTTAAAGGATTCCATTTTGAAGGATCGGTAACCATTACACATCTCCTCTTTGTGGATGACATACTAATTTTTTCTAATGGTAGTAGAAGGGAGATCATTAAGATCAAAGCACTCCTTGATATTTTTTCACAAGCCATAGGTATGCTATATAATCCAAAAAAATCCTCACTATCGTTCCTCAATCTAGATGCTGAGTCTACAGAATGGATTTCTAATCAATTTGATTTTGAAATTGTTGATATATCTGTGGGTATTACTTACCTTGGTTTTGTTATCAAACTAAATGACTACATTTGTAAAGATTGGGAATGGCTTATTGGTAAATTTGAAAGCAAACTGAACCGTAAGTGTAACAAGTGGTTGTCTAAAGTGGGTAGATTGACTCTTATGAATTCTATTTTAGAAGGTATTTTGGTGTATTGAGTTACTCTAGCTCATGTTCCATCAGGTGTTCTTGAATACATCAGGAAGCTATGTTTTAATTTCTTGTGGAGTAATAATCACTTTGGAAGATAATTCCATTGGATATCATGGACCATACTCACTCTACCCAAAAATTTAGGAGGCTAGGATCTTAATCATCATTTGTGCTTCTCAAAAGTAATCGCAGCTAAAGGTATATGGCGTTTAGTGCAAGGTACTAGGATTTGGACCAAATTCATACACTTTAAATAATATGTTCCCTATGATTGTTTTGGAATCGATAAGATCTAGCCCAAAATCGACAAGGAATGTGTTGATTATGTGGAAGGTGATGGTTTTTTCTTTTGACATAATTGGAGACTGGATCAATTGGAAAATTGGAAATGGTAGATATATCAGATTGGGTATTGACCCCTGGATTGGATGCTCTCCCTAATACATATTACCCATGGATATGGTCAACTCACTTATTGATAGAGGATATGTATTCCTGTATCAAATTCAAGACCCTGTCAATACTAGTGAGTACCAACAAGAATGGTTATCAACTGAACAAATGGGCTTCGAGAACGCTGATAAAGAAAAGTGGGACTGTTATATTAGGGACCTAAAAATAAAATCACATATACCTTGTTGAAGGTAAGGATCAATTGATTGGCCAAAAATGAGGTTGAATGTACATACCTCTTGAATACTGGATATCAGACTCTCACAGAGGAGGAAGATATCAGTGTACCTCCCTGGTGGAATAAGGTGGTATGGCACATCAACTGTCCTTTAAAGAATAAATTGTTCTTGTGGCTTATATTGTCTAGAAAAATTCGTGTCTAGAATCATATAAGGAATTTTTTTGGTAATGGACCTAGCAGATGCTCCTTATGTAGGATGGGAGAGGACTCCATTAATCACAATTTTATTAGTTGTGCATACTTGAAGGAAATGTGGAAATTTGCAATCATGATTATGGGCATCAGTTTTACTTGGGAAGGTGAAGAGTTCGGTGAAGTTTTATAAAGTTGGATGAACAATCATACTTTTATTAATTATCGAGATCTACCAGTGCTCATGATATGGGGTGCATGGCTTGCACAGAACAAAATGATCTTTCAGAATATTTTCATTCCACCACACATCTATGCTACAAATAGTCTCGCCATATTGGAACATTTCCCTCAATCTAGCTCTGATTTACCTAGGTTGAAGATATCTAAGGAAATATGTGATAAAAATAAGCCATGGTGCTTCTTTGATGGTGCTTCGCAAGTACACCCCAGCATAGGTGGTATTGGTGGCCTACTTTATATATCTGACTGTCATTGGTATAAGCTCATCACCAATATTGGATCTGCTACTAACAATAGAGCATAATTGAGTGCAATCTACAAAATCATCAAATTGGCACTCTCTCTTGGAGTGAAATCAGTTCAAGTCTTTGGGGATTCACTCCTGGTTATTGAATGGATCTCTTCTAGAAATCCTCCCAAGAACATTTTCCTCATACCACTATTTGATGTTATTTGCAGATCACTAGTACTCTTTGAAGATATATCCTTCCAACGTATTTATAGGGAACAAAATACTAAGGCAGATCTCCTCTCTAAGAAAGCACTACAACTTCCTGTTGGTTGTATACAAGTATGGGAAACAAATAAATATTGTATCAAAGAACTTGATTCAGATCTCTTTTTTATTTGATTAATATGCCCATACTAATTGGGCCTAAAGGACAACTAGTGGGAATTTTAACTTTCTTTTTTGTGAATGCTAAAAATGTAGAATCATATAGATCTGTCTTTTAATGCTCTCTTTGGAATATTATAAGGAAGATATCAGTATGTAATGCGATGTATAGGTGGGCATGTTTATTACAACATTCTATCCTTGAAGTTTAAAATGTATGGATTTTTTCCCATGAACAATATGGTTCGATTTTAATAAAATATGAGTTGTGATCTTTTTTCTATGGAAAAAAACAAATTGAATATTTATTCAAGATTTTGGTTATGATTAAATAAACATCAATTGAATATTTATTCAAGTCTTTGGTTATGACTAAATAAACATCAATCTAGTTCAAAGGTGTGACTAAATAGAATTTATGTTCGACACATAATCCAAATCAAAGATGTGACTGAACATAATTTTGCTCGGCACATAATCCAATCAATAGAGGATCATACAAGTAGTTTATTAGTCCCTGATTTGCCACAGCAGGGACTCTCGAACCCGATAGGGAATATTTGTATTAGTTCAACACTTTTCCCTAGGAAAGATATCCTAAGTTTTTTGCCTGATTTAGTGTTCAGTCCAATTAGGGTTTTGAAGGCCTTATGTGGCCTCTTTTCGAGGAAATGGTGTATTATAGGCACTAGAGCAGGGCACATAGAAAACCGCTTTTAGGGATTTCACTTTCAGGGCACGTAGACACTCACGTTCAGGGACTTCAGGGAAGTTAACACTACTTTGATTGCTAGCTGGAAACCTGCATTTCCTCCACTGTTGATGATGTAGCACCTGCATGTACTCCAGCTATTGACAGGAAGGATTAAGAGTGAACACTGCAAGGTCTGGGTACAACAAGTTTTCAAAGGCTTGAAGGTTAGAGAGGCTTGATGGTTGAAATCTTCAAGAGACAATAGCTTCTATATACTGCAATTCGGGGCTCACAGGAACTCATAGGTTGAGACTCAACACGGTGACATTGCATCCATTTTCATCTCATTTTCGCCATTGGAAACCATTTGGATACCTTAACTGCCACCATAATTTTATATTGACAGTCACTTGTTGTCTAGACGTGGAGAGTATGCCTAGCAGTCCTATTACTATATTTTTACATAACATGGAGAGTATACTTTTAAGCTACTTTGTAAGTAACCATTTTTCATGACACCCATTTTCGTATATTTTCATCCATTTGTAAGTAACCACATTTTCATGACTGCTTTGTTACTGTATCCACATTTTCATGACTGCTTTGTTACTGTATGTGACCAATGTCTGAAGAAATTTCATGTTTCAATTTTTCTTTATGAAGAAACTTCTCAACCTCCTGTTTATTTAATGTGTAAAGTAACTACATTTATCCTATAAAACATGGCTAAAATACAATGGTTTTTCATATCCCTTTTCCATTCTCTCATATGCATTTATGCTGAAAATTTGTTTATAAAACTATTTGATATAATCTTTATATAGAAAATAGAGATGGAGAATATTCGATTAAACTATCTATGGGCCTTTGTAGTTGTGTGTGTAGATGTAATCTATATGTGCAGCTAAAGTGCGTTTATTAAAACAATCTTCTTCATTCACAGTATTCTCAAACTCCTCCTTAGTGTCTATTCGTTGCGCCTCTTCTTCAATGTTGCTTAATTGTAAAACTCACCATTAATGAAGACATAGTCAAGGCAAAGAAGCTAAAAACTGAAGAAAACGTTGTAGCAACCAAATATTTATTGATCATAATGCAATGTCTGTATTAGAAAGGTATATCAAATCTTACATCTAGGCTAATCAACAGTCTTCTTTGCGAAACGATTCCGAGATGACAAACTGAATTTCTCTGATTTCCTGTAGATGAACGTTCAACTGATATGATATGATATCTTGCTTTGCCAAATAATTAGTGCTATCATTTTGTAAGCCTAATCATATCCACTCAAAACCAAGACATATCGAAATACACTTATGCATTTGAACATAATTGAACCCCTGAATGAGCAAACTTGAAACCCTTTCATAAATTTCGCTCCATTTATGTTTGCAAAATTGTAAGTTTGTTTTGGTGCATTTCAATTATTCAGTTTTAGAATAATATGAACAATTCATTAAAACCATGAATTATAATTTAGAAGAAGAAATTTGTTTAGAAAATTTACTGTGTAATTGCTATGTAATTGCTATTTTTAATAGCATTCAACAACCTCGGTACTTAAGAAACATTTTCTTTGAAATTGGTGACCAAATTCTATGGATATTGTGTTGTTGTATCCACGAAGCTTGTCCAATAATGGCATCCATCCCACTTGCACAAAGATATGTATTAACGATTGTTGTGGATTAGATCTGTATCTGTTACTCTATTTGTCTATCTAGGGAAATAAATCGATAACTTTACTTGTAATTAGACTCAGGTGGACTTCTTCTTCTCCACGGGTCGGGTGGAGTACTTCTTCTCCACGGGTTGAGGTTTTCTCAGAGCACAAGCAATAGCAATACTCAGTGGTAGTGACCAGCATAATGAAGCAACCATCCTTACCAGCGTAATGAAGCTATCTTGTTTCAGAAGTGATTGGGAAAGTGTCTTATGCACGAGACATGAAATTAGGTGTTGCATTCATGAGCAAAGTGACAACATGTGGAATTGGCGATCCAAGTGTCCGTAGTTTTTTATGCAAATTTCACAAAAAATTTCCATTTTCTAACATGTATCCTATTAATTATACAAAATATCCAAAAGATATTAAAAGATGATAGTTTTCACTCATAATTTTTTTTTCATGAATTTAGAAATATATTTTTATTTATTTATTATAAAGAAAGTTGTAAGATAAATTGATAAAAAATGGTTTAACCATAAACTTTAAATATGAGACGATTTAATATAAAAGACGATTTAATATAAAAAAATGAATTAATAAGTAAACAATTATAAATACCTAAATTAAATATATGTTAAATATAATTATATTATAAATTGTATTAAAGTTAACATCATTTATCCTAATAAGGAAATTATCTTTAAATGATAGAGACTTTACAATTACATTGCATGGTTTGAGAGGTGTATGGAAGAAGAACTGGCGGTGCCTGTCCATAGACTGCCTCATATGGTGTCCTTTTAGATGTGGTATTGTACCACTGGAGTGCTTTTAGGAAATCCATAGATATAGTTGTCCAAATCTGTGTAGGGATGGGCAAGGGTTTGAGCAGTCCCGAAAGGAGTGTCGTTTCACCCTTGTTGACCTGGAAAGTATCACAATCAACCACCATCTGTTGAAATGTCATTTTTAGTCCTTGCCAAAAGAAGTTACATTGTTCTTGGTCATACGTTTTGAGGAACCCAGAGCGCCCTGCCGATGAGGAAGCATGGAGTTCATAGAAGAGATAGCCCTGTTGAACAGATTGCAACCAATTTGGAACAAACAAGGAAATAGTTGTAAGAGAAACTAGGTCATCAAATGTGCGAGAAGGAGCATCTGCCATCATATTGTCCTTACCCTTCTTGTAAGTGATCACATAGGAAAAACCCATGAGTTGGATAACACATTTCAAGTATTCTGGGGAGGAGACCTGTTGTTCTAGGAAATTTTCTAGACTCTGGAGATCAGTCTTGATGCAGAAATAATTCCCTAATAGGTATGGCTGCCACTTCTGTACTGCATGCAAAATAGCCAGCATTTCCTGTTAAGATGTAGATACAGCTAAATTCTTACCGGAAAGGTCTCTTGAAGGCGACAAGCCCACTGGTTCAACAAGACACCTGCATATCTATCTAAGGAAGTAGTGGAGACCGTTGATGGGTCCATCTGAATGGAATGGAGTTGAGCGATGACACCATGTGAATTTTTCTTAAGGATCTTTCCCAGGCGATGTGAACTGATGATGCGGAGAGACCTTTGTTGTAAGCACTTAAATTTGTGTTGTTTCCCATTGACTGAAAAGTGCATCCAAATTTCAGCAAAATCCCATAAGATGGGGCCAAGTGTGCGTAACCATTGAACGCCCAAAACCACATCACATCCACCTAGGGACAAGGAAAACATGCCAGAGCGCAGGTTATAATCTTCTAGAGAGGTATGCACATTATGACACTTCCCCTTGCAAGGTAAGGTGCCCCCATTGGCAACCATGACTTCAAAGTTGGAGCGATGGAAAAAACAATCAGCTTGTTTGGCGATCCGAGGGTCAATGAAGTTATGAGTGCTACCATAATCAATGAGTATTGTAAGAGGAAGCTTCTTGAAGTAACCCCTGACCCGCATTGTTTGGGGGGTGGTGACGCTAGATAAAGCATGGAGAGATATCTCTGATGGTCATCCTAAGATGGGGGGTCAAGAGGCGGCTCCTGAATGTCGACTAGATCATCCATTGTATTTGGAGTGTCTTCACCAATTTTAGAGGTAGGCAGAGAATCCATATCCAAGAGATAGAGCTTTTGTTGAACACATTTATGTCCCTGAGTGAATTTCTCATCACAATTATAACAAAGCCCTTTTTCTTTGTGTGCCCGCATCTCTGTTTCAAACAAATGCTTGATAGGAGTTGGTCGAGGAGCTGGCGGGATGGGAGGTCGTTGAGAACCCATATTTCGGAAGGGAACAAAAGTGGGTTTGGAGCATTGTTGGGTTGCAATCTTGTCTTCTGCCAACTTAGCCAACCCTAGGGCTTCCATCATTGTGTTGGGACAGAACATTTTAACCTCTGAGCAGATTTCATCTTTAAGACCACTGATAAAACAACTCTTGTAGAATTCATCAGACACTCCTTCTGTGTGATTGCTAGTTTTTCAAATTCTCTCTGATACTCTCTCATAGTGCCAATTTGGCGAAGTTTAGTGAGGTCTCCTGTGAAGTTATCAAAAGCACTAGGACCAAATCGTTGCAAAAGGAGTTGGCAAAAATCTGGCCATTTTGGCTCTTCATGAGCCTTGATATACCAACGGTACCATTGAAGATCTTCCTGTTCCAAATGAAATGATGCAAGTGGAACTTTGTTGAGATCAAAAATATTATGCAGACTGAAATACTGTTCTGCACAATAGATCCATCCAGTCGGATCAGTACCATTGAAGCGAGGAAAATCAAGCTTCGGGCCACGAAAATTGCTGGAAGAAGAGAACCCATTGTCTGATGAAGACTCGGACTGTCGTTTGTTGTTCATGGCTGAATGCTCAAGATGGAGGCCGAGAAATTTTTCATTTAGATCCTGGAGTTTGGTTTGGATGGCTGCAAGTGCTTCCTCCATGGTTTTTGCTCCTGTGCGGGTGACAACGATAACTAGGATTTTTTTTTTTTTGGAATTGGTAGAAAAACACAAACATAAGCTTATTTAGTAAAGGGAAATTTGGATTTGGGAAAAACTCTGATGGGTAATTGGGGTTTGACTAGGTTTTGGACACTTCCGAATGGATAGGCAAGCAGAAAATGACAATTTTAGAAGCGGGGTGAAAGAATGGGAAAATTTTTCAGAGAGGGACAAAGAAGCAGAAATAGGAAATGAACACGGTGGCAAAATTTGGAGGCGAGTCGGTGAAAATTGAAGAAGTTATGGCAAACCCTAAAAATAGACAAATGTGATATTTCTGGCATTGGGAAGTAGAATTTGGGTAGGGTCCTCAGGAATGAAATATGCAGAATGGGATTGCAAGGGTGTTCAAGAAGTTTCAAGGGAAACAAAGTTAAAACAAGGGAGATATCACAAAAAAAACATTTTTTCTTTTAGAAATGGATCTGCAATGACACAGAAGGGATCAGAACAATTGGATCTGAAACAGCGTGGAAGGGATTGACAACAGATGGATCTGAAATGACACTGAATGGATCGAAAACGGCTGGATCTGAAACGACTGGATCTAGAATGGCTTTCAGAATGGATTTGGAACGACTGGATCTGAAACGGCTCGAAATGGATCTGAAATGATGTGGAAGTGATCGACAACAATTCAACTGAAAATAGATATGGACCCTAGGTATGTTCAACTTCCTAACAATTCAGGGGTTTCACTCGGCCACCAATGCTATTCGATGGCTTGCGTATTGGGGCAGTACCCCTCACTCCACAGCTCAGGTAAAACTGATAACCGCTTTGCCACAAACGATAGCTCTTGGTTTACCTCACAGGTGGGAACTAGTCAAGCAGGTAGGGGTTGTTGCCCTTTTTGCTGGCAGGTCCTCTCAATGGGCCAGCTACTTTGGGGTTCCTGTAGTACTCCTCACAATGAGTTTTAGGGCTTATGCCCAAGTACTTCCCACAGTTAAGCGGATAGGAATTATTCCCAGATCCTAACTTGCAACACATGCATAAATTTGTTTTTGGAAGAAATTCCACCCAACGAACCCAATAAAGTGCTCTAATACCAGATGTGAGGAACCTGCAACAATTAATTAATGAAAATACACGAGATAGCAGTAAGAACAGAACTCAGAATCACTTTATTGATCACAGGCCACTTCGAGAGGGAAACCTCCTTTGAGCAAGCTTAATACAGATAACTTCACCGTACCTTCATTGGCCTTAACACACACTTATATACTAAGTCTATGCCCAATACTATGGGTAAATACCATGGGACATATAATACTACGGGACGACTTACAAAGCATATGCATCCAATACTATGGGTCAATACCATGGGCTAATACAAACTATGGATCAACAAATACTACGGGACGACTTACAAAGCATATGCGTCCAACAACAATATGCTACCAAAGTAAAGAGAAGGGTTGGCACGGGTTCCTAACAATTTGTTATAATTTTATGCATTCAATAACATTGTTTAATTTTTTGTATTTCTTCTCTTAGAAGTATGTTGTGATGCCTATAATCAATTTAGTTGTTTTCTGTATGTTTGTAAGTGATGGATCCACAAAATTTACTGAAGGATAAGGAAGAAATAGATGAGAAAGTTGCAATTATTGAATATGAACTGCGCTTAGCTCAAGAGGATATTATGAAACTGAAGATTGAATTGGAACAAAGAGCAGTGGCTTCCGCAAATGAAGATTTATATGGTTAGGATACTTGAACTACATATGCATTTTGTTTTCAAATTGTTCCATATCAGATGAATTGAAATGATTCTCATCATGCCTATTAGAGTTTAACTAGTTACTGTCTATTAGAAAATAAATTAATCGGGATTATGCCTCTAACAACAATACTACATAAATAAATAAATAAATAGAGTTTTAAACCAATTAATTATGGAGAAATCGTCTCATGCAGAAATATTAAGTTTTGTATCGAGTTAAATTATCCATTTCTAGACCAATTCCATAATATTGTAGTTGGATTCTTCTAAGCAAATAGATATTAGGATTCAAAGGCCTCAAACAGCAAGTCATGGTTCCGGGTCCCTCCAAAAGTTGTTAAGGATGTTTTTAAAAATGGCCTAAATCATTGGCTGGATCGAGGGGAAAAATCCGGGGTCTCTCCTCATGGTTTAGGAACGGCTCGCAAATCTCAACGTAATCCCACCCAGAGCTCACCAATTTTTTTAAACGCTTTACTGGCATATTAAACACTTTCCCCTTTAGATTTATTTCTTTTGTAAACCATTTCTGTACTCGCTGAATGCATATTTTCCACCTTCTATTTAGTTTACCACTATGGTACTACTTAGTTAACCATCGGTTTTAATACACACCAATACTGGATGACACAGCAACGTTTAAAGGCGATAAAATAGCAAATGCAAATGAAAATTCACTGAGAGGATTTGAAGTTATAGATGCCATCAAACAAAGAATGGAGACTGTGTGCCCCGGTGTTGTGCCTTGTGTCGACATACTTACCCTCGCCACTCGATATGGAGTAGTATCGGTATAATATCCTCACATTAATATTCATAGCTTTGTTAACTACAATCTTTAAGAATGCATATTTGCAGCCAACAAAACCTCCACCAAAATTAACTCAAACAAATTTCTCGTGACTTGGCTTCTAGATAATGATTTTCGTTCACAAAACTAGAATACATTCAAACATCACTATTTGCATTTACTTCTTCGATTTGCTTGGTTTGTCCAATCCGCTATGTCCCGGTCCGGTGTTATTTTATTTCTCCCCCCTACATAAAAAACTAAGAGTGTTTGTAACAACATATATAATGCATGGATTCAATTCAATAGGAACGTAAGTAAATCTGGGTAATTACAAATATCGAGTGTGTAGCGAGTTAGGCATTGTATCTCCAACAGAACAGGTGGCACAATCCGTTCCGTTTGATCTCGATCGAGGCATGAAATGGTAATCTAAAGGTGCTAAGGCAGGGCATCCAACATAATAAAGTTAAAGAAAGCTTCAGGATTAAATGATTAGACCCATGGCTATTTCTTTCAAGGCGAACATGGAGAAGTTTCACTGCCTGTTGAAACCAAGGTACATGCAGAAAACTTGTGTAAGTGTATTTTCCTGGAATGAAATTACGTTATACCTTCTTATTGGGGATGACACCGTAGATCTAGTAGTTAAGGCTGCATTTGATTATCAGTACATTCATTTAAAGTGGTAACAAATTAAATGGTTTTTCATATAGAATAATGTCTAGATTATGTTTAATCTGTTTTGAGTATTTGGCTACTTTAATATTTGCAAGTGTTTGAGTATTTGGCTAGTTTAATATTTGCTCGTGTATGGATTAATTTTATCATGATTGATAAATGATAAGATAAATTGACTTGATATAGCTAACAGTATGAGACATTGGTGTCCTTCATTTTAATTAAGATTTATACTGGTAGTTGGGTTGAGATAAGGTTGGGAATTGAAGCGTTCCAAGTCTCCAAACGAGCCATAATGCTCCACGCCATCTTGGCCCTCCCTCATGGCCATGGCCTCCACAAGTGGAAGATATTGTGCTCTCATTCCATGAGTTGATTGGATGTAGGATCAAAGAAATCATATTTACTTAAAGATGCTCATCTGCAGAACTAATTCAAAACAATTTCTAAGTCAGACTTCACTAGCTACATATCCTAGTTCGCGTAGATATCCAACTTGATATTGGATGTAGGGCTAACCTTTCCTAGTAAGTCATGAGAAACATGTTAGAAAAGACTTATATTTTGGATCGCTAGATTTTGAAACACAATGAGTTGAAAAAATAAACTATGCATTGATTCTATAATGTTATGCATGGATTAATACTTTTTTTTAAAACGATTTGTACACTCAGACTATGATGTTTACCATTGATTTCTTTATGTCCAATAAAATTGTACACAATTAGTTATATTGCTTTCATGAAAAACATGTGTCAAAGCATTTATTTTGGATAATTAGGCTTTGGATCTCAAAGTTTTGGAAAAATAAATTGTGGGTTAAGACTATAATGTTTGCCATGGATTGCTTTCATAAATCAAATTGTACACACAATACCTTTTTGTCCAATGAAATATATAGTCTATAACATTTCCAGTCCTTTCTTTTTGTGAAGGATAGTGAGGAAAGAATATGTTGTAGGTGCCAATTTTCTAACTTTCCAATGTTCAGTTTATAATGTTTTCCATTGATCATTTTCTGTCCAATAAAAATGTACACAGTCTATAATGTTTCCCATTGTTGCTTTATGAAGGATAGGGATAATTAATATTTATAACTATGCATATAAATGATGTTTATGTCAGTTTTGAGCGACCATAGAAGTTGAACTCAAGGATAAACAATGTAGGATTGAAGATGCCAAAAATGCTACCTTTGATATTATTCAAGAAGGGATTATGCTACGAGGACAAGTAACTTTTGTTCTTTAATCTTTTTTTTTTTGTGATGGTTATAAAAATGACCATGGAATATCCATATGAACACAATAGTATTGATATTGATATTGTATACAAAGTGTGTGCATTTCCTAAAATTATTGACTCGTTGAAAACAACAATTATTTTTTATTCTTCATTTAAGCAAACTAGGTTTTCACCATTCTCTCTCTCTCTCTCTCTCTCTCTCTCTCTCTACATAAATGAGATTCTCAATTTGTTCGAAAAACAGGATCGCAGAGCAATAACAATAAATAGAAATGAAAATATAATCACACACACATTACAAGAGAGACACAAATATATTGTGGTTCACCCAACTTGGGCTACGTCCACACTGAAGTTTCTAGTCCTTATTATTATACCGTCCAGCAAAGTGAAGGGATACAACCTGCAGCACAGCCGCTGCACTTCCTCTTCACTGTCTCACAGTCTCTCAACTTGATCTTAGAGATCTTTACAATGCATAATATCTAATACATCAACCCTAGCCGTGTTATAATGTCTTTCTTTTATAAGGGAGATACAATGGAAAAATACCATGGGTTACCCAAAACCAAGGGCCCGTAAAACAACCCCAAAAATTTTCTTCAGGGGCTTCGCCCCCGAACCCCCTTTCTCAAGGGCACTGCCCCTGGACCCCCCAACTGGGAGTTATAAGCCCCACACCACCCCCGTTGGGGTGAGTGTACAGTCCTTTTAACATATCATATAAAGTTGGGGTACAAACACGGCTGAATAATAATATCTATGAATCTGGAGATCAGGCTCCACAACCAACAATCTCCCACTTGGAGACTGATCACAACAACTCCACCGCTGCTGCACTTGCTGGGCTTGGACTTGGTAACTTTCTCCTCTTCACCTTCATGCTATAAGGCCAACTGAAACCGAGGAGGAACTCAGTTTCTCTCTGGTCACTACCTTTGTGAACATGTCTGTAGGATTTTGGCTAGTGTGTATCTTTTCTAGCTTCAATAGTTCATTTTCCAGAACAAAGCGTATGAAATGGTACTTGAGCTGTATATGTTTAGTCCTGGAATGGAATGTTGAGTTCTTTGCAAGATGAATGGCACTCTGGATGTCACTATACAACCTGCTATCCTTTTGCTTCTTACCTAATTCCTCCATAAACTTCTGCAACCAAATCATCTCTTTAGTAGCCTCTGTGACAGCAACATACTCTGCTTCTGTTGTTGAAAGTGCAACAACCTTCTGCAGTTTTGAAATCCAACTTACTGTTGTTCCACCTACAGTAAACACATACCCTGTGGTGCTCCTCCTGCTATCCTTATCACTTTCCATATCTGCATCAACATATCCCTGTAGAACAGTGTCTGAACCTCCAAAACATAATCCCTGAGTGGTAGTACGTCTCAAATACCTGAGAATCCACTGTACTGCCTTCAAATGTTCTTTACCTAGATTCTTCATATATCTGCTCACAACTCCCATTGCTTGTGCAATATCTGGTCTTGTGCACACCATGGCATACATCAAGCTTCCAACTGATGATTGATAGGGAATCTTGAACATGTAATCTGTCTCTTCCTGTGTCTTGGGACACATTTCCTTACTTAGACTGAAATGGCTGGCCAAAGGTGTACTGACTGGTTTTTCATTCTGCATTCTGAACCTTTCCAACACCTTTTGTATGTACTCACTTTGAGACAATGTCAATTTGCAATTTTTTCTGTCTCTCGTTATTCTCATACCAAGGATTTGCTTTGTAGCA
The DNA here is from genome assembly GCA_027924585.1 of Larix kaempferi. Classification (NCBI taxonomy): domain Eukaryota; kingdom Viridiplantae; phylum Streptophyta; class Pinopsida; order Pinales; family Pinaceae; genus Larix; species Larix kaempferi. The sequence goes on along the minus strand of BSBM01000592.1, from coordinate 7,745,328 downwards.
CCCAAGTCCTTCATCGCAAATGAATTAGCTAGCTTCCTTTTGAGTACATTTATATCCTGCATGTCAAACCCTGCAACAAGCATGTCATCCACATACAATAACAAGATAATATATCTTTCATTGTTTAGCTTCTTGAAATAAACATAGTGGTCAAAATGACATCTACTATAACCTTGTTTTGTCATAAACCTGCTAAATTTTAGATACCACTACCTTGGAGCTTGCTTCAAGCCATACAAACTCTTTTTCAACCTGCATACCAAGTTCTCTTTACCTTTGACCTCATACCCTTGTGGTTGTTGCATATATATCTCTTCCTCCAAATCCCCATGGAGAAAGGTTGTTTTTACATCTAACTGTTCAAGATGCAAATCTTCTACCGCCACTAGACTTAAGATAGTCCTAATTGAAGTCATCTTAACAACAGGAGAAAATATTTCATCAAAATCTATACCTTTCTTCTGTGCAAACCCCTTTACAACAAGTCTTGCCTTGTACCACTTCTTACCTCCTTCTTCTTCCTTCAACCCGTAAATCCATTTGTTTTGCAATGCTCTTTTACCAGCAGGCAACTAAACCAGATCCCAAGTCTGGTTTCCTACCAATGAGTCCATCTTCTCATTCATGCCTTGCTCCCACTTCTTTCTAGTTTCCACCTGCATTGCTTCTTCATAACATTCTGGTTCACCAGCATCAGTCATCAACAAATAATACATTGAAGGAGAGTATCGTTTAGGGAGTCTACTTAACCTGGTAGATCTTCTTGCAGTTGTAGGAGTTTCAGGTACTTGTTGTTCTTGATTTTCTGGCACCTTTGGAACTTCATTTTCTTGAATTTCATCAAGTACTATGTACTCTGTGTTTTCCTTTTCTTGTTTCTTTCCCTGCAACTGATCTTTATACATTACCTTTTCATTGAATATGACATCTCCACTTCTAATGATTTTGTGATTTTCATAATCCCATAAACGATAACCAAAATCATCAACCCCATATCCAATAAACGTACATTTCTTGGATTTAGCTTCAAGCTTTGTTCTATTTTCTTTATCAATATGGACAAATGCTTCACAACCAAATGTTCTTAGAAATGAGTAGTTTACCTTTTTATTTGTCCATGCCTCCTTTGGAATACCACCATCCACAACACTTGAAGGTCCTCTGTTTATTAAATAAACAATAGTATTTATAGCATCTTCCCAAAATTGTAAGGGCAAGCCTGCATGCAATCTCATACACCTTGCACACTCCATGATCGTTCTGTTCATCCTTTCAAACACATCATTTTCTTGTGGTGTTGCTGGGACTGTCTTCTCTCTACGAATCCCATGGTATGAATAGTAACTATCAAACTCCTTGCCACAGTACTCACCTCCATTATCAGATCTGAGACACTTCAACCTTTTTCCTGTCTCATTCTCAACCAAATCTTTGCACTTCTTAAAAGTAGCAAACACGTCAGATTTCTGTCTAATGCAATAAACCCAAGTTTTCCTAGTTGCATCATCAATAAATGTAACATAATAATGAGAGCCACCAAGAGATTGTACCTGAGCCGGTCCCCACTTGAGCTGGTCCCCATACATTTGTATGCACAAGCTCTAACTTTTCATTCTTTTTCTGTTTACCAACCCTGAGAAATCTGACTCTCTTTTGTTTTCCATAAACACAGTTCTCACAGAATTCCAAACTTACCTGCTTCAAATCTGGCAGCAACTTCCTTGAGTGGAGAATCTGCATCCCCTTTTCACTCATGTGGCCAAGCCTATGATGCCACAATGCTGTATCTTTTACCGTGGAAGCTAAAGAGATAGAATGGTCAGTATTATGAGGACATAAATACAACGTACCTACCCTGTCTCCTTTTGCTATCACCATTGATCCTTTAGTGATCTTCCACCACTTTTCTCCAAATGTAGATAGACAGCCGCCATCTCCCAACTGCCCTATTGAGATCAGATTTCTTTTCATAGCAGGAATATGTCTAACATCTTTCAACAGCCAATCAGTTCCATTCTCAACTTTTATCCATACCTTACCCATTCCAACAATTTTACATGGCTCATCATCACCCAATAAAATATGTCCAAAATCGCTTGGAACATAATCATGAAAATATTTTCTATGGGGTGTAGCATGACATGAAGCCCCTGAATCTACTACCCAATAATCACTAGTATTATTTAATGCAAGAATCAAAGCATCTTGTAACACATCACCTGCTACATTTTCTTCCTGGGTAGTTTCCTTCTGTGCATCTCCTTTCTTCTTTAGAGATCTACAGTCTTTCTTCAAATGTCCTTTCTTTTCACAGTTTCAGCACTCTATCTTTCCCAGTCTGGACTTGGATCTTCTCGTTTTAGACTTGCCACGATTACCTTGGCTCTTTCCTCTCTCCTTTTGTCTTCCCCACTCTCCATGGTCAACGCATTACCTGATGTGTCACCTGTGTTTTTTCTTCGCATTTCCTCGCTAAGAATAACACCAATAACATCATCAAATTTCAAGGTGTTTGAACCAGAGACAGAGTTACTTACAACCATGACCAAGCTATTCCATCTTTTTGGAAATGAACACAAGATTAGAAGAGCCCTAACCTCATCATCAAAGTTCACACTTACATAAATTAGTTGATTTGTAACCGTATTAAACTCATTTAAATGATCAGTAACAGATCCACCTTCATACATCTTCATATTAAATAAATGCTTCATTAGAAATACCTTGTTGGAGGCCACTGGTTTTTCATACAGCTTACCCAATGCGCTCATCAAACCCTCCGTTGTCGTTTCTTTTGAGATATTGAAAGCCACCGACAAAGCCAGGCTCAGCCATATTGTTCCCAGAGCCTTTCTGTCAAGAACCTCCCATTCTTCGTCCTTCATAGCCGCCAGCTGGTTTGCTCTTCCTCCCAACGGCAGGAATAGATCCTTCTGGTATAGATAGTCCTCCATTCGCATCTTCCATAACTAGAAGTTTTGGCCGTTAAACTTCTCGAACTCAAACTTTCCTTCTTCTGCCATTGCTCCCACTCGAACCAGAAACCCTAGCTTCCTGCGGGTTTATTTGCCAAATAGACCTTTGGCTCTGACACCAATTGTTAGTAAAATAGGATCGCAGAGCAATAACAATAAATAAAAATGCAAATATAATCACACACACATTACAAGAGAGACACAGATATATCGTGGTTCACCCAACTTGGGCTACGTCCACACTGAAGTTGCCAGTCCTTATTATTATACCGTCCAACAAAGTGAAGGGATACAACCTGTAGCACAGCCACTGCACTTCCTCTTCATTGTCTCACAGTCTCTCTACTTGATCTCAGAGATCTTTACAATGCATAATACCTAATACATCAACCCTAGTCGTGTTACAATGTTTTTCTTTTATAAGGGAGATACAATGGGAAAATACCATGGGTTACCCAAAACCATGGGCTTGTAAAACAACCCCAAAATTTTTCTTCAGGGGTGCTACCCCCAAACCCCCCGCTAGCCCCCAGAACCCCCAGTTGGGGGTTATAACCCCCACACCCCCCCCCATTGGGGTGAGTGTACAGTCCTTTTTACATATCATATAAAGCTGGGGTACAAACACGGCTGAATAATAATATCTCTGAATCTGGAGATCAGGCTCCACAACCAACACAATTATGCAATATGTATTGAATGAATTTTATTTGAGATGATTGTGTTGCAAGTAGGCAATTATGGCTCCAATTGCATTAATTGCAAATAATGCAGGTTTTGTAAGGAGTTGTGGTTGAGAAAAATTGGCAAGTGGTTGTGAGATGGGTTATAATGTAATGATAGGCACATACATAAACTTATATGATTATGATAGACTTACAAAGTTCACAAGGTGTATAATTGAAAATTCTATCTCTGTTACAAGCATTATTCTTGCAACTGAGGCAATTGTAGTTGAGAAGCCTAAAAAGTTGAAATATGTAACCCTTATGTTAGTTTCAGTTGTTTGCAGTTGAGGAGGGTTTAAGGGTTTAAGGATTTATTTTCAATCAGGGCTTGGTGGAGGAGTCGGCATTTTCGTTGCAAACGAGTTGGTAGATCTTGTGATTCTCTAGCGAAGAATAGGGTTGTCGTTGCTACTTCTTCCCAAGAAGGATCGGTGACCTATTTTACATTCCCCGATGTTTCACTTTTTGTTCCTACTAATACTTTTTTTTCATTGTGTTAATGCTATCTAGTTTAACTTTAAACAAATCATGGCCAGTTCTTCATTTCTTTATGGTCAGGTTCTTCATTTCTTTATAGTCAGGATATTACTCACAACTGCAATCTCTAATAATTAAATGAAATGTCACTATTTTTTCCACCATGCCAGAAATTGCAAAGTCTTCACTTCTGCAGGACAAGATTTGTTTTGATATTGTAAATTTTCTCTTTCAAAATATGCAGGCTTATAAATCTAAAAAAAAATCTTAGATTAGATTTTCCTATGCAATTATGTTCAGGAATTGCAATGTTTCTAATCAAAACAGTGAGTACTGAAATCAACGCCATCTGGTTCAAGTATACCAAAAAAATATGCAGGCCTATAAATCTAGAAAAAAATCTTAGATTAACTTTTCCTATGCAATTATGTTCAAGACTTGAAATGTTTCTAATCGAAGTAGTGAATACTGAAATTGATTCAAGTATACCAAAAAAATCTGTAGGCCTATAAATCTAGAAAAAAATCTTATACTAGCTTTTCCTATGCATTTATGTTCAAGACTTGCAATGTTTCTAATTGAAGCAGTGAATACTGAAATCAACAAGGATACCAATTGTCAATTGTTCAAATGACCTGCAGTCATCATTTCTGCATCAAATTCCAACAAATGGTCATGTTCCCATGCCACATGCATTAAAGTCTTCTACCATTGTAGTTTCTATTACCCAGAATAAATTCTTTCCTCATTCAGTTAGGAAGGGCAGTATGCCAACAATTGATGTGCAATATGCCACATAATGTAATCACATAAAATTAAAAAAACTAAGACTTTTATTATTCTTATGATTTTTATGACTTGGTAGGGACTTGAAGCTTTGCTTCTATTTCCCTTGTTGATTTACTTTTTGACGTGTAATATACAAATATCTAAAACTATGAAACACATGAATTTTTTTTACAATATAAGTGTCTCTATATTATTTTGAAACTGTTTTTCCTATATTTATCATACTATGTATATACTATATAGTTAACATATTCAAATCTAAACATTCAAAGGAAATGGCATACATGCATATTGCATGGTACTGCCTTGGTCCACCTGTTTATATGACAAATTATAATTTGTAAGTTATAGAAATTACAAGCTAGGTATCTTCTATGGATGGTCTCTTTGTATTGTACAAAGTATAGCAATATACAATTATATTGCAATTTGTTTTGTTATATCAATTTTTATCTATGATCTAGTTTATATTCTTAATTTATACATATTATCAAGAGAGTTTGTTGTCTTTCTTTTTTCTTTCCTTTTTTTTTTTTCCTAAGTGTACAAAAATATTTAACTTCACTACCTAGTTCATTAGGGCTCTTGTGCAAATGCATAGTTGAAATCATCGACAACAGTCTTAATAAAGACTACATCGATAGGTATCAGCTACCATGTAACCTTTTTTAATATGGTATCCACTACCACGCAACCTTTTTAATATGGAATTGTCCAATTCATAAATTGTATACTGACATATAGTAACTTTTTCATTCATGACTTACATTACGATTTATATTTTTGAACATGAGTTTTTTTAAGTAAGAAAACTATATATTAAATATAAACCAGAAGATTGCATCTGGAAACTGTCAAAACATGATCCCACCCACACTGTTTGTACCTTGTAACCCCATTACAGAACCATAGAATTCTAAATAGAATCTAAACTACCCCTCCCCAGTGGGGAAACCATGGTGATTGCCAGTTTTTACAACTTATATTGGAATTCGACTCAGACCCAAACATTTCAAACCAAAAGAACCAACATTACCTTCTTCTTGATCAAACTAATAACAACGTAACCAAGGCCAAAAGAACGACCCACAATCTCACAAAATAGTTAAGGACACTAACGAGGAACCTGCGATCCACCTGCAGCAATGGATGACGATCCAAAAACACTAGCATAAGCCACCACAAGACGTGGTAGAAAATGAATTACCAGATGGTTGGAAATCAAATCAATTTTTTTATGCATAAGGTGAGCATCTGTGTAGTGCTCTTTGTAGTACTTCACTGGCTCAACATCACCTTACTGTTTCATCTCCCACTCCATTAAGACACGAGCCAACATCCCCTTCATGACCTAGAATAGGGACACCGTTGGATCATACAAAGTCATCATTTCTCGAGTCGAGCCATAGTTTTGAATCCATGGTTCCATTTCCTTATATTCTTCAACCAGATTCACATTCTCTAAGTCCACCCACAGTGTGAACTCCACCACCTCAATCTCTTCTCGAATGTTTTACAGAACTGAAGCTTTATATAACCAGGAACCTTGCGTAGCTCTAAGTTGCTCCTTATTTGCCCTTCGCTTCCCCTTATTTTTGTCATCCCTGTTATCACCTCTCGTCACCATCAACTTTGTGCCTCTTCTGTACCAACACCCAGACAACAAATCAACTACTGCTTGCAATGAAACTCCCACCACCCACTGGTAGCTTAAGCAACCACAACGTTTTCTAGGGTGCATACATCTAGTTCGCATAATCTAAACCCCCTTTAAATTCTATATTTCCAACCCTGATTGCCATGCTACAAATTTATTATCTGCATCCATGAAAGGACCGTAGAGCCTCCCGAAAATCATTACCAGTATAATCTCCATGGCAAGCCTTATGCAATCGACAGACTCGTATTTAAGATGAGTCTGTCCACTGCCAGAGACGCATGACTCTTTATTCCATAAGGTATGGCCATCGGCCATGGTGATCCATTGCATGCCCACGTGGTTACTCTTCGACCAAGGGGGAGTACTTTCCGGCAACTACTCTCCGGTTATCCAATCACTTTAATGTTGCAATTTGATGTAGACAGGTCCTTCGAAATGGGTTTCAACCTTCTGTAACCAGAGACGAGAGGTAGGAATGGGAGTAATTTGAATTTGAATTTTATTATTTAAAACCGACTAAAGAATTTAGATATAAATGCCTGCGCTGCGGCCGATCACCAAGCACACGTTTTCAGTTCAAGGCAATAACACCTTCCCTGATCGCACGCGATTTGTCTCAGGTATTATGAGATTATCAGGCTTCCGGTCTTGATTATTCCGCGAATTCTATTTTTCTATACTTGGGCCTCTGAAATTTCCCGTATATTATTATTGTTATTTTCTTGCTTACATTGCTGTAGAGAATGGAGAGTTGGCCTGTTGATCACCATGGTTTGAAGTTGAAATTAGAGTCGGCAGAAGCTCACCAAAGCATATGTACACCACTTCGTCTTCAAAATATCTTGCGACGAACTCTTCTTCCTCAAATTCACTGGAGAAGAGATCATGCCTTTGCTCTCCCACTACTCACGAGGGCTCCTTTCGGTGCCAGCTTCATCGATCGTTGCCCGACTACTGGGGTAAGAAACCCATGCCCACACCCACGCCCATGGCTAATGGGATCACTCTGTAGAAGCTCTGAAATATAGCGGATTCCTGACCTCTGATAATTCAACCACTGTACAGTCGTTTCAGGATTGCAATCTTTCCATTTAGCGTAAATATATACCACTAAGAATGGCAAGCCCATGTAATTCAACACTTTTTTTTTCATTGAAGAATGTAATTCTTTTTTATACGAAGAAGAATCAAGATATGGTTAGAAATATATCTATTCAAGCAATACACAATCAAAGTCAGATAAATTCGACACTATCGTAGTAATTTCACTGTGTTTTTACTGTAAATATGAAAATATTATATTATTGTCTTTTTATGCGTTCCTTCTAAAGCGGTAAATCAGTCTAAGTTTTCTATTACTTTCTCAAGTGAAGATGCTAGCCTCTAAAATTGGGAATTTTTAGTTTATATAACATATCCAGAAGCAATGGGGACATATCTAGATTATGCTCTTTAGGTGCGAGGTTTGGCGAAGATGACGCTTCAAAGCTACCGAGTGTTGGGATCGGCAATGGTAGGAGTGCCGTGGACATGGCTCTGATAGATCTGTCAGATCTAGGCAGGGGCCCTCTCCCCAGGCTTCCAAGATGGGGTCTAGCAACCCCATGAGGCCGCTGACATTAAGTGATGATGCAGGTGCTTCAAAGACTGATCAAAACGATGTCGAGAAAGGGTCCAAACGGCGAATGGGGTCGGGCGGCTGCCTCCCCAAAACCCTAAAAATACCGGCCATGCAGATCAAATATGAGAAGATCCGTGAGTGAATTGAGGAATGGCGAGAGAAAGCCCTAATAGGTAAGTTTGTGGGGGTGTGGCCCAAAGAACGAGATCTTGTGAACTGGATCAACACTACCTGGAAACCTAAGGGGCATTACGATTTGCAATTGGGAGCTAAAGGTTTTTTCACCATTATCTTCTTCAATGTTGCAGATCGGGATAGAATTTTGGAAGGTGGATCCTATTTCTTTTTTTCGACTGGACTGTATCTTAGACCATGGAAGAAAGGTTTAATCCAGAGACGGAGGATGTTACGGTTTCTCCGGTTTGGATCAGGCTCTTCTCCCTGCCATTTGAATACTGGGATCTCGAGATTCTTCAGGATATTGGCAACACTCTAGGCGAATTTGTTAAACTTGCAGACCAGACTAAACAACAAATATACACTGTGTATGCCCGGATATGTGTCTACATGGATCTGTTGAAGGAGCTTCCTGAGGCGATCAGTCTAAATTGGGAGGATGAGGAATGGATTCAACCTCTGGATTATGAACAGCTTCCGTTTTGTTGCCACCAGTGTCATGAATATGGCCATATGGGTAGAAATTGTACTCTGGTAAAGCCGCTCTCCTCTTCTCCCAAAAGTGGTCAGTCTGGTGAAACGGACAAGGAAGGGTTCACACAGTTTCATAACAGGAGGAGAAATAAAATGGTAGGGCAGAACAAGGTAGTCAAGGAAAATCCTGGAAAAGGAATTGAAACTTCCAACCCCTTCCAGATCCTGGAAGATCCACAGGAAGTAAGTGAGAATGGAGAGAACAAGGGTAAAGAAAAGTCAGACCATATGGAGGGCGTTATCGAGGAAGTTGAGTAACATCAGGACGGGGTTAACCAAGTGGCGCCTATGGTAGAAGATGAAGAAGAGGAAATGGAGTTAGGAGAACTTAATCTTGATGAGATCAAGAGAGAATGTGAAAAGAAAGGGAAAGTATATGTTACTCGGTAGCAACTAGAACTCCACCAGGCAGAAATCATCAGTGCTAAAGTTCCCAGACAATTAGGAATAGCCTCTGATTCGCAAAAAGGAAGTAAGAGGAAATCGCCTGAGGAAGATCTGAAAAGAGGCAGGAAGATGAACAAACAAAGGATTGCAGAGATAGGTGTGAAGTTAATCGAGTCTAGTCAGTATCCTACAGCACTGGCAACGTTCTCTGAAGTCAATAAGGTTAATCAATGAAGCTGATTTCCTGGAACATTAGAGGGTATAATCACCCCAGGAAGATTAAAACCCTGGCTAGAAAGATTAAACAGGAAAAACCAGATATCATCTTTATCCAAGAGACTAAGTGTAGTTCGCATTTTCTGGAGCAAGCTAAGTAGAAAATCTGGTGAGGAAGTGAATTTATGGCTATTGATGCATCAGGGCTTGCTGGAGGACTGGCGGTCTTCTGGTAGCCAGATTCTCTGTGTCTTTCGGATTTGTGGGCTAATTGCTTCTCCCTGAGTGCTTAGTTTATTGATCGGGTGTCTGGCTCCACTGGCAGGCTAGTAAATATATATGGTCCCAGTGCTTTCCCTCAGAAAAATGCTTTTCTTCAACACTTATCATGGCTGAGAGACCAAGCTTCTGTTGGCTCGTGGATTTTATGGGGAGATTTTAATCTGATAACGTCTCTTGAAGAAAAAAAAGGAGGCAGGAGGGTCCTGGATAAATTCCAGGAATCTTTTGGAGATTTCATATGCCAAAGCCCCTTCATTGATATTGAGACTGGAAATGGCTTGTATACCTAGAACAACAAACGAGGGGGAACTCATCTGGTTGCCTCCAAAATTGACCATTTCATGACCACAGAAGATTTGGTAAGAGATGGTGGAGAGGCCCACGTTGTTTTCCTTCTGTCGACTGGCTCTGATCATTGGCCCATTTGCCTCCAATGGGAATGGTCCAATGCTTCTCTATTCAAACCTTTTAGGTTCGAACAATTTTCGCTAGAACATAAGGATTTCAAAGATTTGGTGGGCCATTGGTGGCAGGAAATTGTTCCTCCTAGGGGGACTAGGATGTTTCAATTTCAATAGAAATTAAAGGCTCTCAAAGCCAGAATAAAATCTTGGAACAAATATGACTTTGGGCACATTTTTCAGGACAAAGTGAAGGTGGTGGCAGAACTGGAGCTTCTACACAAAAGGGGGATGGAAGAAGGATGGACTGATGAGCTCAAGGAGAATGAATATAATCTGATGATTCAATTGGAAGCCAGAGAAAAATAGGAAGAGAACTTCTAGAGGAAAAAATCTAGAAATCAGTGGCTCCAAGAAGGGGATAGGAACACAAAATTATTCCACAATGCTGTGGTCCATAACCGCCGCAAATCCAAGATTTTTAAGATCCATAAAGTTGATGGAATCCAGGCTGAGTCTCGGCAGGACATTGAAGATGAACTTGTCCACCACTTTGAAGATATTCTAAAGGAGGATCGGGTGGACCGAAGCATTGCCATTGCTAGGATTACTAGACATATCCCTAGATTGGTCACTAACAAGCATAACGAGCTTCTGAACAAACTTGTTACCCTCCAAGAGGTTGAGGAAACCATGCAACATATGGCTTTAGGGAAATCCCTTGGCCCTGATGGTTTCACAACTATTTTTTTTCCATTTCTTTTGGGATTTAATTAAACAGGAGGTTGCGGACATTGTGGAAGAATCCCTAAGAAGTGGTGGTGTCCTGAAAGCCTTCAATGCCACTTTTTTGACCTTAATTCCCAAGGAGGAGGGGGCTAAGGTACCTATCAAGTTTCGTCCGATTGCTTTATGTAATGTTATCTACAAAATTATTACGAAGGTGGTTGCTAATCACCTGAAACCTTTGCTCCCGATTCTAATTAGCCCAGAGCAATCTGGCTTTATGGAGGGCAGGCAGATCCTTGATGGTATCATCTTAGCCCATGAAACCATTCATTCCTTGAAATCTACAAAGAAGCCGGGTATGATGATCAAACTTGACATTGCAAAAGCCTATGATAAATTAAATTGAAAATGTATGCGAAGCATGTTGGAGGCCTATGGATTTGGAGTGGATTGGGTTAACTGGGTCATGAATCTGGTGACAACTCCCTTCTTTTCTATTCTGCTTAATGGTTCTCCTACCAGGATTATCCAATCATCTCGTGGCATCAGGAAAGGTGATCCCCTATCCCCTTTTCACTTCATTCTTATGGCGGAAGGGCTTGGTCGACTTATTCAGTCACTCTCTGTGGAAGGACATATCAGGGGCCTGAACCTCCATGATGGAATGTCTAAACAAACCCACCGACAATTTGTTGATGATACCATGCTAATGGGGCACCCTTCAGTCCAAGAAGCCCATGCTTTCAAAAAAGGTCTAAAACTTTTCGCTAAGGCCTTTGGGCTCGAAGTTAACTCTGATAAGTCTCGGATCTTCTTTTTCAACACTCCCAGTGTTACTCAACGCAACATCATCCGCATCCTCAATTTTTCCAAAGGCTCCCTCCCTACTAAATTCCTGGGGGCTCCGCTTTCTGAGGGCACCCTCCTCAATATTGATGTTATAACTCATGTTGGTCTTCACGATTATTTCAAGGTTTAATTTTTTTCTCATTCTTTACAGTAGTATTATCTAATTATTTCAAGTTTTGTCATATCCAATCTCCATTTTTTAATTCTTATTGATGTTAATGATTATTTTAGTATTGTTTAGTAAATGTTTAAAATTGAAATTGTAATATTAATATTAATGTTGATGTTTTATCTCATATCGATTTTGATGATTATTTTTTAGAAATGTTATAATTCATATCAATGGTGATGTGAATTATAACATTTTCATATTGATATTAATGTTTTTTTTTTAAATTAGTAAATGTTTAAAATTGAAAATTATCATTCAAATTTGGTCTAGATGATTATATGATTTCTTTTCTCATTCTTTAGGGTGGTGTTGTCATAACTTATATACAATCTCTTTCCTTTTTAATTCATATCGATGTTAATGACTATTTCAATAATTAATTTTCCATTCCATGGAAATGTTTTAATTCATATTAATGTTGATGTTATAACTCATATAGCATGATGATTGTTTCAAATTTTTTTCTTCTAATTTTCATAAGTTATATACAATGTCATCCATTTTTTAATTCATAATGATCTCAATGATTAATTCAATATTTTTTCTCTCTTTATTTGAAATGTTATAATTGATGTCAATGTTGACATTATAAATCATATTGATGTGATGATTATATCAAGATTTTTTTCGTTAAAATTAAGATGATCATATTAATATTGATGTTATAACTCATATTGGTATTCATGATTATTTCAAGGTTTCTCATTCCTTAAGGTGGTATTGGCATAATTTATATATAATCTCCATTTTTTAATTCATATCAATATGGTATCAATATTCATTTTTTCTCATTTCTTAGAATGGTTATAATTTATATCAATGTTGATGTTTTACCTCATATTGATGTTGATGATTATTTCAAGATATTTTTTTCTCATTCCTTTTAGTGGTGTTGTCATACACAATCTCTTTCATTTTTGATGTATATTGGTATTTTTCCTCGTTCTTTATGGTGCTATTGTGATTCAAAGTTTATATTGATATTGATGATTATTGTGTAGTATATATTCAATACTTCATTGGGTGAGATATGTCCCGATGTCAGAAGTCAAGGGACATGTGCTTTCATCTATATGGTGAGGCCCCCCTTGCACATCCCTCGTTGGATGTTAGACTGACAAAAGAGATATCAATGATCTCAACAAACCAATACTAAATTAAATAACATATACATTTTAGTTTTCTATCATTATATATAAAATATATAATAATAGAAAATATTAAATTCCATAATACCATTATAAAACTAATAATGTACACTCTATTTAAAACAAGTATCATTTTACAATAAAAATATTAGACTATCTACATACACTTAATACATTACTATGTAATGTACATTGTGTAAAAGTCATACCACTCTAATATATTTATTGTATAGTAATAGTTGTTTTAAATAAAGTGTACATTATTAGTTTTATAACAGTGTTATAAAATTTAAAATGTTATATTATTATATATTTAATACATAATAATACACTTTATAATAAGATATAAACTTACTATCTTTGTTTTTGTTTCAGATGGAACAGTCTAAGTCAAATGTTACAGCTGGAATTAGACATTTGATTGATGAACCACGACTTAGAAGACATTTTCAAATTCATGTTATTCATCTTCGTTGTGGAAGCCTATCTAACCCTGCATTGAAGGAAGAAATTGCCAAAAAATTCAATGTTGTCAATCACCAAACAATTTTTGTTTTTGGTTTTCGTACATATGGTCATAGATCTTCTGGTTTTGGCGTGGTCTATGACAAGTTGGAGGATTCCCTCAAATATGATCCAACTCATAGATTGGTTAAAAATGGCCTACATGGTGTTGTCAACAAAAGCCTAAAAGATAGTAAACATAGGTGCAAGAAAATTAGGGGTGTGAAAAATAGGAAGAAATAGATGTAATTTCTATCCGATGACCAACATATGTTTTTTTGGTTCTCCTTGACATTCATATATTATAATTTATTGTTATATATATTTTTGAAATACACTTAAATGTCTATTTTGTTATATACAATCACTAGCAAAAATGTTCACGGTTTCATATTGATGTTAATGATTATTTCAATATTGTTTGGTAAATGTTTAAAATTCAAACTATCATATTAATGTTGATGTTTTCTTGAAAAGTTATAATTCAGATCAATGTTGACATGAATTATAACATTTCTAATCTTATAATTCTTATTAATATTAATGATTTTTTTAATTTAGTAAATGTTTATAATTGAAATTACCATCTCAATGTTGATGTTATAACGCATATTTGTGTGATAATTATTTCAAGAATTTTGTATCGTTAAATTATGAAATTCTCATATTAATGTTAACGCCAATATTGATGATTATTTCAATGTGTTTTTTTTCCCATTCCTTGTTTTGGTATTATCATTACTTATATTCAATGTCATTCATTTTTTAATTCATTGATGTTAATGATTATTTCAATATTTTTCCCCTCTTCTTTAGAAATGTTATAATCCATGTCAATGCTGATGTTATAATGCATATTAATGTGTTAATTATGTCAAGTTATTTTTTCATTAAATTTGAATTTATCATATTAATATTGATGCTATAATCATATTGGTCTTGATGATTATTTCAATGTGATTTTTTTTCTCATTCTTTATTATGGTATTGTCATAAACTTATATACAATTTCCTTCATTTTTGTAATTCATATTGATGGTAATGGTCATTTCAATATTTTTTGCTCATTCCCTATAAGTGTTATAATTCATGTCAATATTGATGTTTTAACTAGTATTGATGATGATGATTAATACAAGAATTTATTGTATAATCATACTATTCTATTATATTTATTGTATAGTAATAGTTGTTTTAAACAGAGTGTAAATTATTAGTTTTTTTTAATGATATTATGGAATTTAAGATTTGTGTTATTATATTTTTTATACATAATAATACACAAACTGTAAAATAAGGTAACAACTTATATTCCTCATTTTTGTTTTAGATAACAACACACTATATTGGTAAAAAGTGGCTTAAATGGATTCGTCAACAAAATTCTATCGGATAGTAAACATAGGCGCAATAAATTTAGGGGCGTGAAAAATAGGAAGAAATAGATGTAATTTCTATTTAATGACAAACATATGTTTTTTTGTTGTCTCCTTGACATTCGTATATTAGATTCTATTTTTATATGTACTTATGAAATACACCTCTGAATATTATGCTATGTACAATCATTAGTTTGATATACAAATTAATATACTCATTTTCCCTGAATTTTGTTCAAGGTTCTTTAAGTGGTTCCCCCACCTTGTTCCTAAAAGAGCGTATCTCATAAGACAATGGCAGTAACACAGGTATGCCATGTGTGTCATATTACATTAATGTGAAGACTCATTATTTCTCATAAGTACTTTTGTATAACTTATTTTCCAATTGTAGGAGGATGCAACTTATAGGGTGGTGAAAGGTGATGAAGGTCATAACTACTTCTATTGTTTGGCCCCCAAATGTAATGGTCTACGCCGCAGTAGGTGTCACGATTTTAACAACCATAGGATAAAGGTCCATTCATGGGATCCAATAACATTACGTGTTGGTGCACCACCGGGACCGAACTATAGGGTTAGGTCAGAATCATTTCTAAAAAAATAAAGAGATCTAAAAAATTACAATATAGAATACCAAGTGAAGAAGAAGAGAGATAGAACAAAGAATGTTGCAATCCGAGCTGAGATTAGAAAGGAGGTACAAATAATTCTATAACAATATATTTTTATGTTTTCACTACCTCGTTCATGAGATAATCTATATGTGTTTTTTACAAGCAGGGTGTGAAATATATGCAAGAGCTAAGTATTGAAGCCTTGGATCGGATAAAAGAACGTGTTTCTATTTTTGATGCTCAATCGATGGATTTAAGAGAGAAGATCAAGAATGATTTACGTAAAAAGATAATAAAAGAGAAGAATTGGAATATGCTCTGTGCAATGTTCAACGAGTCCCCTCCGGTAAGATTGTAGTCATTGTCCTTCACACTTTTTTTAAGCACGGATAATTGATATATCATTTATTGTTCAAGGAATTAACATTATTTTTACATGTTTTCCTTATAACAAAGGAATGAAGAAGAATTTACCCAATGAAGGAAAAAAGTTGTATCCTCTAGTGAGGGGATTGAGAGGGTGATAAATTCCATTAGTGTGGAGGGAACATCCTTGATGAATTCAAATGAAAAAATCATAGCCACATTTTTAGATAATTTTTCAGAAATGGGGGCACATAACAATAGTGGAGGAGAAGAAATGAGGGGTTCTGAACCATTTGTTGATGAAGTACATAGTCCCGTCCACGAGGAGTCAATCCATGTTGTTGATCAAATGGGATCCTCTGGAAAAGATACTAGTTTTTCTATAGAGAATGCAGTAGAGGACATGTCTCATTCATGTGGTGGGGATTCTTCGATTCTTGTGTATGATAAGACACCAACTAACTCTACCAATGAACACATGGTTCAATTTGAACCTCTAGTTGGGATGCCTTTCCAGCTCTCTTCTGTGCGGAGTTCTATGCCAGTATTTGATATGACACTAGAGGATGTTCATGTAGTATTTGATATGACAGAAGGGGAAATAACCCCAAAAGATGTTCTCGCAGATAATACCATGGGCATAGAACTCATAGAAGAAGTAACAACTGTTGTGAACAAAAGCACAATGATTGAAGGAGTTGATTTTCATCCTTCCATTGACACAGATCCAACATGTCATCAAAAGGGGTGCAAAAGGACATTTCTTACTCCAGAGGAAGCAAAAAAATGAGGATCAAAATACTTACACCCTTCTTTCTACTCACAATCTATTGCACGCACAAAGAATCCATGCACTTGTGCCATCAACAAAAAATGATCTTATTGCACATGCCTAGAAACTACACACTTTTTTATGAACAAAAGCTAATGTTCAAGGCGTTCAATGTGACATTGAAATTTTGTACAAAATGTAATGTCCAATATAATATTGACATTTTGAGAAGGACAAAACTATCGTATTATTGTATATTACATGGATTTTACTTAACAATTTCAAAATATTAGCGGTGTGACTTTTTCAAATCATTACCTTACAAGCGTTGCTCATTTAACTTTTGTTTTGTTATGGTTGAACCTTGCATTTATTTTTATTGTTTCATTAGTTTTAAACATAGCATTTATCAATACAGTCTAAGATTTCTTTTAAATATTGTAAGTACATCAATTTTAGATATCAATTCCAAATTAATTGCATTAGTTGTTTTAATTCAAGCTTTAAGGTGACATTATTTTTAAGAGTCATGAAAAAACAAGGTTACATTAAAATATATAACTTATACCCTTATGTTGTAATGCCATTTTAGGAGGGTAACCAATTTCACCATATTGTTGTGTGTTTGGCATGTGCATTGAGCATGGTTAAAGAACATCCAGAACAAAGTTCATGGAAAAGAAAAGCAAGCACAAATTTATCATTCTCTTGGATAAATTATTCACTCTTGCCATGATGATGAATCTGTGCAAGAAGCAGTTAAAAGGATGCTCGAAAAATTCCAAGATCAAAAGAAATTTATAAAATATTTCCAGAACACTTGGTTAGCAAATAATAAAATCTGTAAGTGATTTGTAGTCTCCATGTATGTATATATTCTATGATGGCCTGCATTTAGTTAATTTTTTTATGGTTGACATTTATTTTTTATTTCTTTAGATACGTGGGCAAAGGATTATCGCAAATTTCCTCATTTGAACCAAGAGACCAACAATGCCATATAATCTTACCACAGGTACATAAAGAGGAGGTTCATAAATTAGGAAAGCAATGCATGTAATCATCGAGTTGATTGGCTCATCTATTTATTGTTGATGAAAGTCAAACTATATTACATTCATAATCAACGATTGAAAGAAGCTGAAGTTATAAGGCCCATAAAATTTGAGAAACAATTAATTCTATCGAAGTCCAGAGCATCTCAAATACCAGATGAAGATTGTCTGCATTACCAAAATAAAATAGATCATTTTCTCGTTCGTAGCCAAAACAAGGATACCTTTGATACATGGTATCATGTCATATATATAGGGTCCGAGTTTAATTTCTGTAGCTGCGATTGGGCACTGAATGGAAATATCTGTAAACATATCTTAAAAGTTGAGATGTTGGTAAGCAAAGATGTTGAAGGGATTGAAGTATTACCAAATGTTTCAAATCCAATTCTTGAGTCACCTAGATCATTAGTTGACTTAAATGATACTATTCCATTGAACCCTTCATCGGATCTCCAGAGCCAAAAAACCTTCTAAAGATATAACACTTTCTTCATGCGTCCACTCTTATAATGATTTAGAGAATTTGTCAGATTTGGTTCATTTTTCCACTACAGGGTTGGACCATTTAATGTCCGAGGATAACGAATTTGAAGTTATTGTGTTAGAAAATAAACAATATGGGAGGGATGTATTAGATAACCCAGGCACAAGTTTGGAGCGAGCACGTGCACTTAGCAATGGCCTTAAGAGCTTATTCAACACTTTGAGCCAAGAGTTCAAAACAGAGTTTATAAATATTGTATCTCCATCTAAGATCAATACAAAGAGGCAACATAGTTTTTTGAGCCCAGTTACTAAAAAGAAAAGATGCATTAGTGAGTCACATTCAATCAAGGATATGCAACAATTCCAAAGGGTTGGACGAGTTCGTGCAAAAAAGAAAACCGTGGACAAGATAACAAATTTTTCTAGGAAAGAACAAATCAATGTGCATGGAACCGTAGGTCCAATCAAACATCATGCGCCATGTAATACAGGTATTTCAATTTGATATTTTAATTTATTTTACGTGAGATTGCAAGTTATATTATCGACCCCATTATGAAATGTTCATGACATACATTATATTGTTGACTTGAATGTAACAATAATAGTATTTTATTCATTGTTTTCATAGTCGAGAAGTCCACATTTCACATGGGACCTCTTGATGTTCGACATTGTCGACTTCGATTATTTTCTGACGATATTGTTCAAGATAACACAGGTATTTATATTAGAAATATTGTAAACGCATGCGAGTTATAGAATTAATTGTTGTTTATGTAACATGTTATAGAACCAAAACATTGCTAAAGGTTATTAAATGGTGTATACTGTTACTTCAAGGAAATGATCTAGTGAAAGAGGTGGACGTAAACATGCCAGCAAGACCATTGATTCCGGATTTGAACTTATGAGGTATGTTGAATTGTGGATTAAGTTATAAAGTTCAAATAATTTAGTCTCGTTAATGAGTTATTTTAATTTACAATAGCTCGTATATTTTTATAGTTTGTCAATGCTGTATTACTTTTAGGAAAAATTTAAAGTACGTATTTCACTTCTAATGTCATTGTGTAATTGCTTGTTAAATCATAGTTAAATTGGAAAAGATAAACTTTTCTAGTTATGGATTTTGTCTTTGATTTCATTTATTTGTTGCTTGTGATAGGGTTGTATTAGTTGCTATGTTAGCTTGGATGCCCACTTCCAAAAGAGACACAATTGAAGACTTCGATATGAGAGAGAAGAAATCTTGTGTTCACTTTATTGATGTGAAAAAATATGTTTTTCATTGCTCAAACTTATTTTGAATCTATTATCACTTATATTGTACAAAACATTTCTATAAATAATGATCAACAACTCGAGTTTTGATATATTTCAATGTTTAGACATTTATATTTTTTTCATATTTGAGATGTTTTGTCATTTACCCATTAGAAACAAAGTAAATAAAACAACCATACTAAAATCAATAATTGGTAAATATATGAATCAATAAATTTTTATTTATAGTTATTGATATTGATCTATTTTAAGATGATTTTATAAGTTCCAACATTTTAAGTTAGTCATTGATGTTATTTATTTTAAGATTAATGTATAAATTACAAAATTGTTGGTGGAACCATGAGCATTGTTGGTGGAACCATGAGCTCTAGTTATGGAACCATGAGCATTGTTGGTGGAACCATGAGTGTTGTTGGTGGAACCATGAGCTCTAGTTATGGAACCATGAGCATTGTTGGTGGAACCATGAGCATTGTTGGTGGAACCATGAGCGTTGCTGGAACGATGAGCTCTAGTTATGGAACCATGAGCATTGTTGGTGGAACCATGAGCATTGTTGGTGGAACCATGAGCGTTGTTCGTGGAACCATGAGCTCTAGTTATGGAGCCATGAGCTCTAGTTATGGAACCATGAGCATTGTTGGTGGAACCATGAGCGTTGTTGGTGGAACCATGAGCTCTAGTTATGGAACCATGAGCGTTGTTGGTGGAACCATGAGCGTTGCTGGTGGAACCATGAGCATTGTTGGTGGAACCATGAGCTCTATTTATGGACCCGTGATCATTATTGGTGGAACCATGAGCATTGTTGGTGGAACCATGAGCTCAAAAACTCATATTTGATGGGTTTTTTCCTTTCTTGCATCCCATTATACCACTTATTCTCTCCATCCAAACTCACTTATATATTTTTTTGGGGTCATTAAAACTGAATGAAAAAGACACCTTTATCGACCACTCTTTTTATCTCTTTTTTGGTTTTGTAAAAATGTTACGAAAAAAACACTTTCGAGCACACTTTTACCTCTTTTTCAGGCTTGTAAAACTTTTACGAAAAATATAATATGAAGCATACTTTTATCTATAGATTCAGGCATAAAAAGTTAATAAGAAGGGGGTTAAGTTTTGAGGCATTAATTGTCAAGTTAATTAATTCATGCCAAAAGGCATGTAAAAGTGTAATATGCCAAAAAAAGTAAAGGAGGGCACATTAGTAAGCTAGATGACCATATTCAATGTATCTTGAAGACTCATGCATGTTATAAAAGAAGGTGAGTGAAAAGGGATCTACATCAATGAACATCAAAAGAGACAAGGTGAGTAACAGGTATACTCCTATCCTCTCTTTCTATGTTGTATGCTATAAGGGTTGGATCTAGAATGAAAATCATATAGGTCTATCACCGATCTATCTTGGATCAAGGGAAAGAGATCCAAGGGAGACCCATTCTATCTGCAGAAGGGAAATCTGCAAACACCTTCCTTCCCCCCTTTGGTTTCTGAGTCCCACTCTCTTGCACATCCTTGTATCCTCCCTCGTGCTACTAAAAAAACAAACCATATTACTTTGTTTTCCATGGGCCTCCCTCTATTGATTTCAACACTTATATTCTAGAATACAAGCTTAGAGGAATTATGTACCTTGGCCCCATAACCATCAATGGTGGGTTACCTTGGACCAACTAAGGGACACCTCATTTCTCCTTGGTCTGGTTCGTTCTCACATACATGAATCTAACTCATTATTGCACCATTGAGAATCATATAGTGTGGTGGTTCCCTTATCTTAGCTTGGTCAAAGACTCCATCTCTTGAGTCTATTATGGAATCCCTTCAGTTCATAACTTCCTATGGTGTATGAGTTGCATTGGCGACAATGACCCAAAATTAGTTGCAATTACCTAGACCTATTTAGCTTAGCCTTTCAAACATTTTGATTTACATGTGAAGAGTTTTTCATACTATCACTCCATCAAGATCTTGGGCCACTCTAGTTTTGAATAGGGCTTTAGTTGCTATGCTTTTTCATCCTATCAAGATGTTATTGTTCCTACTCCTGTAGTCCATATTAGCAGCTATGGGTTGAACCATATTTATATACTTGGATTGTGTCCTTCTTTGACTCCCATGATGTATTATACCCACAAATTATTCATGTATACTAATCATCAAACCCGTCTTGGCATTGATTCCATGTTGTATTGAGACAATGCCCTGAGCATAGGGATGGCCACCTCATTTATATTTGAGAATGTATACACTTGATCCCTCTGGTTGGTTTGTTTGCATGTATCTCCTTTGCATCCTCCTCGGGGGGTGGGACTCTTTCTATTTACTTGCACATGTTCATTTTCTTGGTGCTCATGGTTCCCTATGGATTGATAGAGGAAAAACCTATGATTTATTTCAGCCATACGATGATCTCTGAACCTCATACATCATGAGGCAATTGTTAACAACCTAATTTTGTTCACCTACCTTGTCATGAGTCTCATTGTCATCGTACATCATTCCTTATAGTATTAGTCACATTTCCATCACTTCCATCTTCATATGACGTCAACAATGTGACGAAAAGATGGAGAAAAGTCAAAGTTTGACCCTAACTAACACGCCATGGGTTTTCCCTAAAATTGTGTGATGATGCTTCACACTAGAAGCCTCAAAAACCACGATGGGGTCCCAAGATAATTATTGTTGCCTCCCAAAAATTTGTAGTGGTTGAAAGTGGACAAACCCTAACCATCATGGTTGAAAATAAATGTTGATTTGATCTCCAAAACCTAGCCTTCCCATTAAATCATCAATGAAAAGGAGAGTATTCACATTGAAGCTAGATCTTAATATTGTCTACATTATTTCATATAAATACAACCCTCAAGGTCACCCTTCCATATCCATATGGGCACTAAGGTTATGTTGCCAAAATTCCAATTATGTATTGAACAACTTTATGTTTTTAGTAAACCTAAAAAAGGAAAGACCATTAAATTTCCAAATCATCCTACTAAGACTTCAATAGATTTACATGGAAAACCACCAAAATTAAAAAAAGAAAAAGATATAAGCAATATTGACTTTGATCTCTTTTCCTTTTTAAGCATTTAGGTGGCACCCGTTAATGAAAAACTTACCAAAAAAATCGAAGCAAACTAAGTGTAAGCCTAAGAAGGCTTATAAGAACGTCCCTATTCTTGAAATTCCCGCATTAACAAAATATACACCCTACCTTAATAATATGTAATTATATGTTTGTTTTATATTTATATGTATTGCAACCTTGACTTTAAAAACCATAAACGAAGAAAACAATGTAGAAATAGAAAACATGAATATAGAGGCACTTACAATGACTAGATAACAATTTATCTTGGCACAATGAAGGTAGTACAACCAAGTCCATAATTTTCATATTAAATATATTATTTTTTATTTATATAACGCCATTATTCCATTATCAAAATCCAAGTTCAAGCAATGTCTATCATTTTTAGTCATTTCAAATGAAACAAACAATCACTTTGATGAATCAAATTGTGCTCCAAGTACATTATATATGTTCCCAAACACATACCAGCATTGATGAGTCAAATTTACTTTAAAAAAAAACACAAAATATTGAATGAAAGGGAATAAACAACTTCATTAACCTTGTTTATATATTATACGTGAAAAACTCTATAATGCATAAACTTTTGAGTTTATCTTTGATAAATATACACCATTTCAATATCTAGAAGGCCACCAATAAAGAGAATGGCAAATTATGACAATTTTTTTTTCTTGTATTAGATTTCACTTCTATTCATGTGAAAGAGATTCTTTTTATTTCTAAATGTTTTCTTAGGCATGATTAAATTTATTCTAATTTTTTAATCTCATGTTTAATTATTTGTGGTTATTATTGGAGATTCTTTTAGATCCACAACACCATCTTTGTATGAGATGGGGTGAAATGGGCCTTCAAGTCATGACAAGATTAACATGTTCCATTTTTGTATGAGATTGGGTTAAATGAGTCTTAAGTTTTGACATAATTAAAATGGTTTTAGAGATTTCATAAAAATAATGATTTAAATATCTTAATTCAAATTTCATTATTTAATTAGTTAATTATTGTTAGTTTATTTAGTTAAGATGTGGGTTTTTGTTTACAATTTAAATGATATTTTAACAAACAAACAAAAAAGTTTGGCCATCTAATTATTTTATCCTATAAGTGGTGTATAAAGTAGAAAAAAAACTATATAAATTACCTATGAAATAATTTTAAAATTTAATTATGATTATTGATAAGGTATAAATAATATATCTCAATTATTTTATCCTATAAGTGGTGTATAAAGTAGAAAAAAAACTATATAAATTACCTATGAAATAATTTTAAAATTTAATTATGATTATTGATAAGGTATAAATAATATATCTCAATGATCTTCAATGTAGTTATGATATTATGTGATATAAATTAATATATTTAATTTAAAGAAATTAATACTAACCGAACACCTAATAATATTAATCAATTAACTAAACTAATCTCATAAATTAAAAATCATAAACTATATAAAATAGAAAAATATTAAAACATTATTATATTATAATCTAAAATAAATATTATATATTAAAAAATAATGTATATAATAAAAAATTTAAATTTTTATAATTTTATAATTGAAAATAGGTAACATATAAATATTAAATCTTCATGATAATCATTAAGAGTCTACAATAGCACCTAGTAACCATAAATGGATTTAGTAACGCCTTTCAGTGAGCCAGCTTATGAACAATGGAAGATTCCTTCATCTCGTCAAAGGATTCCATCAAACACTTCAGTCTTCGACAACATCTTCGAATCCACATAACCATTTTGAACCTTTACTGGTATCACAACCGTACTGTCACATAACTGACTTGTTACCATACTGTTTCGACGAATTAAGAAATTTTTAAAACTCTAAATCATAAACATTGTAAAAGAGAAAAGAACTCAATTACATCTTATTTCTAATTTTATTAAGATAAATAAACCAAGGCATAACTTCCTAAATATAATCCCCATACATAAATACCTATGATAACATTTTTTTTTATAATGTATATATATATATATATATATAAATATAAAAGGTCATCTCCCAAATATACATATACATTAAAGCCACCTCATCTTTATTTAAAGGGTCATCTCCCCAATATACATATACAGTAAAGCCAAAAGTTAAACTTGTTTCAAAACATTTAAGTATATAAAAATATTCAAACATTCTTATTTTACCGAAAAGTAGGTATTATGCACCTCACGAATTATAATTACTGAATGAACGAGAGAATTAAGAAATTACATTGCTAATAACAATGTTTGGATTAAAAAAATTGATCATATGTTGAGCGTTTCATACTCGTGGTCCTTTTACCTAGGCAACATATCTCATAAATCTGCGTCCAATATATCCTGAAGTAATTTTTTGCCTATCAAACGTAGGTTTTGTCCTTTTCACAAATTCCAGAGGATTCCCCACCTTTCCCATTGAAAATGGTATCCGCACAGGCAAATAAAAGACACGATTTCCCCACGATGCCTTTGATTTTGATTTTAACATGTCTATATTCTGCACACAGATTTAATCTATTGCTTCAAACAATATCATCAACGAGTAAAGAAATTATCATTAAACACCATTATTTGAAAACTACAGATGGATGGTTTATTTAAAGAAAAAAAACCTGTAGTCCAGCGGACAATCTCGTGTTTATCGCACATAATGCTGTGAATTTTAACTTCTTCAGCTGTTTAGTAAAAACAACGTCCTTTGGCAGCTTGAATATCTTTTCATAAGCATTTTCCAAACGAAGTTGTTCCCCAACTGCAGCGCTTCCAAATAGCAAGTCAGTGGAAACTGAATTTTTTTAGATGAAGACTAAAAGATCTGAATTGGATTGGAATAGAATCTAAACTAATGACTCACAGGATTTTTGTTTTTAAGAATATAATTAGCGAGGGGCATGGAATGAATGTAGTCATACATAATTTCGTTATAATTGATAAACTATACTACGAAGGCAAACTTCTGCCATCGCCCTGCATTACTAATTCGAACTGAACTTGTGTTTTTGAAATAGCTTTGGAGGCAAACTTTGAATTTTGAATTTACCATTCCATTTAACATCGCATTTACCATTTGCACTTATTTGCCAACTCAGCCGCTCCTCGTGATTTGATGGCAAATCTGTCAGATCACTGCAACAAAATCTAGTAGAGTTCAGGTCGGTACGAGTAGTGAATAGTGACAAGCTCGAGTAGGATTAAACATGAAATTTTTCGTTGACGGAGCCGATAACATTCCATGGATGCCCATATCTTATGCATGCCATATTACACGGAGGGGTAGATGGCCATGACCCTGATATCTTATGATGGATGCGAGATGGCCATCATACCAGACATGGAAGCCTTAAATGAAAGTATGAAAGTATGTTACATGTGTCATCCTCTTTTCCATCATAATTAATGACTTCCAACATCTGGGATTTTAAAAATGGAATTGTTAAATATATAACTAGCAACAACCACATTTTTAAATGTGGTTGATATTCGCCAATCGGCATATATAAATATATATAAAATATTTTGATTTAAAATTAGTTTGTAATGTTTTTAATTTTTTTAGAAATTTAAAATAATAAAAATTCTTTTATTTTTAAAATATTTTAAATAACTCCCACCAGGTGTAGACCATTTGGAAACAGGGTGCATTGTTAAGGCAGTCCTAGTGACATCACGGGTTCAAACCTTGATCAAGCCCTGCATGTTGTTTGTGAGGGAGCGTTGCTATGCCTAAGGATATAGTGGTAGTGGAACAGAATCGACCCCGTGTCATGCGAGTATGACTCAAGTTGCCAATTCCCTTGGTTACCAAAAAAAAAAAAAAAAAATTAATAACTACTACATATATAAATGATATGAAATTTTTATTGAAAATGATGGTGTAATACCTCATTTTGACCCTTAGGATATATTAGCTTTTAATGTAAATATTGTATACATGTGATGTATGTTTTCATAGCGTGGAGAAAGGCCAAGGCCCCGCTAGTGGAAGCTTGAATTTTATTTAAAGACAAGTATTAGACATTACGTTATCCATGTGTTATTTAGCCATGGAACATTGTAAACATGATGTAAATAAACATCATGCAATAAAATACCAAAACTGGCTATGGAGGCAACGAATGAGAAAGGGCCATGTGTATCCACTAGGGAGTGGTGAGGGGGCTATGGGATTGAACCATAGGCTTCCATATGTCACCTTGAGAACCCATTTGACTTTCCTTGCTGACATTTAATTTTGTTGTAAGGAAGTGGTTGAGGAATTCAGTCCATGGCTTCAATGGAGCATGGGCAGCCCAGAAATCCGTATGGCAGAGTATGGGCTCTGTTTTCTTGTGCCACAAGTCACTCTACCTCAAGGGAGTTGTTTCTTCCTCATTCCCATTCCAGTGTGGAAGGACCTAATATCAATTTTGATCCAAAAACGAATTTCCAGCAGTGAGAAAAACTAGAAATCGCAACTGTAAAAGAACCCATGTTTTAAAGAGCCATAAATGCCCAGATTTGGTATTTGACAGTGGAATCCAATGGGGGATCCATAGATATGAACCTTGAGGCGAATTTGGGAGCATTAGCTACCCCGAAATCCATTGGAAAACTCAGTTTTGATTGTGCAGAAAACCAGTGACGGGATTGAGTTATTCGTTGACAGAATGGTGAGAAATCCAAGTGTGGATGTTCGAACAGAGGATTGGATTGCTTGAATTTAGCTTGAGATGTCTGTAGCTCTGTGGTTGAGCTCATTGACTTAGCATCCTCCTCATTTTTCTTTTGTATGCTTGATAAACCCAACTGTGTGTTGGCTTAGCATAGCTGTTGAGTGAAACCATGGTTGTGAGTGAGCCCATCTAGTTCCTCCTTAGTGGATACACAACCCAGCTCGGGGGTGATCTCTCAGCTGAAAGAATACAGGCTGGACAAAGATCTATGGTTGGGTGGAACGTTGCTCTCACATAGTTAGTCATTTGGACAGCTTCATATTCCAGATAAGTGTTCTATGTGATTTAAATTATATGCATTATGTTTCTTGCAATGAGTTAATTCAGAATGATAATTGTTCATGTTAATGGAATTGATATGAAGTATATGCATAGCATGAGTATGAGATTGAATTCTCTGCATAATGAACCATTATATGCCTTTGTTAGATATGATGATGCATTACTGTTTGTATGCTTGCAAATATGTTTATTTTCGCTGTGTTTATATTGAGTATGTGCCTGCACATAGAAGATTTTATTTAGTTATGAATTTATGAGTAATGTATGGGGCTGAGATTGTCAAATAAGCCTGGTAGATTGGTCACGTTTCCTTCCTTGCATTGGATTGATTGAAATGGACGTGACAGAGTGGTATCAGAGCCCAATTTGCACCACTGGGGCTGCTTGGGCCAAACCTTAAGTTACATGCAAGTAACATAATGGTTTTAACGCAGTATTGGTGAAGTTGGAACGGAATTTTTGATTAAAAAAATGACAGGGTTAGAGTTCTCAAGTGTGGGAGAGGATCACACCATTGCATAGAACTCTCCAACATATTTCCAACGGTACCAAACTCGCCTTATTTGGCCAAGGGACGAGGGAGTTATGAACCCCGGAAGTTACAGGAAACATAGGTGTTTTCGCAGTTTCGGGTTTCGAGAACGTGAATTTTCAAAATTTGCATTTGGATTCCCGAAATCCCGTACCTGCAATTTTTTTTTATTTTTTTATTTTTCCTGCTTTCGGGATGTCGGGTTTTGGGTTGCGGGAACACAAAGTTTTGAACTTGCACGTTCCGATTTCCGCAATCCCAAACCCTCAATTTCGGGTTTCGGGTTGCGGGTTGAGGGATGGTTACATCCTCGTGACCGCAACTTGACCCCCCGGACCCGCAATTTCGGGTTTCGGGTTGCAGGTTGCGGGATGGTTACATCCCTGTGACCGCAACTTGACCCCCCCTGAACCCGCAATGTCGGGTTGTGGCCTGTGTGTGGCGAAAAAAAAAGAAAAAAAGAAAAAAAATATAGAACCCGAAAATTGATTTTTGGATAACAGGAGAATGCAAGGTCATAATTTGATGAGTTCAGTGGCATTTTGAGGCCATTGACGGAGGCCATGAATGAACTAGTGAAGATCCTGAGCCCATTACGCTCCGATTTGGCACAAAATTGGAATTAATGGATTTTACAAATCGGTGTCCCGACGCTTGACAGAAGGTCGGATTGGGCCGAAATTGATATGGGGCAGTCATGGAGTAGGCACGGTGTTAAGTTTGGAGTTTTGGAGCCAAACTCCAAAGGATGTGGAGTCGGGGTGTGCAGAAAGACCAAAAAGCACTATTCCGGTCCACGTTTTTTGGATTTTGAAAAGCTTGCAGTGGTGGAAAGTGACCCTATAATTTGGAATCAAGAAATTTACTGAACTCGACATTTCATATTCTCATTAAACCAGACATATTTCGTTAGACAAATATTTCCCATAAATGCACCATTTGGGAAATAGCCATTTTTGACCCAAAATTTGAAATTTTGGAAAAATGTGAAAAGTGGAAAGTAGTCAAACCCATAATTTTATAGAAGATGAATGGAACATCGGAACAAAGATCCACGAGTTGCTGAGTGTTCCTTGCTATATGGACTAACTTATCCTGGTAGAAAATCTTTTCTGAATCCTTATGGAATTGCTTCCACGGGTGGCTGAAGTTGGCATTCCGGACCAAAATATAACTGTGTAAAAATGTGCAGAATTATTGGTAAAAGTTGTCATTTTTTAAGTAATGCGATTTTCACATCCGAAGTCAGAATGGAGCATGTAGATAGGCATTGGAAAGCTTGTCTAACAGGGGACAATGGTGCATAGTCAGAATTTGAATGGGGTGATCATACACCATATATAATTGGAGCAGAAAAGTGCCAGTGGCTGTTTGGCAAAATTGTTGTCAATATGGGCAAATTCTAGAATTCCATGCCTGGAAGTAGCATACCATGAAATCGAACCAGCTACGATGTGGAAGAGTAAGTTCATGCAAAGATGAGGGATTGGAAAGGGAGAATTCCTTAACCCCTGTCTTGCTAACTGCATTTATATTTTATAAGCTTTATGTGCATAAAATTATGGCATGAGAATGCTGAAAATGCAAAAGATTTGATGAGTGGCATGAATATGCATTGATCGACATATTAATAAATATTGCATAATGCATGAGTATATGTTTTGCATGCATATGACATTACATATTGGTAAAAGTAGTGAGATTTTACATATGCAATGAACCACTAATGGTAAATATTGTGGTTGATAATCACTATTGGTGTTGGTTTTGGTTGTAGGACCAAAGACAATAGAAGCATGGCTAAAGATGTTGATGATATTGTTGCATGAAACCAACAACCTTATGAAGAAAAGGTTAGGGCAGCAAATCCATAATCAAGAGGTTGGTGGGAGAATACTGCAATCTGCTGTAAGAAACCAACAAATCAGGTAACATCAAAGGTGTAAATGGGAGCCATGCAGGTAATGGTTACTTATGATGATTGCATAAGTGTTGAAGGGGATTGGGTGAGAATCCATTGAACCATATTCGATAATCATAAAATGGTATGCATTTAGAGTTGAAATACATTCATGTGAACGCCATACTACCATAGTGTGGTGGAGCATGAAGTGGTGAAGGAAAGAGGCCTCATACCATGTGGATGTTTAGAAATTTAGATTGCATTCATATAAAATACATCATGCCATGTGTATGATGGTTATGAGCTTAATAACCAAAGTAAGTGAGGACTGGTGGTCCTAATTATGGTAATGCATGTTATATAAAATAGTCATGATTAAGTCATAATATGCTTGAATGCATAGTACTCATGAAACAATGCAAGGTGACATTGAATGGATGTGCATTAAGAGATTTTATAAATCTTGTAGTTAAGCATTGAGTGAATGCATATGAAAAGCTTGAGTACATGTTGTAAATGTGCATGCATAAGTGTGGATGCACATGTTGTGATGCATTGCATGAATGCATGGGGATAGTGTGTGTGTTATTACAAACTAA
The DNA here is from genome assembly GCA_027924585.1 of Larix kaempferi. Taxonomy (NCBI): domain Eukaryota; kingdom Viridiplantae; phylum Streptophyta; class Pinopsida; order Pinales; family Pinaceae; genus Larix; species Larix kaempferi. Next base: position 7,714,565 of record BSBM01000592.1, on the reverse strand, counting down.
ATAATGGATGAGATGATGAATGGATGATAATTCTAGGATAATTTCATGGGATATTATGAATGTAGAATAGTAAGAGCATGAAGAAGGTAGTCATGATCGATGGACTGTCGGAATACTTTGTGGAAGGGAAGAGTTGTATAAATGATATGACTGTGAAATAATGAGTATCCCAAAGTTTCATTTAAATTGCATAAATGATGTGAATCTACCTTGCAATTTCAGTATGATAATGATTTACGTGAAATAAATGAGTTTGGTGATATTGATATGTTAACAACTAGAAGTGTTTGAATTATGGAATGTTACAATTTTGGAAATGCTTCAGTGATTGTTGCAGCAATGAAATATTATATGCATGGGGACTCACAGCATGCTTGGCTGATTGAAAGTTTCAGACTCCAGGTAGAAATGCCTTGTGTATGGCAATGGGAATAAGACCATAGTAAAGACCGAACTCTACCATGTGCAAAAGCCAAGGATTATGAAAAGGTTCTCATGGTTGTGATATTTAATTTATGCGTGAAACAAATATGAAAATATTCTGATTTAAGTTTATGAGAATAATATCATGGTTGCAAGTCTAATTTTTGTAGGGAATAGATTTGAAAATTTTGATTTAGAGCTTATGAGAAGGAATCTCATGGTTGAGGACTCTAAGTTCTGTTAGAAAGAAGGATTGTAAATCTTAGATTTGGAATTTTGCTAATAAATGACTAATGACTATTTGGCTTATATAAATTGTGTCAGGAGGACATGTTGTAAGGGGATGTTCATGCATGGCAGTAGACATAAGACCATAATGGGAGAAGTGATACCACTTACAAGAGCCGAGCAATATGAGGATAGCCTCATGGCTAAGAAAATCAATTTCTGTAGGAGACAGAATTGTAAATTCATGTTGAATTCATTATTAATGTTATTGATTGGTTATGGAACAATCAGATTTGAATTTTATTGACAAATGTTATTGACTGTTTGGCTATTTGATAAGTGTGCCAGGAAGACACATTGCAATGAGACCATGAGAGAGGGCCTACAGAAGCCAAACTTCATGGGAAATATCCCATACATTGGAAATGGGTTTCGGGTGAAACGCCATTGGATATTTTGATAATGTTCCATCTGCACTGCATGATTGGTAAACAATATGAGTGAAATGATAAAGATTATGTCAGTAAGATATATGAGAGTTATGTAACATCAAAAGGAGTTGGGATAGAAAATCGAGGGACTGTCAACTCAGAGAAGGGAGCCCCCATTCCGCATTAATGAAGAATACTACATCTGCAAATGAATAAGTGTTCTGTAAACCCTGACTGATATATATATGTGTGTGTGTGTGTGTGTGTGTGTGTGTGTGCAAGTTTAGTTGTTAGAATTACTATGCAGATCATATTCTATTTATGTATATTATTCAGACTACTTGAAGTATGATTAGGACTTGCATAGCTCACATCAGTGAGGAGTGCACACCTTTCTAGTGCTGAGTTATGTTAGGGATGCCAATATTGATTACGCCCTATGGGAATGGACGCATTCCTGGTGTTTCAATACTTGATAGTGAATGCTATGAATTATGATTATAATTTTAGAATAACAACACTGACAAGTTTGCCTATACTACTTGTGTTGTCACCTTAAACAAATGCAATTTGGTGTTACACACTAAAGGAACAAAGTAAAAGGTTTTTGTGAGGGGTTGTGGTGGAAGGGCTAATGTGTATGAAAGGATGTTGTGGGAATTTTGATGAAGGGTTGTGAAGGTGTTGATGAAAGGGATGTTATATGCCTATGGCTCCATAGTAGAGCCTTGACCTAGAAATGGTCGTAGTGAAGTTTCCTTCCAAGTCGGCGTGAAGGTGTACTGGTTGGACAGTAATTATTTGATGTTTTGGAGCAGCCTGCATGCTGGCCAAACATCCCAGCCCACAGGAGGATCCCAAGGCTTATAAAGTAAAAGCAGGACCTTGTGGACCAGAGAGGAAATTTCCAATACACATAAGTATTCAATTTCATTCATGTCTTATTTGGAATAATGAAGGTTTCAAGTATAAGCCCTCTAATAGTTAAGCTGATGCACTATTGTTTCTTTGTTGTAAATCTTGGTCAATGCAGGAAGCAAGGACCCTGAAAGAATTAAAAGTGCTTGGTAAATCCAAAGAGTAACTGGTTGGGTGCTACAAATGCTTGGTAAACCCAGTCGGCATGAAGGTGTATTGGTTGGGCATTAACTACTTGAATGTTTTGGAGCAGCCGGTGTGCTGGCCAAACATTCCTCAAATACTTGATAATTCCCAATCGGAGTACTGGCTTAGCATATTGCTAAATGAGATGTCTAATCAAACCAGTTGGCGTACTGACTTAGCATTGCCTATGCGAATGGTTGAGGAGTAGACTGCGCGCTAGCCCAACATTCATTATTATATCCATAGGAAATCCAAGGCTTGTAAAGCAAAAAAGGACCCTATGGAATACAGTGAAGACATCCAATGTAGATAAGTATTTGGTTATCTTGTAATTTCTTGCTTATGAATATACATATGTATATGATTTGGTTATAACTTCCTAAACTCTTGTTTAGAGATAAATCCTATGAAAATAAACTAAGCATGCGAATTGATTCAATGTTTGAGTGTAGGTATTGTTGGAAGCAAGGACTATGAAAGCATCTTAATGATGCATGTGGACATGTGACTGCCTAAAAAGCTCAGCTTGAGCAGCAATGAAAGATGGTGCTAGTGGAACTGTGTGGGTCCTAGTAGCCAAGAGTTGTAGACAAACCATGTGGAGGGACTCCATGGTTGAGAGGTCTGAAATAGACCATAGACACTAAGTGTCATAGCCAAGAAGGGCAGGTCAAGCATTCACGTTGAAGTGAAAGAGGCTAGGAGCATGAAAACCACAGTGGTGGTGTGAGTTCCAGAATGGAACAAGGCTAAGAGGAGAAAACTCTTACTGCTCTCTCTTTCCTTTTATTGATGCATTTATAAAAACATAAAATTATTGAATGCATGCATGGCTGAAAGTAGAGTGTGTTTATTTGCTTGAAATAAATTGTGAATGCTGAATTAATGAATTTCCTGTGAATGGATGAACATGAAGGAATTCATGTGTATGTTGGGCAAGCATGAAAAGTGTGGAGGTTTCATGAATAGAGCATGGGCTATCCATGTCAATTGGGGAAAACAATTGACTAATTTTTAATATTCAGGTTATGCTTGGCCTAACAAGATTTGTAATGATGAATTTCACAGGTGGAAATTGAATCAATTGGTTGCAGCTGTTACGAGCAAGTGTTTCTTGTGAGAAAAGTGAGAACCAATTGTGCACAGTGACCATGGCCGCAGACCATAGGCTGTTGGAATTGGCTGAAAGTCTTCTTCAAACAATTTACAAGACCCAAGAAAATCTTGGAGAACTACTCAAATTACAAAAGCAACAGAATGAGATGAACCACAAACTTTTGCAGGACTCTGTTTGTCTGCAAAGACAAGTAAAAATAATTCTGGAAACAATCAACCGAGGAAAGGACAATGGATCAATGATGAGGCATTCGTCAAATCGGTCCATTAAGAAACGTTCCAGGCATGAAGACTCAAAGGAGATTGAGCAGGTAAAAATGAAGCAGCCAGTGAAATGTTGGAAATGTGGAGGACATCATTGCCTCCGCAACTGCCCAACAAGGGAACCTCAAGAGGGTAGCAACCATAAATTTTTCAGACTTGTGGATGAGCTGAAAGATCAGAACTAGCAGGAGAAGCTCGTGGAAGTCAAAGGACTTGGTCCTGAAAGTTCAAAGTAAATGATAGAATGCAGGGCAAACCCGCAAAGTTTTTGAAATTTTGGACATGTGTAAATTGTATATGTATTCCTAAGTCTTGGAACACCGAGGATGGTGTTATTCTAAGGGGGAGGGGATTGTAATACCCCATTTTGACCCTTAGGATATATTAGCTTTTAATGTAAATCTTGTATACATGTGATGTATGTTTTCCTAGCGTGGAGCTCAAGGCCAAGGCCCTGCTAGTGGAAACTCGAATTTTATTTAAAGGCAAGTATTAGACATTGCGTTACCCGTGTGCTATTTAGCCATGGAACATTGTAAAAATGATGTAAATAAACATCATGCAATAAAATACCAAAACTAACTATGGAGGCAACGAATGAGAATGGACCATGTGTATCCACTAGGGAGTGGTGAGGGGGTTGTGGGATTGAACCATAGGCTTCCATATGTCACCTCGAGAACCCATTTGACTTTTCTTGCTGACATTTAATTCTGTTGTAAGGAAGTGGTTGAGGAATTCAGTCCATGGCTTCAATGGAGCATGGGCAGCCCAGAAATTTGTATGGAAGAGTATGGGCTCTGTTTTCTTGTGCCACAAGTCACTCTACCTCAGGGGAGTTGCTTCTTCCTCATTCCCATTCCAGTGTGGAAGGATCTAGCATCAATTTTGATCCAAAAACGAATTCCCAGCAGTGAGAAAAACCAGAAATCGCAACTGTGAAAGAACCCACGTTTTGAAGAGCCATAAGCGCCTAGATTTGGTATTTGATAGTGGAATCCAATGGGGGATCCATAGGTATGAACCTTGGGGCGAATTTGGGAGCATTAGCTACCCCGAAATCCATTGGAAAACCCAGTTTTTATAGCCCAAAAAACCAGTGACGGGATTGAGTTATTCATTGACAGAATGATGAGAAATCCAAGTGTGGATGTTCAAACAGAGGATTAGATTGCTTGAATTTAGCTTGAGATTTCTGTAGCTTTGTGGTTGAGCTCACTGACTTAGCGTCCTCCTCATTTGTCTTTTGTATGCTTGGTAAACCCAACTGTGTGTTGACTTAGCATAGATGTTTAGTGAAACCATGGTTGTGAGTGAGCCCATCTAGTTCCTCCTAAGTGGATACACAACCTAGCTCGGGGGCGATATCTCAGCTGAAAGAATACAGGTTGGACAAAGATCTATGGTTGGGTGGAACGTTTCTCTCACATAGTCAGTCGTTTGGACAACTTCATCTTCCAGATAAGTGTTCTCTATGATTTAAATTATATGCATTATGTTTCTTTCAATGTGTTAATTCAGAATGATAATTGTTCATGTTAATGGAATTGATATGAAGTCTATGCATAGCATGAGTACGAGATTGAATTATCTGCATAATAAACCATCATATGCCTGTATTAGATATGATGATGCATTACTGTTTGTGTGCTTGCAAATATGTTTATTTCTGCTGTGTTTATATTGAGTATGTGCCTGCACACAAAAGATTTTATTTAGTTATGAATTTATGAGTAATGTATGGGGCTGAGATTGTCAAATAAGCCCGATAGATTGGTCACGTTTCCTTCCTTGCATCGGATTGATGGAAGGGGACATGACAGATGGCATTGCTAGTGTTTCAATAATTGATAGCGATCTTTAAACCTGAACCAATATAACTTTGTTTTATTTTGGGATTACTTAGAATTTTGTCAAGAGTTAATTGTTATTTTTCAGAATTAATTCATTCTGATCTAGGATCTTAACTGAAAGAACAACATGTACAACATATCAAGCATAAGAGACAAGAGACAAGAGACACAAAACATTTCACTGGGGAAAACCAAGAAGGTGAAAAACCTCACAACTTCCTCAGAGATAGAATACGCATCAATACAAGGATCACCATGATCAAACCCAAGAGATAGATATCTTTAGCAACATGCTCCTTCTCCCCTTGTGCGCATCCTCCTCTTCTCTCACTATTGCTAAGTGAGTGAATAATAGAATGTGTAAAATGAGAGAGACACACTTTCTATTTATACACTAACTTGACTTGACCTCTACTCAACTAGGTCGGACTCAACTTAACCACTTAACATAATGCTGACTGGGCCGACCCCCACTAGGGTGGTCTAATAACCCTTTGACCCACATGACTCATACAGGGCCGACCACATCAAGGTGGTCTAATAACCCATTAAGTATAAGTTACGACACTTACAATATAACTGATGACACTTCCAATCGGAGGAATAATACATCTCCGTTGGGGATACAATAAAGTACAAATACAATATACAAGTGAATATCTTCCGAAGTTACAAATACATCAACACTCCCTCTTAACTAGGAAGGTATTCTCTTGACACAAGTCATCAATACATAAAGGCACAAGTCTTTAATTCTGGAGCTGGATCATCTTCACTAGATCACGGAGCATCATCATCATCACTACTGCTGTACTCATCATCTCGATCATTGGGCTATCTCTGAATTCTTCTCGTCATAGGAAGTTCTACAGAACCATCCCTTTTTCATGTTGGATGTAGGCCCACCACCTACAGGTCTTCATCATCATTGGCCATACTGTGGAATCCTCAGGACTTATTACGTGCATCACAAAACCTCAAAAGAGTATCCTAGGATCCTTTATGTGCCTAAGCATGACCAACAAGATCTCCCAGGGTGCTATTACATGTGACCCCACCACAAAACCTAGAAAGATAATCCCAGGACTTTTAATGGGCACACAACCCAACCTATCGGATCTCCCAGGGTGCTATTATATGTGGTCACCACAAAACCTCGTAAGAGCATCCCAGGACTGATTACGGGCACACATCCCAACCTATCGGATCTCCCAGGGCGATATTATATGTGGTCATGGAAAAACCTCGAAAGAGCATCCCAGGACTGATTACGAGCACATAGCTCAACCTATCGGATCTTTCAGGATCTTTTACATGCAACTGCACAACCTGTCCACGGCCACAGAGTATCATCCTGATACTCATGATCATACTGATCATGTCATCTCATCGTCCACGAAGCACAACCCAGATGCACATCACACAACACTTACATTCACCGGCATGGGAAGACACACTTCAACCATCCGTGAAAGGCTCAGCACTTATATCTATGCCATGGGAAGACATAATTCAACCATGCAAGAATGGAATCTCACTTATATCCATAAGCATGGGAAAACACACTTCAATCATGCTAGGAATGGCACATCACTTATATCGCAGCCATGGAAAGACACACTTCAACCATGCTCGAATGGCACAGCTCTTACATCAACGACCATGGGAAGACACACTTCAACCATGTCGGAACGGCCCTAGCCCTTATATCTGCACCATGGGAGGACACACCTACCACCATGTGAGAATGGCTCATGTGCATCTGTGTCTTCGGAACTCATCACACATGATCCAACTGATCATGCAATGCATCCACTTGATACATATCATCACATACGATCGTCTTGATCATCATCATAGCATCGTCCTTATGCATATCATCCAGAGCATCATCCTGATACTCATCACACATGATCATCCTAATCATCGTCACTGCATCGTTCTAATGCATGTCATCATACATGATCCAACTGATCATACAAAGCATCCAACTGATGCATATTGAAAGCAGTAACTAGAGCATCGTCCTAATGCTCATCACACATGATCATCGTGATCATCGTGACTGCATCGTCCTGATACATGTCATCATACATGATCCAACTGATCATACAAAGCATCCAACTGATGCATATCCAAAGCAGGAACTGGAGCATCGTCCTGATGCTCATCACACAACGCTTACATCCATAGCCATGGGAAGGATCCTCCTCTCACCATGCTTTGAATGGCTCTTGCAAATGTGTCCATCACTTCTTCCTCGAAGTATCTTCAATCCGAAGAACACCAAGCCTCTCTCTGAAGTACTCAAAGTTCACTCTGGCTAGTGGTTTCGTCAACACATCCGCAACCTGCTCATCCACTTGGAACTCTTTCTCTTGTTCCACCTATATCACATTCCAATCAATTATGTAATTAGTATCATGTACATATTTCTTAAGAAAAGAGACATGGAAAACATTATGAGCTCTCATGTTAGTAGGCAATGCAATCCTATATGCAACTGGCCCTATCCTATCAAGGACTTCAAATGGCCCACAATATCTTGGTGCCAACTTGACACAACTCCCCAACTTTAGGGAACTCTTCGTCAGTTTCTCTCTTAAGTAAACATGGTCTTCAATTTGAAACTCCTTATGCACTCTTTTTAGATCTACATAACTCTTATGCTTGTCCTGTGTTGCCCTCAAATTCTGCCTAATATTAACAATCTCTTGCTCCATCTCTCTGATCATCTCTGATCCAAGCACTACCATGTTCACTGGGATGTCCCAACTCACTGGAGTTTTGCATCCTTTGCCATACAATAATTCAAAATGACTCATTCCCAATAATGCTTGATGTCCATTGTTGTATGAAAACTCTACAATGTGTAGGTAGTATTCCCACTTGGACGGTTTATCCATCACATACATCCTCAGCATATTTTCAAGAATCTGATTCACCCTCTCAGTATGACCATCTGCTTGAGTATGATATGATGTATGAAACTTAAGATGAGTCCCCAATTCCTGGCATAATCCCTTCCAAAAATTGGATGTGAACTTTGTATCATGATTTGAAATTAATTCCTTGGGAAATCCATGCAATCTGAATATCTCTTTCATGAAGATATTTGCTATGTCATTGGTCTTATGAGTGGACTTGACTAGAATGAATTGAGATACTTTTGATATCTTCTTCACCACTACCATGATTGAATCATGCTTCCTTACTGTCATTGGAAGACCTGTTATAAAATCCATAGAAATTACTTCCCATTTCCATACTAGAATGGGAAAAGGCTGCAACAATCCTGCTGGATGTTGATGTTCTGCCTTGAATTGTTGGCACTTTTGACAACTAGCAATGTACTCTACTATGTCCTTCTTCATCCCATGCCAAAAGTACTGTCTTCTTTCTATTGTTATATTCTTTTGATATCCTGGGTATCCAGAATATGGAATTTGATGTATCTCATCCATCACTAGCCTCTTCAAATCTGTACAATTTGGAATGTACAGTATGGTACCCTGATAAAAGAGAATACCATCTTCACCAAGCTTATATCATGTACATGTTTCATCCACATTTCCTTGCTGCAATTTTTGTTTGACTTGAAGGTAAGCTTCATCATTGGTTTGAGCTTCAAAAATTCTTGCCTTCAAATCTGATTTACACATACTCACTGCTGCAACATGAAATTTTTTGCTAAGAGCATCTACAACTTTATTCTCCTTACCTTTGACATTCTTAATTTAAAAATCAAATTCACAAAGAAACTCCATCCATCTAGTTTGCCTAGCATTCAGATTTGGTTGGTCAAACAAATATTTCAAGCTCATGTGGTCTGTCCTGAGCTCAAATCTTCTTCCCAAGAGATAAGGTCTCCATCTCTTGAGAGCATGAACTATGGCTGCTAGCTCTAAATCATCTGTGGCATAGTTCCTTTCATGCTCCTTTAACTTTCTTGACTCATAGAAAATTACAAATCCTTCTTGCATGAGCACTCCACCGAGCCCTTCAATGCAAACTGCAAAATATTTCTTTGGATCTGTAATCTTCAAAATAGGATCACTGGTAAGCAATTCCTTAAGCTGTTGAAAGCTTCTCTCACATTTTTCAGACCATACAAACTTGATATTTCCTCTGCAATGATGTAATTGGATGAGCTATTTTGGAGAACCCTTCAATGAACCTTCTGGAATAACCTGCAAGACCCATAAAATATCTAACATCTGCAACATTCTTTGGAGTAGGCCAATCCATCATGGCTTCAATCTTTTCTGGATCCATTGCAATTCGTTCTTCTGAGATGACATGACCCAAATACTGTACCTTCTGCTGATAGAAATCACACTTGCTCAGCTTTGAATACAGTTGGTGTTCTATAAGGACTTGCAAAACCATTCTTAGATGTTCATTATGCTCTTCTTCATTCCTCGAATAAACAAGAATGTCATCCAATAACACAATCACAAACTTATCCAAATACCTGCTGAATACACTATTCATGGGACACACGAAAGTAGCAGGTGCATTGGTAAGACCAAATGGCACCACTATGAATTCATAATGGACATATCTTGTTCTGAAAGTTGTCTTGTAAATGTATTCCTCCTTTATCCTCACTTGATGGTATCCAGACCTCAATTCAATCTTTGAAAACACTCTAGCTTCCTTCATTTGATAAAACAAGTCATCAATTCTTGGCAATGGATACTTGTTCTTAATTGTCACTTTATTGAGCTGCATATAATCAATACACAGCCTCAAAGTCCCATCCTTCTTCTTGACAAATAAAATTGGTGCTCCCCAAGGATATACACTCGGTCTGATATATTCTTTGTCTATTAATTCTTGCAGCTGCATCTTCAACTCTACCAATTCAGGTGTGCTCAGTATATAAGGAGTTTCGTAAATTGGTGTTGCCCTTAGAACAAGATAGATGGAAAAAGCTATATCTCTCTTGGGTGGAAGTCCTGGCACTTCATCCGGAAACACATCTTGGAATTCGTGCAACAGCTGAAAGTCTTCTATCCTTGGTTCCTTATCTTCTGATGAATATGATATGTGGACTGCATATAATTGGCAACCTTTCTTATAAAACTTTCTCAGTTGTAGGGATGAAATCTTCCTTACTGAAACTTGCTTGGGAATTCCTCTTACCAACCTTGGCCTTCCCTCTTCATCAATACATTCAAGTACTTTCTCATAGCAGTCTATCTTGGCTCTATATATTTCCAACCAATCGATACCTATTAGGGCATCATAAGATCCTAATGGTAGGACATTTAAATTTTCTTTTGTGAGGAGTACATTCAATTCTAGGGGGCACTCCATCACTACTTCACTCACCTTTCTCTTGGTCCCCATGACTAATTGAATTATCCAAGGCTTACTATGCTTTACTTTACTAAGATAACAACCTTAAACCACCCTGGGAGACACATAACTATGAGTAGATCCTGGATCAATCAAAACAGAAATAGTTTGCTTAACAATCTTACCTTCAACTTCCACCATTGTTGATTGATGGTCTGCTTGGTGATCATCCAATGCTGTATAAATTTGAGGTGCTTCCCTTGCCATATCTTCCACTGTAGTTGCTTATTCTGAGTTGTGCAAGCTTCTGGGATTCTCCCTCCGATGTGGACATTCTCTAAGCACATGGTTTCCTCTACATCCCCAACATTGAAGAGGTTCTTTTGGTGCCTTTTTTTCCGCTACTATTGGCTTGAATCCTCTTTGTGCTTTCTATCCCTATGGAAAATTTCTGGGTTGATTTCTAAATGGTGGTTTGAATCCACTTTTTCTTTGTTCAAACCTCCCTATGGGATTTCCTTTCCATGCTGGATGAACCTTTGTTTTACCTTTTCTCTACTCATAGCAATGTAATGCCATCCTAATGGCTTCATCAAGACTTGGTGGATTGACAAACTCAATCATATCTCTGAAATTTTGAGGTAGAATACCAAGAAAACATTGCATCTTTACCCTTTCATCCTTGATGTAATCCACATACCTCAACCGCTCCAAAAACTTGTGGACATGCTCTTCCTTAGATTTATGTCCCAATCTAAGTTCATTGAACTCTTTCCTCTTGTTATCATAATACTTAGCTGATAGGTATTTCTCCTTGAAGTACCTTTTGAACTGCTCCCAGCTGATCCTTCTTTCACTGATTCTTTTCAATTGCATGAGGTGCTCCCACCAAATTGAAGCTCTGCCACTTATATTGTAAATGGAAACTCTGGCCTATTCATTTTCTGAATAATCATGTATTTTGAAATACTTCTTCATTCCAAGAAGCCATGCCTATGCCTCTTGACCTATCTTGATTTCTCCATCAAAGGTTGGAAGCCCTGCCTTCCTAAATTCTCCATGTGGGATCCCTCTTAACTTATTTCTTCTCTCCATTCTTCTGGAAGTATGACTCGAGATTCTCTGAGAATCTATGGAGTCGCATGACCGGCTGGAAAGAGATCATGGAGAGGGCGTACTATTCTTTTTTCTCACATAATTCCTTCTAGGGCTTGGAGTCCTCTTCCTATAACGAACTCTAGAGTGACTATTTGCATCTCATTCTTCTTGGCCCTCGTTGCTTGGTTTAGACCCACGATTTATCCTCTGATGCATATCCGTGAGGCGATGCAAGATGGAGGCATTGAGTTGGTGCTGCACTTCCTACAACTTCATCCATCTCTCGTTGAAGCTCACCATGGTTTCGACCAAGTTCAAGGGAGTTACTTGCTCCCTTCGTCCATTGGATTCGGTTTTAGTATGTGCTTCTTGCACATTTTCTCCTAGCACGTCGTCCTCCTGCTCATAAGGATCCAGGGCGTTGTTAATGGTCACCATTTTCCCGCTTTCACTGTACCCTGCCCCTGCTGTACGATTCAACTACTACTGCTGCAATCACTGTGCATGAAAAAGACATTTATTAGACATAAGAACGCATATAAAACAAAAGCATCCATACAAATCTGGAATTTACCCATTCGGGCAACAACAACAATAATAAATAATTATCAAAACTGCACCATGGGCGCTTATCTGCCTGTAAATTCATTCACGGTTTGGCCCAAGCATCCCCAATGCTGCAACGTGGGCTCTGATACCACGTTGTCACATCCCTGGTCTCCTTGGTGTCCTTCAGAGGCGATGGGAGACCTTGATACATTTTTTTTCAACAATTCCTTCCATTTTACTCGCAGCCGCAATGGCCTTCGATCTACAATCCGCAATGGCCTCCAATCCGCAATATGCAATTGGAATTCGGAAGTCATATTGCCAAAATTACCATTCCGTAGAAATTGTGCTCCTGACTTCCGCAATCCGCAATGTGGGAGTCAGAAGACAAAAGTCAAATCGTTGTCCCGAAAAATTTACCCCTCTAAGTTCCGCAATCCGCAACCTGCATTGTGGAAGTTGGAAATCGGAAACCTCCATTCGTAATACTAGTAAAAAACACCCTCCACAATCCCCAATCCGCTTGCGGATGCGTAAATTTAGAAATCCAATGTGCCAACCCCATGGAAATGACCTTCTGACATCCGCAATCTGCAATCTGCTTTGCGGATGCGGAAAGTCGGAAATCCCACGCGTCATCTTCGTGGAAATTGCCCTTCCGAATTCCACAATCCGCTTTGCGGATGTCGAAAGGCATAATTCTAGCCATGCAACTCCAACAGTCGGTCCCCGACCTTCGCAATCCGCAATCCGCATTGTGGATGCAGAAAGTCGGGACCACATACTCCTGCACCTGCAAAATTCTGAGGGTGATAACTCCTCCATACTTGGACCAAATTGGATAAGGTCGGTACCGTTGAAAATCTCTTGGATATCTCTATCCACTGGTGTGATCCCCCACCAAATATGAGTACTTTGACTTGGCCATTTATCCAACTAAAGTCTAGCTCAAACTCCCTCAATGCTTTATTAACCTTCTGTAAGGAGCTTTTTTTGTCCTCTTCCATGGCTTCTCCCTTCACCTGACCCACAGAGGGTCATTAAACACAACAGGGGATTGTCTACTTCCTTTCCCCAAGTACAAATTAATTCAAGCATCCCCTCATAAAGGTGAATGCAATGCATAACTAAAAAAATAATATGGAACTAAACTAGTCAATGCATCTACAACCTGCAAGGTTAGCATTACATCAAACTAATGCAATTGGTGAATCATTCAAACATGAACTCAACCTCATACTGAGACATATACATAGTTCTCTATTGATCAATTTCATGTAATCATTCATTTAATAACTTGAACATAGCAAGCATAACATAACATAGGGAAACTAACATCATTTTACACCACAGAAATCACTTATCTTTGGAATGAAGTTGTCCAAGAAACTGGCTAAGTGAGAGCAATGTTCCACCCAACCATAGGCCTCTGTCCATCCTATACTCTTTCAGTTGAGATACCACCCCCAAGCTGGGCTGTGTATCCACTAAGGATGGATAAATAGGCTCTCTCACAATCAATGCTTCTCCCAAAACACACATGCTAAGTCAACACTCATAGTTGGGTTTATCAAGCATTCAAGGAATAATATAGGAGGATGCTAAGCTAGTGAGATCAACTTCATATTTGCATGCCTCTCAATTCACACTCAGACAGTCTTGGCACCCACAATACCTACCACACCCAACACAAGGAAGTATTTCCTTCACTATTGCACAGTCCCTCTGGCCATACCTTCCCTCCATTGCTCTTCAGGGTGGGCATAGAATGGTCCAAACTTCTGTATCCTTGAGACTCTTTCCTTCACTAGGTTTATCAAGTAACCCTACCCTCTATCCTATCCTTTCTCTGTCTTTTCCACTTAGGTGTTTCTTCACTTTCAATGGCCAAACAACTCTATCCTGCAGTTGGGTTCTCGACCACCAACATAGGGTTTTCTTCATGGTTTTCTGAGAATTTCACACGCTGCAAAATATTCCTAGGGTTTAGACTGACGGATCCCCTGCTGGATCGATCTTCCCATACCAATTTCTGAGCGGATTCGGCACCCAAAAATTGGGTTTTCTCAGAAATTGCGATTCTCTTCTTGCCCATTGTTCGACTCTCTTTTCTATGCATTCAAATCTTGGTTCCTTCTTCCTAATCGAATGGGAAACATGGAATATGAATTCCTAGGGTAGAGTGGCATGCAGGTCAAGGAAAAACGGATCCACACCCTACCATATGGATTGCAGGGCCACTCCATACTCCATCGACTTCATGGGCAGGTTTTCTCAAGCACCTTCTTACAACAGAATTAATGTCAGCATGGGGAGTCAAATGGGTTCACAGATTGACATGTGGCAACATGGGTTCCAATCCCACATCCCCCTCACCTCTCCCTAGTGGATACACATGGACCCTTCTCATTGGTTGCCTCCTTATCCATTTTTCTTGGTATTTTATTGAAATATTTAATATTTACATCATTTACAATATATCATGGATTAATAGCACATGGATAATCAAAATGTCAAATACTTTCCTTTTAAATAAATGTCAAATACTTTCCTTTTACAATATCTCATGGATTACTAGTACATGGATAATCAAAATGTCAAATACTTTCCTTTTGAACATCCTCTAGTGGGGCCTTGGCCTTGAGCTCCACACTAGGGCAAACACACATTGCATGTATACAATATTTACATTGAATCCCATAAACCCTAAGGGTCAAAATAAGGGTATTACATCATGTAGTTGAACAAGGTCATTGCGAGGAATAAATATCCTCTACCTAGAATTGATGAATTGTTTGATCAACTAAGAGGAGCAAATATTTTCTCAAAGATATGTTTGAGATCAGTTTAGCATCATTTGAGAATAAAAGACGAAGACAATGGAAAGACAACTTTATAGAACTAGAGAAAATTGAAGCTATTATGGGATGGAATATACCAAAAAATGTAACATAAGTAAGTTCATTTATGGGACTAGATGGATACTACATAATATTTATAGAAGGATTTTCAAAAGTGGCACATATAATCACATCATTGCAGAAGAAAGGAGTCAGATTTGAATGGACACCACAATGTGAAGAAATTTTCCAATAGTTAAAGAGATTACTCACTATTACACCAACTCTCATGATTACATATACAAATGAATATTTTTCGGTATGCATAGATGCTTGCAGAGTAGGAATTGTTGGAGTCCTTACACAAAATGGGTATGCCATTTGTTATGAATCCAAAAGGTTGAAGGAAAATGAGAATAAATATGTAACACATGATTTAGAACTTGCTTCCAGTGTGCATGCATTGAATATGTGGAGACATTATTTCAAGGGTAGAAAATTTGAGTTAAGAATAGATCATAGTGGGTTGAAGCAATTGTTTGAAAAGCGGAATTTGAATGCCAAACAAACAAGATCATTGGAATTTCTTTGTGAGTTTGATTTTGATATCAAACATATTAAATGGAAAGAGAACAAGATGGTTGATCCACTAAATTTAAGATTACATGCAATTCATGCTACAATCATTAGCATGTGTAAATCAGATTTAAGAAATAGCATTCTTGAGGTTGCTATCACAACTAAATATTAACTTTAGGTGAAAGAAATATTACATCAGGAAATGTACAACATAAATATAAAGGTTATAGGTTGGAAGATGATGGAATTCTTATGTATAAAACTAGAGTTTATGTTCCTAACTCTTTTGAATTAAGGAAACTGGTAATGAATGAGATGCAATAGGTTCCATATGTAGGACACCATGGATACCAAAATACAATTACAATGGTAAAATGTCAATACTTTTCGATAGGAATGAAGAAATACATTGCCGAGTATATAGCAAGGTGCATGGAATGTCAAATGGAAAAGGTTGAGCATAAATATCCAACATGATTGCTACAACCATTGCCAATACTAGAGTGGAAATGAGATGTGGTGACAATTGATTTCATTACTAAGTTGTTCAAGAAAACAAAGCAACGTGATTCAATCATGGTAGTGGTGGATAGGTTAACAAAAGCTACTCAATTTCTTCCAATCAAGTCAACTCATAAGGCATCTAATATAGCATAAATTTATATGAAAGAGATTGCCATGTTGCGTGGGATACCAAAGGTAATTGTTTCAAACACAGATCCAAAGTTTACTTCAAAATTTTGGAAAGGGATATTCGAATGATTTGGAACAAATTTGATTTTGAGTACAACATATCATCTATAGACAAGGTATATTGATAGAGTTAATCAAGTTATTGAGGATATGATGAGAATGTATGTGATGGAACAACCATCCAAGTGCGAAGATTATTTGTATTTGGCAGAGTTTGCATATAATAATGGATATCATGCTTCATTGAAGATGCGTCCATTTGAAGCTTTTTATAGAAGAAAATGCAATAGTCCAATCACTTGGGACAATCCAATAGATACAATAGTAATTAGGTTAAAATTGCTTTAAAAAATGGAATAATAAATAGTTAAGATTAGACAAAATTTGAAAACAACCCATGGCATAGAAAATATTTATCCAAATAAGGGTAGGATATTCAGAGAGTTTAGGGTTGGGAAGCAAGATTATTTGAAAGTTAGGCCAAAGAAGAGCTCCCTGAATCTAGGGATATGTCCTAATATAGTGACTATATATTGTGTTACATTTGATATTTTAGCTAGGATAGGGCATGTTGCGTATGAGCTTGCATTTCCTTCTTGCATAAACGTGCATAATGTGTTTCATGTGTCATTCTTAAAAAGTATATACCTAATACTAACCATATTATTGATTGGGATTTGATTCAGGTGGAATTGAAAGGAGATATCCTGGTGCAACCAATATGAATCCTACACAGGAAAGTCACATTGCTCAGGAATAGAGAAATCGTGAAGGTAAAGGTCAAATGTACCCACTAAAATTTTGAAGAAGCAATGTGGGAGCTAGAGGGTGTTATGTGGGAGGCATAACCACAACTGTTTTGAAAAATTTGATGTAACTTTTTGTAAATGTACATAGTGATGATATGCACCGATGACAGTGCATAAATTAAGGGGGAGGGGAATGTAACACCCATTTTTGACCCCATGATGTAACTATGTATATAATGATGCAAAGGCTAGAATCCAAACACAAATGGTCTAGGATGACCAAATTTGTTATAAATATATATTTTGATTTTTAATAAAAAATTACCTAACAACTGTAGATGAATAAGGATGAAGAAGATATGGGGTTACTATGATTCCATAAGTGTGGGAAGTGAAAGGGGGTCTCATGGAGAAAATGACCCTAGTGCCTCTTTAACTTAAGTCACTATCCTTGTCTAAAACCTTAGAGAGTAATTTTAACCTAAGGTCCCAAAATCCATGTTTATTAATGTGGGTTACTTAGCCTTTAATTACTAATCATCCTAAGCTGGGATTAAGAGGGATAAGTGGGCTCCTTGTTGGAATATTTTATATTCCTTGGAAGGTAATAATGTCTTTGTATTATGTCGGAATATATCCACAATCTTATGTAAAGGAGTAATACATTATATCCCATATTCATTATGGTAAAGTATACTCTTGATATTCATTATTATATAAAGAGATGTTATTATGGAGAATTATATTATCCCACATGTAATATGAGAGAGTAATTCCTCCTCATCTCTTAGTATATAATAGAGTCAAGGGAGTCACATCACTCATATATCATGATCTTTACTTATTCACACAAGTATTGCTATATTGTATTAGGGTTATTGGCATTGCTCTCTTGTAAGCTTGAGGGAGATATTATGGAGATAATAGAAGACTACCTTCCTGTGGACATATCCCAATTGGGTGAACCACGTATATCTGGTGTACTCTTTTCTCGTGTTCTCTTTCTATACTTATTATTGATATATTATTGTTTTGCATAGATAGGTAAGCTAGTTTAGTTAGATCCATATCTCTGACACTCCTCATGAGTGCCACATGGCTAGTTCTCAACATGCATACAAAAGGTTGGGAATTCAATAGAGGGGATCATTATGTCCATGATTTCTCACCACCATGGATACTGGTACCACAAGAGGAAAACCAGGGCTACCATAATTACTCATACTAATGACCCTGAGCATACTATTGCTAGTGGGATTGGTGCCTTATGGGTAGAATTTGACCTGCAACTGAGACCCTTGGATTTCTAGCATGAAGAATCCTTAGTCACATTATGTTGGAGCACTAGAAGGGAATGGGGAAAACCCAAGGTATTGTGGGGCAAAGAAGGGGGTCCCATTCCTTGTGGTGCAGGATGATGGGGGATGAGTGTTAGAGGATTGTGAATTCTTTGGAGGGGGTTTATTCACTAAAGGGTTGTGTGAGTTTGATTGAGTGGAGAAATTGGGAATTTTTCACCCCTTGTGGATTGATATCCATAGCTATAGGGAGGCATCTTTCAAAGAGATAAATGGTGTGATAGTGTGCCTATCGCTAGGAAGAACGTTATTCATCTACAACTAGTTGGAGGACCTTTAAAGATAAGTCTCTCAATTGTGTATGAATGCCACGGTTTATATTTTTTTATGTGTTTTTTTAAATTACTATTTATGGAAATGTTGTTTGCAAGTCTTTTCTGAGCATGGATTTGATGCATTCATGGTAGAAATGATTGCATAAATTAGAATGTTTTTTTTTTTTTCCAGATAGTTGACTGCTGTATAATTATAAATACGTCCATTGTTAAAATTAATGGAATATTCAATCAATAAAAAGAAATTTGGAATTTGTATCAAAGATATGTTTTCTATGTTGAATTGGGTACCCTTGGTATCCATAGTGGAAATAGGCTATTAGGTATGTGACACGGTTCTACAATGTTGTTAATGCACAATTCAATGGTTGTGAGCCTAAGTCACTTAGCAATGCTCAAATAAATTATATTCTTCTCACTTAGATTTCCAATAACAAAAATTATAAGTTGTTTAAATGAACCCATGTGTAAGTAAGACAATCACTCTTTTTCCTCTACAAGATTAATAGGATTTTGCAGAATTAGTAGGATTGGATTTCATTCGATACTCTTGCATAACAAGAACAACTATTTTAAAAGATTTAGGATCTAAATATTTTATATATTGCTCCATACTAATTGGTTGGAAGGGTTTACACACACATGATATAGGAGAGAGAAAAAATCGTACTTTTAGTTTACAAAATTATAAAGAATCTAAAATAAATGTCCTAAAAGAATGAAATTAACATTAAGAAAATATAATTATAAAATCATTAAGACTTTTTTTGTAATTTTGAAATTTCAAAAATAATTACAAAGAAAAGGAAGATATTAAAATCCCAATATAATTTAGGGAAAATGCATTATAAATTAAAACAAGAGCTGCTAGCAGCATAGTCCCTACCTTTTAGAAAATTTAGAAATTAAAGAAATGTCTTTACAAGTAAAACTTACTAGATTTTTTGGTAATAGGTGAAATTTTGAAGGTTCTAAACCTAAAAGACCTTAATTAGAGAGATTGAAGATAACCTCTTCCTTTGTGAATTAGAGATCCTAAAGCATGATATTTTTATGAAATATCATAGCATAGCATTTTTATGGTAGTCTATTTCAAATATCAGACAAATTTAATTATGTGGACTTACACTAATTAAACACCAAGTAGAGATTAATTATTTAGAAAAGTAAACTTATAGCAAAGTAATATGCTTTTGAAAAGTAAACTTACAACAAAGCTTTTGAACAAATGAAAATAGAAGGGCGAGTCCTTTCCTCACCCATCGCTAAAATTATATATAAGGTAAAAGGACAACTAATTTATTGCAATGATATCAACTTCAATCATATCCTTCAAACATGCAATGCAAGAGTGGATTCAATGGCTAAAAGAGTTTGGGTTAGAAAAAGGTGTGTTGGTTAAAGTGGGGGTGAGGTAGATCAAATTTTATATTCTATGAGATTATGTTACAAGAATCTAACCATTGGAAGTAACACGCACGAGGAAACCCCAAATCCCTCGCACCCTTCACATTATTGCAATATTTGAATGACATGGGTTTCATTAATCTAAAGAGATGAGATGCAAGGATGGAATTGGGATATTTGTGGGTATGGAGGCTCACTGGATTTGCATGGGAAGGGTTGTTTTCGCCTATTTACAACCTAAAAGTCCAATGAGGCTATGTCGAAGGTGGAGTTTTGAAGAAATTCATAGGCTTGGAAAATTAAGAAGGTGCATGCCTGGTTCTATTTGTGGCTTTGAAGGGTCGAAATAGCATTGGGTGATAGAAACAACCTAGTTTTAGAAAGGTTCTAAGTTTGTCCATTCTGCATTTTGGTTTATTGTTGGTTATGATGTCATGGACAATGATAAGAATAGAGGAGGGTGTGCTTATTGTGAGTGTATGGAGCAAAGGAAAATAGTAATGGCATTGAACAAGCAATTAGACACTCTTCAGAGCTCCACTAGATATCTAAATGGTATATAATTGGGAATTATATTGAGGCTTAGGAGAGAAATGTTTCCAAACTTGAGAAAGAAATGGAAGCTAATACCAAAAATTGTTCAAACTAAATGCAGATATGGACACTCACTATGACATCACTTTAGGATTCACTTAAAGGTTGCGTCCTATGGTGTAAAGAAAATTTTAGTAGCTTAGTCTTATAGGGATACAAAGAGGATGTCATGGTTCAACATGCCCTTGTTGAGGAGGAAACAACCAGTCAAATTATAAAAGATTAGTTGGACCAAAATGATGATATAAAGAGTGGGTATGGATATGTGTAATACAACCATTTTTTTCATGTTTCATTTTGTAGTATGGATATAGGTGGACACTTTCTTAGAATTTAGTCATAAGGAATTTTATATCTTACAATTCAAAGTAGAATTGCTCATACTTATATGAATGTAAACTTGTAACTTTATACAATTTGGTTTCAAAGATTTAAGGAATAATAAAAATACTTTATACTAACTAACTAGAGTAGGGATATATATATTGGTCATCGCATGACACTGATCTTGTTGGAAGTTTTGGTCGTTAGAGGGAGATGGCTCTAGTTAGTGTTTCAGAGAAGATTTTTCTATGCGTTTTGCAGGAACGGGATAAAGATGATGGTTGAAGAGGTGTATTTTTGAGCAACAACAACTTGGAGTCAAGATGGTTTATTGGAACCATCCCAGTACCAGCCAAGTATAAAAAAAGTGGGAAGTTTCGGTGTATGTTTGTTGCTTTCTAATCGTCTTCTTTTGTTATTTGTTTTCAGTACATTTTTGTGGGGGCTAGTTATTTTTGGTTCATTTCCCTCTATTTTGGTTTCTGCTCCTGTTTTGAATATTAGTTGGGTGGGCTCCAGGTGGGTTTTGGAGGGGACTTTCTGTAGTTCGGGATTTTCCATATTTGGAGTCACTCTTCTAATTTCTAGCCTAAGGTGGACATTTGTCATATCTATGCTATTCGTACTTGTGTCAAGACACGTTACTTGGGTTAGTCTTTTACTGACAGGTGCCGATTATTTTGGTTTCTATGGGACATCAAACGGGGGCTTTGGGTTTCGATTCCCCTTTTGCCGGTGTGGGTGGACATCTACCTTTCTTTGGAACGAAGCGGAGAGTGTCTGGTACTTCTGGCTCTGTCGATATTCAATCGTTGGGCCATAACCCTAACCCTGCTGGGGGTTGGACGAGTTGTTTCAGGGGATCTAAAGCTCGGAAATGAAGACAAGTGAAGGCGCTTAAGGTGAGAGATGGACTGGATCGATTCTCTATTCCACAGGAAACTAACCTAGAGCGTATAGAAATGCTGGCCTCCAGAGCTATTGTGGGAAGACTGGAATTTACGGTGGGTGATCAGAAGGAATTGGTTGAATGGGTCAGGAAACACTGGAAGCCCATTTTGGGGGATTTGCCGAGGGTTCTACAGCTTATGAATGGTTGGCTCATTTTCATTTTTTCAAAACTTGAGCATGTAGGGTTTATCCTGAAGCGTTACTGGTGTTTTAAGGAAGTTTCCTTCTGTCTGAAACGATGGCACATGGCCTTTGATCCATTAAGGGAAAAACAAAGCCTTCGTCATCTATGGCTACTTATTCCGGGATTGCCGATTGAATTATGGATGGAGAACATATTAATGGGTATTGCCAACTATGTTGGGCGATTTGTGAGACTTGATAATTGTTCTCTTTATGGATATGACCGCCGGTTTGTGAAAGTTATGGTAGAATTCGAAATGGTTCGAGGGCTTCCGGTGGAGGTTGAACTGGTGTGGGGTTCTCGGGTATGGAGGCAGCGTCTTGACTACTTTAGGGTTCCATTTCAGTGTTATTTGTGCCAATAGATAGGTCATATTTGGGCACACTGTCCGGAGATTCTATTTACTGCACTACCAAAATAGTCACCGACTCCTGTTACTTCCCTTGAAACTAATTAGATGGTCCAGTCTTTGGGAATGAAGAAGTGGCTATTGGAACCAGGTAAGTCTTCACCTCCTACTATTCCCCCTTTTCCCAACATTCCTAATGCTGAATTAGATGTTATTTTGGATGCGGAGGCTATACTGGATAAGAGAATTGCATCAGGGGAAATTGTTCTGAAGTTGGATACTCCGGGGGGATTTCTCCAATGTACAGGAATGATACCCTCTTTGAAAAATCGAGGGCTTGTCAGGATCTATTTCGGGAAGGTTCAAAGCCGGAGGAGGAAAATTCGGTCACTAATACCCTAACTGTTGTGGGTCGAATTGAAGGCAGTTTGGGTGGGGTGATTAAGGGGGGGGATATGTTGAACTAGAAGGTTTCTGAGCTTGGGACATATACTCCTGAAGACTCTGATCTCTTGGGGGAAGTAGGATACAAGACATCTGACAATGATGGTTCAATCAATCCATTACCGATTTTTTCAAAAAACCCCTCTACTAACCCATTGGTCCAGTCGGTGAAATCTGTTAGATTCCAAAATGTGACTATAAGAAAAGCCAGGAAGAATGGTAGGAAGGTGGTGGACTCGGGAGGTGGAGTTGAACAGGGGCATATTCCTATTTCTGAGAGGATAGATTCGGTGGAGGGGGATGTTGGTAATTCTGATCTTTCTGGGGGATTTAGAGCTATTACCCCCTTGGGAAATGTTCCTTAATGTCAATTTGTTCACTAAACATTAGGGGTTTGGGAAGGGTTGTGCGAGTTAGGGCCCTTACAAACCTAATCACTATTACTCGCCCAAGCATTCTTCTATTATAGGAAACCATGTGTGATGATGTGGCTGTGATCACCAAAATTGCAGGTATACTAGGGGGTTGGGAAGTCTCGGCTGTTAGTTCAAATGGGCTGCCATGTGGTCTGTTGGTGGCCTGGGATCCTAGATTCTATTCCTTCTCGGTGTACAAAACTTCCTGGGGTATACTGATGGAGGGTTTGTGTCGATCTGATGATCAACATATCTCTATATTAAACTGATATGCTCCCTATAAGGATATTAGAGAGCACTTCTGGATTGGTTTGCATTCTTTTGGTATTCTGAATAAGGATAACATTATTGTGGTTGGTGACTTAAATTTTACTAGGTTGGCACAGGAAATATGGGGTTCCAATGCAAAGATGGATGTTTTGGCGAATTTCTTTTTTGAGTTTCTAGTTAATAATGACTTGATTGATGTCTGCACAGGTGTCTTCACTCCTACTTGTCCAATGGAAGAGGAGGTCATGAAGGCATTCTTAAAATATTAGACAAATTTCTTGTTAAAGCACCATTCCAGGAGTCTTGCAATCGGTATAGATCCTGGGTTGGTGAGGTTAAGATTTTAGACCACTGGCCTATCTTTTTGCAATTGGATGATTGCGCTCTCCAACATAATTACCCATTTAAATTTGATTGTTCTTGGCTGTCCAATGATGAATTTGTACATTTTTTCAAGGATGCTGATGGGCTATGCATATGACCCTTTTTGTTCCTCCTTTCTACTTTGTTTTTGACTCCTTTTTGACATACTCCTGTATTACTACCGGCTCTTTTGGTTGTATTTTGCACATTCTGGCCTTGGTAAGAATTGATCTTGTCCCTTCTTATATTTGTCAATTGCTTATGATTGATAGGGATATGTTGCTATTATTGCCTACTAAAGAAGATATGTTTTAGGTTCGGTATCAGTTCATCTACAGGTTGCAGAATGAAGGACTATGGAAGCTGGGAGATATGCATTTTAGTTTGTAGCTTGTACACCGAGGTATCCAGCTTGATGTATTTTGCTGCAGTATTTTGGTTACCTATCCAACAATCATACGATGCTGCAGTCGATCCAAGGAGATGGAGGTTTCATGCTTAATTTGGTATTATGGGTCTATGATGACTCATAAGTTGACCATCCCTACATCCTAGGGATCTTCCTCCACTATCCACGATGTATATCCTAGAAATATCTTATTAAGTATCCACAGATAGGCTTTATTGGGGAATTCGTTATAACTATGTGATTCCTCATTTATCCTCTCATAAGCGTTGATGTATAAAAGACAGGGGGACTCTTCAGAGGGGTTAGCCTCAATTGCATAAGAATTGTTGAACACTGTATCAGTTATATATATAAGAAATTCTTGGTTTCATCTGATTCAATGTGTTGATCTATTTCGTGTGATTGAGAGGTTGTTCAGCTCCTGTTGCCGAAGGCAGGGCCCCCTTCTATGACAGGTGCTGCTATAATTAGGATTTCTTTCCTTTATGCATGTGTGTTCAGATTCATAGCTTAATTATTAACGTAGTGTGGATTGGTTTGATTCATTGATATACAGAATTGATGTGTGATTATAGTTGCGTGTGAATCCTTTAATGAGTGGTGAGAATTGATTACAGAGTTATCCTTGTTACCATTTCCAGAGGAGTATATGAACGATGAATGTCAAATTAGCATAAATTCTACAGTGAATGGATGTAATTAGGTTCTTTCAGAATTCTGTTGTGAGTGTTCAAGAGTAGAAGCAGATCGTAGAATTTGATTAGTATTCAACCTTCTCATTACAGTTGTGATTCAGTGAATTACTTTCATTAGGGATTTCTCAGCTTGTTAACTAGAATTGGACATTTAATTGCTTTCTGTGATTTAACAGATTGTTGTTGGTAGTGATTTCTTTCTGTAGTTTAGCTAAATGTTATTGATAGTTAGATGCTTTCATTTGTTTGCAAGATTCCTTCAGTATTTAGCAATTTCTTAGGAGTCCATTCACCAAAAGATTATATCCTAATTATGATTCAGTAATTCATTAATCTCCTCTGTGTTGAGATCTTCCAAGTTGCAGTGTCTGGCATATATTTTGCTTGGTAGCATGTAAGATTTTGTAGCCCTGGGTTGATAATTTATGCACAGCTTTCTGTTCTTAATTTAATTAAAAAGAGAATTAAAGAGCTCATCAGATGCCTGGTTAAATTCTAATGCTGATGATGATTTAAATATGGTGGATCTGTTCTGTTCGAAGTTGAAGGAGATGAAAGGGAAAGTTACAAAGTGGATACATGTAACATCTCGAAATTTCATAAAAATTTAAAATTTTTGATAATCAACATTAAATATGAAAATAATAATTACGAAAGTAATAAGTGAGATTATGATAGCATTAATTATACAGTTGTTAGTACTAAACAGGCTTTAATTTCTATTTTAGCAACATAATGATTATGATAACAAATGTATTAAATGATCGGTAATTTGATGCGATACTGTTTTCTTTGCATAGATACTGACAGTTTGACTTTTGATGAAAAGGGTGTCCTACGAGGTACCCTGGAGCTTACTTAGCTGTAACGCTAAAGCATCTTGAATGTCCTATGTGTAGACAACAGGTAAGAGATTTCATGGCTGCGTAAAAACAAAGTCCGTGCATAGTTCAATTTCAAAGTTGTAATTAAATAAAATGTTAGAAAACTGTTTGCGATCCATCAGAAGTGTACAGATAGTATACATTGTTTGTTTTTCTTTAACTCAGGATACATGTATAATATATATTTAGACATTATACAGAACTTTCTACTATATTTAACTATAATGTGGAAAAATAAATAACATATATATATACAGAGAAAGAATAATACTTATATTCTATGAAACAATACAGTAATTTAGGATCTCCTAGATTTTATACAATAAATTCTATTACTGTTCAGTATAGGGCAGAATGATGAAAACAAAATCAATCACTGTACAATTTATCGAATCAATGGCATTTTCCTATCTTCTAATCTATTTTTAATTTGCGTATCTATACTAGAGTACTATGCTTCAAAATAGCATGTGGAAAAATATAGATATTGGTTTATCAATTCAAAAATCATCATTAAACTTAAACATTTCAGACTTAAACAAATCTAGGATTGAATTCTCTTTCGAAACAGAAAACAAAAAATGCTAATTAAATAGAACAGAATTATTAACTGAGAATAAGTAGAAAACCTGTAGAACCTGAGAAAATGTGTAGGGCAACAAACAACCCAAGAAGAATTTTCCACCCAACCAATTCCTGAAAACAGTCAAGTACTGTCTTAGGACCCCCGAGCCTGTTCATTGAACCACCAAGAGGAAGAAACTCGGGAAATAGGACATCTTCTTGCAGTAGCAAATGACTTCTTTATCTTCAATAACTAGCAGTCCAATAGACTTGCACCAGCACCTCTGGTTCTTCTCAGCAATAATGCAGACTTAAGATTGCATTCAACAACTAGCCTTCCTATTTGAATCTCTCAGTGATCACTTGATGCACATGAGAAAAATATTCTGCAGAAATATTGATTAAGAGCTGCTTGCTCAATTCGAATTTGCCTTTATAGGTTGCCTAGGCCTTTTCAGATGTTACTGGGTCATTAAATGAGCTGCCTGCTCACTCCCTCCTCCTGGGGGATAATGCCCTATTTTTAGGGGTAGTTGTCCCATAACCAACAACTAGTGGTGTGATGCATCTGCTGCCATCTATCCCATACTTTCCAACAGCTTCCATTCCTCCTAGTGGGTCAGTGAACACTCATTCAATAGTCCTCTTGGGTGTTTGTCTCCTAATTAATTTATTTAAATAATAATATTCAGTAATTACATTTATCCATGATCAAAACTGATCATAGTTACAAAACTTTGTAATTAAATTTAACATAAAGTATTTTGCAAATAAAATAATAATTATCAGAAATTTGGGTAGGTGACAATACATCAAAATAAATAGTTGGACAAGTAGACCTTGATGGATGTGGAAACTCAGTTACAGTTTCTATATTCATACAAATTGGAGGCCTCATTAGACAGTAATGATTTTGAGCTTCTTAAGAAATTGGAAGCTGAGAAAGAAAGTATATATTTAAAAGAGGAGAAGGAGTGGTGCCTGAAAAGTCGGGCACTGTGGGTGAATTTTGGAGATAACAATACAAGCTTTTTTCATACCTATGCTTCGGCCAGGAGAAACAACAATACTATCTGGAAAATGTTCGATGAGGTGGGGAATGTGGTCACATGTGAGAAGGATCTTCATATTTTGGCAAAGAAACATTTTAGTAGTATCTACACTGACGATAAAGGTTGTGACTTATTATCACAGCTTCAGGTGGCAAGACTTTACCCTAAATTTTTTGATGATGAGGAAGCTAAAGAGTTCTGCATGGAGGTTACTTTGGAGGAGGTGGAAAGGACTCTTAAATTATTTGCCAAGGAGAAGAGTCCAGGGCCTGATGGCTGGACAATTGAGCTATTTCTGCATTTCTTTGATATCATGGGAGATGATATTTTGAGGATGGTGGAGTATACCAGGTTGCAAGGTTACATCTCGTGTGCCTTAAATTCAACATTTATCACTCTTATTCCAAAAGTTAATGGCCCTAAGACTTTTGGGGACTTTAGACCTATTGCATTATGCAACCTTGCATATAAGATTGTTTCAAAGATTATTGTTGGTCGTCTCAAGCCTATTTTTTCAAAATATATTTCACCCGAACAATTTGGATTTTTACAAGATCGTCAAATCCATGATGTTGTTGGTATAACACAAGAATTACTTCATACTATCAAGTGTAAGAAGCAGAAAGCAATTCTACTTAACATGGATTTAGAGAAGGCATATGACAAAGTCAGTTGGGATTTTCTAAGGATTGTTTTGATACAAATTGGAGTCCCATCTCTTGCTATTAATTGGATCATGTCCTGTGTGAATACTATGAGTATTGATGTACTTGTAAATGGTGCTCCCACATCTTTTTTCAGTTGTTCCAGAGGAATCTGACAGGGTTGCTTGATGTCTCCTTTATTATTTCTATTGGTAATTGAAGGGTTGAGTAGGCTAATCATGCATCCTAAACAGGAAGGTAAGATCAAAGGTTTGAAAATTTCCAAGGACTTATATCTCTCACATGTTCTATTTGTGGATGATGTATTAATTGCTAGTAATGATTCGGTGGATGAGTGGAGGCTGGATCAGGGCATTATTGACCTATTTTGTAAAGCATCAGGTATGTGGGTCAGCTTGAAAAAGTCATGTCTTTATGAAAATCTTGTTGGGGAGGACAGATTGATGAACATCCAAACTTTGTTGCCATATAAGTGTTGTAAGATTGTTGAGGGTTTCACCTATCTCGACTTTCATCTCAAACCGAATGGCTATCTTATTAAAGATTGGAAATGGTTGATAAAAAAGTTTGAATCTTGGATATCCCACTAGACATACCGTCTGTTATCTATTGGGGGTAAACTTACTTTGGTCAAGTTTGTGCTTATTGGAACCCCGGTTTACTGGTTCTCACTACTTCTGGTGCCTTGTTCAGTGATCAACTCATTAAGAAGACTTCTATTTAACTTCTTATGGACTGGTGGTTTGAAAAAATCTAGTTTGTCTATGATTGGATGGGAAAGGATCTCTTTACCTTTCATATCTGGGGGATAAAGGACTTATCAGTATTTAGTGAAGCACTTCGGTTAAAGAGTTTGTGGAGGGCTATATTTGGAAACTCACTCTGGTCCAAGGTCATTCATCAGAAATATATAAGATCAAAGATTTCTCACTGGTTGAGGACGCCCAAAAAGAAGGTGAGAGGGGTCTCCCCTATATGGAATGGCTTCTTAAAAGTATATTGTTGGCTTGTTGTTGGATTATGTTGGAAAGTGGGGAATGGGAATGAAGTGGTTGTAGGTGTTGATCCCATTCTGGGATTAAAAGATGCATATAAATTATCTTCTAAGTTATTATATATATTAAGGAACGTAGGGTTGATCACATTGAATACTATTATAAAGGACAGTCTGAATAGCTATTGGTATGATGCTGAGGACCTACATCTGCCTCGTAATGTTTCCTGTGAATGGGATATCTACCTTCAATCTTTAAATGCAGCGGGCGTTCGATTGTGCTCTAAGGAAGATATGGTGGTATGGGATGGGAATGATGCTACGGGCAGGGTAACTGCTAGCACTACTTACAGTTGTATTATCAAGCGGAGATGCATATTCCCCAATTATTGGTGGTATAAGGTAATATGGCATTGGCATATCCCACTTAAACTCAAATGTTTTATATGGTTTGTGCTTCAGGATTGGTTAAAAACTTGGGACAATATTTCTATTATTGGATGGATGGGGCCAAGTCAGTGCATACTTTGTAAATGTTGTTATGAATCTACATTACATCTTTTCTTAGAATGTTCCTTCACGGTGAGTTTGTGGGAGAAATTTTATCAGATATTGGGCATTACTGTGAAGTGGGGTGGCAGTAATGTGGACAACTGTCTGAAATTGTGGACTAAAAATTGCAAAACACATTCCATTCTACCTATATTTATATGTTGGTCTGTTTGGTGGGTGAGGAATAAGGCAACCTTCGAGGACCTCCATCCAAGTCTGGATAGTGCTTATAATTCTACATTGTGTCACTATTTAAAATTTCAGAGTGATAAGGAACATCCTGTTCGACGTAATATTGGGAATTTTCGTCTTATTATAAATGATCCTGCACTATTATTTGATGGGGCAGCAACTATGGGGAACTGTGGAGTAGGTGGGGTTATCTTCCTCAATATGGATCATTATTTCACTCTTCGTCTGAAATGCGGCAAATGAACAAATATGAAGGCGGAGTTATTGGCATTATGGTGTGTCACACGTGTGGCTAATCTCTTTGGATTGGTGAAGGTAAAGATCTTTGGCGATTCTAGAATTACTATTAAATGGGCGATGGGTGAATATGATCTGAAGGTACTGAATTTGGTTAACTGGTGCAACAGAATTAAGTATGAACTTAGATCTTTCAGTTCTTTGACTCTGGAACATATATATAGAGAATTTAACTCTCAGGCTGATCGGCTGTCTAAATTGGCGTCAGAGGGAGAGGATGGCTACTTACAGTGGGATGAATTTTGTGAGAACCAGCCGATAGACTCTGGCACTATGTATTTTCTGGACTAGTTGCTCTAGGATCTCCTATTTGGCTTATGGATGTTGTAATTATTATGATTTTGTTTTTTGTGGGATTATGTGAACTTTATGATCAAGGAATGATTTTGGGAAGATAACATTTGAATGTTGATATCATGTACTATTTGATTCAGTATTGAATAACAATAATATGCTTTTTTCACGGGAAAAAATAATACTTTCCATTAGAAAGTCAAATTCTTTTGACTTGTATTAGTTTAGTTTTTAAAACACAATTTTTTACAAAGTTCCATATTGTTTTGCATAATTTCAATATTAAACTTAATATTTTGAAAACCAAAATTAAATTTAGAAAATTTTAAAATACAAAATTTTGAATTTCTAATTAGCTTAGTACAAATTGGATGAGAGATAATTCTCTATTGGAGTAATTTTTATTTTCATAATTTAAAATTAAATAAAAATAATTTAAAAACCAAAAATTTATAAAAATGCCACTGTTGTGAGTACTTCACTACATTAAATATAAATTAACCAAAAGTTGCCCAGCTCAAAGATAACAGGACATTGGAAAGTTTCGGCATTGGCCCACCTTGCCTCTTATAGATCTAAACTGGCATCACAAAAATGCTAATGCCATTACCTGGGCCCTTCATGGTTTCTCCAATATCTACTCTGTTGGAGACGACTTGGAGGTGCTGATATAGGACCTTTCCAACTACGTGCAGAATGGGCCTGTAGATGTTGAGTGTGATCTAGGTCTGGTTCTATTTTACACTATCGGAGTTGAGATAGATTAGTTTCCATAGCCTTCCACTGAATCTGATTCGATTTCATCACCTACTCCTTTGAATCTGATTTGAATGCCATCACCTATTCAAACAAGCTGCAGATCTCAAGTGTCTAAAAAATTGGGTCAGTTAATCTATGGATAACGTCCCATACCGACGCCTTGAGTCATCACACCTAGAGCAGATGTGGCAGGAGCTAAGAGGGGTCGGGTAATGGCACTGGCACCTTTGTTGTGACTTTTTAGCTCTGTAATAGGCAAACTGGGGCATCTGATAGATCCAGAACAACAACCTTGGGGTTACTCAAAATGATAGTGGCCATGTACATGGGGTTCTGGTTGTTTCATCCCAATCTGACCAGATTAGTGCCAGACTGGTGGTTGTCATAGAGGATTCTCGAATTCTCCTTGTTCCTCACATCAAAGAGCCGAACCCAATGGACCCATCACACTAGTAGTGGAAAAATCAGTCATGCTTCCCCATGCAATGTCGTAGACCATCTCGCCTTGTGCTTCTGGAATTCTTTGTTGAGAATGAACATGATCTTGGTAGTGGCATTCAACTTAACGATCGACCATTTTCCTGGAGTTTCCAACATACTCCCTATTCCCAAACAATATTTCTTGTCCTTGAGGACGTTCCAGTTCATAGCGTATATATTGTTCCATGGTGCTTAGTATGTGTAAATCCCCTCCTGTAGCTCCTTGTCTCACCGATCATTGAATCAACTCAACTAACTATTTGAATGGATTTTTCGGGAAGGGAAAAAAAAGGTCAATTAAAATGCATAAATTTCAAAAATAGTCAGCAGCAACATTGCTTTGTACAAAGATATAATCCAATTTCCGGGTTTAGTAATGACTCTATATATTTTAAATTGACCCAATGACCTTTTTTTTCCGTGAAAAAAATCATACTACTGTTATTCAATTAAAGCTGAATCAAGTAGTACAGATGTTCATCAAAATATATTACAATTTTATCAGAAGTCCAAAAAGTATGGTACTTCTTTACACTTCCAAAAAAATAAAACTAAAATTTTCATAGCTAGCTGATCTATAGCTATTGGACTGTCATACAAAACTCTATGACTTACTTAGGAAAGAAAATAAAGTGAACCAGAGTCCACCACCACATCCTCACAAATATCCTCCCAAAATAGAATGCCTTCTTCACCCTCAATTGCCAGCTTTGACAAATTATTAGCTTGAGAGTTATGCTCATGGTAAATATGATCCAGAGAATATGACATGAAATATCCCAAAATCTGTTTTATGCGATTGCACCAATAGACTAGATTCAGTACCTGCAGATCAAACTCTTCCCAAGCTCATTTAATGGTAACTCTAGAGTCATCGAAGATTTTTACCTTATGCAGTCCAAACCCACATGCCACTTTGATAACACACCAGAGAGCTAATAGTTCCGCCTTCATGTTTGTCCCATAACCACCATGCATACGCAGAGTATAGAAGTGATCAGAGTTGATGTAAATGACTCCCCCAATACCACATTTAACCGAAGAAGCAACACCATCAAAAAATAATACCGGATCATCCACAGACAGCTGGAACCTTCCAATATTCCTACCCACAACAATTTTATCATCCTGCTGATATTTCAAATAATAACTTAATGCATCACGAAACACAATTTCAACGGAGGGCTTAATATTTTGAAATAAAGCTCTATTTTGAGCTCTCCAAATCGTCCAACAGATAAATACTAGCAAAGTCATATGTGTTTTACAACTTCTCACCCAATCATGCAGACGATTTTCAAAATTATCACCTGCCCAGTGAGATGAAAGGTCCAGGCTACTGTTGAAATTTTCCCAAACATTTATAGTAAAACCACAATCCAGAAATAGATGACTCGATGTTTCGGACTCCATCCTACATAGAACACATTGACTCGGACCACACCAACCCATCATCCCCAAATTATCCCAAGTTTTAATCCAATTCACTAAGATGAACCATAAAAAACACTGCATTTTCAATGGGAGGTGCCACTGCCATATCGCCTTGTACCACCAATGAAATGGGAATATACGTTTGTGCTTGATAATATAATCATAGGCAGAACGAGCAATAATTTTTCCAGTGGCTGCATTTCTGGCCCAACTGAGTTCATCCTTGCCAGTGGTACATTGTATACCTGCTGCATTCAAAGTCCTAATGTACAGGTCCCACTCCATCGCAACATACCGTGGTAGCTGCAGATCAAATGTGTCCATCCAATAAGCCTGAGGCATCTTCTTAACAATCTTGTCCAGAGTATAACAATTCTTCTCCCTTAATGTCTATTAATTAATCCAACTTTAAAACCCATTATCAACAACAATGTTTATAAATTTTATAGCACGAATGTTTTAAATACATATTTCAAATATTTACAATTTGATATTTAATAAAAAATAAATTGAAAACGCCAATCAAATTACTAGATATATAATTCCAAATTCAATCAAATACAGTAAACATCATAAGTGAATGGAATCACTTCACTGTTAATTTCAAAATGTTTTTCTGTACAAATTTTTCATGTGTAGAACTTTGCAAATTGCACACTTGTTGTTTATAACTTTACTTTGCAAATTGCAAATGTGTGTGTATAACTTTATAGGATTGAAATATATAAATTTATTCCTATTCCTATAGTTCGTTTCCACTCGATGGTTTACTGGTTCACCATGGGAGACATGGGTGAGGTGAGTCACCTTGTGCTCTTCATAAATTTTAAGATTTTCATTTTATTATTGACGTTGAATTGGCTTCTTTGGCGTGGCAGTTCAGTGAAGATTTCAGTGGTTTTCTTTCAAGCAACTCAAGAATCCATTTTTAAAGAGATTGTTATTGAACTTTTCTCGTTTACATGAAAATATCCACAGTGACAATATGAATATAAATCCGCAAACTCATCTCATTTAGTATCTGCAACTATAATAAATCTCAACAAACAACAATGGCTTCAAAGCCCAGGAAAAACACAAACTTCAATTTGCAGTAGCCGTTTTTAATTCATGTAAGAAATAGTCTATTCAAATCCCATGAAAACACAGTTGGATTTGCAACTGCTATTGGAATGCATTGGAAAAGTGCAACCCAATGGTAGGCTGCCTACATCGCCAACATAAAACTTAGGGCACGGATGGCCAAATGAGCCTATGCAACAATAAAATAGATCCACGAAAAAAAACTCTATAGACATTTTAAAACTTAAGAGACTCACAAAAGGTGCCTATAAAAGAGGCTAATATATGATACGATACAATATTAATAACTAATTAGCAGAATAAGCCATAATCTTTGTTCTTATAATATTATAATACTGGCAACGAAATCAGGACCTTAATTCTTAGTATGTTGATGTAATATGTTGCTCAAACCTTAAGGTGGTCTGTACATTAATCTTTAACTTTTGGTAGCTTAATCTCATAGCTTTCTTTACTCTTACAACATTGACAAGGAATTAGCTGCATTGTTTGGTTTGTTTTCCGATGAGAAGAAGTATTTTTTTAAAGAAATGTATTTGGTAATTTTGATAAGTAAGTGAATACTTTTTGTGTGTTTGTGCGTTTATGCATTTCTTAAATAGTGTTCCTACAAACAGAATTGAAACAAAATAACCCAACAAATACTTTATAATTTAAGCCCCCACTTGACCAAGAAAACTATTATTATCATCGCATAAGATATAAGAAGATGATAGATAGCACAATATGATTTGTTTCAATAGGGTTTTACGTGTCTGCAATAGTGGAGGACGGTCTCGTTGTCAAGATTCAAGGTGCAATCTGTAGCACCAGGCAATTCCTGTTGTAGAATATAGAAATTGCAATCCAATTTTAGTACTTTGTTTCCCTCAATGAGAGGTGCTCAACTTCATGTGTCGTTGCACTAGCTTAAATAAGATGATGATCTTACCAAAGAGTTTTTCAAATACCTAGCCACTAAAGAGGCTAGGAAATCCATCTGTGCCCTTAAGACAACCCTAGGTTGAACAACCAAGCATGAAGACATTGAACATGAATTTTCTTACTATTATTGTATGGTCTTTCAATATTAGATCCTCTCATTAGAAATACACGAGGATACTTAGAAATTCCTATATGTTGTATATTTTGATATTTTAGAGGGTCAATAGAGGGCTTTGATCTAACTCTGACATTGGATGAGATAGGCACAACCATCCATTAAATGGATTGATGGATTTCCCCATGAATTCTATCAGGTGACTTGGAACTTTGTTGGCTTTGATATCCTTTGAGTGTATAATGAGGCCATGTGCCAGTGCTTTTTAGGTGTGGGAATCAATCAAGGGATTTTTGGTTTATCGTAAATTCTGGTGACCTCGAGGTCATCACAAATTGCAACCCATTACCTTATGCAATATCTCTTAAAACATTATAGGAAAATCCACATCAACATATTCTACCTAATATCATTGAACCTAAATATGCGAACTTTATTCAATGAATGATACATTTTAGACAATATTATTGTTGTTTGGGAGGGTGTGGAGTGGAATTGTACTTTTGGCATAGATCATTTGTTTATAAAGATTGAATTTGAGAAGGTTTATGATAGGGTTAAGTGACCTTTCTTTTTGGCAATGCTTAAGGAACTAGGGTTTGTTCCCTTTTTAATTAAAAGTGTAGAAACCCTCTTTTCCCATGTTTCATAAAGTCTTTCTATTTTTTGATGCAAATTCATGAACATTAGATTATTTCAGTCCATTTAGCAAGGTTGTTTCCTACCTCTGCCTTTGCATGTTATGGAAACAAAATCTCTTGGTTATTTTATCAAACCCTAATTGAATTTGGTTCGCATTCAAGGATTCCCCTTCCTAATCCTAAGGTGGGTTAGCTCATCAAAGGTCATTTCATTGATGACTACAATTTTACTATATTAGAAGATCATTAATCCTTGCAAAGATATAGTATGGAATGACTAGAAATAATTTTCTTTTCCTCAAGCTCAATTTTTCAATGTTTGAATGGTCAAATTCCCTCAACTAGTCCTTGATATAATTGAGCTAGACCTTTAATCCTTGTCATCTTTTTTTCTTTCTAGTCTTCTCCCTATGAACTGTGAGAGGTGTTTGTTAAAATATTAAAATACGATTGAACAAATAGACCACCAAGTCTCTTGAACTAGCTTCTAAATTCTAGATTTGTACCAAGGTGTTGGCATCCACCCATGTATACTACTCTTCTTGTTGAGTTACATCAAAAGAAGCGTATGATTGACTAGAGAAATATTTGTATAATTCTCAATTAGGCCCAAGTTAGATAAGTGTCTTGGCTTTCACATAACTAGTTAGGATTTTTCTTATACCCCTCGAGAATTTAGTGAGTCAACGATCATCAAAACCAATATGAAATATTAGGAATTATGCACCAAATGGGTGATATATGTTGTCGAATGCAAGGAAACCAAGAAAATACTCATAAGACATTGTATTCAATTAGGTTGTAGTAGGTTCAGGCATTATGAAGCTCATGGGGTTTAGGAGAGGAAAGAGCTAGCATGCAATAACACTCTTGGACCCTTGTAGGTGAACAAAGGGTTCCCCACTTTGGTTCCAGATCTCAAATGGGATCAAGCTCTCATAGCTCCCTATTTGTGGGTGGAACCCTCATGTACTTATTGGTGTTGATTCTCCAACTACAAGATGGGGAAGATTCTCAATGATCATGGCCAACCTCCTCTACTAACTATCATGATAATTTATCATTATTATTATGTTAGGGAATGCTCCATTTGTTTCTATATTTATGACCTCAACTCTTTGATAGTGTGTTTTGGATTATGCTATCTCCAAACTATTTTTGATATTGTTAGCAACCTTGAGTCTAGGAAGGGTTGTTTTTGTTTTTGGCATCTCTATTTTGAGTTTTTCACTTACTTGTGGAGGCTACATTGAAAACTTGTTTTCTATATTGGAGCATATGTATATCGCTTATTAATAGAGTTTAAAGGAACTTTATAATTAAATAAACCATATTTTAAATTATAGTTTTGGAATGCATTCATATGTCTTTTTTCTTTCTAATGATTGTATAGCATTAGATTTATAGCTTGAAAAAAAAAGAACATACACCTTGAGTGTTTGATATCTATGGAGTTTATTTGAGGAGGGAGTACAACACTCTAAAAAATGAAGGGGAAGGTCCTAACTATTATTTGAGTAAATAAACTTCCTAGAGAATGTTATGATGAGTCTAATGGGCCAAACCACACTCAAATCCACCTCCCAAGTCAATCATGAGTCAAAACCCTAAATTTGGGGGTGCCTTCCTTGATTTGAGGGTGCATTCCTTGATTTGGGGGAGTTTCACCCTAATTTAAGGAGGAGTTCAGTTAGAACTAAAATTGCTCCACTAATTTAGTTCTAACTGAACCATAATACTCATTAGTGCCCCAGTTAGGAAAGTAGTGCCCTTGTTGAGTGATTTTAGGGACTTGCATGATCCACTTTAGTTAAACTAAGTGATCAGTGAGTCCCTCAATCAGTTAAAACTCAGTTTAGGTGAGTTGCGTGGCTAATTGAGGTTAGCTACTCTAAGTTAATCCTGAATATCCTTTTTAGCATGGCATGGTAAATTCCAATGGCCTTCTAACGTAACTTTTATTTCCTTTCTATATATTGTAACCTTCTCCATTCATTCAATCAATGAATACATCATTCAATTCTTCCTATCTAGTTCTAGTTTTTTGCAATAATCTATGTTAAATCATTTGTTACATGATTTTTATGGCTGATTTGATTCACATTTCATATCTATTTGGTTTATGTACCTATATATATACATGTTCAAATCTTATATGGTATCAGACCATAGGGGGTACTAAACTAGTTAGTGTTTCAGTGATTTCTCATCAGTTATCTAGCTTTTGCAAGTTGAGAAGGGATTTTGCATCCTTCAAGAAGGATTTTGCAACCACCAAAGAAGGATTTTTCAGCCACCAATAATGCTTTTGCAGCCCCAAAAGAAGGCTTTTGTAGCCACCAAAGAAGGCCTTTTGTAGCCACTACTCTTGTAGATTAAAAAAGGTGTTTTTGCAACCACCAAAGAAGTTTTTTTGCAGACACCAAGGAAGTTTTTTGCAGCCATCAAAGAGGATTTTGCAACCATGGGTCTACCTTATAATAAGATGCTAACCCCCTTCGATTACTTCAAATGGAATTCAAGAGTGGAGATGCACTTGAGAATGAAGGGTTTGTATCATATCACCATGGGAAACGAGATGGAACCAATGGCTCTTGTTCAAAAGTCCAAGTATCTTAACTGAATGTATGAAGCACATGGGATACTATGTTATTATGTGTCTCCTGACGTGCTTTACCATATTCAAGGCAAGAATAACCCCAATGAAATATGGACCATATTGGGTTCCAATCTACGTGTGTAAATTAGATCTTATATTTATGTCAATCCAGAGTTTGTAAGACTTAGAGGCATATCCCAAATATAGAGATTCAGACCTAGACTTACTTGAAAATTCAGTTTACTATGAAATAAATCTAATGGATACCAGAATGTTGTAAACAAGAAACACAAAACCTTCCTTACAGAAGGAACTTCATTTGATCTCTTAATCTAATCAACAATTCATATATGAAATACTTTGAAACTAAAAATACCTAAATCCTGAAAGTAAGTTATAGTGCTTAATACCTTACTATTGAAAGCAGGAAATCATCAATTTCTCTTACAAGAAAAACAATTCACAATGCTTAGCTCTTTTCAACGGTTCAATATCAGATAAAGAAAAGTAATTGGAATTGATCCTACAGTGTTTCACCATTCAAACTAAAAGAAATCATAACCCTACCCTGTATTGAAATCCTGTGCATCTATATAATGTAATCCAATCTGCAATGCATGAACTAATAACCAAAACCAACTCTACAGTAAATACTCAAACATACCAATGCGTTTCTAATGAAGAAATGGGTGTGCAGGTTCGGCAGAGGGGGCCCTCCACTGCTTCACTCACACACGCAAGAAGATTTACAGAACTTTCAACACTCAAATCACTTTCACCATATAGAAATGAACATACACAGAAATATATCGAAATCTGAATCTTTATTTCAATAACATACGTTCACCATCCGGGGCTGGTTTCATCTTTAATTCAAATACTAATACAAATTCTTTTTTAAAACACTGAAAATGCTACAATCCTGGGAGATTCATAATGGCATTCTCCTAATATCTCTCTACCCTCGAGATCGTCCATCAGATCCATAAAAATAGACCAGATCGATATAAAATTGAAGCTGTCCTATTTTTGTGCTAAGTGGCAGCACAGGTGGTTGTCTTTGACCAAAATTGACTCGACACCTATGAGAGCCATATCATGAGTTTGTTAGAAATTTATCCATCCTTGGACATTGAGGATCCTCTTCCATCTCTCAGTTCGTGCCCAGCTGGCCTGCAAGTATCCAATCTAGGAGCAATTACGGGAAGTCAGCAAATTCTGTAATTTGAATCAAAACCTTAATTTAAATGCCTTAAAAGTCACATAATTCAATTTATTAAAAAGCAACAACATTTATACCTTTGACCAAGGTTTTGTGGATGAACATGAGGTTTTATGGAGAAAACTGGAAAGGATTTATAGGGCAAACTAGGTATAAAATGGTGTCCAACATCTCCCCCAAGAGGAAGTTGTTGCATTTTCTCATGCATAAAAAGTATTTCCCAAAAAATTGACCCTGCTTATATCATGCACAAAAATTTGTTGATGATCCTCTGCTTCTAATCCTTTGATGTATCTCCTGTCTGTGATGATGCATCTGTAGAAGCTCGAGCTGCATAAAAGATTTTCAGTTTCTCATACTTTGCTTTGAAAGTCTTCTTTTGTTTATGCCATTTACATGCATGCTTGGAGATCTGTACCTTCTAAACTTGAAGCTTCCTGTTCTTCTCTCTTAACTTTTCATTCTTCAGTTCCAATTCATTCACTTCCAATTTCAACTTCTCAATCTTTTTACTGTTTTTTGGAAGATTTCTTCTTTTCATCTTTATTGAAGGTTGCTCAGAAGTAGTGTCCATCCCTAATTCTTCATTCTCTCGCCCTGAATACTCCTTCTTTTCTTTTTCTATGGTTTGTTGTTCAAAGAAAGGAGAAACTTCATTGCTCTGTTCTACCATTTCATCTGGAATCTTTTCAGTTTCTTGGGTATCTCTTTCTTCATAAATTTTCCTTATCTCACCTGCTGGACTTTCCTCTTGACTTTCCAAGGATTGAATGTATACATATTGTTTTTGCTGGCCCTCATCATCCTCTTCTAGTGTTGGCTTATTATGAGCTTGCTGATCTTTCCTTGATTTTTTCTCATAAGTGGTGAAGATTTTATCTTGCTCTTGGAATTTCTTCTCTTCTTTCATCATGCTCCTGGTTCTTATTCTTCTCTAAGGTTGTTTTGAGCTTGTTGCCTCAGAGTCATCTTCATTAACTGTTATCATCAACACCTCATCTTCTTTCATTCCTCCCTTAGGTGGTTTTGAGCTTGTTGCCTCAGGGTTTTGTTCTTCATCTTTAGTCTATGTTATCATTAACACTTCATCTTCTTTCAAGCTTTCTTCAGGAAACTCTTTTGGTTCTTCAAACTGATTATGAATTATAAATTGTTGCCATGTCAGTTTTTGCCTTTGTAACTCATGTGTGATGATT
Organism: Larix kaempferi; assembly: GCA_027924585.1. NCBI lineage: Eukaryota > Viridiplantae > Streptophyta > Pinopsida > Pinales > Pinaceae > Larix > Larix kaempferi. The sequence goes on along the minus strand of BSBM01000592.1, from coordinate 7,673,348 downwards.
ATTTTGATGATCCCACAATGAAAAAGGCTTGTTAGCTTGTCTTCTGCACGTTTTTGAACAACTTTAGCCATCTTGGAAAGGCTTTGTAATAGAAAATGGGGCATGTTAATCTCACAATCACCCCTCAAATGCTGCAATATCTTGATGTGGTAGAGATATACAATACTGAATCTCCCCTCACAAGTGATGAATCTTTGGATGATATATACTATTTCATCCCAGGGATGAATCAACCAACTCCTTGGTACTCCCTTCTTCCATTTTATTGAGCTTTCCTTTGATCTACATAAGAAGGGTTTCCATGCCTTCTCCTTAAACTATTTTGTCTTAAAGAATCTCTCCCTCTGCTAAGGTAAGCCAATGATCTGTGCCATAATATCTTCAGACAGTCTGAAACTCAAATTACCTACTGTAGCCCTCTCTCCATAAAATGAACCAGCAAAAGCTAGGCTAACATTGTCGTTATGCCCATCAAACGTTTCAAAAAAAAGCACCCACTGTTTCTTCTCAAAAATTTCCATGCATCTTTCATGAATGGCAGTGGGATCGAATTTCTCTAGTTCTAGTCTAGACACCATTTTGCAAATTTAACAGGAAAAATCCCTCTTTTATGCAATGGAAAACTTCAAGTAAGACTTAACCCTAGCTTGCAATTCCAATTTCAAATTTTAAACTCTGTAAAATTTCTCTTATCTTCAAATCGTTTCTCTGGAAGTCGGAATTGCTAGCAAAACCAATATTTCAAGCTTACCTAGCCTACGTGGCTCCTTGTTGTGCACATTCTGAATGAAATACGCATTCCCATGACTGTGTTTCCTCTTTTGCAGTGCCAATGGTGTTTCTTTTCATCATACCAAATGAAAATTCGTGTTGAGAATTGAAAAGAATAAATGCTCGAGTTTCTGAGTTGATTGGTTGCGTTTTCCTCCTTTGTAATGCAACTGGCGTCTCTTCCTTGGGTTAATCAATATCTGCTCACCCTTTTAACTAGCATGGGTATGAAGTTTGGGAAAGAGCAAGTCGGCTAGACAACCCACTGATATGTAAAATATCACTTTAAATTTCAAATTTGTAGATTGTGCCTCCCCATGCATAGGCAAAATTCGTGGGGGTAAGATCAATGATTCCCACCTCTCCTGTAATGATGATTTGGATAGGCCACTTAATCCCCATTAGCTTGCCACTTAATCCATGTTCCATGATCCTTTTCATATACTCACCTTTTTAACTTAATGCATACCATGCAATAGTATCTTCATCTTAGAGTATATAAAAGAAAACATAAAAATATTCGAATTCCCTTGGTAAACAAAAACATATTTTTCTTCTTTGCTTCTTGTTGAAAAAGCATGCTTGTAGACTGCAGGCCTGTAGAACGCAGTTTAGGTTTTGACCAAAATTTAAAAAAATTGCTTCTGTAATTGATTCTTACCACCATTTTGATACCTAGGGTAATATAATGGGAAGTGAATGGACTGCTGGCAAGGATTGTGAAGGTGATAGGGTAGACATTCAGGTTTGTGACGATAGGTAGGTATTTTTTTTTTGTCATCACTTAAAAATAAAGAACAATGCAAACTTTTAAAACATAAAAAATAAAATTCTTATAGACTTTGTTTGATATTCCCTTGTGCTTTTCTTGCTGCTTGATGTAGCTGGTCTGCTTGTATGTTGAGAAAAGAATTTGCTTGTTCTTGGTTCACACATGTCCTTACTGTGTCTTCTGTTGAAAACGGTCTGCTATCTCAGGTCCCTGCGCAAAAATTCCAATGAAATGTACTTCTTCTTAGGTCCCTTTTGCTGATTTTCTGATGTTTTGTCTCAGATTCCTTTTGCAAGGCTGGAAGTCAGGTCCCTCTACTAGGCTTGAGATCTGTAAAATGAAACTTCATGCTGGAATGAAATTCGAGCATCTGGAGAAGGCTTGGATGGTTTCAAGAATAGAAAGTTCTGATATGCTTGTCCCTCTCAGGCCTATTTATTGACTTGTCCTCAAGTCAAACAAAATCTTTATTTGCTGATAAAAACTAATATGGAAAAATTGCTTATGGAAAAAACAAGCCATGAAAGAACTGATACTAGGAATTTGAAATTATTTTTGTGAATTTTCAATGGCCAAGTAAACTTGGTTTTCCAAGGAAAATTTGATTTTATGTTGTGCCAGTTGCCTGGTTTTCACAACTAAACTCCTCTTCTTTTTTTTCTCTTTTTCCTTATATATATATATATATATATATATATATATATATATATATATATATATATATATATATAATTGAATCAGAATATGTCTAAGAAGAAAGTGAAGGAGAAGCACCAGTGTGTTTGTCCAGCACTTCCATCTCCCTTTGTTGTGAAATCTGCTGTATGAAATCTTATTTGTTGACAAAATCAGTGTAGAGTTTTAACCTATGGCCATTGACCACAAATGTTCTAGCTTCATCATCTATTGTTTGTAGTTTGACTAAGCCATTGTCATAGACCTCTGCAATCTCATATGGACCAAGCCAATGAGTTGTGAACTTGGCTTTGAAGTCTTTGAACTTTGAATCAAACAATAAGGCCCAGTCACCGATGTGAAATTGTTTCTTTTTTATGAACTTATCATGCCATTGGGATCTCTGTTGTTGTACCAAAATATTGTGTTCTACTGTAGCTTATCTCATCTCATCTAATTGATTTAACTGCAGTATCCTTTCTTGTTGTGCTTCAGAAATATCCATCCCTAAATCAACTGCTAATTTAAAAGTATGAATTTGAAATTCAATTGGTAACAGTACTTGCTTACCATAGACTAGCTTATAGGGAGAAAAACTAGTACTATTTTTCCAAGTAATTCTGTATGCCCATAAAGCTTCAGTAAGCTTAGCTGACCAATCTTTTTTGTGCATCTGGACTGTTTTGGAGATGATTCCTTCCAAAGTTTTGTTGGTAGACTCCACCTGGCCATTGACTTGTGGATGATAAGGTGTAGATTTTTTGTGCTTAATCTTGTACTTGGCTGCTATCTCCTGCACCAAATTAGAAGTAAAATGTGCTCCTTGATCAATAACAATATCTCTAGGAACTCCAAATCTAACAAATGTTTCTTCAAAGAGAAAGTTTACTACTGTTTTCTCTGTGGCTCTTGGTAATGGTTTGGCTTCCACCCACTTTGTAACATAGTCAATACATAATAAAATGTACTTCTTTCCTTGTGATGGTGGATTGATTGGACCAATGAAATCAAGAGCCCATTTTTCGAATGGTTCTATGAGTACTTGTGGTTGGAGTGGCATCTCATCATATCGTATTGACCGTCCCATCCATTGACAAGTATCATAGCTCCTAAAGTACTTCTTACAAACTTTGAAAATAGAAGGCCAGTAATACCCCAAATTGAGTATCTTGTATGTTGTTCGTTTATCTGCAAAATGGCCACCACATGGTTCATCATGACAAGCTTTTAAAATATCTAAAACCTCATCTTGTTGTACACATCTTCTAATAATGAGATCATATCCCGTGTAGAAGAGATCTCCATTGACCCATATGTGTCTAGCACTTTGCTTAATAATTCTTTTCTTTTCTTTGGATGACATAGATGGAGGTAGTTGTCCTGATGATAAATAGTTGGCTATATCAGCATACCAAGGAGTTATAACAGAAATAGCAAATAAGTGTTCATCAGGGAAACTATCTGAAACAGGAAAAACCTCACCATAATTGTGTAATCGAGACAGAAAATCTGCCACTTGATTTTCTCTTCCAGGTCTGTCTAGAACAGTGATGTTGAATTCCTGCATCAATAATAACCATATGGTTATCCCGCCATTAGTAATCGACTTGTTCATCAAATATCGTAAAGCAGAGTGATCTGTGTGGACAAAGATTTCATAACCAGTAATGTAATGACGAAATTTGTTCACTGCATGAACTACTGCCAAAATCTCCTTTTCAGTAACTGTGTAATTCAATTCTGCAGGAGTTAGATTTTTACTGATAAAGTAAATAGCATAAGTCAGGGTATTCTCTTTATGTCCCAAAGAGGCCCCTATTGCAGTATCTGATGCATCGGTAGAAATGTGAAATGGCAATGTCCAATTTGGTTCCCTTAAAATGGGTGCAGTTGAGAGCTTCTCTTTAAGTGTCTGAAATGCAACTTGACAGTTAGTATCCCAATTAAAATGTACATCCTTTGAAAGTAATTTAAATAATGGTAGAGCTATTTTACTGAAATTTTCAATAAACCTACGGTAATAGCCTGCATATCCGAGAAAGCTTCTCACATCTTTTTGAGTTTTTGGTTCAAACAAATTCACGATGATTTGAATTTTGGCAGGATCCACATTTATTCCGGATGATGAAATGTGATGTCCTAAAACTATCCCTTCATTTAACATCATAAAACACTTTTCATTGCTAAGGGAAAGATTTGATTCAATGCACCTTTTTAAGATTTTCTCCAAATTTGACAAGGAATCCTCAAAGGCCATACACAGAAAAATCATCCCTATACACTTCAACACATTCATGAATTAGATCTACAAAAATGGCCAAGACTGCTCTCTGAAAAGTAGCTGGAGCGTTACATAAACCAAAAGGTAAAACCTTATAGGAATATGTACCCCAGGGACATGTGAAAGTAGTTTTGTCCTGGTCCTCTGATGCAATGCTAATTTGATTATATCCGCTGAAACCATCTAAGAATGAAAAATAGTTTTTTCCAGCTAAGGCATCTAACACTTGATCAATAAATGGCAATGGAAAATAATCTTTCAGTGTTGCTTTGTTTAACTCTCTGTAATCTACACATATCCACCATTTGCCATTTTTCTTAGGAACAACAACTAACGGGGAAACCCATTGGCTGTCAAAGATGGGGTAGATAAATCCTACCTTTAATAGCTTCTGCAATTCTTCCTTAACTATCTCTTTCAGTATGGGGTTCATTCTGCGTTGAGGTTGTCTGAGAGGTCTGATTTTATCATCTGTGTAAATGTGATGAGTGCATGTTTCGTGATGAATGCCTGGCATGTCAGTGTATTCCCAAGCAAATGCATTGTGATATTTATTCAGTAAGCCAATCAACTGTTCTTCTTGTGATATAGTAAGATGTGCACCAATATTCAAATGTTTCCCTAGACTGATTTCAACTGTTTTGCTTTGGACATCAGTTATTGAATGAACATTAAAAATATCATTAAGTGCTAATGCCAAATAATGAATTATGCAATTTTCCTGAAAATTCTGTCCCAAAACTTGATCTGCAATAGCATACTGCATGTTTCTTAATTCCTCAGAAATATCAGGTTAAGAAATAAAGTAATCTAGCAAATCTTCATTGTTTTCCTCTTGAAAATCAAAAAGTTGATTGATACTTAAGATAGGATGAATTACTTCTTCTTCTTGTTCTTTTGTTTCATTAATCCATGATAACTGATCTGACACAAAAGGTCTTTGGGCAGAAGGATAAAGTGTGATCTGTTTTCTCTCTGTCCCATGTGAAGTGGGAATACTTCCTGTTCTACAACCAATAAAAGCATCAGCTGTTTCCAACCAGGGTCTTTCAAGAATCAATGGATGCCCTCCTATATTAGACTTTGGTTGAAGCACTATAAAATCTACAGGATACTCCCAAGAATCCAAAGAAACTATGATATCTTCTAATATCCCTTCAGGTGTGATTTTAGACCTATCAGCTAGCTCTAAAACTGTAGTGGTTGGTCTGAGATTTTTCAAGTGAAGATATTCTATTGTTTCCAGTGTCATGACATTGATAGCTGCACCTAAGTCAATCAATGTTTTTGGAATTGAAAAATTGTTGACAGTTATTGTGACCATTGGGATTCCTGGATTAACATATTTTTCAATAAAAACAGTGTTAGACATTAAACCTGCTAACTTTCCCATCACATGAATTGTTGGTGGATCCTTCTTCCTCTTATTGAGACATAATTCCCTAATTGCTTTTGTGTAGATTGGAATGTCCTTTATAGCTTGCAATAAGGGAATTTTGACACAGACATTGGTCAACTCATTCAAAACATCAAAATCAGGTAGAGAAATTGAAAGTTTTTCTTTAATTAACCTCTCTGGAAAAGGAGGTATATGAGGTACTAACACTTTCCCTTTCTGACTGTGATTATCTGACTGTAATTTTTCTATATTTGATTTTTTTGGAGTTTTCTCATTTTCGGTTTGTTCTTCTAAAATAACAGGAGATTCTTTTTGCAAAGTTTTTCCAGATCTTAAGTTGATATTTTGAAGTGGGAGGATTGAGTAGGGGAGTGCCATTCCTTCATCAACATTATACATGGGTTTATCCATTTTATTATTAGGATTTGGTATAGGCTGGGCTGGCAACTGTGTTGGTCGAGGTGGAGGTTGGTTGGATGGTAACTGAAGCTGTTGAGGTTGTTGGCCTAGTTGGGGAGCAAGATTTGGTTGTTGGAAAAATTAAGCTTGATTCTGTTGGTATTGGGGATGTGCAAAGGGTTGTTGATAGGGATGTGGATAGGCCTGTTGATATGTCTAGTTACCATGAGTATATCCTCGCTAATTTGGAGCAGGTTGGGCTAGATGTTGCTGAGGAGACCAAGTTTTCCAGGGTATAGGTGCACTCCATGAATTTTGAACAGGAGTTTGATAATTTGAATGGAACTGCTGCATAGGATCTTGAGACATACCTGAAAAACGTGGATGCCAAGGTCTTCGTTGTCCCATAAGATAGAGAGACTCCATGCTTTGATTCTCTTCCATTCGAGCTGCCTGCAATTCTTTCAATCTGGGGAAATCATCAGTTTTATGATTTTCAGTACATAAGCCACAAATTTGAACAGTATTTAGAGGACATTCTTTTAGTGAATGTTTCTTTCTACATTCAGGGCAGAAAATAGATAGGGCTTGATCTTGTTGGTCTTGTTGTTCTTGTCTTTTCTTAGTTTTTGATATCTCGACCTGTGTTCCCGAGGTACTCAAAAGATCAGTTTTGAAATCTTCTAACAAGTTTCCAAGTTCAGCTCTGGATATGCCACTGGTTGCAGACTTGGTTATTTTGGAAGTTACATCCCTCTTTCCATTTCTGGCCTTTCCTCTTGAATACTTCTAACATAAGTCTGTAATCTCATCAAATGGTAAGTAGGAGATGTTGCATTTTCCCATCACATTTAAAATATCAAGATATTCATCTCTTATTCCTTTCAAAAATATTGTTCAAGTGATCTCAAATGTCAAGGAATTGTATTTGGATTTCTGCAAGTTATATGAGAATCTTTCAAGATACTCTTCCAAGCTTTCATCCTCCTGCTGAGACATCCTAAAAATATCATCTTTTAAATCTTTTGATCTACAGTATGCTTGATATTTCCTAAGAAACATTTTCCTCATATCATCCCAACTAGTTATAGAATGCTCTCCTAATCCCATGAACCATTTCAATGCAGCTGCTTTAAGAGTAGCAGGGAAGAGACGAAGTTTGTGTGTGTATATGGTATATCCATACGTACGACATAAGATATCAAATTCGAATAAGAAAGAATCTGGATCTTCAGAAGTCATGCCATAGAAATTTGGTAGAACAGATGGTGGGATATTTTTCATCCTTACCTCTTCTCCTAGGATGATGCTAGTGTCCAAGATTGGGAATTTAAAGGTGGCTTCCTGGTCTTCTTCTGCTCTTTCCTCCCTTTCATGCCTTCTCTCTTCTTCCCTTTCATTTCTTCTCTCTTCTCTTAGTTTATTTTCAATTTCTAACCTTCTCTCATACTCCCTTCGTTGTTCTGCAGTTGGCCCTTTTAATATTTCTCCCTCAGCCATTTCTCTTCGTTTATTTTCAACCTCCATCCTATGTTCATATTCCCTACGTTGCTTGAAGGTTAGTCCTCCTTTCTTAGATATTTCCTCTTCAGCCATTTCAAAAGTATCAACAGTTGTAATGAATCCTTTTCTATCAGATAAAGAAGTTCCTGTTACTTCTATTTTGGGGGGGGTTTTGATAAATATTCCTTTTTCGTCTCTTTGTCTTGACATAAAACTAAAATCTGCTCTGTGTTTTTGGAAATTTTTTTTATAAGAGAACTAAATTTCTTAAGTCTATTTCTAAAATGCCTCCCCGACAACGGCGCCAAAATGTTGGGTTCCAATCTACGGGTGTAAATTAGATCTTATATTTATGTCAATACGGAGTTTGTAAGACTTAGAGGCTTATCCCAAATATAGAGATTCAGATGTAGACTTAGTTGAAAATTCAGTTTACTGTGAAATAAATCTAATGGATACTAGAATGTTGTAAACAAGAAACACAAAACCTTCCTTATAGAAGTAACTTCATTTGATCTCTTAATCTAATCAACAATTCATATATGAAATACTATGAAACTAAAAATACCTAAATCCTGAAAGTAAGTTATAGTGCTTAATACCTTACTGTTGAAAGCAGACAATCATCGATTTCTCTTACAAGAAAAACAATTCACAATGCTTAGGTCTTTTCAACAGTTCAATATTAGATAAAGAAAAGTAATTGGAATTGATCCTACAGTGTTGCACCATTCAAACTAAAAGAACTCATAACCCTATCCTGTAATGAAATCCTGTTCATCTATATAATCTAATCCAATTTGCAATGCATGAACTGATAACCGAAACCAACTCTACAGTAAATAATCAAACATACCAATGCGTTTCTAATGAAGAAATGGGTGTGCAGGTTCAGCAGAGGGGGCCCTCCACTGCTTCACTTACACACGCAGGAAGATTTACAGAACTTTCAACACTCAAATCGCTTTCACCATATAGAAATGAACATACACAGAAATATATCAAAATCTGAATCTTTATTTCAATAACATACGTTCACCATCCGGGGGTGGTTTCATCTTTAATTCAAATACTTATACAAATTCTTTTTTAATAAAAACTGAAAATGCTACAATCCTGGGAGATTCATAATGGCATTCTCCTAATATCTCTCTACCCTCGATATCGTCCATCAGATCCATAAAAATAGACCAGATCGATATAAAATCGAAGCTGTCCTGTTTTTGTGCTAAGTGGCAGTACAGGTGATTGTCTTTGACCGGCATTGACTCGACAACTGTGAGATCGATATCATGAGTTTGTTAGAAATTTATCCATCCTTGTACATCGAGGATCCTCTTCCATCTCTCAGTTTGTGCCCAGTTGGCCTGCAAGTATTCAATCTAGGAGCAATTACGGGAAGTGAACAAATTTTGTAATTTGAATCAAAACCTTAATTTAAATGCTTTAAAAGTCACATAATTCAATTTATTAAAAAGCAACAAAATGTATACCTTTGACCAAGGTTTTGTGGATGAACATGAGGCTTTATGGATCAAGTATGAGGGTTTATGGAGAAAACTGGAAAGGATTTATAGGGAAAAATAGGTATAAAATGGTGTCCAACAGACCACCCTGTCCAAACTCTTCGGTACACAAGATGAGATGAATGGTTATCTCTTGGAGGTAGAGCTAATGAATATGAGGTTGAGTGAGTTCGACTTCGTACAAGAATTCTTTATAAAGTTCAGATATGTCCTCCTGTAGATCAATATGTGAAACATAAATAAAGAGAACATGCATATGGTATTTTCTATCCTTTCTAAATTTGGTCCTAAATTCAACACTTTTGTTTCATCATCTCACTCTACTAGATTAGCACTTGGAGTTTCTTTCACCATGCCTGCTTTAGATGCCTTTGTTTCCTCTCTTATTCAAGAGTAGGATAATATTTCTCAGATGGACCTATAAATTTCCTCAAATTCTCATGCACTTGTAGCAAATGAGGACAAGAAGAAATCCATTTTGCAAAAGACTCCATACAAAGGAAAAATGCAACAACAATCTAAATTTACTCATGAATACTTCAACTCCAATGATGGCGATATTGAAGAGGAGAAGACATGGTGCCCTTACTGCAATAAAGGACCACATAAAGAATAATATTGTAGGTACAATAAGTTTTTTTAAGATAAGGAAAAGAAAGAGCGCAATAAGAAAGCTGTCACATCCAGCTGCATGTATGCACTTTTAGCAGTTTCCTCTCCATGCATCCTTGATTCAAAATACTTTGAGGAACTTGTTCCAAATAAAGTTCAAATTTAAGAAACTATTGAATAAATTGTTTGAAATCAAGTTCTCACTTAATAAGACCTCCCACATGTCTCTTTAGTCTCTGAGCCTTAGCTTTTGATCCTACTACTCACCAATTTTTCTGAGTAGATCAATATTTTCATTCTCTTATTTTACATTCTCTTTTATGGGGGGGAGGGTTTCCTACTAGGTTTTTCCCTCTTTCCTAGTTTTATATAGAATCTTTCTTTATGTCTACATGGGTACCTAATATGGCTGTAAAATTGCCAGGACCAATTATTTTTTGCTTAGTTTTTAACCTAGTTAGGCTTATGGTGGGGGGGTTAGAGTAAATAACCATCCTAGAGCATGTTATATTGAGTCTAGTGGGCCAAACTACACTCAAATCCACCCCCTATATCAACCATGAGTCAAAACCCTAAATTTGGGGGTGCCTTCCTTGATTTGAGGGTGCATTCCTTGATTTGGGGGAGTTTCAACTTGATTTAAGGAGGATTTCAATTAGAACTAGATTTGCTCCACTAATTTAGTTCTAATTGAATACTAACTGACCCATAATACTCATTAGAACCCCAATTAGGTTAGTATCTCTGTTGTTGAGTGATTTTAGGGACTTGCATGCTCCACTTCAGTTAAATTAAGTGATCAGTGAGTCCCTCAATCAATTAAACGCAATTTAGGTGAGTTGCATGGCTAACTGAGGTTATCTACTCTAAGTTAAGCTTGACTAGCCTTTTTAGCATAGCATGGGAAATTCAAATGGACTTCTAACCTAATTCGAATTGCCTCTTTATATATTGTAAACTTCTCCATTCATTCGGTCAATGAAATACATCATTCAATTCTTCCTATATGCTTCTAGTTTTTTGTAATAATCTATGTTAAATAATTTGTTACATGATTTTGATGGCTTATTTGATTCACATTGCATATCTATTTGGTTTATGTACCTAGTTACATACACGTTCAAATCTTATAACTACCCTCCCCCAATAATCATGTTGCCTCCAATAATTTATATTAGAACCCCAACAACACAGCCCTAGAGTCACTCACATATATTTTTTTCCACTTTTGTGCCATTCTAAGTCATATAACACTAGATTGCAACAGTCCAAATGACATGCATTGACCAACCAACAAACATGCAAGTTCGTATTAAGGATTTAAGAGCATGAATAAATATGAGAGAGAAATAATATAAGATAATCCAAGCAACCACATAACAATAGACACACAATGTTTATGTGGAGAACCTAAAACCAAGAAAAACCACCACAATAGATCTATTATTTCCCTTGACCTAAACCAACCAAGTCGGGCCAAGTGAGCTAGCCACTGCTCACCTCCAGGCCACATTACAATGGAGTATGCCAAGCCCTTTATAGGCTTCATTACATGCAATATCATAGGCCAATACTATGGGCCACCAAATACCATGGAACACCAAATACCATTGGCCCAAAAACACGTGCTAAGACCTAAACTATTTGACTCATTCCCGAGTCAAGGTTAACTCTAACAATCCCCCCTTTAAACTTGACTTGGAGTAAATCACTAACTCCCCTCAGAATTTCCACACGACCCCCTATCACCTAGGTATACATGACTTTACCGGTGAGTTACCAAGGATGCCCCCTATCACCTAGGTCTACCTAGAATTTACTAGTGAGTTACAAGGGATACGCATGCCTAACCAGGTCTTACAACCATATGCCCTTTTACATGCAAACTGCTCCATTAATTTTTTCATGTGTCTTCCTGGTGACTACACCATCACCATTCATTGCTACATCCTCTCATTTTTCCTTGCTCGGCATCTTTCATGCCTCCTTGTCATTGACGTCCATATTACATATTACATATAAAAAGAATCCATATACCATATTACATGTGTCCTCGGATCTTGTAACCTCTAGTTCTATAGGAATTCTCTTCACATACATGGTTCAACAATATTGATCCCAAAACCAATATTAAACCATCTCACATTCCTCTTTCAATCGAAGACTCAACCTCTCTGATCCACATAAAGCTAGGCTATGATTACACCTTACTCCCTTGTACCTACCCAGTGGTTCATTCCACACTTGATGCAACATCCCTTCTTTATGCATAAGAGGGATCCAATTATTTTTTCCTTGCTTCTAAGCACCTGGAGAAATCACATTATAACAGGAACCAAAAGTTGCAGGGGTGTCATGTACCATTGAACATGCACCCCAAACAATTTTAATTTAGATACAAGGATATGGCCTTGAGGATCTCCAACCTTGCGCTATGATATCAATTGTTACTATTTAAAGAGAATTAATAAATATGAGAGATAAATAATATAATATAATCCAAGCAACCACATAACAATAGACACAAAATGTTTACATGGAAAACCTAAAACTAGGAAAAACCACCATAATAGATCTATTATCTCCCTTGACCTAAACCAACCAAACTGGGCCAAGTGAGCTAGTCACCGCTCACCTCTAGGACACATTACAATGGAGTATGCCAATCCCTTTATAGGCTTCATTAAATGCAATACCATAGGCCAATACCATGGGCCACCAAATACCATTGGCCCACCAAATACCATGGAACACTAAATACCATTGGCCCAAAAACACGTGCTGAGACCTAAACCATTTGACTCATTCCCGAGTCAAGGTTAAGAATCATAACCATAACAACACTGAACATAAGACATTTAACATGGAAAACCCCATGATGGGAAAAATCAGCCATTGAAGATCTTCATTACATGGCAAAAACCGTTCAACTGGGCCAAGTGAGCTCACCTGCTCACCTCCGGGCCACATTACAATAGAGTATGCCAAGACCTTTATAGGCTTCATTACATGCAATACCTTGGGTCAATACCATGGGATACCAAATACCATGGGCCCAAAACTAGGTGTTGATACCTAAACATTTTGACTCATTCTCGAGTCAAGTTTAATCCTAACAGATCGTGACCAACCATGCCTTCTAATACATCCCACATAAACAATCTTCAACACAACCATTTAACGATAAATGCAACACATCAACATGTAGGGTGCATAAGCTTTTATTAAACAATGATACAACCAAGTCTTTGCAAAGGAGAGTATGGTCAACTTCCATGAACCTACATACATACAAATAACACAAGTCACTTTTGAACTCATGGCCATACTACTCAAAATTACCCTTTAGAAATTGTGAGCATGCCAAGACCTTTATAGGCTTCATTACATGCAATACCTTGGGTCAATACCATGGGATACCAAATACCATGGGCCCAAAACTAGGTGTTGATACCTAAACCTTTTGACTCATTCTCGAGTTTAATCCTAACAGATCGTGACCAACCATGCCTTCTAATACATCCCACATAAACAATCTTCAACACAACCATTTAACGATAAATGCAACACATCAACATGTAGGGTGCATAAGCTTTTATTAAACAATGATACAACCAAGTCTTTGCAAAGGAGAGTATGGTCAACTTCCATGAACCTACATACATACAAATAACACAAGTCACTTTTGAACTCATGGCCATACTACTCAAAATTACCCTTTAGAAATTGTGAGCATGCCAAGACCTTTATAGGCTTCATTACATGCAATACCTTGGGTCAATACCATGGGATACCAAATACCATGGGCCCAAAACTAGGTGTTGATACCTAAACCTTTTGACTCATTCTCGAGTTTAATCCTAACAGATCGTGACCAACCATGCCTTCTAATACATCCCACATAAACAATCTTCAACACAACCATTTAACGATAAATGCAACACATCAACATGTAGGGTGCATAAGCTTTTATTAAACAATGATACAACCAAGTCTTTGCAAAGGAGAGTATGGTCAACTTCCATGAACCTACATACATACAAATAACACAAGTCACTTTTGAACTCATGGCCATACTACTCAAAATTACCCTTTAGAAATTGTGAGCATACCACCTATAGTCTTAGTCTTCTTCAATTAAGCAAGATTTTAGTCAATGAACCTATTGTTAGAAAAACAAGATCACAGAGCAATAACAATAAACAAGATGCAAATATAAATCACATAAACACAATACAAGAGAGACACCAATATATGTGGTTCACACAATTTGGGCTACGTCCACGGAGAAATTGCCATTCCTTTTATTATTATACCATCCAACAAATGAATGAATACAACTTGCAACAAATTCGCTACATCTTCCTCTTCACTCTCTCACAGTCTCTCTTACACAATCACAGAGATCTTTACAATACTACAATACACAGTTGTATTACAATATCTCCTTGTTAAAGGGTAATTACCATGGGAAAATACCATAGGCTCATAAACTGTTGGCCAACCAACATCCCAAAAAATTTCTTTCAAGGGATTCGCCTCGAACTCCCTTTCTCTAGAGTGCTGCCCCCGAACCCATGCTGGGGGCCCATTGGCCCCCACACCCCCCCGCTGGGATGAGTGTATAGTCCACTTGCACATCATATAAAAAACTTGTGTACAAACACAATTGAACAACAACATATCTAAATCAAGAAGATCAAGCTCCACAACCAACACCTATTGTTTGCCCTGAAAATATTCCCTTTCTTCATTGGAAAGCCCTTCCCTACAACATACCAAGCCTTCCTTGGTTGTCCAAATTTCTTGAAAAATTTCACCACTCATAACTATCCACTTCAAGACTTACTCCAACTTTGGTTTTTCCCTATGATCAAGTTTTCCACTTGCTTTCTCTTCCTTGTCTTGTTCTTGGACCCTTGAACTTCTTGAACACCTTCCAAGTCACATGATCACTTGAACCCTAGACTAAATGATTTGTGTTTCAATCCTTGACCTAGCTTGAATTTAAATTAATTGAATTCCTTAGTAAGTCCATGGCTTCCTATTTGTATAGTGGAAGGGCACCCAAATACTTTATTGAACTAAGAGAGTAGTTTTCTCTTCCTCGAATCGATGTGGACTCACAACCCCAACATATTCCTTAATTCGTGAAACATTTAAAACCCTTCCCTTAAGGTAGGGGTGTACGCTACACTTCAAAAGCCAAGTCGTCCACCTTGCAACTTGTACGATACCCTCATGCCCAACACTTTGCCAAATTGGTTAAGGCATCATGGTCCACTTAATTGATGGGAACGCTCTTCGCCTTGGAATGCACCTTCAACTAAGGCTATCCCATAAAAGTAATATTGTGCCAAGTCACTGATTTATCTAGTAGATGTGTAGTCTTCCTATAAATATATGCTTGTTATCATCGCTTTACTTCTTCGACGATCTCAGAGTACTCGCAACCCCAAATATTTTCGGCATCCATGGAAGACTACACTGTTACAGTTGTTTTCCATTGGAGGTGGCCATGCCACTTGGTGGCAAGTCGTACCTCACACACTTTCCTTCTTATTATGAGCTATGGAGGGCCCAACTATTATGACCACTAAACACTTGTACAACACAAACTCAACCGATGCATCTTATCATGTGTGTTTTGTTGTGGTGTTCTTCTTAGTGAACTGCTCCAATTGATCACTTCCTATGAATTGCACTCATCTTCAACTTGTGATATCTTCTCCATCCAAATTTGGCACACCTTTCACTAAAGAATTGTCACTCTACCATAAAAAATATAGAGGCCTATTAAACCTATAACAAACACTGCTTGACACCACTCATTCCACTCTAGGTGAGTGCCTTGTCTATGCACTACATCTCAACCTATTCATGTGGTTAATTGTGTTGAGTGCCTAATTTAAGGATGACTTCATCCCTCCTTGCTATCAACATAAAGATCGAACTAGAGTAAGGAATCTAAGTTTCCTATGGGAAAAACGACCTTACATCCTCTCCCACTTAAGCTTTTTCTTTCCCTCATAACATATCCATACACCTCCTTTCTCATGTTAACTAGTCTATTGCTTAGACACACCATCCATATACAACTATTTCATGCTACTAAATCCACTTGCACCTACTTTTAACCATTCCATCTCATTCCTTAATATGCTTTGGCCTTAATACTTTCTCACAAGTTAGGTAGCTAATCCAAATCTAAATTCAATACTCATGAAAGTGCACAATCATGTCCACAAAATCAAATTCTTCTACTCCTAGTTCTACTACACAATACTCTATATATGTTGCTTTTGAATAGACCTAAGAGCCTCTAACACTTACAAACAACTCCACACCAAAATAGGCACCTATAGGTGACTAGGTTCCACTGCCTACCCCTCGTAGTGATCCTTATTACAACTCACTTAGTGAGAATAGGTTGGCAAGTGGTCAACAATGGAAATGTGCACAACAACATTGGAAATAATCCCTTCTTGGAAGTCTTCATCAAGTTTTACAAAATTTCCCAAGTTAAATGAGATATATTTGAAACCTTCATACCTCTTATTTAAATGCATTAAGAGTGATATGTTTGCATTCCTATGCATTCCTATGTTCATACAATAAATGGGATGCCTCCAGGATTCCTCTCGACGATCTCCTACCAAGACATGGTGGCACCCTCCTCTTCGTCCTTGCTTCCTACAAAGTTTGCATACTATTATTCAAATGTTCTACCAGTTTTCTTCTCGAATGCACTCACTATTCCAATTAGGTATGGATTTCCTTGTTTCTACAAACAAACATCCACCACTCTATACAATATAGTATAAAAAATGGTGTTTACTATGGCTTAAATCCTTGTAAACCCTCCCTCCAATGTTTTGAACATTCTTTCCTCCACTAAAGGTTGTGCCCATGAACTTCATCCAAGGTATACTTACACTCCTCAAAAGTGCCATCTTCCTTTATACTAGGTCACACTTCCCCATGATGGGTCATTGAGATCATGCAAATTCTTGTGACCATGCTCAATTATTTTCTCACTGTTAGAATAACTTGGAATTTGAGATCATAAAAAAATCAAGGTGAGGGATTGGTGCTACCTACACCATCCTCATAAAATCCATCCAAATAAAAACTTCAAATCCATCAATCAAACCTACAATGAAACTAATAGTTCCACTCTAGTCACCAAGCTACTAGTTGACTCCTTTAGCTAAGCCAATGAATCTATCACATCCAAGTTTACTACCTTGAATGTGGATTGCATTGGTTCCAACAACAAACCGAGTGTAACAACCACTTCTTCCTTCAGAAATTTGTGCATCATGCTATTGTCAAACATCACCATGAACAACTTACCATTCATTTTTTCTTGAAGAAGTTGAGTTTGGTATAGTCTTGCTTTGGTTTTCCTTAGACTTACCACTCCCTAAAGCACCCAAAACTTGCATCAAACCAACTGATGGTAACTTTTCCTTCTCTACTATATTCACCCTCATTTTTAATGGACAAGTATTAACATAATGGTCATTTTCACAAATCCAACAAACATCATCCTTACTTCCATTTTTGTCCTTCACACCATCTACTTGCTTAGCCTTGCCCTCACTAGATTCCCCATATGAGTTAGTCCTTCCTTTATCTTTATGCTTAAACTTTCTATGTTCCTTCTCACCTAAAGTGTCGTCACATGCTTTCAAACGTCATCCTATTCCTATCTTGAAGTCAAATAACTTGTTTGTTGTAGTGATGGCCATGGACAAGGTTTGCGTGTTTTGATGTTGCAACTCACTCTATGCCTAAGTTTGCAACCCTTTCATACATTGAAACATATTATCCTCATTAGTCATGTTTTTTTATCTCTAGCATAAGGACTAGAAACGTCATGTCCCGCCCCAACAGTCCGACCAAGCTAGTGGGACATGAACAATTTATGGGTTTCTAAATCCCCCCCCCTGGACAAATTACAAAATTCATAAACATTTAGATGCGTGTGCAGATGCATAATAAAGATACACAGCATAAAATAAATTAATTCCACACACACAACATGCATATATTAACATATTCATCACATGCATAAGAATAGTAATCATGCGCATTTAAACACAATAGTAGATTAATGAGTAAACACTTATCTTTTAATTGAAGTTGTCTAAGCAATTGGCTACGGAAGAGCAACGTTCCATCCAACTGTCGGCACTCTATGTAGCACTTTATTTCTCTGTTGAGAGGCCACCCCCAAGTTGGGCTATGTATCCACTAAGGAGGAACTACACAAGATCACTCATAGCCATAGGTACACACACTCATGCTAAGCTAGCACACAATTGGTTTTATCAAGCATGCATGGAGATAAGGAAAGGGATGCTAATCCAATGAGCTCAACCAAAGAGCTATAGGCATCTCAATCGATCTCAGCCAACCTTGGAACCCACATTACCTACCACACCCAACACAAGGAAGGTCCCCTTCTCTGCAACACAGTCCCTCAGGCTCCCCTTCCCTCCAGTTCTATTAAGGGTGGGCATAGAAAGGTCAAGCTGTTGTACCACTAGAGATATCTTCCTACATTGGGTTTATCAAGTAGTTCCAACCTATGATCCCTCTCAAACTTCAATTGTCTCTTGAATTCTATGATGTTCGACCACAATAATTTGCAACCACAAAATTCAATTTCCAGGCTTCCAAATATGGATTCTCCCACGTATTTTTGGCCTATTGAAACTCTCAAATTCTCCCTAGGGTTGACATATGTGGATTCCCCACTAGATTTCACAACCCACAAAAATTGCTGGACATTTTTTATATTCTAAAACATGGCTCTTTCTCTGGTTACAATTTATGTTATTTTTCTTGCTAGGAATGCATGGCTTTATGAAAATTGGAGTTTAGTTGCCCAACAATGGAATGGGAATTAAGGGAAATGAATCCCCATGAAAGAAATTGACTTCTAGGTACCAAAAAATGAGCCCATACTTAGCCATACGAATTTCTAGGCTCAACCCATGCTTCATTAAATTCATGAGCTGATTTCTCAACAATTTTATTACAACATAATTAAATATTAGCAAGGAAGTCCACTTGGTTAGTTTCTTACCATTTATGGCACATGGGTTCTCAAGATGACACTTGGAAACAAAGGATTTAATGCCACACACCCCTCACCTCTCCCTAGTGGATAAACATAGCCCCCTCATTTTAGTTGCCTCCATAGCCAGCTCTTGGACTTTTATTTGCAGTACAAATATTTACATGGTTTTTATATTTTTCCATGGATGACTAGCACACGTCCACAAAATATAAAATACTTTCCTTTATAATCCAAGCATTCACTAGCGGGGCCTTGGATTTGAGCTCTATGATAGGAATCATACACCGTATTCACAATATTTACATACCAAACCAATAATTCTAAGGGTTGAAATGGGGGTATTACAGGAAATACTTTAATGTACTCTTGAAGCTTACTTGGGTTCCTTAGAGACATCAATTGAATCCTTACAAATCATGGTTAAGCTTGTAGTCCAAACTGAGCTTTCAAAGCTTCTTTCATCTCTACCCAATTCTTAATGTTTACAAGGTCTCAGCTAGCTACCAAGGCTTTAGCTCTATTTCTCCACTAGAAATTTGTTGTGCCCTTCAAGAACATTGCAACAACATTCAACTGGGTCTCATTAGAACCAATGTTCATCTACTCCAAGTACTACTCAACATCCCAATAGAGATTCCTTAGTAACTTTAAACCATGAATGGTTGTAAAGTTATAGCTCCTTGATCTTGATTCTCATAGGGGTAGTTGATCCACTCCCATGGGAAATGGCCTTCTGCAACAAATTGATAGTTTCATCTTGGATATGCAACTTTGCTACTACAAAATTTAAAAGGTCCTCTACTACCTCAAACCTTTCATCTAGGATTCTAGAGAATACTACTATGTTTGACCACAAAATTATCATCTCACAATGCTCAACCACTATGCTACTCTAGGTATTTCTAATCTAGATCAATCTGTGTGTTGAAAACTTAGTCTTAATGACACATTTGTCCATCTTTTGTAACTGCCTTTTGGTGGATTCAACTAACTATTCAACTGTATTGTCCAAAGTAAGAAGTCATGTCTTAGACTTTGTGACCCTCACAGAATCAACTACGTCACTATATTCATGACATAACCCAACGGGGTTGTCTTCACCCTTTGAGTTTGCCATCATCCTTCACTTGTACTTAGTCACTTTTCAAAGTTACTCCTCAATTATCTTAAATGTTCTCTTGAGGTGGGTACCTACCTTAACGAGTGCACATTCATTCCACTTGAAACCAAAAAAAGACTTACCACAATTTTCTACACTCAACATCTTCTATCACCACCAAGACTTTGTGGCATCAAACATCTTGGACACTTTGTAACACTTGACTTCTCCATGGTATTGAACAAAATGACTCAGCAACCACCTATAATGGAATATAAAACACTTGCTCCTTCCAAAAACAATGGTCAAAAGAACTTGCTCGGATACAACATTTTTCTTTGAAGGAAAAATGGGATTTCTCTAGTGTCACTTGTCAGGATAGGGATAGTGGTGAATAGACGCAACACAAATTATTTCAAGAATCACTATAATATCATCTAGCACGGTCCTAGAGTCACCCACAATTTGTTTCACTTTTGTGCCACCCTAAGTTGTGTGCATTGGCTTGCAATAGTCCTAGTCATTTGGTCACCCTACGCCATATAAGACCCAACCCTAAGTTTCTTGGGTTTATTTAGAAACTAGGCACCAACCAACAACAAAGTAAGGTCGTGACTAACTGTGCCTTCTAAAATCACCCAAGTAAACAATATTTAACACTTAACCATTTAACAACAATGTTACACATCAACACATCAACATGTAGGGTGGTGCCCAAGCAAGGCACCTAAACTTTTATTACAAGATGATACAACCAAGTCTTTACAAAGGTGATATCATAAAAGTTTAGGTGCCTTGCTTGGGCACCACCCTAATCACCTTCGTAAAGACTTGGTTGTATTACAAGGCACCTAAACTTTTATTACAAGATGATACAACCAAGTCACTTGTGAACTTGCGACCACACTACTAAAGAATTCCCTTTGCAACACTTTCAAACATACAATATGCTGTCTTGGTCTTCTTCAATCGAGCTAGCCTATATCATTGAACTTATTGTTGGCCTTGAATTTCTTCCTCCTTTCACTATTCTTCTCTTGCTTATGACATACCAAGCCTGCCTTGGTCATCCATTTCTCTTGTAGATTTCCACCACTAGAATTGTCCACTTTAATACTTACTTTAGCTTTTGTTTTTACCTAGCATCAAGACTTTAACTTTTGGTTTTCCCTAGGATCAAGCCTTGCCTCTTGTTCTTAGACTTGTTCTTGAACCCATGAACTTGTTGAATAATGACCAAGTCACATGATCACTTGCACCCTAGATTTAGTGATTTGCACTTCAATGCCTCACTGTGCTTGAATAAAATCGAATTGAATTCCTTAGCAAGTCCAAAACCTCCACTTTATTTAGCGGAAGGGTGCCCAACCACCTCCCTTGAACTAACGAATCATTTCCTCTTCATTGTCTCTACGTGGAGTTGCAACTCCAATAGCTTCCTCAAGTTACATGGTGGTTACAACGATTTCCTTGAGGCGAGGTAGTGTGCTACACTTCAATGCCCAAGTCATCCACCTTGCAACTTGTGCAATTCCTTCATACCCAAAGATTTTCCCAAGTGATTAAGGAATAGTGGTCCACTTAAGTGTTGGGACCACTCTTCTTCTTGGAACACGTCTTCAACCTTGGTTGTCCCATAAAAGTAATATTGTGCCAAATACCTACCTTATCCAACATATATGTAGTCTTCCTATAAATATATAATTGTTAGCACCACTTTACTTCTTCTAGGATTTTGAAGTGCTTACAACCCCAAATATTTAAATAGCTTTGGAATCCACATAATGTTGCACTATTCTACTTGTTGTTTGACGAAGGTGACCATGCCACTTGGTGGTAGGTTGCACCTCATATATTACTTTCTTCTTATAAGCTATGGAGTGCCCAACTATTGCAACCACTGAATGCACCCACTAAACGTTTGTCGAATATGTGATCAACCAAGGCATCTCACCACACATGCTTCATTGTGGTGCTTTACCCAGTGAACTGTTCCAACTATTCACTAACTATGACCTGCACATATGTCACGTCCCCATTTTGACCCCCTTCGCATTTAATCGTAAATGATGTAAATAGTGTTACTTAATCATGGTGAGGAGTTCAAGGCCAAGGCCCCACCATTGATTTAGCGTTTTATGTATCGACAATTGAAGAAATAGATGCCTATGGTTCTTGTGCTAGATGGGCACGATGTAAATAAAACATCATGTAAATACGAATTTTAATGAAAAATACCCACAACTAGCTATGCAATGCAACAAAAGAGACGGGGCATGATTCTACAAGGGAAAGGGAGGGAAATTATTCAAACCCTTGAGCCAATGGTGTTGATCCATGTGTCAATGGGGAAACCCATAAACCACCAACTACCCATTTTGTCTCATGCACCCAATCATTTAATTCTTCCAAAGATTGGTTGGGGCAGTTATTGTCTTGGGATTGGAGAAGTATGGCAGCCAGATTTTCGTGCATGGGCAAGCCATCAACCTGAAAATCGTATTTTTGGCTTGCTGGGCAAGAAAACCCCCACGAAATGCTGCCTAAGGCAATTCCTCATCCATTATGTTCTTCCTCTCATGCAGACTGAGCTCATTGGAAGTTATCCTCACGTTTTTCACCATAACCCTGCGTTTTTCCATGCCCAGGAACTCGTTTTTGGTATTTTGCAGCAGCTGGGGAAGGAGGGACGCGATTTTGGACTGAGGGAGAGGTCGTTTTTGCCCTTGGGGCGTTTTTCTGGAATGGGTTGCTCTCCTAGTCGAATTTCCTAGTTGCCAATTCGTTTTGGAACCTACCCACGTTTTTCTGAAGCTCAGGAAACCCCACCTCAGGCATTCCACTGTTAAAACGTTTTATCCTGCCCCATAATTGTGTTCTGCTGTTGTGTGCATCCTCGTTTTTGGTTTGAACCTGTGAATTGAAGTTTTGGAGTGGTAGTGGACAGAAGTGGCTTGATAAGCCTAGTGGGGGAGACAACCTCTCAAGAAGATCAAGAGGGCTTTGGTTACTTTTTTATGCATACCCTGAGAGCACTAGATAGGGAAGGTATGGCTTGAGGGACTGTACAACAATGAAAAGAATACTTCCTTGTGCTGGGTGTGTAGGTATTGTGGGTGCCAAGCTAGATAGATCTTGCAAGGTTATCCCTGGCTCTGTGCTGGAGCTCACTAGCTTGGCAATTCTTTCTTTCCATCTCTTAGCAGCCTGATAAACCCAATTGTATATTGGCTTGCCTCATCTTGGTGTATGCTTGGCTATGTGTGAGTCTGCTGTTCCCTGGTTCCTTGTAGAGATCATGCCCAGCTCGGGGGTGGCAGTGGTGCTGAGAGATTGAGGAGCACACTGGCCTACGGTTGGGTGGAACGTTGCAGTTGCATAGCCAGTTGCTTGGGGCTACTGTTATAAGATAAGTATTCCCCTGTATATTCTTGCAATTACTTATTTGATGAACATCTTAAATGTATGATGGATGTGCAATTCGTAATATTCCGCTGTGATTTTCTTAAAATCATACATTTCCATATGTCTCTGTTATATTCTGTGAATGCTATGGTTAAAAGTTTCATGGGGCTAGATGCCCAGTTTAGCATCACGTCTGTTATGCACTTTCATATGTATATTTTCATTTTAATTTGAATGTTTCTTTTCAATGTATGGGGCTGGATGCCCGGTTTAACCTCACGATCCTCTCCATCTAGCTGGTAGGATGGGAGGGGACGTGACAACATATCTTCGGCTTATGACATCTTCTTCGTCCAAATCTGGCATGCCTTTCACCAAGGATTTGGCACTCTACCATCGCAACTCTAGTAGTTTGTTGAACCTACAACAAACACCCCTTGGACCACTTTTTCCATTCTAGGTCACTGCCTAATGCATGCACTATTTCTCAACCTATTCGCGCTGCTAAGTGTATCAAGTGTTGAGCGCCCAAGTGGCAGACGACTTTGTTCCTCATGATTATGACTATATATACCCAAAGATTGTTCAAGTAAAATATTCATACCCTTCCCCAGATCACTTAGGAAGAAGTTGGCTTCAAAAAATAATGAAACCAAAGAGGAAGAAGCAAGATTCTAGTGATTAGTGATGAACAACCAAAAGAATATCAACAAAATCTGAATAAAGGAAATGCAAAAAAATACAACTTTCATTCATGAACTAGTGATCGAGTACTCACCCATCCTCCTTCCATGCCCACTCCCTCATTCCCTTAATCAAATTAAAAATAGCCTCTTTTAACCCGTGACAAGAAAATACAACTTTCCTTGATTGAGTACTCACCCATCCTCCTTCCATGCCCACTCCCTCATTCCCTTAATCGAATGAAAAATAGACTCATTTAACCCCGTGACGAGAGACAACACGAGAATATACTAAGACAAAAATCCATGCAAAGAAGCATTGGTAGATAAACCAATCCTTGAAAATTGTAGAAGTTTATCTGTAGGGGTTTCCTCCTAATCCTATCTTTCCACTTTGGTTCCCTCCTTATGACATCTTTCCACTGCTCAAGAATGTGGACATCATCAGATATATATATGATGTGGAATTCCACTAGCAAAGAGGTCAGTAAAGTTTGGGATAAGAAAGCTAAACATGGAGAGATAGGGTTCATAACGCTAAGAACAAAAGCAAGTGGGTGAGAAAAACCAAAAAAATACTCATTTGGAGGACGTCGTCCTTCACACACCCATAATATTGGTCACATGAAATGCATATCATCCACACTTGAAACAGTACTGGTGTCCTCCTTTTCAGGGCCAAAGAGGACTGTAGCCCATAAGAGACGACATGCCTCTCTATCTTTTTCTGTAAAGCATAAACGATAAACATAGAACTGTAGTCAATGGGAAAAATGTTTTGGCCTTTATGGATTATTCCCAATCTGACGACCGCGCCTTTGGTTTCGTGCAATGCTGGGCAGCAATCAGGAAGGTCTTGTCTAGTAATGGACGTCCATCATGCCAAGAGTCTAACTCTCCACTAAGTAAGGGATTCTCTAATAATGGATGCAGAATCATAGTTTGTTCCATTCTAATGGATTCAACAGAACAGCTACCACTATTTAGCCATTCATGGTTTTTATGTTTTCAGTAAGATATTCCACAAACACCATTGAATCATACTAAAATAGTACATACAGACTGGTTTTATCCTTAGCTTAATGCTTTTATGTGCAGCTGATCATGGAAGCATTGAACAAAGTTAAAAAAAACTGAACTCACATACAACAGATTCCTTCTTAGTTGGTATCAGGACAAATTCAGATCATTCTGCAACCATTTATGCAAAAAAAACACATCGATTCACAGTTTGTATTCACAGAAATTCAAGACAACACAAAACTAATAACAGCCCAACAGATTTCAACAACAACCAACTATGCCTGATGACATAATTGGTCAACCATTTGAAGAAATATTGTAATGCAAGACAATATTGTACAATATATCTATATAATGTTACAACAGACTTGTGTTAACTAACATATGGTCCTCTGCATCAAAACCCTCATGTGTCTTCCGAGTTCATAACAGACATCATCTGTGGGAAGCTCATACCTACAGACAGGGCAAGTATTTCTTGCCCTGAGCCATGGATGAATGCAATCCCAGTGATAAACATGGGAGCAAGGCAAGTAGGTGCCTGCCTCAACATCGTCCCCACATATTGAACACACTCTCTGCCTTTCTTTGTCTTTGTATCCACTATCATATACAACTGAAGGAAGACACAAAATACTGGCAACAGAGGCAGGACAAGGATTCCCCTTCAAGTAGTTATTATTATTTTCTAGATTAGACAACACTGTGTGAAGCCTCTGATATCTGTTAATAATATCAACATATGAGCCAAGAATGGCTGTCTGAGTGTTGAATCCCACCATCAATCCAGGCACACAGAAACCCATTTTCATAATGTTTTCACAGAGGTATTCTCTTATCGACTGTGAATGAAATCTGGATCTGACTGGCAGATCATGACTTGTGGGCAATTTACCCACAACGAAATTCTTATAGAGAAGTGGATCGACCCCATATTTTGTAGCAGCTTCAAGGCATTCCTGATCCTGAGCTTCGTACAGCATGAGCAATATCAATGCAGCATCTGTATCCCCCCACACTCCATAACCCAATTCAGATACTGTCTCCTTATTCTCATATCTTTTCACATATATACTTCTGGGCATGTTTTCCCCAGCATTACCAATAGAATGCAATCTTTTAGAGCACAGAGGCTCTTTATCCCAATCAGAACTACTGGAATTGAACAGCCCATCTGCGTCCATATCCTCCATGAAAGCTGTGATTTTTCTCAGCAAGCGCAGAGTAACACGCCCAACTAGCGTGCTTTTGTGCTCAGTAGAAAGGCTCTCAACGTACCCAATTATTCTCTCGGCTTCCCGAGAGGATTCCAGCATTGCCTGAAGCCTCTGGAATTGTATGAGACATTCAGAGGCCAAAATCTGAGCCAAATTGTCCAATTCGTGGCTTCCCAGATTCAGCAGACTGTCGTGAATCAAATCCGCGACTTCTACCTTGTGATCGGCCATGGAATTTCAGGTGAAAACTTAGAATTCGCTGGGACAGCTCCTTCTTCACCTTCGGAATGTTTTAGTATTATTGTTTGTTACGCTTCTTTTTATTGAAGATCTCTTTGGACTACCTATGGCTTGATTTGACATTTTTGGCGTTTTTCATTGGGAAAATATAATTTCAATTTATGTTTTGGATTTCCGATGTTCCACTTATTTTTCATGTGTAAATAAATATTTGTTGCTTAGGGTTGTAGACGTGGTTTTTCATACCTCTTTAACTTTTGATCTCCTGAACACAAATATATGCTTTTGGTTGGTCTTAATGTTAATCTTTTCCCAATTGGCCTTTGTTATTTAATTTCACTCATATTTAAATTTCTTTCCTCAAAACCCAAGAAAAACAAATCAACATAACTCACTTCCCATCAACACAATGAATTGAGCAAATCCCTCGTAATCAACACAATAAATTGAGCAAACCCCCTCCCCATCAACACAACGAAGCCATATTGCATGAAGAGATTTCACTCGACGAAGCAAATGAATCTTTATGACTTATGATGTAAGCGAGATCCATTAACTGAAATTGGAGATATACATATTAAAGGAGAAATTCCAATCACAAAAAACCCTATCTCTTTTTTAAAAAGGGGATTCTAAGGGAAACCTGTGACTAATTAGAAGGCAAGATAACGTTTACTCGGGGCATTATATCTGAACTCCCTCAAGTAACATTGTGGAAACAACCATTGCTTATCACAACTTTGTCTAACTAAACTCCCTCAAGTAACATTGTGGAAGCAACCATTGCTTATCACAACTTTCTCTGCTAAAGAGTCTTTATTAGTGAATATATTTCTTACATGGAAGGCTTTGTGATGGTAATGCAAGCACTTTAGGGTTTGGCTTTGCCTTCAAGCATTTAGAGGCAATTATTATGTTAAAGAAACATGCCAGTCCTAGAACAATTTCAAGGATATCATATATGAATAAGTGACCTAGGAAGCACAGTGAATTCCCTCCTTCATGGAAATGAACTGGAGTATAGTTAATCTAGAACTATGCAAATATTGTAAAAAAATCAAGAAATACCTCACATGGTTACAATGACTCTTATCCCCTTGTGGGCTATAAATAACACAACATTTGATCCACATTTATGTGAGAACGAAATGAAAGCGCATAAATATATTCACATACACAACTATATTGCAAGAAACACAGAGATACAGTGAAATCAGATTCTATTAAAATGAATGAAACATAACAAACTGCAAAATAAAAGCAGCTAGAGATGTGGCGGCTACACTCATTCGTTACAAGCTGAATACAAAAAGAGGCCGAAAGGGCCTATTTATCATAAGCATGAAGGAAAGAACCCTAAATATCCAAAAACCTAACCCTAGAAGATGAACTGTCATAAAGTTTGTGGCCCTAAGGTGGTTAGTTGAACAGTCAACTTCCCGGAGTCATAACTTTTGCATATGATCTCCGTTTGGGGCGCTCAATAGCCCATTGGAACCCTAGAAGATGAACTGTCATAAAGTTTGTGGCCCCAAGGTGGTTAGTTGAACAATCAACTTCTCAGGGTCATAACTTTTTCATACAATCTCTGTTTGGGGTGCTCAATAGCCCATTGACCATTCGTAACTATTGGCCCCCCAAATTGCCAAAAAAAGTCGTTTAGGGCCTCAAAACGGCCCTAGAAGTCCATGACCCGAAAAACTGTAGAAAAATTGCTAGAAAAAATGGAAAACTGTTTAGAGCCAATGGAATATGTGGGTGGCCACCTATATCCACCTGGATCAACAATGCATGGGATTTAATATGGCATAAAGATGCCCCCGAGGTGTAGATCAAATGGTGATAGGGTGCATTATTGAGGCACACCTTGCGATGCTGCTGGTTCAAAACACATAGCTTTGTGTACATATGTGGGGCAGTGTCAGTATGCTTAGGGGTATAGTGGTAGCATACTAGAATCAATACTATGTCACACAAGTACAAGCTTGAACCAATTACTGATTCCCCTAGTTACAAAAAAAATGGCATAAAGATGAAGTATTTTACTAGTTAGATCTCCCTATCAGAATACCATGTTCCTCTAAACATGAAATGTCATTATCCTTATTGAGATAATATGACTGATGAGGTTTGCAAGGGAGAGGAAGGAGTCCATGATTACTAAGATCAATTAATTAATTACAACAAAGACATCAAAGGAAAGATTGGAGAAGTGGAGACAATGGTAGCTCAATTCAGAAGGTATTTAGAGAATGGATTTTAGAAAGGTAACTTAGACCTATCAAGGAAACCATGACAAGAGGCTCATTGAAGTAGAAGCAAATATTTTAGACCTACATGAAATAGTAGTCCCCTACCACTTTGTGGTGGAACAACTAACTTAACTCAAGGAACAATTATGAGACTTCAAGGCAACAAGAGAGTAACCATGCAAAACCAAGGAGAGTAGACTCTAGCATGTGCCTTTACTCAAGTATCATAAGCAGCGAAGCAATGAAACCACTAGTTGACCATTTATTGTGTTCCATAATTTATGCTAGTTAAATAGTTTCTATGTTTTCACTCAAGGTGGAAACAAAAGTATCTAGGAGAGATTGCCTCTGCTTACCCCTCATTTTTGCTTTAAAGAGAACGCAAAATAAATTTAAAACTTAATGAATTTAATGGATTCTTATTTTTTGGTGGATGGAATCATCCTACTAGCTAGAAATATTTTGTGAATAAAGTTTTATTTTTTTTTAAGGGTTTTTATTGTTTTTAGTATCAAGTGTATACCTTTATAGTTTGATACAACTTTACACTTGGGAATAATTGCATGTCAATATATGAGTGCAAGATGTATCAACTATCTTTCAAAGTTTTTAATTGCCATAGATTTGAGTTTGGATCTAAGCCACATTTCAAAACATTGCTAGGTGCATAAGTTCCTTTTACCTAATCATATATATGTTTTTCTTTTTTTCTTTTTCTATAATGATAAATTCACCCATAATAGTTATAGAGGCTCCCAAGTTTGAAATAAAATAGAAAGACCTATCAAAATGAATCTAGAATATCTCCATGATTATATAGAATTATTAGAGAAATGTAGAGAAGAAAAAGAAGCAAAAGTTCAAATAGACATAAGGTTATGTTGAATATCATCTTCTCATTTTTTGAAGATGACATTCAAAACAATTAGATGATAAAATAATAACTTTTTAAAAATAAGATGTTGAAAATGGAACATGGGCGACAAGTAATGGAAACAAACATATGAATAAATAAAGAAAATTACTACATGAGTGCATACAAGGGGTATTTATTTTTCTCAATAATCTATTTTGGTATAATGGTAAATAATGTGAACAATGGGCTCTAAAATTTTGTGGGAGATCTATTTTTAGATTATTCATGCAATTTATTGTAACAAATGATACAGTTTCTATAAGGGACTTTCAATAGTTCAATGGGGGTCGGAAAATAATGGGGATCAGAAAATAATGGCATACAAGGTTGGTATGGGGGTGAATCGGGTTTTGATCATAAGGTTGTTTGCTGTTGTTTCTTAGGGGTTATGTAACTACATTTCTGCTCCACATAACCAACTCAAATTTCTGACCCAAAATCAAAGTTCTGTGAACAAACCAACGTTTGGAGACTTGTATAGAATCTAAAACAAGACAAGTCGATGGTGTAAACTGGAAGAAACAAGCAATAAAACCCAAAGCAAATAGGCTTCTCCCAAGTGGAGTCATCAATTCTATTGTAAGGAAATAAATCCTATGGATGGGGTGAGACCATCAACATACTAAGGAAGACCAATCAGACATCTACAGTCATGCAAGCATCCAAATAAACTTTGTACAAGATAAGAATTAAAATAAAAGGATCCAAAATGGTGCACCTTATTTAAGAATATTGGTCCTAGCTTTTAGTAATTCTTCAACCTTGATCTCAAAGCTTCCTCTCTTACTCTGGAACACTTGCAAAACAAAGAATACCTTTATCAAAAATTATGGCTACAATAAAATGAAATAAATTGAGACAAATATTTTGATATGCTTCAAACATGTACATTAAATCTCAATATAAAAAACAAACACTTCATTGAAGTAGTCTGCAACAAGATATTGGGAAAGGAAAGATGTCCTTATTGATAAACAATAGCAAATACAATTATACCTTGCTATGATTAGGCACTTCATGAAACCTTGACCTAGTTTCATTTGCTTCTCTTCTCCACAATGCTCCAACAACCTCCAAGTGATGGGAATATGAATATCTCCATCACATAATAATGGGGATTAGAGGGAGGCTAAATTCTTCCAACATTTCATTACAATGAGCTAAAAAGTCCTTCTCAAGGAAAACCTTTCTTTTTTTTATAATAGAAGGAAGAAACCCTCGAATGGATAGGGGTTTGTAACTGTTAGGGAATTTATCAAGAACTACCCAAACTAACTCCAAATTTGATTTTCATTTTATTTTTTGAATTTTAATGAGGAACACACATGTGGGAAACATGCATCATGCGTGTAACATGGAGTTGAACATTTTGTAGAGTGCGTCTGCAACTTTTTCTTGCATGCGCGGGTGGATAAACCGTTAGTATGTGCGTAATACACAATCTGCACAATTATCATTTGCAAGTATGTCACAAACCAATATAAACAAAATAGGAAAGCTTGATGAACTGAGAATGATTAAGGCCAATAATCTAAATATAAATTCAAAGTTCTTCTATCTATAGTGTCCTTTTGTGTGACTGACAAGTTTTGATGTCATCATGGACGAAGAAGTGTTGATTTGACTTATAATAGATGCCCCCTAATGTATGAGATCATAGGGGAATACGATGGACAAAATACATTATAAAGGTAGATTTTGGAGTCAAGAAGCTTAGGAAACAAAGAGTCTATGTCTCAATGAATTACTTGAAACATAAGAAACTATCAGATAATTTGATCTCTGATCTACTGTCAGTGTTCAAAATATTAGAACTATTGAGATATGTTATATTATTTGCATGTGTGCGGGGGGGGGGGGGGGGGGGAGGGGTGCATTTGACCTCGTAGTGGTCAATCCCCTCCATCTAGTACTCTATCGTATGCAGCAGACATTGCATGTGGCACTAGATTAGGGGGGGTAAGAGGGGGGGGGCATGTTGACAACCTCCTCCTTTCGTGAAGCGGGTGACGGAAATGGCCATTAGGCAATTTCCGTTACCGCGAGCTCAGCAAGCGCAAAATTTTTTTGGGTTGTTTTCGGCTATTTTTGGGAATTTTCTAAAGATATGTAATTTAATCTCGGTTAAGGGATTGGGGTCTATTTTCTAATCCAAGTTAACATATTAGGGTATTGGATGTTGCAGAATACCTATATTGTATTGTGAGTGATTCATAATGATAACGAGAAAAATAAGGGCTATGGCTCCAAGGTTTGCTAGTTTTTCTTGGTAAAGGGTTTCCAGGGTAAATATCTATGTATTATGTGTGAAAGTTGTGGTGTAATATATGTTTTTCTCAAAAGAATTTTGATGCTTTGCTTCTCTACACAGGTTTAAAAATTATAAGAACATGACCCTCAGTAAACTGATACAAATGTATGACTAATGTATATAGCATGGCCACAAGAATACAAGTGTGGATCCATGAGAAACAAAAGCAGGAACATAGACACAGGGATAAAAAAGTGGATCTATGTCTCATCAAGTGCCAATCAGAAGAATAATCACATTCACGTGCAACTTGGGGAAAAATGTCACGATAAACCCATGGTATTCAAACCAACCCTCAACAGATATGAATCCAAACCATGTGAATAAGTGAGTTGAAGTCAAACATGGAGGAAACCGTTTGATTACCAATCATTAATGTATACCATTAACAAACATGAGGGGTTCCACCGATGATGAATATGGCCCCAAGGTATCTAGTACATTCTAACAGGTGTGAATAGATGTTCTTGAATTTGAACACCTGAAGAATCCATTGAGTAGAGGACATTGATGTATTCCTACTACTTGATGATGAGGTAGACTTCCACTGAGGACTGCAATCTCCAAGGTAATCTTCGAAACTCTAAAATTCATTCCCATAGCAAGATGAGTTGAAGTCGATGGAAATAAGTCTATTGGAAGGGAGGCCTTGAGGAATCCTTCATCATCCAACACGAGGAATAACCAAGGCTTAATATAACTTGATGAAACATACTGACACCAGGGAATGGCCGACACAAAAAGGTCTAGGCAACTGTAGAATGGCAAACATAGGATAATCCTTGAACAATGAGAACGAATAGAGATGACTAAGGAAGCTATGGATGAAATAAATACTCAATACAGGAGACATTGATAAATTCTCCATATGATTGGAAGAGTAACCAATCATAGGAGTAAAAATACTAAGAACAAGGTTCACCCTTAAGCTGAAACTAAAACCCAATCAGTGTGGTAGAATTGAAGTAAGTGCTCCGTTCAAGGATATATTTGGACTTGTTTCCGTTTTCAATAGAGATATGACATCTTTCCCTTCCATTTCTCTTTTTATACTTTTCATGGTTTAACTAGAACAAAAAATAAAAGTATGCTCGATATAGCTCACCTAATGATAAGTCCCTTAACATATGTTTAACGAACCTGAAAAAGGAGTGGTTCGGTCCCTAAAAGGGTCCATCCATGTGTAATTTTATGAGTCCATGGAAGGAAAACTCAATACTTTCTTCTTTTTTCCGCGATCTTGAAGATAAGATAGAATATTGCTCGATAAAATACTGATCCGTGGATTTTAGATCGAGCCCGAATTTGTTCATGCTCGCTGGTGTTTTCATATTTAAAGAGTCTGAAAAAATTAAACAAGAAATCTATTTACAATTATAATATGGTATCATACCTTAGAGATCTCGGAGCTTAGATTCAGATCAACATCATATCATATCATAGGGTAATTGAGATGGAGGGGATTTCTCCTTGACACGATCGACTCAGCGGAGTGTTAGGGTTTGGAGCAGTTTCGAATCAATTCTAGGTGGGTTTCCGGCTGGATGGATCCTCCCCTTCCTCCAGATCTAGATCAAGCATCCAGGCGCTAGTTTCTAGATGACCGTTTTTTATTTCTGGTGGCGTCTCATTCCGTTTCTAGCAAACCCCCTGTGACAAATGATTCCAAATTCGTTAAGAAAACTGATGTACCAGAAGTTAAGCTCTCCTCTATCGCTGCCAAATGTAAATTTGTTGCATTATCAGAGAAAGGGTTAATTGGTCACTTCACGGGCCTTTGGCGCTCTCCCAGTTTTACGGATATCTGGCTAAATAAGAAATGGAGGCCATTAATCCAAGGTGAAGTCCAACAAATATTCTACGGGAAAGGATTCTTCGTTTTTTTGTCCGAGAAGGAGGAAGATAGAGACCTAATCTTAAAAAATGGGACTTATTTCATGGGACCAAGGGGAATGTATATCAACAAGTGGGACTTTTCATTCGACCCTGAGAAAGATATCCTCACTGCAGTTACAGTCTAGGTCAAAATTACTCACCTTCCCCTTCACTATTGGAATGATGAAGATTTGAGAGCAATAGGGAATTCTCTTGGGAAATATATAGACAAATCTGAATCCAAGCCGCCAATGTTTTCATGTGCAAGAATGTGTGTTGAAGTAGACCTAGAAAAGGGTCTTCTGGAAGCCATTAATATTTCAATGGATGGTTGGACTCACCTTCTGATAGTAAATTATGAGCAAATCCCCTTCAAGTGCAAAGTTTTCCATGAGTACAGTCACTTTGCAAGATTGTGTAAAAAAAAAAGCAAGATCTAGAAGAAGGACAAGGAGAAGAATGGAACGATATCCCGAGAAAGAAAGGAAATAAAAAAACCCTTAATCCATTGCAATCACCAAATAAGAGGAATGCTAGTACAAATAGAGTTCAATCTCTCAGTATTGAGGATCATGAAGAAGAAAAAGATCAAATAGGGGGAAAAACAAGGATTACCTCAAAGGATCGGTGACTAGATCTAAATATAGGGAAAATATGGAATATACTTTGGAAAGTAGATATGAAGAGGAGGAGCCCCAAGCAAAAAAAGGACTAAATCCCAACATAATATTGAGAGAGCAGGAAGCAGCAAGAGAAAAAGTGGCGGGTAAGAAAACCAGCTTGGACCAACACATTAGGATATCAGCAGGGAAGCAGATCCAAGGAATTACAGAGGAAAAGAAGGACAGAGTTCCCCCCCAGACCAGGAAATAATGAAAGTGGTCTCCTGGAATTGCAGAGGATTAGGAAGCAAACAAAAAATGGAAACAACAAAAAGGATTAAGAGAAACGAGAAAGCCACAATCCTCTTGATACAAGAGAACACAATGCAGGAAGAAGAGTGTATACAAGAATTAGGGAAAATAGGGGTAAACTGATAAGGTAAAGCAGTCAGTGCAGAAGGAGCTTCAACAGAGATTATCACATGGTGGGATAAAGCCCATTTCAGGCTTAGATCCTCCATCACCAATAGATCCCAGATATTGGTTGAGCTGGAGAATCTAATGAATAATGAAATAACCTGGATAGGGAATGTGTATGGACCAACTATTGCAGGACAAAAAGAAGAGTTCTGGAACTCTTTAATATCACAATAAGAAGGAATAGAGACTAATCAATGCATTATAGCAAGAGACTTCAACGTGACTATCTCGGTCGAGGAGAGGAAAGGAGGTACCAAAGTCAGAGATCCTTTTGGAGAAAGGATGGAAGACCTTCAAAACTCTTGGAGCTTATGAGACATCAAACCAAAAAAAGGGAAGTACACTTGGAACAACAAGAGACCTGTACTTGGACACATAGCCGCTAGGCTCGACGTATTTCTAGTAAGTACAACCTTTCTCTCAAAACCATGTATCCTAGAAGTAAAAATTTTGTCGGTCGTTGTCTCTAACCATAGGCCCATCGCCTTATTCTTCAATACTTTGGGAAATTTGGGTCCGATGCCATTTAGGTTCAACCCGGTCTGGTTGAAAACTGAGGGTTGTTTGGAGATAATCAAAGAGGCTTGGGATCAATTTGTAATCGGATCACCAAGCTACATATGGGAGATGAAACTAAAAAATGTTAAATAGGAACTGAAAAGGTGGGTAGCGGAAAAGTATAAATACCCTGGGAAGGAAAAGAAATAATCTCAAGTAGATTGGATCAACTTCAAAAGAGCATGGAAGAAAAACCGGTCACTAAAGAAACACTGGTAAAAGAAAAAGAACTGGATAGGAAAATCCAAGACCTAGCTGGTAAAGAGGAAGAGGAATGGTGTATGCGATCAAGAAGTTTATGGTTAAAGGGAGGACACAGGAACACTACCTTTTTTCACAATCAATGCAAAGAAAGGAAAAGGAAAACCACCATAACAGACTTGGATAAGGACAATGGGGAAAAAATTACAGATCAACTAGAAATTAAACATGAGGTCAAGAGATTCTATGAAAGACTTTATAATGAAGAAGAAGAAGTGACGAGGGAAGAACTGGAGTAGATGAGTGAGGATGTGCCCTACATCATATCGAAGGAAGATAACAACCTTTTATGCTTCCCGATAACAGAAGCAGAAGCAAGGAAATCAGTCTGGTCCCTCCATCCAGATAAAGCCCCTGGACCTGATGGCTTCACAATCCACTTATATCGAAAAATATGGGCTTTATCAAAAGAGACCTTATCAGAATGTTGAACTGGATTAGAAACAAGGAACACATTGGATGAGCCACAAAATCCTCATTTATAGCTCTCATTCCTAATGAAAAAAACCCCTCCTCCATAGATAGATATCACCCCATCTCTCTTTGCAACACTTCCTACAAAATGCTCACAAAAATATATCTGGAAGGCTCAAGAAGTATCTCCCACTAGCCATCTCTGCCAATCAAGGCGGTTTTGTCTCAAGGCGACAAATTTATGACAACATTTTGCTTATTCAAGAAGCCATACATTCTAGTTAGAAAAGGAGAGAGGCATGCATGGCGATCAAACTTGATCTTGCCAATGCCTTCGACCGAGTTAGACATGAATTTCTTTATATGGTTCTTGAGAAGTTTGGGTTACCTACAACCTTCATCAGATGGATTAAGTCTTTCATTGGATCACCTTGGATAGCCCCTCTCATTAATGGAAGACCCACCTCCTTTTTCAAAATTATCAGAGGGCTACGACAAGGATTCCCCTTGTCCCCCTTTCTTTATAATCTCGTGGCAGACACTCTAAGCAGGAGACTCAATGGGTTAATGATGAAAGGAAGCATCCCTGGTATCATCATCGTGTGAGGAGTTCATCCTATAAACCATGCACAATTTGTTGATCACACAATTTTGTTGGGGTATGCTTCAATACAAATAGCCAGAAAGATAAAAAAATATACTAGATCTCTACCTTCGAGCTATAGGAGGGAAAACTAATGAAAAAAAGAGCAATCTTTATGGCTGGAATTGCAATCCAATTCTCTCAAGGGAGCTTGCAGTGGCTTTGGGGGTCAAGGAAAACATAGATTGGACCTCCAAGTATCTTGGAGTTCCCATCAGCATGAACAATGCAAACAGTGCACCTTGGAAAAATGCCATCCAAAAAATAAAAAATAAGGTTAAATCTTGGGGAATGAGGTGGCTAAATTTGGGAGGTAAAGTCACTTTAATTAATTCAGTTCTTTCTTCCTATCCTGTCTTTATAAGTGCTATGATTTTGGATCCTAAAAATATAATGAACAACATATCATTGAAATAAGAAAGTTCCTCTAGAAAGGGGGGAGAACCCAAGGGAAAAAAATCCATTTGGTCAACTGGAACATAGTAAAGGAGACCAAGAGAGAAGGAGGCTTGGGAATTAGGGAACCTAGCTAGATGAATAAAGCTATGGGAGACAAATTAATTTGGAGACTGGTCTCTGGTAAGAAGGAATGGTGTAAAGAAGTGATAAGGAAAAAGTATATCAGAAAAGCTAGAATTCGAAGCATAGATTCCCTGCTAAGTGGGAAAGGTACCAACATTTGGAATCTTTTCAAAGCCTCTGCTGGTCTAATTAGAGATAATTTATATTGGATCCAAGGGAATGGGAAGATGGTTAAAATATGGACAAATTATATTCTTGGCTCCCTCCCCTTAGGTTCCCATCTGGATTTAGTTGGAATTCAAGACTGGATTCTTAGCTCAGGGTTTATTACTCTAAAGGACATATCTGTGTGGAAAGGATCAGGAGCTTGGAAAGGATGGCATTCCTTGGATCTCCCTGAAAATATGAAACATTATTACACTCACCTCCTCACGAAGTTGCACAGCAAAGATCCAGATCATTTAAGAATCAAAGACAATCGTGGCTGGGGGCATGACGGTCACTACACAGTCAAGGAAGGATACAACATCTTAGCCAATCTCAAGAGGAAGCCTGCTTCCAAATTCTGGCCCAAGGTTTGGAACTCATACTGCATCCCCAAGGTAAATTATTTCTTCTGGGTTCTTTCCCACAACAATCTGCTCACAACTAATAACCTTCTTAAAAGAGAGATAGAAGGCCCTTCTCGTTGTGAGCTTTGTAGAGCAAACAGAGAAAACACCCATCACCTTTTCCTGGATTGTGCTTTCGCCAAACAAGTTTGGGAGATTGTAGTTGACCCCTTGTGTGATAACTAATCTCCTATAGATAATGTTCGAGATATGATAAAAAAATGGAAATGTTGGTTCCTGGGAAATATCCTCAAAAAACCCACTATCAACAGGATATGGAAAATGGTTCCAATGAACGTCTCCTGGAAAATTTGGTTAGCTCGCAACATAATCATATTTGAAGGGAAATAGGAAAATTAGAACATAGTTGCTTATAGAGTCATCAAACTAATATCCAAAAGCATTAATGCTAAATGAATTACCCTTCAAAGCACGAAAAATATTTCCTTGAAAGAAGACCTTTGGTCCCAAAAATTTGTCAAAAAGGAAATCATCCAAATTCCCAAGAACACGAACAACTGTGAATGGGAGATAAGAATGAGTAAAGAAAAATTCAATCAATGGTGGATGTCTCAGAAGAGTCATTCTCTGTCCTTTGATGGGGCATCCAAAGGAAACCCAGGGAAGGTAGGTGTTGGGGGGGGTCTCATCTATGACCCTGGAGGAAAAATAGTCAAATATTAGGCCTGGGATTAGGAGAAAAATCCAACAATGTTGTTGAATGGCTTGCTTTACTCCACAATATCGAAATCGTCACCAAGTTAAATATTGGTAAGCTCTTAGTCTTTGGAGACTCAAGATAGGTCATTCAAAAAATGAGGAAGGGTTACACCAAAGGATCTGCTTTGTGCAAAAGGAATCATCAAATAATTGGTTTAGTCAATTCCTCACATGAAGTAAATTACCTCCATATCCTTCTAGAAAACAATAGATCAACGAACCAACTAGAAAACAAAGGATTCAATCTTGGTTTAGGAGAAGTTGTGTATGAGGATGGTTTTCATAAACATATTACAATCCCTTGGGACTCTAAGACCTATCCCTCCTTTTTCTACCCCCACGAATTTAAGTCTCATCAGGCTGATCCCTTCTAGGATAGTGTGGTCACGTGGAGAACGCTCTTATAACACATGGCCTCCCGCGGTCACCTGGATTTTGCATTTATGGGAATTATTTTCTTCAGACTTACCCCCTTCCTCATGCATGAACAAAATGGCTCGCAACTGGTTCGCAGTTAAGGAGGACAAGACAGGGTATGACGATCATGAGCTGCAACAGATTGGGAATTGTTTGAGCGGTCTGTCCCTCCTTCCCCTGAATCGTGAAGAAGATTATTGGTGTGAGCAGATTGCAGGAAGTCACCAACATTCTGGTAACATGTCTGGGATAAGAGAGGCCATGGCATATCTGAAAGCTAGTGTACATGCTTTAAAGATGAACCTCAGAAATTTCTTCGATGTAGCTTACGCTGGGCTTAAGGCGAACAAGGAGACTGTGGAAGACATAAAGTATATTTCCCAACAGCTTACCTGCTAGGACTCACGCATTAACGACCTTGAGAGAAATCTGTTCAAACTCATGGGTACTGTGGATGTAATCAAGGAAGAAGTGATGAAAATGGCTAAAATGACCCAGTGTAGCCACTTCCAGGAGTATCCAGATGATGACGCTCTGCCAATGGATGAAACTTCAGTGCAACAACAAGTCCAGGTTATGCATGGGATGCAGGATTGATGCTCTATTTTTTTCTGCTCTATGTTTTTTTGTGTACTGCTAAATAGACAGTTTGTAAGGGTTTATCCCTCTCATTTTTTTGAAATTTCTAGGAATTCCAATAGGAAAAATAATAGACATGAAATGGAACAAGTTCTGCCTTTACATTTTCAGCAATTTCTGAGCATAGGATGAAGCTCTCATTTTTGTAATGAATGATTGTGCACAACTATTTTATAAATATCTCCTTCGGTTCTTGTTAAAAAAAGGAACTCTATTTACCCTCTTGTGGATTTTATATTGAGCCCGAGTTGGTAGATGCTCTCCTGGTATTTTCATATTTAGAGAGTCTGAAAAACCTAACGAAGACTCCATGGTGTCCTTTTTTGTGAAGTTAGTCTCCTCGCTTGAAAAAGGGTAAAATCATGCAAGAAAGAACTCTTCTAGCCATGTATGACTAGAGTATTACTTTTTCGTATTTAATCTAAACAATTTGGAAAAGGGTTAAACTTATACCATCTAGATGACCTTTCAAGTACTTTAACGAGTATAAAAGAGTCAAGTTGGCTTGACAATGTTTTCACACTTTGAGGAGGCAGAAAAGAGCTTAAAGACACTCCATAAATGGTGGGAGCCTTTAATGCGGAGGTCAAAAAAAAAGAAAAAGTATGTAATCTATTTTCAGAATAAAGTAACTAGCCTCCTAACTGTAGTAAAATGCAGCATGGGCACCAAAATGGATAAAAGGTGCTAACTAGGGTATCCCATGTGTGGTCGGTTCTATCCATAGAGTAAAAGATCCTATGGCATGTTATGTGATAAGGTCGTAATGCAGTGTGCAGAATGAAGATGACCTACCTTATATGTGGGTAAAAGTTTTGGACCTTTTATTCCATGATTTATGTAGAAGAATATTGATCCTCGCCCTCCTGCTTATTAAAATAAGACCTATTTCACAAATGAACCATTAGTATTCCATATAATGAGTAAAAAATATCAAACTATATAAAATGTTGCTAAAGATATACATATTTCTTTTTGAAATAGTGAAACAATGTAAAGAAATAACTCATTTACACTTTACCACTTTGAAGAGCCTAGAAAGACCTAAAAGTTTAGACACTTATTGCAGTCGATCCAATGGACCATTTTCGAATCCATCACTTGCAAGTATTTCCTTTCACTGTGCTCATCATTTTGCATCCAAATGTTTTATTTTTTAGTGTTGATTTGAGTTTTTTAGCTTCATTTTACTTTTCTAGGAACACACGCGTAGGTGGGACACTATCGGGTTGTGTGTAAGCCGATACACGTAGGTGGGCCTTGGCTCACCTGGATGTAGTGCGCAACTGTCCTAACTACCACCTGTGCTGGCGGGTTAAATTTTTTAAACTTGAACTTTGAATAACTTAAACCCAGTTTTTTGCAAATATGGTGCTAGTTTGGTGTGAGAGGGAACATGAGGACCTCGATCAAGACACCCTTAGAGATCCTTTGAATCTAAATGCATTAATGCGTTGTGGTCTACTCAAATTTTTTCGAACCGCAAGCATGAGAGCTCAAATACCGCTTCTAGAGACTCTAGTGAGATACTGGGATATAGACCAAGGAGTCTTCAATCTCCAAGGTGATATTCTTGAAATCACTGTGGACGATATCTACTTCATTATGGGTTTATAATGCCGAGGAGAGGCAACCAACTTGAAAGGGGCCTTTCGTGGGGTTTTTTCTTTCTCAGTACAAGATTATGCGAATGCTTATTGCACTCCTGGAACTCAAAAATCCAGTAGTCAAGTTCCTCTTGCCAATATTGCAATCTTTCCCCTTAAATTGATACTGAACACTGTTACTAGAGTGGCCAGCAGTGCTACATTACACTTAGCTACCTACAACCAAATACAAATAAGGGTTGAATGTCTTCGAGGAGTGATCTTTTTTTTTGCTAGTGGTTTATTGGTGAATCTTAAGCATCAATTGACTGAATGACGAGAAGGAAGGGGAAATAACTTTGGCTATGGTATCATCCTTGTATCATTCTTCTTTGAACGGATTCCC
Organism: Larix kaempferi; assembly: GCA_027924585.1. NCBI lineage: Eukaryota > Viridiplantae > Streptophyta > Pinopsida > Pinales > Pinaceae > Larix > Larix kaempferi. Next base: position 7,631,439 of record BSBM01000592.1, on the reverse strand, counting down.
TGCATCATCCCCAGGACTACACTTCCACCATTAGACCGACATGAACCTCGGTTGGTTTGATGGAGTGATCTATTTATGAGGCATGGAGGTGGATCTATTACTACTCAGTTTGATGATGACTTACACTCTTGGTGGAGCCATCAAATCCCTGCTACCGAGGAGTTTCCATATGTTGGGTTAGATTTTCGTGGAGATATGATTTGATGCTACCTCCCAGGAGTGCCTGGGGGAATATTGGTTAGTATTTATTTATTTAGTTTTTTGTATTTTGAAAGTTATATATTTTTTATAATGTGAGGACTAATATATTTGGCATGATACAGATATTGGACTTGTCCATCCCGATGGCCATCCTAGAGTACTAGTACGTGCACCACTGCTCACTGAGGGGGCTGTGGCTACTCTTGGAACGATAGAGAGCCATATTATTGGATTGACCGTAGGGTTTAGGACCATTCTTATTGAGCATATCCCTATAGAGATGCAACCGCAAGTGGTTGGTGTCTCTCCTATATGGATTAGGCTACTTCGCAAAGTATCCACATGTGTGGTTTTCTACTGGGAGGTCGAGGCTGCCCGTGCAGATGAGGAGTTTGATTGATGTTAGTCTTTGTAGAGACATGTATTTTTTGTGTTTAGATATTGTCTATTTCATGTAGGGATGTATGCCCATTTTGTATCATGAGTTACACCAATGTAGTGTAAATTTCTTATTTTGGACCCAGTATCACTTTTTTGTACATTTTATCTACTTATATATACAAATGGCTTTATCGACACTATATACAGTGTGTATAATTTTTATGGTTTTATGTTCATGTGAATGAATTGTGATATAAATTTCTATCGATGATGTAGTTAGCTAGCAATTCAATAGGTAATTATGTGTCCTTGGTATATGTATATATGTAATGAAATGAAATTCTCTTTCTAACAACTGGATCCTTAAAACTTTTCGTATCAATACGGGGCACCAAACATGATATATACCATTTAACTGGGATACGAACAATTGTGAATCCAAGTAGATGGTTATATGTGTAATACCTCTAATAATGGCTTCAGACATCAACTCGATTACAACACTATATTTAGAAATGTTATTAGTTGTCGAACCGAGAGATACTGCACCTGAACTCGAAACTTGGCCTTCTGGGTCATAAATAACCCACACTGTGGAAGCAATATTCTGGGTGTGCCGGCATGCCCCATCCGCATAACCCAAAAACATATGTATACTCAAAGAAATCTGTCACATGCACACAAGCCTAAAATTAACCAAATACCGATATAAGCCAAATCTACAAGCATACACTATAGTACACTATAGTACATTATAGTACACTATTTACAAAACTTGCCCAAACATTGGGTCTAAGCAAAGCATTTTTAAAGATAGAGTCCATTTCTAGACCCTAAAATGTTTCCATCATAGTCCTCAAGTTCGTAGGCCCCTTTATCCAGTACTTTCAAAACAATATATGGCCCACTCCACAGTGATGTGAACTTCCCTGCACCTAACTCGTCATATTTATGATCATAAACTAACATGAGATATCCTTATGAGAAGACCCTTGGACGAACCATTTTATCATATTGTTCCTTAACACATTTTTTGTTTTCTTCGATAATAGAGAGAGATTCCTTCCCGTGTTCGTTTAATTGTTCTAGATATAACAAGCGTGTTTCTAACTCGGTGGTATCTAGTAATATTTCTACAGCTAACTTGAGCGATGGAATTTCACACTCTATAGGTAAGATAGCCTCGATTCTGTGAACTAACTGGAAAGGAGTGAATCCCATCACATTTTTAACAGAGGTCCGATATTCCCAAAGAGATAAATCATAATGTTCCAATTGGACCGATGTTTGATCACCATCCTCTGTAACATGGTTTTTAATGATTTATTCACAGCTTCTACTTGGCCGTTAGATTGAGGATAGTATGGCGATGAGAGATATTGACGGAAACCAAGTTTTTCTGATAGTTGTGACATCATTTTATTTTGAAAATGAGAACCATTATCAGTCACGATCTCCCTAGGTATGCCGAATCGAGTGATTATCTAGTTAAAAACAAAGTGTGCTGCAGTTTCACCTTCATATCGAAATGTTGCCATCACTTCGACCCACTTTGTAAAGTAGTCTATTGCCGCAATAATATACTTATGACCATTTGTTGATGCTTAGGTACATGTATTAAATTCAATCACCCACTTGGTGAAGGGACCGACAGTGATAACTGGATGAAGAGGAGCAGGATGAGCGCGCATTTTCTTAGTAAATGTCTGACAAGGGTGACACTTCTTGACGGCCTCATGACATTCTTTGAATATTGAGGGCTAAAAATATCTTGTGTGATGGATTTTCTAGGCTATTGCCATCCTAGATAAATGACCACCACATGCTCCACTATGGAAATCATTCAGAACCTTTTCAGCTTCTTCGTGAACAAAGCATAACCCAACTTAGTGATTGGAAGAGGAATATTATGTTAATATCATGAAACAAAAAAGGGTTTAATAATGGAACCTAAATGAGTTTTCATGTATTAAGTTCAACCATAACTTAAAGATATTGAAACATGCATTTGTAAATTGGGATCACCAAAAGAAAGTAAGGAATGAGAAGAAATTGGTGGCTATTGAGAATGAATTGGAATCTATGTTATTTTAGGATGAAATTGGTTTCTCTGGTTTAGATATTAAATATCAAGTAAAATCCTTGGAGGAGAGGAGGAAAGAACTATTGGTGGACATGAAAATCACCTAGAGACTCAAAAGTAGATATTTGTGGCTTGCCAAAGGAGAAAACATGAAAAGTATTTTCATAAGTTTCCTATTCATAGGAAGAATGTAAATACTATTTGGAAATTGCCAAAATAATGTGGGTTGGAGGATATAGGATTTGTAGATTTGGCATAACTTGGGAAAAAATATTTTGGAGGAATTTTCAAAGAAGTCATTAGGGTTACTATTTTTAGGGTGATCTTATTGTCCTCTTAATTTCCTATCTTTATGGAGTCAAGGGACAATGAGAAGTTAATAGAAGAGGTTTCAAAAGATGAAATTTAAGAAATAATGTATAATTTTCAAAAAGAAAAAAATCATGGTCCAAGATGGGTGGATTATAGAGTTTTTCTTAGGGTTTTTAAGAACCCATAGAGGATGATTTATTAAAAGTTATTGAAGAATCAAGGATGTTTGGAAGAATAATTTCTTATTTTAATACCTCTTTCATTGCTCGTATACCTAAGTATGACAATCTCAAGAGTTTGAAGAATTTAGACCTATATCTCTTTGCAAATGTGTTTACAAGATTGTTGCTACGATTATAGCTTTAATGATACAACATTTGTTATCAAAATCAATATCTAAGGAACAATTTGGTTTCTTATTGGGTAAACAAATACATGAAGCTATATGTGTTTCTCAAGAAGGGATGCACACAATCAAGATTATACGGTTGAAAACAATGGTGGACAAAATCAAGGATAATTTTAGGGGCAAAATTTAGCCCATGGGCTATTTTTCCAAAAACATATTTGCCAATTTGCATTTTTTGAAGCCCCATTTTGCTCAATTTTGATTGGGTAAAATTTTTTCACTCTAAAAATCACCAAATTATTATATAAACTATATAAAATCCTTAGAAATTGAAATAAATTTAGAAAGATATCGCCAAATATTTTATAGTTGACATTTTAAGAATTGGTAAGATTCACCAAGGTTTATACACTTTTAAATAAGTATGGGTCCTTAAAATTATCCCTGGACAAAATCGATCTATTTAAGGCTTATGAATAGGCTAGTTGACTATATCTTAGTTTAATGCCGATTTAATTAGGCTTATGTTTATCCTTTGTAAATTGGCTCATGAGCTATGTCTCTACTCTATCTTTTTCTATGCCATTAATGGATTTGCCTCAAATTTTTTAAGAGCTAAAAGAGGACTTCGTAAAGGATGTATTCTATCACCATATTTATTCTTAATTGTGGTAGAAGGGATGAGCAAGGCATTGGTTGAAGACAAAAGAACATGTGCTCTTAAAGGCATCAAGCTAAGTAGAAATTTATATCTAGCCCACATATTATTTTTCAATGAAATTATGTTATTCTATGATGGGTCAAGAAGGGATGTTGTGAAGCTAAAATATGTTGTATATTTATATTGTATAGCTACAAGAATGCTGATAAACACCAATAAATCTACTATTATTTTCTTTGAAGTAGAGGAGGAGGAAGTAGAGTTTTTTCATCAACTATTTTCTTTTAACCATATCGAATTTAATAGTGGGATAATGTATTTACGGTTTTATTTCAATTCAAATGATTATGAAATTGTTGTTTGGAATTGGATCATTGTCAAGATGGAAAAAAGACTGATAGCATGGTGTAGCAACTGGTTATCCAGTGGGAGATAGATCAGTGGATCACATTCCCAATGGAGTGTTACAAAAGTTGCAGAGAATATGTTTTAGATATCTTTGGTTTTGCCAAAGGGATATAATAAGTATATGATATTTGGTTAAATTAAAAAATATTGTGAAACCCAAGGAGTTGGGTGGATGGGGATTAAAGAATATTTTCATGTTTGGTAAATCCCTTTTCCCTTGCAATGAAAAATGGATGGAGGGTAATTTCTTTGTAGGGATTTTTTGGTGTAAGTAATTTGTCTTTGAGAATGGATGTTTCCATAGTTTTGAATAATTGTGTTAAAAATTATAGAGTTTCATTGTGTAGATGTTTAGAGTTGATCGATGCACATTTCGAGTGGATGCTCCACCCATGTTCATGATCATAATGAAGCATTTGTGAGTAGAATAAAAATTTAAACAGAAGGGAGAGAGTTAGCCGTTAGAGTCATGAAGTTTGTCTTTGAGAAGTACATAAAGCTTCATTCTATTGGAGAATGGATTCTAAATATTGCAAAAAATATTCAGAATGTCTCAAATTTTTGGAAGGCCATAATGCTTGCCTTTCCTCTTATTAGTCAATGGATAATGTGGAAATACGAGGATGGGTGAATGATGAATATTGGCATAGATCCTTGGGTTAGTTGTGGGGATGGATTTAGGTTGTCTAATAATTTGATCAATTTAATGCATGAGAGGGGCATATTCTTCCTAAATAAGAATGCATCTTAGAAACTTACAACCACGGGGAATAAAAAATTGAAGTTTACTGGGATGATAATATTTAGGGAAATAAATAAGGAGGAATGAGTCAATTACCTTTTCTAATTTAAAAATATGTCATGTGAGAATTAAGGAGAATTAGGATGAGCTCATTTGGTCCAAAATATTAACTAAAGGAAGGTATTCCCCTAAATCAGGTTATTTGGTTCACTATGAAGGAGATATAGTGACTGGAAATCAATGGTGGTGGAAAGAGGTGTGGAAATTTAAATGCCCACTAAAAGAAACAATATCTATGTGGCTAGCTATAATAAATAAGTCCATGCATGGGGGAATTTATTAAGACATGGTTTCCAAGGTCCAAGAGGATCTCCTTTTTGTTAGGATCAGGAGGAAAATATATAACATCCTCTTAGTTCTTGTGCATATACTATTCATGTTTGGAAGGAACTAGGTGACACTATTAGTATTAGAGATGGTTAGATAGAGACTATGTTGATAGTTTCCTAAGATATTGGTACATAAATATTGCATTGAAAATTTCTAAAGCTCTTCCCGTGATTATGGTTTGTGGCATACAATTTTCTGCAAAATACAATGTTATTTGATGACATAAATATTGCTTCTTTACAATTTGTTGTCCAATGTAAATCTATACTAAATATTTTCCCTCAAAATAAAAAGGAAAAGGTTGAGAGGAAAGTAGTGGTTGAGGTGACTAACATATCCAGGGATTGTGATTTTTTTGATGAGGCTAGTCAAGGGCTCCCATCTATTTGTGGAGCTGGTGGGGTCATACACCTCAATGATTCCCATTCTCTCAAGTTCAAAGAAACCCTCAACAAAGGTACTGATAATTTTGCAAAGTTGTTTGCCCTTAAAATTTTATTATTCTTTGTTGTTGATAAATTGATCACCTTTTAGGGCCTGCATGCACCAAATTTGGGCGCGAGCTGTTCACCTGGGCATAACTCTCTTATGCGTCGTTCCTCTTAGGAAACATTCTCTCATTGTAGTATATACAGGAAACTGCGTAGCTTCTACAATCACCAACAACACACCATTATCACTGTACCAATATGAAACCCTCTACTATCTATATTATCCTGATTAAATAGATCAGTTGCTACAACCATCAGGAGTTCACCTTCATTATTGTTTAAGATTGCCAACCACCAACAGGTCATCAACCAAATCAAGTAGAAATAAACCAATAGTGAAGCAAGTTAAGATCATATTTCAGTTGGGTGAAGCAAGTTAAAAACAAGAACTCCTACGGGATATGACTATTGATAAACTATAGTAGTATTGTTATGAACAGCCATTGAAAGTTCAGCATTAGAAACATCATTGATATTTGGGCCAGAGTTCCAACCAACAACAATCACTAATTCATATTCCTATTTCACCTACTGTCTGAAGGCGTAGAGTCACCTACAACAGTTAATAATATCTACAGGTCTACCATCAAACTAATACATTTGCTCATATGCTCACATCACATCACCTCAGTGATTGTTGAGAAGAAAGAGTCACCTACAACAATTAAGTATTCTTATAGTGGGGCTTCTTCAGTGATAATTCCTATGTCATACTTTGACAAATATGGCTATATACATTATTGCTTAATAATACCTGGTTGATATGATATTATTAGTCTGAAATGTACTGTTGGAATTTGGCAACAAGATCATTAAGTTTCCATTTGCATGCCACTTGGAAAAATTAATAAACCCAACTGTTGTGAACTTCTTGGTCTTGATATTCTCACAAGGAATTTGTCCAAAAACTCATTTAGACAATGGCAGCCTAAGTGTTTAATGAATGTCATCATGTAAGATACACCAACCGTCAGCATAAGGTTTTAGATCTGAATTTTTTCCTCACCAGCTATGGGAAAATGCAGTTGCTAACAGATAGATGAATACAGAGTTTCAGATTGAGAAGAGTAAAATAAAAGAAACAATGGCAGGAAGTGATAGAATAGCTTTCAGTAGCCTCATATCCACTATGAAGTAACTAACTATTGGACAAAAAGAAATGATGAGTGCCTTTAGGAAAATGACAGAGGAAACTAGGCCCACCCCACACTGTCCTATGTATCCCAATAGTGATAGGGTATCCACAAGCAACAATGGGGAACAAGCACATACCAATCTGCAAAGACACCCACATATCCACAATAGGTCCCCTCGAGCTACCCTACCACATTTCTTAGAGATCCCAACCACAGTGTCCATAGTACATGTAGAGCCAGATGAGCCAATGGGGGCATATTTGAGAGAATATAGAGCATTGGGAGATGACTTCCAATCATTCATGACCTTCGTTGACTTTTGCAACTTTAAAAGTAAGAGAAGACCTAGAGCATACAATAGGCCTTTCAGACAGACATATGAGCATGATATACAGGTTGATAGTAAATTTGATATGGAGTTGGCAATACATGAGGATGATAGTACATGTGATGTAGTTATCAGATCATCCATCGTTGAGGATTCATCATTCCCCATTAGTAGTAGTACTTGTGAGGATCAGGGGGTGTTAGCACATAGCTATGACATGGATACGATATGGAGTGATTTGACCATACAGGACGGGGTAGAGGACCTCACCTATGAGCCTATGGTTACTAGATATTCCTTGAACAACACTCAGATAGCTCTTCGGGAATCATATATGCATGTAGATGAGTTGGAGTGGACACGCTCTTCATCATCTACTGCAAGAATCAAGACATCCATTATAGAAGAGATCCATGAGGAGAGACATGAATGGGGGATGGTTGATTCTATACATATAGGGAAGTATGGAGGTTACGAGTCATTTACTGTGGAGGAGCCATTAATGGTTCCGGTTGTAGTTATATATGTCTTGACTGGAGACACACTCCAGTATATCACATTTGTGTGGTATCCAGGCTCAGGTGACACTAGTAGAGTGAGTGCATAGGAGGATACCGCAGCACACACAGGATACAGGGCAGCTGTAAAACATGAGGAGCACTCAGAGTTACAGATGACTGAGGAGAGATCCGAAACACATAGTTTGGATTAGGTAGGGGATCATGAGCCATCTTTGTTAGAGAGAGATTTAGCCATGACACTGACACCAGGAAAGCATCTTGTGATGATTCGGCATGAGGAGCACTCAGAGCTGCAGTTGACTGAGGAGATATCTAACACAGAGAGTTCGGATCCAGGTATTCATCTACACGATGGATTGTTTCATATGGTAGAGGTGATCAACATATTTGTGAGGATAATCAATCCACTATATTTATGGAATGACAGAGCAGGAGAGATTGAGACTTCTTTATGGTAGGGCCGACTTTCTTTCCTGGTATTCAAGATTGAGATTGACAGTGGAGCCACTATGAAGGAGATGGCCAGCTTTCGCTTTAAGGTATTTATTGGTAGACTGCTTAGGGTTGTATGCATGACAGAACAGTCTTCTAAGGAGTTTGTGCAGCCTATGATTGCTTGGTTCTTCAGGGGTGGTCAGATTTATTTTGGTGTTATCACTAGGCAGACCAACACTCAGGGTACAGAGCTCTTCACATCACATAGGCTAGTGGGGAACTCAGATGACTTCACCTTTTTCAGGCAGACTCGAGGTAGTTGTGCATGGAGATATGAGATGGATCTTATGTCGGGTCAACAAGGTACGTCAGAACTTGCATGGATGCAACCTTCGACAGATCATGAGCAACCATGGGGAAGCCTATTGTTAGATTACATCACAGGTATACCAAGGATACAAAGGGCCGCGTATATATGTGCCGAGACTCACCTGTTATTAGAATTCTTGCAAATTCTAGTGATTTCCTCAGAGTATGGGGAAATACAAGTGATAGAGATGTCTATTGAGGAGATGATTAGAGCTCATGAGTAGCCCAAAGTCGTTACCAGTGACCAGAGCAGATTTCCTTTGTCGATACTCAAGGTCAAGTATAACAGCAGAATGGTAGACTTCCCCTGGTTTCCTATACACTACACTGTTCATCATGAGGTGGCCAAATCTTATAGATATTTCTACTTGGAGTTACAGGAGAGGTGGATGCTGATTGAGCATGAAAGACAACAGATGATGATCAGAATGGCTCAACGAATACATGATGGTCTCTTCTTTCGGGTAGTGGGGAACCCTGAGATTGCAGTAGTGGATGGCACAACATTTAGCATGAGGATGAGATTCGACTATCACTTTCAGGAGGTTTCATATGAGGGTACCTCGCGGGACAATACCTTGAGTAGAAGGTACTACAGATCTTCTAGGATGATTTGGGACCCTGGGATTCAGTTGGTTCAGTTCCATTGATTATGGAACTGTGTTGGTATTGCTTGAGGACAAGCAATCTTGGCAAGGGAGGACTGTAATGCTCCCTTTTTTACTATAGTGGAATTTACTGAGGATTGATGCCATATACACCTTCAAAGGATCTTTAGCATGGTTATTAGATCACTAGTAGATAGACAGGGGCCACCAGAGCCAAAGGCCACCTGCATGTATGACATCCGAGCATTATTTCATGATGCATGCACCTGATTGAGTCTCTAGAGACCTTCATGCAAGTCAGCTGTGAATTAGAAGGTAAAGTTAGGTTATTTGCAGTTGAAAGTTATAAAAGAAAGGTAAAGCGAATGGAGAAGGATGCTTATATGATTATTGATTTGTGGATTCGAATTGGAGAGATCAACGAGCTAATTTGGGGTTGAGTGCATGCACTCAACTAACTGGTGTATTTCGGCATCGAAATCTATCTGCCCTAGTCGCCATCAGGTTGGATCATCCAGATTCAACATTGCTTCATCATCGGACATTATTCTTCAGTTTATTTCATACACTCATCGGACGACCGATCTATTGGTATGTACATGCATAACTTCTTCCTATTATAGCATTTCTGATTATCTAGGTATTAGATCGGCATGCGGGCGCATGCAATCTTAGATCAGTACATATCTTCATACTCTCTTCCCACATTGAGGCGTAAGACTACTAGCGAAACAAACAGAACATTAGAAAAACAGAAAAATATCAGTTTGGGATATTACACCTACCGTACTATGGGCATACAGAACGACAGGTCAGACTCCTTTTACATTAGTATATGGTTAAGAAGTCGTCATCCCATTGCACTTCCGACAACAAGCTCCAAGATCTGCCAAAGTTTTACATATTGATGTCGAAGATGCAAAAAAATAACACCTTGTTAAACTGTCGAAGCTCGACGAGACTTGATAGATAGCAATACAACACCAAGAAATTCAAAAATGCAACAGAAGGCATGGCATGATTGAAATATCACGCAAAAAAATCTATTAGTTGGTGATTTAGCATTGTTATATAATAGCTGCATTAAGATCAAACCAAAGAAGTTGCACACAGAATGGATGGGTCCATATCTCATCGAGAACATCAATCCCAATGACTCCATTCATCTGAAAATGATACAAGTGAGTGTTTTCAAGAAGCTCGTCAATGAATCCCAACTAAAGAGATACACGGCATAAATCGTTAAAAAAAAACGGTTATAACCAACTTCAAAGAGAGACATTATAAGCAATATTTGAAACAACAAGCTGCATAAAATTCACAATGATGAGAGACTGGAAGAATAACTCTGGAAAAAGCAATGAAAGAAGCTACAGAGAAAAGGACACGACGCACGAAAGGAGATATGACAGACATCGATCGGAAAGATCAGGCCGACGAACATAGGACGGAAGAAACCCCCGATACGGAAGACCTATTGCTGGCCGAAACGACACGACTGGAACCGCGCACCGAATTCATACTGGAGAAATAGTTAAGAAAAGAAATCATGAAGACCGACAAGTAGAAAAAGAGAGTCGAAGTGCGCCCGACGATTAGCTGACAATCTAACAATCAAAGTTAATGCCCTCTCCGAGCAAACAATCAATGCGGCCATCTACCTCACATTCACCCGTTCCAAGCAATTCCAATATAAATATGGGGCTTGAGGACTCTTGGATATTGTTTTGCCAAGAAATTGAACTTCAAAATATAGAGCCATCCGAACTATTCTAGCCGTTTGTTGAATCTGGGAATCCTGCAAACATAATGGCATCGAAGAAATCTCAGACAACAACTAGGTCAGTTGCAACCAAGGTTAGGGAGCTCGAGAAAGCTAGTTCACCATTAGAAACTCAGTTGCATCTCATCCGGACACTAGGGTTTCAAAGCCGCAATGGAAGGGATTTTGGTATGAAATTGTTGATTGGGGGAAAGAACAAACCGGTCCTTGGAGGGAGGAAGCACAGAAATTGTGGACCACCACTATTCTTCAGTACATTCATGCACCTATGCTAGACAATTTTGACATCATAGCTGAGTTTATAGTCAGCAGGTACCACAATGGAAAAGTCTACTTTGACATGCCTGTTGAGATAAATGGTGAACTCATTCATCAGATTATAGGCCTCTCAAAAAAAGGTGAGGAAGTACCAATGCGACCAAATCTAGAATTGGTCAAAGAATTCATAGGAATAGCTGTCGGAAAGAAATCCAGAGGACTAATGGTGAACCAAACTATATATGCCAACTATAAAATCCCTGCGAGAGTGGTATTGACCACTCTATCAATCTCTGGTCGAGGCTCGGATCTTAAAATTGACATGTTGGAAGCAGTCCAAAAGATGGCGTTGTGAGGCAAAGTCTACAAATGGGCTGAACACTTGGCTGACATTATCAAAATAGTATGCTACAAATGCCAAGAACAGGGTGAGGGAATCTGATATCCATCCTTGATTCTTTGGATTTCCATGTCTCACATTAGGTCGATAGGAAACAAGGACTTTGTAGAAGACATAAATGTATTAATGGAGAACTTCTGTTGTTTCGTGCCTGGAGGAAGTCGGCTTGGACCTTAGATAATCAAGCTTTGGTTGGAAACTTCGTTCCAAACCTTAAGGTCCGATCAACAAGATGGAGGGTGCCGAAAAAAATCCAACGAAGTCTACCACCGATAGCACATATCCAATTGGCACTAGATCACACTTCGGTCTGGTATCTGTAGGGTGCAGCAGGAAAGGCGGAACCACTTGACACTATCCTTCGGCTGAGGAAGTATTCAAAGAGCTAAGTAGACAGTGAAGCACAAGAATGGATATTCCTGCCCAAGAATGAAAATTCGACTTCACCATAGTCGAACCACTAACATACGCAGAGAAGGAGGAGGATTATGGGTGCCGACTATATATGAACACTTTCACCCTCCAAGCTGAGCCACTGGTTGAAACAAATCCTCTCGCACTCATAGTGACTGCGCCTCAGGGGCCCATGGAGACAATTGAGCACTCAATCAAATAATCCAGAATATGCTCTCACTACTGAAAACATCCAACAGTTGGGAGAATAAATTTATGAATCCCAACAGCAAAGGAAGGCCAAGACACAAGGAAAAGGGAAAAGGAAGTTAGTCATTCGAGAACCGATGAAGGAGGATAAAGCTGAGTATACAACAGTGCAGCTCTGATTTTAGCCGACGTCGCTAGATAAAAAATTCCTGTCGAAGACCATTTCAATAAATTCATGGAAGAGGATAGTTCACGCATCCATACGGTACCATAGAAGAAGTTCAAGATTACGGTCGAACCCCATGTCGACCTAAATCAAAGTCTCCCTCCACCATCTCCGACCATTGTGATGGAGGACAACACTCTTCCTGCACTCCCAACACCCATTCCACCTGCACCCAAGTCAGTTGTCAATATTCCAGATATTGTGTAGACCCTTCCCCTTCCACTTCGACAGAAAATTCAACATGACAATGATCTGAATCAGTTCATTTCCCAACTTCCATCCCTCTTTCCTAGCTGGTGCGAACTTGTCACCAAAAAACCAGTCCACATCGAGTCTAGTTTCCCGACTTATTCCGAACCTCCCAATGTTGCCACATTTGACTTCCCATCCCTATCCAAAACCACAGCACCCCAAGTGGTCGGAATGCATGAAAATGGCTAGAAAGAAACCCTGACCTGAGAAGTAATATTTTCAGTCGATAAACTTCATCATTCATCCCCTTTCTAGTCATCCCGACAGTGGAAGACCCACCAGAATATCTTCTAGAAGTTGACAACCTTGTCGAAGAAGAATCTCTTACCCCTGAAATTTTGTCACCCTTAGTCAGTTTGGTTCCATATGGTATCCCTGAACCCCCTCCACCTCCACCAGTAGATGAAGTTCTGTCTTCGCCGCCGACAGTTTCACCATCGGCATAAGTCGACCCTAGTAACAAATACAACAACTCAACATATGTAAAATCCAGCAGAAGTGGTTGATAGAACCACTACAAAAGAAACATTGATACCAGTGTCAGAACAAGCCGCGACGACAGAACATGAAGGAGAAAGCACAGTAGTTCTGAAACAAGCCAAGGCTTTAGCCCAGGAAGAAACAAGAACAGAACCAACACTAGATAGCCAGGCACAGACAACACAAGTTGCTGCCACCCTGCACACAGATGTTCATAAATCACCAGCAATAGCAGATCAACAAAAATAAGTAGCACCAACGACATAGGATAGCAATAAAGCACAAGGAAAGAAAACAAAGAAGCAACGAAAAGAGGACATGAGACAGGAAAAAGAGCGACATAAGCAAAAGAAACAACAACACCTTGCTTATATCCAGAAAGAAAATTACCTTTCAGTCCATCTGGACCAATTCGGGCCAATTTCCACTTATAATCCAGACGAAGCAACACAGGAGGAACTCACCCTTCTTATAGATGCTATTACCAAAGAGAAGAGACAAAAGAGTGGAAAATCAAGAACTCATTCAGAGACTACAAGAAGAACAAAAATAATTTTTGGCTAAGTGTCAAAACTTAGCATAGCAAGTCATCCTGCCTCTGTCAAGTTCCGACACGACCAGTCCGCTCGACCAAGCATATCAAATTTTTGGAAGTTTCGTTTCGACATCGCAATACAAATTGGCCAAGAACTGACGTGACCAGGCTACAGAAACATCAACTTTGATCGTAACTCAGTATACGCCATTCACAAAGGTATATAGCCTACTCACACGGTATACCCAGGAAGAAACTACAGTAGTCGAAGTATTGAGCAATTGGTATACACATTATGGACAAGTATATAAAGATTTGCAAGGGACGCGTAAGTTACTTAGTACACTGCACTTACAATGCCAAACCACCGATGAGACACTCCATCAATCTGTCGATGCACAGATCATCCTAGAAAATAGAAAGCTGGAAAATTTGGAAAAACATGAAGACCAGTGGATGAGCCAAGCTCGCACTATCCTCTTGAAACTTGAAAACATTCAACCATATTTGCAAAGAATGCTTACCATTGCTGACGAAAAAATCAACCTGTTTGGCCACGATTTGATCCATCTGCAAAATAAGTAAACACAAGAGAAAATAAAAATTTTGTCTAGCCTGAACTCACTAACTATAGATATTCAAAATATGTTGCGCACCTGGGCAGATTTTCAGCACCATATATCTGTCTTTTCTGAAGCACCATATATATATATATATATAATATATCTATATATAGATATATATAGATATATATATAGATATATATATATATGTATAGATATATCCATATATAGATATATCTATACATATATGTATAGATATATGTATAGATATATATGTATATATATATATATATATATAATATATCTATATATAGATATATATAGATATATATATAGATATATATATATGTATAGATATATCCATATATAGATATATCTATACATATATGTATATCTATACATATATGTATATCTATACATATATCTATACATATATGTATAGATATATATGTATATATATCTATATATAGATATATCTATACATATATCTATAGATATATAGATATATATATAGATATATATATATATCTATAGATATATGTATAGATATATCTATATATAGATATATCTATACATATATATCTATACATATATGTATAGATATATGTATACATATATATGTATACATATATATCTATACATATATGTATATGTATATACATATGTATAGAGATATATCTATACATATATATCTATACATATATGTATAGATATATATGTATAGATATATATCTATACATATATCTATACATATATGTATAGATATATATGTATAGATATATCTATATATGGATATATCTATACATATATATATATATCTTTATATATATATAGATATATGTGTATATATATATATATATGGATATATATATCTATATATATATCCATAGATATATATATATACACATATATATATATATATATCTATATGTGTATATATATATAGATATATATATATACACATATATATATATATATATATATATATATATATATATATATATATATAGGCTGGAGAGCCGACCCAAGAGGTTAACTTAGATCTGTTATTATATGTACTCTTTTGCATCTTGTTGAGTAATAAGAGGTTTGTGTTCCCTCCATCTTCTTGTCTTTTTGTATATGTATCTTGTGTGCTTGCTTACATATAATATGTATCACTGTTAACAATGCAATCCCCTCAAATACAACAGGTACCATCTACTTCAGGGGTAAAAACATCAGATAGTAGGATGGACGAGATGACCAATATTATTAAAAATTTGCCTTAAAAAATTAGTAGATTGTAAATGGACACAAATTGGAATAGACCTGTTCAAGAGGGATATAATCGAAATCCAAATTAGTTCAGAAGCCCTTTTGTTCCTAGGTTTTTACCTAGAGAACGAAGAAATAATGATGATCAAATAGAAAGGAGAAATAATGATGATCAAAGAGTACACCCTCCTTTCCAAAATAACTTGTTGGACGAAGCTGAAGAAGTTGAGGAATTGGAATTGGAAGATCTAGATCAATACATCAACCATCTGGGAGAGGAATCCTCTAAAGATTTTCTTACTAAAAATCACTATCAAGATTCTATGTATTTTGATCTAGATTCCTATCAATAGAATGATCTCAATCCTATATGTTCAGCTAATGTTTATCAAACAGATCCTAAGAAATATTATAATTTAAGATATGGAACTAAATAAATTTCTCAAGTTCCTAAGAAAAAGGTTGTCACTTCTGTCAAGAAGACACCTGATTCTTCTATTGAAAAGAAGCAGAATCAACAGGTTAGTAAAAACAAGCTCGTAGAAGTTGAAGAAATTAGTAAAAATATCCAAGGATTCAATTTAGAATATGAGCTTAGTAAGATCAAAATTCTTGTCCCATTAACAGAACTTATGAAGACACACTCATATATGGATCCTGCTCTTAAACTGTTAAATTCACAAACCATTCAAATCTATTTTGATGTTGTTAACTTGCAAGATGAACATCCCACTATTAGTTTTGGTCCTTCCTTGCCTGATAAATTTGAAAGTAAAACTGATTTTCCTCCACCTTTCTATGTCACTCTCACAGTCCATGAAAAGATGTTACATAATTGTCTATTAGATTCTGGTGCTTCCCATAATCTCATGCCCAAAGCTGTAATGGAATCTCTGGGGTTAAGCATTACCAAACCTTATCATGACTTATTTGCTTTTGATTCAAGAGCATTCAAATGTATGGAAGTCATTAAAGACTTTATTGTCAGTCTTACTGATCCGGATTTTATGAGCAGAACGGAATGAATACAGATTATTATCAGATGCTTAACACAAAATAACAGAGATACAATAAAACTGGTTTTCTATTCAATAAGGAAATGCGCTAGAACTGTAAAATACAGTGGAAAACAAGCTTGCTGGAATGGTGGCGGATTATCTCTGAGAAGAGATGTGACGGCTGCGCTCATTTCGTAACAAGATGGTTACAATGAGGCTCTCAAGGCCTTTTACAATAAACAGGAATGTCAAAAACCCTAGACATCCAAAAACCTAACCCTAGGAGACGAAGCGCCAAAATTCATGGGGGCCCCGTTTGGGTAAGTTAGTACATCAACTTCCCAGGGTCGTAACTTTTGCATACGATCTCCGTTTGGGGCGCTCGGTAGCCCGTTGGAAAGGTCTATCCGAGATTTACAACTTTTGACTAAGGCCAAATGCATGCTAGAGGCAACCAGTTGGCCCCTCAAATTTCCAAAAAAGGTCGTTTAGGGCCTCAAAATGGCCCCGGAAGTTCAGGACCCGAAAAACTGCTAAAAATAGTACAATACCAAAATTGCCATAAAACTGTTTTGAGCCAGTTGGAAAGGTGGGTGGCCACCAATATCCACCTGGATCACTTACTCAGCTACCAATGAAAAGTTTCATAATGAATGTGGTTATTGTTGTTATTGCACCTAAATTTGGTATGCTGCTGTCAAAATCTTAGGCAAAAAGAGTAGGAGGAACTTTGCAGATGGACCTTTCTTATGCAACTATCTCATTGTTTGGAGGAGAGCACAGAAGGTTATACAGAGAAATGCAACTGTCTTATTTGGTAAGTGATAATGATAATCCAATGAATCACCCAATTCATGGTATTGAAGAGGATATGGGGTCTTGTATGTTGCATTTAAATGATGATGATACAGTTGGTATTTTGCAAGTGGAAAAATAATTACTAGTTCAACAAAGTGTTGAAATTCGTGATAGTTTATGGCAAATGTACTTTGATGGTTCATCATCCAAAGAAGGAGCAGGGGCAGGAATTGTACTCATTTCTCCAGGAGGTGAGATAATATATCTGATGTATAAATTGGAATTCCAGTCAACCAATAATACAATTGAATATGAAGCATTAATTCTTGGTCTGAGGGATGCAAAAGATTTGAAAATTCAACAGTCGGTTGTTTTTGGTGACTTCGAGTTAGCGGTTCAACAAGTAAAGAATGTTTATCAAGTAAAATAGGAGCTGTTGAAAGTTTATAGAAATGAGGTATGGGATCTTGTGGATAATTTATTTTTAGATTTTAATATATCCTTCATTCCCATAAATCATAACCAAACAACAGATCCTTTGGCACATATATCACTGTGAGAATGAAATGAAAGAACAGATATAGAACCACATACGCGGATATATTTCAAGGAACACAGTGATACAATCAACACAAATTCTACTAAATGGAGGAAATATAACAGATTGTAAAATAAAGCAATTAGAATGGTGGTATCTTATATCCGAGAAGAGATGTGATGACTACACTCATTCATGGCAAGATAAATACAAAAAGAGGTTGAAAGGGACTATTTATCATAAGCATGAGGGAAAGAACCCTAAACATCCAAAAAAATAACCCTAGGAGATGAACCATCATAAAGTTTGCAACCCCAAGGTGGTTATTTGAATAATCAACTTCCTGGGGTCATAACTTTTGCATACGATCTCTGTTTGGGGAGCTCGGTAGGCCATTGGAAAGATCTAGCTGTGGAGTACAATAATGGACCGGGCCCAGATGATATCCTTTAGCTATCGTCTGGGCTGCTGCGAGACCAAAGGATGTCCTAGATGTATCATATGGGTTGTTGTGGGCCCAAAAAACATTGTTTAGGGCCTCAAAATGGACCCAGAAGTTCATGACCTAAAAAACCGTAGATAAATTACTAGAAAATTGCCAAAATGGAAAACTGTTTTGAGCCAATGGAATGGGTGGGTGGCCACCGATATCTGTCTGGATCATATCAACTATTTCATTTACCACCACTCTTGGATGTTTATTGTTCATAATCTACTTAAAATAATTGACGATTGATAAACTTTGAAATGCACATTGTTGAGGCAGAGGGAATGTGCCTTCAAACAAATTTGATTTTTTAGCTAATCAAATCCCCCCACAATCATAAGAGGAATGTATTTATAAATCCTTAAATTAGATTCCTTGCACCAAACATGTAGATATTCCACCATATTTTGACCCCCACATACATTCTTGAGACTACTTAGTGATTCAATATACTTCCAAGTTGATCCATCAAAGGAATAGTTAATGAGTAAATGAGATGTTTTCATCACATACCTTGCAAAGAGGGAATCTACCTATCCCTTTCCAGGTTATTCTTCCCAATATATTGATAGGTGAGAACATTTTATCTAAGAACCAACCACATAAACATTATTACTTTTGGAGGACACTTGAATTTCTATACCCCTTTGTACCAACATTCCCAACCATCTGTGAATTATTCCTTCTAATCACTTTGTATCCTAATTTTTGAGTGTATCCACCACTGAAAACATTCATTGACCATAAAATTTCATTGACATCCTCCTTAATCCTTACAAAACCACTTTTAAAACATGACAAAAGTTATCCCATATATGCCCCTCTTCACCAAGAAAACCCATCATACCAATAGAAAGCCACTCTTCTCTCAAAATATTTGAGTTCTTGTGATCAACCACTTGGTATAGATAATAAAGACCTATGGATCTCAAAGGATCTCAAAGATTCAAACATATTCCTTGGTAACTTTGTTTTTTTCATCACAACCTACCCAAATCTCATTCCCTAATCTCACCCTATTCCCATCCCCTACCTTCAAAATTAACCACATACCAATCAAAGGAAAAGCCAATGCAATAGCATTCCAAATAATTGAAGCATTGTGGAAGGATATCCTTGATGATCTCAACCATTCTGCCATAGATAGAGGCTCACTATATTTCTTACTTTCCACCTTCGACCATAACCCATTGCATTCTATATTTCTCCAAACAGTTTTGGTAGCCAAAGCTCTAGCAAAAAATTGATATTTTTAACACCCCAACCACCCATTTCATTTGGGACAACAACATTCTTCCATGATATACAAGATAATTTCTTCTTCTCACAATCCCTAGCTGATAGGAATTTAAATCTCTGTCTTCTCACCTGCTCCAACATTCCTTTGGGGATAAAAGACAAAGACACCCAACACACATGAATAATTTCTAATACAAATTTAACCAATACTAGCTTTCCCCCTCAACAAAGCCATCTATTACAAACTAAAATTGTATTCCATGATCATAATGGGGTAATTTATTCCATGCTTTGTCGTGGAGTATAAAAATGGTTGGAAAAAGTATGGAGTGGATCCAATAGAATATATCTTTTTTTTAAAGAACAAGAAAATGTTTGTATTATAAAAGATGCAAAAAAATTGCAGAAGATTATAGAGGGAGGATTTTCCCATATGTCACACAAAAACATTCTGCTATAAAAATATTCATCAAGATTGTTTTCCTATAGGGATCTATCCCATGTTTACAAAAATACCAACAAACTTGCCAATTGTTTCCCGAGTATAGTCTATAAAATTTTCCCAAGATACAAAAACATTTTAACATTAGAACAAGCTAAGTTGGACTTTCTTGATATTGTCTTCTTTCGTGGGCTCCTCGGGATCTTTTTTCCCTGGCTCATCTTCGATTGTGTTTTGCTGCTCTCCTTCATCTGGTGGTGGAGGATGATTGAGACCAAGAATAGAGTGTTCAAGACTGGGGGAGGATTCCTCCATCGAAACCTTCGAGGAAGGCCTTCTATAAAGTTCTTCTAACTCTAATCTAAGTGCGTAGTATTCATCCTCCATACGCTGCTTCTTTTTCCTCCGCTCTACCAGAATATCCAAAATGGTTAGGGATTGAATTGAAAGTCCTTGAACCTGAATTTGTAAAACATGAACCATGTTTTCTAGCTCCTCCTCTCTGTCACTCTTTTCTTCCTGCCCTTTGTTAGGATATTTAGACACTTAGGAGTTAGTTAAGATCAACTTGTGTAATATATCCGTTAGGGATAGTGTGTTTCTTTAGTATGCATTAGTATGCATTTGTAAATACTTAATCCGACGGTCATGATATGTTCCCGACATAGAGTGATCCGATGGCTCAACTTCTCTTAGATCAAACCTAACCTTGATCCATGGCTTAACACCCGATTAGTCCATGATCTCTATTTAAAGAGCATGGAGGGTCATTGCTTAGTTGATCGATTATGAGAAGCTCATTTGTAACTTTCTTTCTTTGCATAATAAATTGTCCAGTAGAAGCTATTTGGCCGGGGCCGTGGAGTGTTTCCCTCAAGAGGGTTTAAACCACGTCAAAACATCGGTGTGTTGATCTGTGATCTGTTTGTGTGAAGTGATTTTTCTTGGTGTTCGGTCCTTTGGTAGTACCCTGTGTACCCGAACATGGTATCAGAGTTTTTATGAAGTGCCGCTTCCGGTTATTATCTAGATCTTGAACTGTTGTTGCCGAAACTCGAAAGGGTTTCTAGTTCTGGTATTTTTGTGCATTTCTGGGCTATGGGAGGTGTTCCATTGCGTCCGGAGCGTCGTTTCCATTGGGAAATAGTTTTCGTTTGATCGAAAATGGTTCCCGGTTGCTCCAGAAATGCATATTTCATCAGATCTGAAGGTATAATGTTACAGTGACGCATTTTTTTTATATTCTGTTTTAAAAGAAAAAAAAAAAATCTCATATTTTATCATTTTTTACTGTTAGATTTTTTTTTGTTCAGATTGTTTCTTTTCCGTCTGCGTATGCTCTTTGCCGTGCACCTTGAGCGATCTCAGCAAATTAGAAATAGAGAAGGAAAGGGTTTTTCTCGGCTGTGTATGCTCTTTACCGTGCACCTTGCACGATCTCGGCAAATCAAAAACATAGAGAAAACGTAGACTTTTCGGGAAAGCTAACAAGATCTAACTCCACAAGTGTGGAAAAGTTCTTTTTGTTTCGATTTGTGGTTTGTTTTGCAGGAAAAAGGGCAAGCATGCAAACCGAGCAAGAAGAGTAAAAAAAAAAAAAAAAAAAACCCCTTCCTCATTCCCATATTTTACATACATTTTAATCTAGCTCACTTGGTTCAAAGTTGCTTTATTCCTTAATAGGTCTTGAGTTTAAGTCTTAGGAAGTTACTTTTAAAAGAAAAAGTGCAGGCAATTTCTATTTTCAAGTTATTTTATTGTAAAAGTGCATCTCACTTAAATAATAAAAAATAAAAAATACAAGTGAGTCACTTAAGTTTTTTTATTGTTGCACTATTTAAAAGTAATATCATTGTAAAAGTGAAATCATTTATTTTACAAAAGTGGTTCACCTAAAGCAAATTTCTTGTAAACTGATTGTCAAAAGGTTCATCTTGGGAAGAGGGGGGTTCTTTTTTTTGCTGGACATTCTCTAGCTGCCACGTCACTATTGGGGACATCTTCAACAGTTTCTTTGTTCAAGCATAACTTCATCATACAGAGTCAGTTTTCAGTGCCATTTTTTTTGAAACCGCCTATTTTTTCGAGCTCTTCACATCCAGACTATTGGTTTCTTCTTTTACATCCATTAATTTATAAATATGGCCACCCCTTGTGATATTCTACTTAACAGTTCCAACTATTTCTCATAGAAATCTCGTATGGAGGATGTTCTACGAAGTAGGGGACTTTTCAGAATTACCTCAGGGAAAAAAAAAGAACCCACTGATGATGATAAGAAAATAAAATGGGCAAATAGATGTAATGAAGCTCGTGGATTGATTGGGATGTCAATCTCTACTGATTTGCGATTCCACATATCTAGAATTGATGAACCTAATGCTGCTTGGGACAAGTTGGAATCTGTGTTTGGTAAACAAAATGAAATTCGAGGTCACCAACTCGAAAATGAGTTGATTTCTTTAAATCCAAGTGACTTTTCATGCATTCAAGATTATTTATCCAAGTACAAAACTCTTAAACTCTTATGTACAGAATGTAAGATTGAGAGGGAAGACAAACAATGCATTTATCATATTCTTTCCAAACTTGGACCTGCATATTCTATTTTTGTATCTACATTTTACTCCATGAAAGCATCCTTGAATGCAGCTAGCTATCAAGAGCCTAGTCTTGAATCCTTTTGTGATTCCTTGATTAGAGAACAAGATAAACTCATTCATCTTGGAATAATCAACAATGCAGATATATCTGGGAAAGCCTTATCGTCCCAACAGAAAGAAAAGTCCAAGCCTCCCAAGAAACCAAATTTTCACAATAATAAATCAAACAAGGGTCCAAAACCCTCTCAGTCAGCTCCTTCTTTAAAAAATGACAAAAGATCCAAGCCAAAAGGCAAGAAGACTGAGCGTCATTGCAACTATTGCGGGAAAGATAATCATGATGAATCTAAGTGTTTCAAGAAGATGGTAGTCTTGGAAGCAGCAATGAAGAAACACCACATCAGCCTAGATTCGCCTTCAGAATGTGCCTCTCATGGACATGCACTTTGTGCTTCTGGTTATTCTTATAATGCATCTTCTTCTTCTACTTCAAATGAATGGCTCATTGATTCTGGAGCATCTTATCATATGGCTAAGGATCAAGCCATCTTTTCTACTATGCATGAATGTAACACCAAACAAATATTTGTTGGTGATGATAGATCTCTAAGTGTTGTAGGAGCTGGAACAGTTCCAGTAGATAATGGTCATTTAGTGATGTACTATGTGTTCCAAGAATTTCCTGCAATTTGTTATCAACCTATCAGATCACTCATTCTGGTGAAGGTAAAACTGTGACCTTTACACCTCACCAAGTTGTAATCAAGGATTTTAAAGATCCTCAACAGGTCCTAGCTACCAGAATTGTTGATGATATTACCAGGTTGTACAAGTTTAACAACTTTGGGTCATCACCTTTCCCTTCAGTTTTTGTTGCTCATAGTGATAACTTGAGCAAACTTTGGCATGAGCGATTTGGTCACTTAAATTATCGCTCATTGCAACAACTATGTAAAGAAAATATGGTGACAGGTCTTTCGATGGTATCTTGCAGAGATGGTGTTTGTTCCGGTTGTGTACTCGGAAAACATCATCGGGACAGTTTTGACAAACGTGCCTCTTGGCACACCTCGGTTCCCTTGGAGCTTGTGCATAGTGATTTGTGTGGTCCTCTTCCATCTGCTTCCTTTTCTGGTTTCAAATATTTCTTAACTTTCATTGATGATTACACCAGACGCACTTGGGTTTATTTCCTAAAACTTAAGAGTGAAGTATTTAACATGTTCTTGGCCTACAAGGCCCTTGTTGAAAAACAATCTGGTCATCAAATTATTAAGTTAAGATCTGACAATGGAGGAGAATATGTTAACAAAAAGTTCACTACTTTCTGCACTGAACAAGGCATCCAACAACAGCACACTGTTCCATATACACCACAACAAAATGGTGTAGCTGAGCGGAAGAACTACACTTTAAAAGAAATGTCTAATTGTATGATCCAATCTAAGGGACTAAGTCTTCAATTTTGGGCTGAAGCCATTAATTGTGCAAATAACATAGTAAATCGCACCCCCACTAAAGCATTACAAGGTATAACACTGGAAGAAGCATGGAGTAAAACTAAACCTAATGTAAGTCACTTCCGTGTGTTTGGTAGTGAAGCATGGGCTCACATTCCGGATAAAAAACGGAAAGCATTGCAGCCTAAAAGTGAAAAGTGCATATTTGTTGGATATTTTGAAGATGTAAAAGGTTATAGACTTGTTCAATCACATTCTCATGATATAATCATTAGAAGAGATGCTAAATTTGATGAAAATATCTTGGCCTGCGAGCCTAACTCGACGATTGTGCCATATGTGGCCTGCGAGTCTGATTCGGCGTTTGTGCCTTCTTCTTCTTCTTCCAACTTCCTTGACAGGTTTCCAACTCCAGTTTCTGATACTGACAGTGAGGATGAAAATCCACCTCCGCCTTCTCATGTTCCTCCAGTTGCACCAGCACAAGTGCTTCCTCGATGGGTCCGTTCAACATGTGAAGCAGCTGGTGATCTCGCCGGCGATCCTAGAGATCAACGTCGAACACATTCTCAGTTTCAGTGCGCCTCTTCTCTTTTGGCTCAAGTTTCTGAGAATCATGATCCAGAAACTTTTGTAGAAGCTTCAGGGAATTCAGATTGGGATGCAGCCATGGATGAAGAATATCGTTCCTTAATGGCGAACGATACTTGGAATCTTGTACCTCTTCCAAAAGGAAGAAAACTTGTCAGATGTAAATGGGCCTACAGAACTAAGTATGCATCAGAAGGAAAGACTTAAGGCAAGGTTAGTTGCCAAAGGTTTTTCCCAAGTTGAAGGGATTGACTATAATGAAACCTTTGCTCCCGTTGCAAAAATAAACTCCATCTGCCTTGTTCTTTCCCTTGTAGCCTTACATAACTGGGAAGTCCATCAAATGGAAATCAAGTCTGCCTTCTTACATGGTGATTTACAGGAGGAAATTTACATGGAACAACCTCCTGGATATGTTCAAGATAACTCTAGCCTTGTCTACCACCTTAAGAAATCCTTATATGGCCTTAAGCAAGCTCCTAGAGCTTGGTATGCCAAAATGGATAACTTTCTCCTTGACACTGGTTTTTCTAGATGCCATTCTGACCCCAATGTCTATACCAAGAAAGTAGGAAACCATCTCATCATACTTGTTCTATATGTTGATGACCTTATTCTTACTGATAGTGACCCTAAGCTTATAACCCATGTGAAATCCAGTCTTAAACAAAATTTTGAAATGTCAGACTTAGGACATTTGCATTATTTTCTTGGTCTCCAAGTCCTGCAAACCAAAGAAGGAATCTTTCTTTCTCAGTCTAAGTATGCTTGTGACCTTCTTCGTCGCTTTCACATGGAAGATTGTACACCAGCCCCTTCTCCATTCCAGTTTGGAGTCAAACTTTCTGCCACTTGTACTTCACTTGAAGTCGATGCCACCTTGTATCGTCAGCTTGTTGGTAGTCTCTTATACTTGACTCATTTCCGTCCTAACCTTTCCTTTGTCGTTGGTCGTGTTGCCCGTTATATGCAGACACCTCATGAAAGTCACTGGAAAGCAGCTAAAAGAATACTTCGATATATTCGAGGTACAGTTCAGTTTGGGATTCATTACAGTACAGGGGGGGAACCTTTGTTGGTTGGTTTCACTGATTCAGATTGGGCCGGTGATCCTGATGATCGAAAGTCTACTGCAGGTTATGTTTTCAGTCTGGGATCTGGACCTATTACTTGGGCTTGTAAGAAACAACAAGCTCTTGCTCTTTCTTCAGCAGAGGTAGAATATCGAGCTGCAGTTAATGCCAGTCAGGAAGCTTTATGGCTTCGACAGATCCTTTCAGAGTTTGGATTTGAGCAGCAGCAGCCTACTCCACTTTGGTGCGACAATCAAAGTGCCATCAAGCTTGCCAAAGATCCAGTTCTACATCAACGCAGCAAACACATTGAGCTACATATGCACTTCATCAGAAATCTTGTTCATGATCGTGTTCTTGAAGTGCTCTTTTGCCCTACAGATGATCAAGTTACAGACATCTTCACCAAGTCTCTTACAGAAGCGAAGTTTTCTAAACTTCGATCTATGTTAGGAGTTCAGGAACTTGTCATTAAGGGGGAATAGGCTCTAATGCCTCCTTCCTTATCCTAATAGTGTCACTTTTGTAAATCCTTCAATCCTATCCCAAGTTTTTCTTAAGGGGGGATGTTAGGATATTTAGACACTTAGGAGTTAGTTAAGATCAACTTGTGTAATATATCCGTTAGGGATAGTGTGTTTCTTTAGTATGCATTAGTATGCATTTGTAAATACTTAATCCGACGGTCACGATATGTTCCCGACATAGAGTGATCCGATGGCTCGACTTCTCTTAGATCAAACCTAACCTTGATCCGTGGCTTAACACCCGATTGGTCCATGATCTCTATTTAAAGAGCATGGAGGGTCATTGCTTAATTGATCGATTATGAGAAGCTCATTTGTAACTTTCTTTCTTTGCATAAGAAATTGTCCCATAGAAGCTATTTGGCCGGGGCCATGGAGTGTTTCTCTCAAGAGGGTTTAAACCACGTCAAAACATCGGTGTGTTGATCTGTGATCTGTTTGTGTGAAGTGGTTGCTCTTGGTGTTCGGTCCTTTGGTAGTACCCTGTGTACCCGAACACCCTTCTCCTCTCCATCTCAAAATCCCTTTCCTCTTATTATCCATGGCTCCGATGGAAAGAGCAGACAGCTTGCTAAAACCACACTAATTCTCATGATATTTCCCAATTGAGTTCTTTTGTTGGAAGGAACTTTCATGCTTACCATCACGAGTCGTTCTAACCAATTTATGAAAACCCTAGTTCTGTGGCTCGTGCTTTCTAGCATGTCCATTAATGTACAATTTACCATGAAATTCCACTTTAGATGATGCCGAATGCCAAATATGTTCTTTCCCATCCCGATTCCTTCCCTGTTCAATTTTTTTTTCAAAATCCTATGCCATCTTACATCTACTTTGAGGCTTTGCACGGGAGAATGGAATTAAAGAGGATGACTTCTTAACATCCATCATCCCAAGTGTACTATTGCTAATATTAGAGGATGAATTTCCATATGTCGAGCATGATAAATATCTAGGTGCATTGAAGGTGAAAGTATTGCTCCTATGGCCTTTCCATTTGGATTCAATGAGGAGATAATTCCCACTCGTGTCAAACAAGCACCTCCTACTTGGGATAAAATTTCTCCACTTGATGGGATTTTGATCATATTATGAAATGGGGTATTGAGAAGAATGTCCATTGATTCTAAGGGACTCGGCCTTATCCCTCATCACCAGGTTAGCTTGTTTATCTTCCCCAGCATTATTATGCCTTAGGATATGGGATATGGAGATCCTACTGAATGCCTACAATTCAAAATGGATTAGCTTAAAAATAGGTTTGATTTTCATGTCTTTGGGAAGAGTGCTTAATATCAAGATATTTATGGCTATCTTCTAATCTCCTAGAATAATTAAGGAAGCAATCCCCTTCTTCCTTGAGATGAGAAGGCCTTGGGAAGTCCTAATGCCTATGCTTGGTTGTTTATTGCTTTGCTTATGGTCTAGGAGAATTAAATACTGACATTTCCTATGGAGGATAAAATCCCCCTCCTACACCTGCCACCCCACCAATAGAATATATCTTGAGAGATGACATGAATCATAATTTTGAAACAATGTGCAATGTTTATGAAGAAATCATTGCTATGATACACTTTTCATTTTACACAATCATGTATATTATACTATAAATGTAGATACGTTAATCATTACATTTTATTTCTATGTTTGTAGGTGGAATATGAAGGGGTGCGATGTAAAACTCAAGCCAATCAACATTCCATATAACCCACGTACAATATCTCATGTAAGTGATGATGAAATTAATCATGCAAGAAACTTGAGCAATGATAGAAGTTCAAGCAATGAATGATGCTCATCGAAATTGAATATTACAAGTTGTATATTTTGGAATGTTTGTCTATGAAAATCATACATATTGTTTAATGTAGGCATATTGTCCCAATTGGATGACAACATGTTACCAATAATTGTAACAGTTATTTATTGACATTTTGAATATAATGTTCGCTTGCATTATCCCATTTTGTATAATGAAGGGTCTCTTATTTGTATATAATAAAAACAAATTCCTTATTATAACATTTTCTAGTGTTATAAAATTTTAGGTTGATTAAATATATGGATGATTTACATTGTTACAATGAACAAAGGTATAATTATTTGGTATATTTTTTTAAATTATGAAACAAATTAATTAATAATTAAACACAAAAAATGAAATATAAAATTAATATTATCATAAAAAAATTTGATTTTCAAATGATTAATTGACATTTTGTAAAAAAGAAGTTGAATTTGCATACCCGCAACATGGAAAAATAAGCATGGAAACATATCATTGCATCGTATTCATTTGAAATTAATATGTGCAGTTTATATATATTTATGCATTGGTGCAATTAATTGAGTATTATGCACTAGTGCGAGAAACTGTAATAAAAGCATTGATGCTCCTGACCGATTGTTGATGTAACTACATAACCCATGATTAGTGATGTTGCTATAGAACCAATTGATGATGTTGCTACATACCCAAAAATTATCGATGTTGTTGCTATTGATCTTGCTGGTAATTGGATTATTTGAGAGTTGCATGTTGTCAAGGAACCAAAAGTGGTAGAGATTAGAGGGGAAGTTTTGGAGGAAATCATGATTGAGGTTGTCATAGAAGATACTAAGGAAGCATATGAAGAGCACATTATTGAAAATATGGTAATCACTAGATAACTTGTGAATGAGGGCCAGAATGAAATGTTAGGAACCCATGTCAACCCTTCTATTTACTTTGTTTGTATTATTGTTGTTGGACGCATATGCTTTGTAAGTCGTCCCGTAGTAATTGTTGATACATAGTTTGTATTGGCCCATGGTATTGACCCATGGTATTGGCGCCTAGACTTAGTATATAAGTTTGTGTTGAGACTAATGAAGGTACTGTGAAGTTAATTGTATTGAGCTTGCTCAAAGGAGGTTTCCCCCTCGAAGTGGCCTACGATCAATAAAAGCGATTATGAGTTCTGTTATTTCTGCTATCTCGTGTATTTTCATTAATTAATTGTTGCGGGTTCTTCACATCTGGTATCAGAGCACTTTCTTGGGCTCGTTGGGTGGAATTTCTGCCAAATTTGTTTCACATATGTTGTAAGTTTGGATCTGGGAATAATCCCTATCCGCTTAATTGTGGTAAGTACTTGGGCATAAGCCCTAAAACTCATTGTGAGGAGTACCACAAGAACCCCAAAGTAGCTGGCCCATTTAGAGGACCTGCCAGCGAAAAGGGCAATGACCCCTACCTGATTGACTAGTTCCCACCCATGAGGTAAACCAAGAGTTGTCGTTTGTGGAAAAGCGGTTATCAGTTTTACCTGATCCATGGAGTGAAGGGTACTGCCCCAATTTGCAAGCCGTCAGACAACATTGGTGGCCGAGTGAAATCCCTGAACTGTTAGGAAGCCAAACATACCTGGGGTCCATATCTATTTTCAGCTGAACTATTTTCGATCACTTCCATGCCGTTTCAGATCCATTTCGAGTCGTTTCAGATCCATTCTGAAAGTTGTTCCAGATCTAGCCATTTCAGATCTATTCTGAAAGCTGTTTCATATCCATTTGGTATCATTTCAGATCCATCTATTTCCGATCACTTCCGCGTCGTTGCAGATCCATCTGTTTCCGATCCCTTCTTCGCCGTAGCAGATCCATTCTAAAAAAAAAAAAATCTGTTTTTTTGCCATATCTCCCTTGTTTTCACCCCGTTTCCCTTGAAACTTCCCTGACACCCCTGTAATCCCATTCTGTATCTTTTATTCCTGAGGACCCCATCCCAAATTCCACTTCCCAAAGCCAGAAATCTCACATTTGTCTATTTTTAGGGTTTGCCATAACTTCTTTAATTTTCACCCAACTGCCTTCAAATTTTTCCACCGTGTTCATTCCCTATTTTTGCTTCTTTGCCCCTCTGACAAATTTTCCCATTCTTTCACCCCGCTTATGAAATCCTCATTTTCTACTTCCCTGTCCATTTGACAGTGTCCAAAACCTAGTCAAACCCCAATTACCCATCAAAGTTTTTTCCAAATCAAAATTTCCCATTACTAAATAAGGTTCTATTTGTGTTTTTCTACCCATTCCCCCCCAAAAAAAAGTTCCTAGTTATGGTTATCACCCGCATAGGAGCAAAAACCATGGAGGAAGCACTTGCCGCCATCCAAACCAAACTCCAAGATCTGGACGAAAAATTTCTCGACCTCCATCCTGAGCATTCAGCCATGAACAACAAATGATGGTCCGAGTCTTCATCAGACAATGGGTTTTCTTCTTCCATCAATTTCCATGATCCGAAGCTTGATTTTCCTCGCTTCAATGGTAATGATCCGACTGGACAGATCTATCGTGCAGAACAATATTTCAGTCTGCATAATACTTTTGATGTCACCAAAGTTCCACTTGCATCATTTCATTTGGAATAGGAAGCTCTTCAATGGTACCATTGGTACATCAAGGCTCATGAAGAGCCAAAATGGCCATATTTTTGCCAACTCCTTTTGCAACGATTTGGGCCTAGTGTTTTTTATGACTTCACGGGAGCCCTCACTAAACTTCACCAAATTGGCACTGTGAGAGAGTATCAGACAAAATTTGAGAAACTAGCCAATCACACAGAATGATTGTCTGATGAATTCAACAGGATTTGTTTCATCAGTGGTCTTAAGGATGAAATCCACTCAGAGGTTAAAATGTTTTGTCCCAACACAATGATGGAAGCCTTGGGGTTGGCTAAGTTGTCAGAAGACAAGATTGTAGCCTAGCAACGCTACAAACTCACTTTTGTCCCCTTCCGAAATATGGGTTCTCAACGACCTCCCATTCCGCCAGCTCCTTGACCAACTCCTATCAAGCATTTGTCGGAAACAGAGATGCAGGCATGCAGAGAAAAAGGGATTTGTTATAATTGTGATGAGAAATTCACTCGAGGACATAGATGTGTTCAGCAAAAGCTCTATCTCTTGGATATGGATTCTCTGCCTGCCTCTAAAATTGGTGAAGAAGCTCCAGATACAATGGATGATTAGGTCGACATTCATGAGCCGCTTATTGACCCCCCATCTCAGGACGACCAATTAGAGATATCTCTCCATGCTTTATCCGACATCACCACCCCCCAAATAATGCGGGTCAGGGGTTACTTCAAGAAGCTTCCTCTTACAATACTCATTGATTCTGGTAGCACTCATAACTTCATTGAACCCCGAATTGCCAAATAGGATGATTGTTTTGTCCATCCTTGCTCTGACTTTGAAGTCATGGTTTCCAATGGGGGCACCTTACCTTGCAAGGGAAAGTGTCATAATGTGTGTATCTCTTTGGAAGATTATAACTTGTGCTCTGACATGTTTGCCTTGTTTTTAGGCGGATGTGATGTGGTTTTGGGAGTTCAATGGTTATGCACACTTGGCCCCATCTTATGGGATTTTGCTGAACTTTGGATGCAGTTTTCAGTTAATGGGACACAACACAAATTTACGGGCTTACAACCAGGGTCTCTCCGCATCATTAGTTCACATCACCTGGAAAAGATCCTTAAGAAGAATTCACATGGTATCATCGCTCAGCTCCATTCCATTCAGATGCACCCATCAATGGTTTCCACTACTTCCTTGGATAGATATGAAGGTGTCTTTGTTGCACCAATGGGATTTCCTTCTTCAAGAGACCTTTTCGGTAAGCATTTAGCTGCATCTACATCTCAGTAGGAAATGATGGCTATTTTGCATGCAGTACTGAAGTGGCAGCCATCCCTATTAGGGAATTATTTCTGCATCAAGATTGATCTCCAGAGTCTGAAAAATTTCCTGGAACAATGGGTCTCCTCCTGAGCACACCTGAAATGGGTTATCCAACTCATGGGTTATGACTATGTGATCACTTACAAGAAGGGTAAGGACAATATGGTGGCAGATGCTCCTTCTCGCACATTTGATGACCTAGTTTCTTTTACAGCGATTTCTCTACTTGTTCCAAACTAGTTGCAATCTGTTCAACAGGGCTATCTCTTCTATGAACTCTATGCTTCTTCATCAGCAGGGCACTGTGGGTTCCTAAAAACGTATGGCCAGGAACAATGTAACTTCTTTGGGCAGGGACTAAAAATTTCAATTCAACAGATGGTGGTTGAATGTGATACTTGCCAGGTCAACAACGGTGAAACAACACTCCTTTCAGGACTGCTCGAACCCTTGCCCATCCTTACACAGATTTGGACAACTATTTATATGGATTTCCTAGAAGCGCTCCAGTGGTACAATACCATGTCTAAAATGACACCATATGAAGCAGTCTATGGACAGGCATCGCCAGTTCTTCTTCCATACACCCTCTGCAGCTCCCCAATTCAGGCAATTGACTCGGTTCTTCGAAACCGCGATCAGATTCTTCTCATTCTGTAGGACAATCTTCACATGGAAAGAATTCGACTGAAACAAATAGCCCATCAACACCATTCAGAGTGCACTTTTCACGCAGCTGATATGGTTCTTCTTCGTCTACATCCTTCCAAGCAATCCTCCTGAAACTCAAAAGGCATCAGTGGCTCGGAATGTAACCCGAGGATGCTACAGGGGAACCACTCCTTGAAATTCTGCATCAATTTCCACATCTAAAGCATTGGGGACAAAGATTTTTCTAAGGGATATGGGATGTTAGGAACCCATGTCAACCCTTCTATTTACTTTATTTGTATTATTGTTGTTGGACGCATATGCTTTGTAAGTTGTCTTGTAGTAATTGTTGATCCATAGTTTGTATTGGCCCATGGTTTGTATTGACACATGGTATTGACACATGGTATTGACCCATGGTATTGGCGCCTAGACTTAGTATATAAGTTTTTGTTGAGACTAATGAAAGTACTGTGAAGTTATTTGTATTGAGCTTGCTCAAAGGAGGTTTCCCCCTCAAAGTGGCCTGCGATCAATAAAAGCGATTCTGAGTTATGTTATTTCTGTTATCTCGTGTATTTTCATTAATTAATTGTTGTAGGTTCTTCACATGAAACCATAGAAGAAGGAGCACCTACATAGGCCCCTAAAAATGAAACCCTAAAGGAAGGAATACCTACAAAAACTCCTAAAGATAAATTTATGACTCTTGATGAGGAGGTTCCTAATGTAGGAGAGGAGGAAGTGGAATTTATTCTAGAGTAAAATGATTTGGCTAAGTTCTTTTGAAATCCTTCCTTTGAAGGTAGAGGCAATGAAGTGGAAGATGGTTGGTGAGTCATTTAGACAAGGTATCATCTCATTGTAAGGACACCACCAAACTATCCACCATATGCATGAGAAATGGGATGATTTTTATGCTTAGACTAAGGAAAGGGGGGGAATACTTATGAATACAGAGGCAATATGTTAGAAAATATCAAGAGTTAACAACTAAGATACACCAATTTAAATAAGAGAGGCAATAGTTATGTCATTTGGTTCATTTATCCCTCACTTGTAGATTCCCTTCACCTATGTCCTTTTGAAGGAAAAATGGTTGGCATTTCAAGTGTTATCTTTAGTTGTGCGTAAGCCCTACAATGTCTTACGCCTTGAGAAATTTTTGTAATTGTGCTCTAGTTACAATGTAGAATACCAAAAATTATTTGGTGAATTATATCAACATGAATTTTAATTGAGTTGTCAAAGAATTTGTTACCCG
Source organism: Larix kaempferi (assembly GCA_027924585.1). Lineage (NCBI taxonomy): Eukaryota > Viridiplantae > Streptophyta > Pinopsida > Pinales > Pinaceae > Larix > Larix kaempferi. The sequence goes on along the minus strand of BSBM01000592.1, from coordinate 7,597,264 downwards.
AGGATGTGCAATTGAGGTCCTTCACCTCATTTATAAGATACCTAATCCAACGGAGTAATTATTTTTCCTAGTTGGTGTATAATGAATAAATTTCTAATATTTGGGTTAGAGGGGAATATTTTTATCCCCTTGGGGTAATATTGGAACATAATAATTTACTTAAGCAGTCATGCTTTGTTACTTTCCTTCCATGAACTTAGATGACTCCATATTTAAGTGTGAAGACAAAGTAGAATGAATGAGGTTGGAAGCTTTATTTGCTTGTCAATGAGCATGGGATGAATTATCAAGTTATCTTAGAAGGAGATATCCCTTGTACTGTCCTAACTTGAATATAGCTTTAAATAAATTTGAAAGGTATATTTATTTCTTAAGAAGAAATGGAACACATAATGGATTGGATTGAGATTCCAATTTCCACTCATTTTGTGCCCTTCACCAACATATCAATATTTCTATTCTTGGGATCAATAAGAGGAAGAACCTCTTTGGGAGGATATTGACGAGAAACTCGGTTACTATAAAATGGGGGAATGAGGTCACCCCCTTATAGTTGGATAAATATTCATGACAAGTAGTCATATCCTATCTCGTTTGATTTTCATGAATAGATAAAGGTTTAAAGGGTTGCACAAGGATGAGTAGCAATTTTAGTTGAAGGGAGATGTTGAGTCCTTGTTTTGGGCATCTTTTGACACCCTTTATATTATCCAAGTTACCCTTTTCCCTATCATTAAACCCTTGTTACTTATTATTTTTGTACATGAGACTGAGATAAAATCTCCAAGGTAATCTTCATTATATTTCTTAGTTTTTCATATGGTCACTATTAGAAGAAGCAAATTTGAAATTTTTCGGTGGAAGAAGCAATAATCAATTTATTATCGAATGAAAATGAAATAAACATAATGTTGAACACACTGAGATACTAAGAGGGGGGGGGGGTTGAATCAATATCTATACTAATTTTCACTTTTACCTTTAATTATTAGTTATACTAACTAATTCAATTCACTAGACAACTCTTCCACCAATGAATCAACATCAAGAGAGTACACAAGATATATGGTAAACTCAATAATTAGCTATACATTAGTTACAACAACTTGTTGGAGTTTCCAACCGCCTTGATTTATCATCTACAACTGATGGGATGCTCCAACACCCCTATTCTCCAGCTACAACTAGAAGGGATCCAACCCTCTAGGTTTCTTCAACTCCAACTGAAAGGATGCTTCAACACCCTGCTTCTCCAACTCCAACTGGAAGGAGGATACAACCCCCAGTTTCTTTAGCTTCGATTGAAAGGATGATCCAACACCATGATATATAATTTCTTCAGTGATATATTAATGGTCCACTTTAACCTCTACCACAAACTCTCTAACTTTGCACTTCATCACAAGCTAAATTCTTGATGCTCTTCTCTCTTAATAAAAATCCATGATACTCTATTTAATACAACCATCAAACCTTCCCTCAATATATTTGTCAACACAATTTCACAAGCACTTCAAGTTGCCCCTAATTTGGGTTTGATCTTCAACATAGTCTTCAAGTCTGTTTCACACACTATTCAAGGCTATCTCCAGATCATCACATAAAATTCAAATCTGTCTCTTACTCTGTTCAATACTATATTCAACTTAATCTATCTACCTTCTTCATGTCTACAATTACTTTATTCAATTCACCTTTGGAAACACAACAAGACTGGTCTTACGAATTGTCAAAATACTTCCTTTGAGTCTTCCTTGAGTTTTTGTTCCGCAACTGGTTCTTTCCAAGATATGACACAAAGTGAAGTATGTAACAAAGTTCTTACCAGGTCTGCTCTAGATCAATGCTCTTCATCCTCAAATTTCCTCCTTTGTTTTTATCACACCTAGACTTGAAAATTTTCTCCTCTTATCTACTCGCAATCTTTATCTACAACATCTATGATGTAAGACAGTTTCTAAGCAACCCATAAATCTTCAGCTATGTAGTTAATATCTTAGAAACAACTGCCTACAGACTTCATTCTTTGCATAAATCTTAAATTCTTTTCTTCAACATATTAGTTACTTCTACCACTCTCAACCCTTTTATTCTCAGTTCATCATCCCATTTTATTCAGGGCACCCTCTCTCACTTCACAACAAATTGATCCCATCTATATATATAGCTCATGGATATTTACAAATACATTTGAATTTGGGTCGACCTATCTTTTGTATATTTTAATATTGTGTGTTTACTTTTGTTGGCTTTATGGGAGAGCCGACTTACTACACATGTTTAATTAAACTTCAACTTTCTCTTTATATTTTAAAGGATAACCGACTTGTTCTCTTGTTATCTTTTCAACGTTCAAATTCAAATCAACAATGTGTGATCATTGCTGGCATCCGTTTATGAAACAAGGCGTATTCCCCATGCCCTATTTTCGTTTTCATCTTTGCACAACAGCCTTGACTTGCGAGCATTCAATCTCATGACTGAGCATGAGATTGGATTCTTTGATCATGGCATCAGGGTTAGCGTGCCCAACTTCCAGTATCGAAACACATTCTTCTTGTATGGAAGTCACTACAAGAACTCCAACTTTCCGTAGTCACTATAGGAAATCCAACTTGTGATAGCTCCCTTCATTATGTTTGTATAAGTATATCTACAGGAATTCCAACTTCTAGTAGCTCAATGATTTACAATGAATTACAAGTATCATATAGTTTTTTTTATCGAATCTGATCATTTTCAACACAATATCCGACATCAATAGAATCATGTTTGACATCAATGACAACTTATCTCTAACACATAAAATATCACCTTGATGAGAGTATTTGGAAGAAGGTGGTATCCAAAAATCTACTTTGGAGGGTTATTTACTCTCCTTGAATTCTCAATATCTAACTCCATTAAGTGTGGGAAACATGTCTCCTTAATGGAAGGACAACAAGCAAGAAAGAGGGAATGAATGGAAGAAATTAGAGAGCAAGAGTTTTGGTATCCAATGAAATTAATTCATTATTCCTGCAATGAAATCCTTATCCACAATCCCCTCCTATGGCTCCTTTTTATAGGTATATTTGGAACTTTCCAAGAACTAGTTCATGTGTGATCCCACTACCTCCATTAACTAGATTCCTCTTTCTAGGCAAGAAATTAACACAATCTATGAAATGAGTCAGGAATGGAGAGAGTTCCACTTTGGTGTGTTGTAACCTCAAGATGATTAAGCAGGCTTGTGTGAATGAATGCACCATGGAAATAGTGAGTTTTCTATCTTTGCATGTGTCTCTTGGACCTCAAAATATTTTTCACATGACAAGTGTAGGTAATACATGAGAAGGCCATGTGAACCTGATATGTAGTGACCTAAGAACTTAATCATACTTAATGGGATACAAATAGCCACATATAGATATGATATGTTTCATGATGCGTTACATATGAATTAGTGATGTTTTTTGTCCACCTTGGATGTTAGTCTCATGGAGACCTAATTTTTTTTAACCTACCTTCATTTGAGTGGCTGTCTCCTAGTGGATTTCATCATGGCCACTAATTAACCCCCCTTTATATTTCACCACCTGGGGTGGATGAACCTTTGGAAGCCCCAACCATGATACAATCAATGTGTGTATCCATACAATGTAGAGTATATAAGGGGTGCATTATATTTTTTACATTCCTTCATTACGATAAAAAAGGAAAGGGAATATAACTAAATATTAAACCACTAGTGTTAGTCAAATTTGATAATAGAAATTATTATGCCTTAATGATGATATATAATTTATAGTGGTAACCATTTTGAAACATTTGACTTTAGTTGTAAGGAATCACATAGGAACATAAATTTAACCTAACCCTTTATGCCCCCTTAGACAACTTCCAAGTCTTGACCCAAAGTTCCAAGGTTCACTGTTAAGGTGGACCTGATCTACCATCAATTTTGGGTGGTTAATTGAGTCCAAACATGCATGATTAGAAAAGTGATCCTCCTAGACTAGTAGGAAAGGACACATTCCCATGACCATTAAATTAATAATGCTCTTTTTTCGCTAAATAATCCATCATGAAATAGGTCCATGGCTAATGCTTTACAAAATACCAATCAAGGGAATCCTTCACAAGGGAATTGATGTTCCCTTCTTCTACTTTTAAATGTTGGAACCCCTATCATAACCACCTTAAACCTCCCCAGTTTCACTATAATTATTTTAGTTTGGTTTTTATACTCTCAAACTTTCCTCAATTCCTCTGATGCTCCCTAAGTAGGCACTCCAACCAATGTCATCAATTTAACTTTATCCCTTTGCTTTCCTCATAGGTTAACTTGGTCCTACCTCCTATTTTCATACCTAATGAAGACATAGTACTTATCCCTAACCAAACTAGTAACCATAAGTGTAAAATGAATAGGATGGGGAAGAACAACAAACATTACCAAGGGAAAGGAAGTAACCTAGGAACTATTGTGAATAACATTGTGTACACGCCAAATGTTGAGAAACCAAGGCAATAAGCCTACAGACTAAATTTCCATTCTAGGATCTACCAAGGTGACCATAATACATATATTTGTCCTACAAATTTGGAACTAACATATTATGGTCACCTGGATCCATAACACTCAATATCCTATAGTTCCCTACAATCCCCTTCCTAAGCATCCATTAGTTGATGAGATAGTCAAACCCATTCAACCTTGTCTCAAAACCACTCTTTTCAATTGGGAGTGTTGTGAACACCAAACATGTCTTTCTTAATGCTAGTTGATGGAGCGTCGGGTCGACCTCTGCCAACTCAACCCTCACCCTTCCAGGATCTAGGGTGATTCGCTAGAATCAGTCCCTGACTTGGCCTTAAACCAACCTAGTCCTTCTGGCACGTGGGCCTGACCTTCAACACAGGTTTTCCGCAACCTTATGGGATCTCAACCCCTCAAAAATGACCTTCCGCAATTTTCTTGCGGAGTTATCCTCTTTCCGCAACGACGACGTTTCTCCACAATTACCTTCTCCACAACAATATTTCCGCAATTGCGGGTTGCGGGGTGTTCTTCCCGCGTCCTCCGAAAAGTGTCTCTGCAACGCCCTTACGTAAACTCCTTTCTGCAATACATTTTCCGCAACTTGCGGATTGTGGGTTGCGGGGTGCTCACCTGACTTCTCCAAAAATTCCTTCCGCAACTTTTCCTCTGCAACGCCTCACCGCTAAGCCTCACACTTCTTCTCTTCTGCGGGTGCTATCTTCACCATTGATCCTTGCAGATCTGATCTCAGCCGTTGATCTACGATCAAGGCATAATCCTTCACTTAGGCTTGCGGGAATGTATTTTCCGTGCACCTTTACTTCGAACAACACTTCCCCATCGTTGATCTTCTGGTCAGCTTAGATCTGATTCGTTCAACTCGATAAGCTATATTTACTTAGCTTCTTCACGATTTCTTGGCCGATTGATCATGGAAACGATCAACCCAGCTCGATCCTCGTCTGGATACTTGGAAAAATTCTACACAAACGAGAATTCCTACTTAAAGAAATGAATGGTTATTGGTCCGCAAACTCATTGGGGTTCTTCTCTACACACATAGATCAAATGAACGCAACAAAGAGGTTCTTTCACATAGAAATCAAGTCACAAATGCACACAGCTCAACCTGACAGAAACTCAAAGCATTCTTGATTCAAATACACAGAAAGATGTCTTCAACACACAGTTCTTCTAACTTTACTTACAGACAATATGAAAATTGCATTCCCTATAGAATGACCCCTAATCCAAAGCTGACCAAACAACCCTTAAATCATTCTATCCTGTCCTATTTATGCATTCGGCTCCCTAACAGCATCTCGAGCCACTCAACAGCCTAACAACCTAACAGACTCCACAATGGCGGGTCTCCATCAACACTTAGTCGACTTCCTAAACTGGCCTGATCTCCACGCAGGGAGTATCAACTCGCCGCTAGTACTATCATACCAAAAATAGACAACGCATCCATCTACAACATGCGTGAATCCAAAGGATAACATAAAACAAATCATCACAAAACAACTCAGACTATCCACATTAGAACAGTTCGTCCCCAGCTAGTCACAACATGTGATCAAGTAATCACATTGCTGACTCAGCAACGATGCTCCTGCATCACTAGTTTTGGACCCTCGAGACATGGGGACATAATTTCAAGCTATAGTGTGCACCCTTCAAGCTCTAGTCCCATTACCTTTGAATTGGATATACTAGAAGAGATGCACCTTCATTATTTTATACTCTTTCAGATAAGGGTCAACATTAACTCATATATGATTTTTTAAAGTATTGTGAATGAAGGAGCTTCGTTTAGTATTTTTTATTTGACTCTTTGTAGTACTTGGTTTCTCCTACCCTCATCCCATCTAAGAGAATACTGTGGGCCTTTTATGGTAGACCTCATGAACTATATGGATTATCCCTAAGTCCCTATTATGTTAGGTTGAAATATTGTCTTAGTCAATGTACTAGTTGTGACAGGCCCTTTGTGTTGTACCCTATGTAAGTTCCCAAAGAAAATGGGGTTTAGGGAGGCTCGAGGATGGAGCCCTTGAAATAATTTTATTTGTATTTTTTGTGCTTTTTCAGCCAATGTTTTTTTTACCCATTGCAAACTAACTGTAGTTAAGAAATTATGGTTGTAATATAATATAGGTTAATGGATTAGAGTTTTGGATGATATAATATTGTATTGTAAATAGTGAATATAATACAATGAGATAAAGAAAGGAGAAAATCTTAGTTAGGATGGTTTTCCCAGTTAAGGGATTCCAGGGTAAATCCATGTGTATTTTTTGTGTGAGATGTTGTTCCTCCTTGTGTTTTATATTCTATTTGGTATCTTTTCTTATACATATTTATTAAACTCTTCATATTGTATCAAAGCAAGGTTATTGTCTTCATGGGGGGTGGGGGCTTTGTTTCTAGGGTTTATATCAATTCATGAAGAGAAAGGGTATCATAAGTCTATGATTTACCTATTTTTGAGTTGGATATTTGTGCAGTGAATCTTGTGTAAATAACATGGAAAGAAGTTCAAGAATGGAAATAGATAAGTTTAATCGATAGAGATTCAAGTTATAGATGTTGAAGATGGATTATTTTCTTTTGGATAGAGAATAATGGGTTGTTGTGGATCTTGATACAAAACATATTGGTATGTTAAAATAATACTGGGAAAACATGGATATAAAAGTAAGAAGCATGATTTAACTCTACCCCTCAGACTAGGAGTTTTTGAACATCTATGGAGAAGACAACACAAATAAGTTGCGGGATATGCTGGGTAATTTGTATTAGTCAAAGTCTGCACTAAACAATTTATTCCTTTATTAGAAGTTGTATCATATTAGGATGGAGTATGGAGACTCCATCTTATAGTTAAAGGTATGTTTACTTTCTCATTAGATTTTGATTTATGTGAACATTGTATATATGGTAAAAAAAATTGGGTGAGATTCCCATATAGGGTTACAAGGGAAAATACAATTTTGGAGTTAATACACAATGATGTGTTTGGACCTATTCATTCTCCATCACTAAGTAAATTTGTGTATCATGTTTCATTCATTTATGATTTCTTGAGGAACACATGTGCCTATTGCCTCTAAAGAAATATGAGGAACTTTTGATAAATTTAAAGGTTTAAGGATATTATAGAAAAAAAGACATAGAAGAAAATAAGGTGCTGAGGACATACAGTGGTGGAGAGTTTTTTGAAATTGAGTTTGAGGAATTCTATAAGAAATGTGAAATAGCAAGGAAAAATGCCACTAGTCCATACACACCGGAACAAAAGGGAGTTGTAGAAATAATGAACAAGACATTGATGGAAAAGGAAATAAGTATGCTTAGTGGTGCAAGGTTATCATAGGAATTCTAGGAAAAGGCAGATATTGCATGTTATTTGGTAAATTGATTTCCTACATTGAGACTAGTTGAAAAAACTCCACTTGAGGCATGGACTAGTAAAAATCATTTCTTAACACCTTAGAGTTTTTTGTTATGATTCTTATGTGCATGTTCTAAAAAATAGGCGTAGGATGGATAATAAAGCTAAAAACTCTATCTCTATTTTTTATAAATAAGGTATACAAAGTTATACACTTTAAGCCCTGTAACTAAGAAAATTGTTTAGAGTTGAGATGTTGTATGTAGAGAGGTTAAAGCTATTCCCAAATAGGAATTATGACCAAGGGAACAAGAACCATAGATGCTATAGTTTGAATTGGAGGGTGAAGAATATGACTCAGTAGAAGAAGAAGAACCACAAACTCTAGTCTTTAGGAGATCAATTATGGAAATAAGGAAAGCATAAAGGTATACTCCACTTAATTTTTGTTCTAGTTTTCTTTCTATTTATTACTGATGATGACCTTAGGATTGTTAGGGACGAAGCATATTCGGTGGATAATAAACCTAGAATAAGGCCATGGTTGAAGAAATGTATGTCTTTGGATTAAAATGAGACTTGGGATCTAGTTTAGTTGTTGGTTGGAAGAAAACCTATTGATATCAAATGGGTGTTTAATAAGAAGTTGAACATAGAAGGTAAGGTAGAGAAGTACAAATATCACCTAGTTTCATTGGATATTCCTACGCGGAGGGAATTGATTTTGGTGTTATTTTTTATTTTGTTAGTAAACTGAATTCTATTAGATTTATTTTGTTTGTTTTTGTAATGTACTTGACCTCGAAACCAAGTCACGGGAACATGTAAACCCAAAGGAAGGCTGAATAAAGGTATAGCACTGCAGAAAAAGGTCAAACAAAGGATAGGATAACATACCATCAATCCAATTAAATAAAAAATACAACCTTTAAAATAATTTAGATACTTTAAAAAACAATTATAAAACTCTCCAAGAGCTCATGCAGATGCAACACCATGCAAGCATGGCAATGCAACCAGATTTACAAAATTTAATAAACTTGGATCTTAGAATTATTTAAACATTAAAGGTGACCATAATAAACCCAACAATTCTAACTAATCATATTTATGGAATTCTTTGCAAACAATTACAAACTAGTTTTTTTCTGTCATAAAACTATGCAATTTATGGCACTCTCGTCAATCCAATTTATGACACTTTTATTGACACTTTTGAATTACTTATCGGATAAGGTATAAAGTTAACATATACATCCATTTAATAATGAATAAAAACAAGTACATAGAATCCATCTACATCCCCTAACTCATATAGGAAATCAAATCTACAAATAGCTATAGAAATCACTACCGGATCATTTGGTAAGCATCCAAATCTCTGGAAAACCAACTGTAAAATTTAAATAAAAATAATATCAGCTATATGGGGAAATATAAAGCCACCAATGGCGCACTTAAGATTTCATATACATCCATACAACATCTTAAATCAGATCTAAAGATAATCTATTAGTTCTATCCAATTTCCAAGTAGAAAAAACCCATCAACTAGTGATCAAAACTCTGTAATTTCAACTGTGGATCCATAGAAGAGATCTGATCAGACATGGTGGGGGAGGATTGAAGAGTATTATAAAGAAAATAATACATGTACAAACATATTTTAATATTCCATTAATAGCATATCTCAAAACAATGAGAAAACCCCAATTTCCAATCAAGATTCCTCAACAAGAGTTCCAAAAAACCAAGCATTTGCAACAAAACATTTATCTATAGATATGATCAGACATAGGGGGATAATTTGTAGAGAAATATATATAATTTAACACATAAATAACATATTTCAAGCTTCCAATAACATCATATCCAAAAACAAGGAGAAAACTCCAATTTCCAAGTAAGATTTCCTCAACTAGAGTTCCAAAAACCAAGCAAATTCAACTGTAAATTTATCTATTGATATAATTAGACATGGAGGGAGCTATTTTATATTAATATATATTCAATAACACATGAATTAACATGTTTTCAAGTTTCCCCAAAACAAGGAGAAAACTCCAATTTCCATGCAAGATTTCCTCAACTAGAGTTCCAAAAACCAAGCAACTTCAACTATAGATTTATCTATTGATCTAATCATCCATGGAGGGTGCTATTTCAGAGTAAGCTATAGCCAATAACATATGAATGAACATATTTTCAATTTTCCATCAAGATCAGATCTCAAATAGAGTAGAAATCACCATTTTCCAAGCATTTAAACCATCATATCTACATCCAACCACAGATACAACTACCATGCTCATCAACATAAAATAGTTAAGATATGGAAATAATGGAAACAAAGTATAAAAATATGAATCTACATAAATTAAACCAATTGTCTTAATAAATTTCAATTGGCATCAACTGGACCACGTTCCACTCAGCCTTTGGCACTGCCAAGTCAAATCCTCTTGGACAGGCCACCCCTAAGCTAAGGCCACAGATCCAAAATAGAGGTACACTCAAGGATAGCTCAAGTATCAGTTTGAGAATCCACAACTGAACTCCTCAACGCTCAATTTATGATCCACCCCACTACTAGGTTCAATGGTAATTCCTTCACCCCCTAGTTTCCGTAGGACATTTCCATTCACCATTGGGACTTATTTGCAAGTCCAGGACAGAGACAGGAAGTGGAAACAAAGGACCTATACCATAGTTGTCTAGGATTGCTAAAAACACCATACAAGATCACGGTGCTTCAAGTACAAGGTTCATTCACATAGGAGAGAAAACATGGCTTCCCAAGCTCACAAGCTTACCAAGCTCTCAACATTAATGGGATGAACAACCAAGATAAACCAACAATGATCCACCACAATAAACAATTTTAACCCAGGAGATAAACCATGGATTTATAGACCAAAGAAGGAAATTCTAACTCAAGGGTGTCAAATCAAACCAAGGTAAGACAACTTGAGTCAAGCCAAGGGGGTTAACTCAACCACAAGAGGTTAACTCTAATCCAACCTAAGTGATTCGAATTTCAAGGAGAGTGACTCCAAGCCGCTCCACCCAACTCAAATTCATGTGTGGGCACATAATCCATGAAGAGGAAATCAAAATTAGTGAGGTAACGTGTTACACAAACCAAGGCATCTTCCTGAAATAGCAAAGGAGGGGTTACATAAGGAGTTACTTAACTTTTGAGGTGTCATGGCTAAAAATAGAAAGTGAGGGCGCACTTGTGAAAATGGGGATTACAAAACCAAGTGTAACCTCCGAAAAGGAGTTACAAAACCACCAAAGGGGCCCAATCAACAGGTGGAATCCACCCAAGCACCCACTAAATCATGAATTAGGATCAATAGTACCAATATAGGCTAAAATAATCAAAAGTTGGGTCTGTTTTACAATGTTTGGGTGATCATCAACTAATAAATCCACCAGGCATAAATATGGACCAAGATCATCCAAACAGGTTCTAAAGTGATAGGAATGTCCCTATTCCCCCCTCACATTGTGGATCTATGCCTCCCATACTCTTTTAGCGGTCCCCATTGTGCTAGCTATTTTTATTAATTAATTATTTACAATAATGATAATGATAATGATAATAATAATAATAATGTCTCTCGGTCCTTAAAGACCCTTATCTTGGAACCTAGTGCCACAATAATAAAGAATTACAATTTACATATGTCCGGGCTTAACACACAGGGTGTTACAATTTATGTTGCTTTTGATCTTGAAGTAAAGAAAATGGATGTAAACTCAACATTTTAACAAGATGATCTTGAAGAATAAATATACATGAAACAATCAAAAGGTTTTGTCATGAATGAAAAGGAGTTGGTTTGCAAGCTGAAGAAGTCCTTGTATGGATTAAAACAATCACCAAGAATGTGGTAGAAAAATGTTGGTATTTATATATTGGGACCTAGTTTTTCAAAGAGAAAATTTGATCAAAATGTATTCCAAGTAGCCTTGGTGACCATTTTATTTATGTGTTATTGTATGTTTATGACATGTTGCTGATTGGAAATGACAAGGAAATCGTCAAAGATGTCAAATCTCATTTGTCTTCTAAGTTTTGATATGAAATAGATTGAACAAACATAAATATCTAGTTGAATCAAAGGAAATATACTGAGAGGATATTGTAGAGGTTTAATATGAAACAATGTAAACTAGTAAAGGTCGCTATTATTGTAGGTGCAAAGTTATCTACAGATCAGTGTACTAAGAATCAAGAAGAGCTAGAAGACATGTCTCATGTTCCCTATGCTAGTGTTGTTGAAAGTCTAATGTATGCTATGGTTTGTACTAGAGTATACAGCCTATCAGTGGGAGTTTTGAGAAGGTATATGTCAAAACTAGGGAAGGAAAATTGAACAGTTGTAAAGAGGGTCTTCATGTATTTGCATCAAACTTTATAGTATCGAATCTAGTAGACTTGGATCTCACATGGAGATAGATATACAAGGATTTGTTGGTGTAGACTCAATTGGATATATTTACCACAGAAGGTCTACAAGTGGTTATGTATTTAACTTGTTTAGTGGAGAAATCGATTGGAGGAGCAACAGGCAGTTTGTAGTGGTGCTACATGCAATCCATCATTGAATTTAGAAGCTATACAATTGCAAACAATGTGTTCATGTATTGGTTTTGTTCAGAAAGCAATGATAATAAGTTATGACAATTCAAGTGCAATTTTTCTAGCAAAGGAACTTGCTTATCATTCCAAGACAAAGCATATTAATGTAAAATACCATGTTTTTAGAGACATGGTTGAACATAACACATTAATGTTGCAGAATATCGATCCCTTGAAGAATGTTACAAATTCATTGACAAATTATATTAGTATTGAAATGTTTTCTTGGTGTAGAGAATCAATGGGCATTGTGACCCCAAGAAACTAATTACATTAATTTTTTCCATTTGTACCCTTTTTTCAAAGAATACAATAAGTGGGAGAGTGTTGGATATGTGTTGTACTCTTTGTAGGTTCCCACAACAAATGGGGTATAAGGGGTTCGATTTGTTCCTTTTTGGCCAATGGGTTTTTGGCCCATTGTAAACTAATTATAGTTGTAATCTAATTTGGTTTAAGGGATTAGGGTTTTGGATGCTATAATATTGTATTGTAAATGGTGAATATAATACAATGAGATAGAGAGAGGAGAAACTCTTTGTTAGGTTGTTTTTCTTAGTTAAAGGTTTCCGAGGTAAATCTCGATGTATTATGTGTGTGAGTATTGTTATTTATTGCATTTTATATTCTAATTAGTATTTATTTTCTTACGTAGGTTTATCAAACTCTTCGCTTTAGACTTCAGTATGCTCCTTCAACATGATTACTTGTATGCCATGAATGTTGTAGTATCCTCTCTCTTTTTTTGTTTGCATTTTCCTCATGAAGGAAGAACTTCACCATTGGTTAGAAAACATAATGCGATCCTTAACCTTCCCCAATTTTAGAACATGTGCTTCCGTTGTGTTTTGCACTGAGTATTTCCCTACTATTTGGTTGGACACTTCCCTCCAACATGTTTGTTAGGGGATTTGTACCCCATTTTTTCAATTTGCGCTAAGAATTAATTTTTACACATACCTACTTTATTTAGACTAAACTTGTGTAATTGATCCAATGTTTTCTTCGATAGGGACAATAGATACTTTTATCCCCCCCATTTTCCCAAGAGATTTCTTGTATTTGCATGTTCTCTGGAACAATGTAACCCCCTAATATAAATCCCTCCTAGAGGCTATGATTGATTTAGATGTTCCTTGTGATAATCTTCACCATAGGTATTATGTTCTTTTTCTAAATAGTCTCGGATTTGATGTTTCCATTATAAAATCTAACACCAAATTCCTTTCTAAATTTAATCCCTCTAGTAATAGATGCTCAAAGTTTGTTGTTGTTAAGTTTGGGATATTTTACCCATTAGAGCGAAATATATTTTTAAAGATATGAAGGTTGGAAACACCCCTATTGTAAAAAAAGATTAATATATGAGGGAACATTATTTGTTGATTATTGAAATTTGTTAGATATATTCCAAAAATTGTATATAGGTTTTAATTTCCCTTTTTTTGTGCTTCACTTAAACCTTTCACTTTTCAAATATTTTTTAGGGTTTTCCTTACTCGACGATGGTACTTTAGCCTCCTTTTTTCCTTTTGCATTTCATACCTTGATACAAGAGAAGGTTGCGAAGCCTTAATTTTTTATTTCCCGATCCAACCTAATGTATTTTGTTGTTGAAGAATTGAAAGGCTATCAATATTGGTGCCTTAGCACGAAGGTATATGTATGTATGGGTGATCTCTAACACATCCTGGATGCATGGTGGATGCATGGTAAGAACAAACTCATTTTGGTTTAGGTAAGAAGGATATGAGAGAAAAATAGATATCGCAAGGAGATTCATAAGAAAGGAGACCTTTCTCCATTCCCCCCTATATGGAACTCATCAAATCTAGTGGAAGAATCTTACAATGATGGGTCACTCAAGAATAGTGCTTTCTTTCCTTTTGGCATTAATCCCAAGAATTTTCCCTAGGAACATAGACACTTTTAGATTGAGATTGCATTATGAACTTCATTCCTCTTTGTCATCTATTTTTGTTCAATTTCCACTACGCTCCTACTTTTACCAAATATGAATTGATACTATGCTTCACATACTTTCACATTCACAATTTTTTTTCTTACTTCATGAATTTTTAAAGATATTTATGCTTATTGGACATCATTATTTTCTCATGATCATTGCTTGTATGCTTGAATCTGCTATATGCATGCAATTGATCATTTTGTTGGAGGAGTCATGCAATTAGATGTTGATTACCCATTTTTGTTTTATTTGGTCATTTTTCATACTGGTGTCCCTTTCTTCTGACACGTATATCCTCTATGTATCACTAGAAATTCTTTAATTTTTTCATCACGATTTTGTTATGATGACAATCCAAAGAATATATAATTATATATAAAGGGTAGGGGATTGATATATTCATTAAATATAAGTTCCAAAATATGTCCATGTAGCCCTTATGTTGGTGATAATTTAAAACCATAGGTTCTAAACGTTTTCCAGTAGTAAATTCCATAAGTATCAATAGATTCAATATCCTAACAAGGATAAAGTCTCACTCGAACACTAATGAATATTATAGGAATGTATTTGAATGAAAAGAAAAAATAAAATTTTATTTGTAACAAAATCATCATACATTCATTGGACATTGATATTAACACTCATTCACAAAAAAAAAGGAGGAAGCATCACACACTCTTTTCTATTCAATCCATAAGATTGGTCCATACAAACATCTTATAATCCCATATAATAGTCAATGGATTCAAAACTTGATCTCTCCTTCTTACATACAATTTCTGATACATAAACTCAATATGAGAAACAAATAACCAGTTATCTAAACCTCATCGTGTCATTTACATTCCTTTATATACACTCTAAATAAGTTACAAATAATTACAAAATAATAATAACTTCCTACAATGCAACCTTCTAACGTAAGGACAAGTGTTAATTTTTTGATAATTTCATTCAAACATTATCTTAGGATCCTACTAAGAGAATAACATGCACAACATAACAATCATAAACACAAGAGACATAGAGTTTCCTCGGGGGAAAACCAAGAAGGTGAAAAAACCCCACAACTTTCTCAGAGATAGAATAAGCCACAATACAAGATCATAATGATCAAACCCAAAGAGATGTCTCTAGTAGATACTCCTCCTCCTCCACTTGTGCACAACTCTCTCTCTCAACTATGCGAGTTGGATGAGTGAGTGAATGAATAGAATGAGAGACATAACCTCTCTATTTATACATTGATTTGACCTGCCAATAAACTAACTGGGCCGACCTCCTAAGGAAGTTTAATAACCCACTCACATAATATAATCAGGGCCGACCCCACACTAGTGGTCTAATAACCCATCAAATATAAGTTGCGACACTTGCGACACTTACAAATACAAATGACGACACTTCTGATTAGAGGAATAATACATCTCCATCATACATATAACAAGGTACAAGTTTAATACATAGAAGAATATCTTCCAAAGTTACAAATACATCAACACTCCCTCTTAACTAGGAAGGTATTCTTTGGACTCAGGTCATCAATACATATTGGCACAAGTCTTCAATTCTGGAGCTGGATCATTGTCACTGGATCACGGAGCATCATCGTCACTACTGTTGTACTTGTCATCTTGATCTCTGGGCTATCTCTCAATTCTTCTCGTCATAGGAAGTTCTACAGAGCTAGCCCTTTTTCATGTTGGTTGTAGGCCTAGCCTCCTGTAGGTCTTCATCATCTCTGGCCATCCTGTGGAATCCTCTAGACTAATTACGTGCGTCAGCAAAACCTTGAAAGAGCATCCCGAGACTTTTATGAGCCCACTGCTCAACCTATCGGATCTCCCAAGATATTTTACATGCAAATGCACAACTTGTCCACGGCCATGGAGTATCATCCTAATACTCATGATCATACATATCATCTCATTGTCCACGGAGCACAGCCCAGATGCACATCATACAACACTTACACCACTGACATGGGAGAACACATCTACCACCGTTCGGGGAAGGCTCCAACCCTTAATTTTTCACCATGGGAGAACACATCTACACCGTGTGAAAAATGGCTTCATCCCTTACATCTACACCATGGGAGAACACATTTGCACCATGTGAGAATGGATCCAACCCTTACATCTGCACCATGGGAGAACACATCTACACCATGTGAGAATGGCTCAACAATTACATCACGACCATGGGAGAACACATCTGCACCGTGTTGGAAAAGCTTCAGCAATTACATCACGACCATGGGATAACACATCTACACCGTGTCATAAAATCTCCGCAATTACATCACGACCATGGGAGAACACATCTACAACCATATCGGAAAAGCTTAGCAATTACATCACGACCATGGGAGAGCACATCTACAACCATGTCAGAAAATCCCATGTGCATTTGCGTCTTCCAGACTCATCACACATGATCCAACTGATCGTGCAATGCATCCTCCTGATGCATATCATCACATATGATCATCATATCATCCACCTAATGCATATCATCACATATGATCATCCTGATCATCATAGCATCCACCTTATGCATATCATCTGGAGCATTGTCCTAATGCTCATCACACATGATCATCCTAATCATCATGCATAGCAGTAACTCGAGCATCATCCTGATGCTCATCATACAATGCCTTCATCCACAGCCATGGGAGGATCCTCCTACCACCATGCTTGGAATGGCTCCTGTAAATGTGTCCCATCACTTCTTCCTTGAAGTATCTTCTATCTGAAGAACACCAAGCCTCTTCCTGAAGTACTCAAACTTCACTTTGGCTAGTGTCTTGGTCAACACATCTGCAATCTGTTCATTTGTCGCAACATATAGGAGCTTCACTGCTCCTCTCTGCACCATATCCCTGACATAGTGATATTTGATCTCAATGTGCTTCGACCTGTCATGGAACACCGAGTTCTAAGAGAACTTCACACAACTCTGGTTGTCACAGAAGATACAAGTAGCATCCAACGGGAGATCAAATAACTTAGACAGTAGCTTTCTCAGCCATACTGCCTCACAATTAGCCAAACAAGCTGCAACATACTCTGCTTCGGCTATACTCAGTGCTATGCAGGATTGCTTCCTGTTAAACCATGAAATCACACCTAATCCCATACTGAAGCAGCACCCCAAAGTGCTCTTCCTATCTGCACCACTGCCTGCCCAATCTGAATCAACATAACCTTCCAGGTTAAACTTTTGATTCGCATCATTCTTGAGCCCATAATCAATTGTAACCTTCAGGTACCTCAGAATATGCTTTACAGCAATCAGGTGAACATGTCTAGGATCTATCAGAAACTGGCTCAAGGTGTTCACCGCAAAGCAAATATCTAGTCTCATGTTCATCAAGTACATCAAGGACCCAATCATCTGGCGATACACCGTGACATCAACTAACTCTGATGAAGCATCACTCAATAGCTTCAGGTTCGATGCCATAGGTGTGGCCATGGCCTTGCAGTCCATCACCCTGAACCGCTTCAGGATCTCTACTGCATACTTCCCTTTTCCAAGGAAGATTCCATCTATGCTCTGCCACACCTCTAGGCCTAGAAAGTAATGCATCCTGCCCAAGTCCTTCATATCGAACTCAACAACAAGCTTCCTCTTCATGTCAGTAATACATCTATCCTTACCTGTCACAAATAGGTCATCCACATACAACAAAAGTATCACTGGATTGCCTTCCTCAACCTTATAGTAAAGATTGGAGTCCACTTTACTCTTGGTAAAGCCTAAACTGGACAGGAAGCTGTCCATCTTGCTATACCATGTCCTAGGAGCTTGCTTCAAGCCATACAAGGTTTTCTTCAATTTGCACACATATGACTCCTTGTCATGTGTATCAAAACCAAGTGGATGCTCCAAATACACTTCCTCTTTGACTACACCATTCAAGAAAGTTGTCTTGAGATCCATCTGGTGTATCTTCCACTTCATCACTACAGCCAGGGATAGTACTATTCTGATGGAAGTGTATTTGGCTACAGGAGAAAAAGTTTCTTCATAATCTATCTCCTCTTTCTGGGAGAAGCCACGAGCAACAAATCTTTCCTTGTATTTCTCTATGCTACCATCTGCAGCATACTTGATCTTACAAATCCACTTGGAAGTCACAACAGGCTTCCCATCTGGTCTTGGGACTACATCCCAAACATCATTCTTCATGATCGACTCATATTCCTCGATCATGACATCATTCCATTCTTTCTTTTCCACTGCTTCTTCATAACTGAAAGGTTCTTTGTTCATAATGTCACAGAGTAAGGCAACATAGGTGGTGTGTGATCTTGTCCTTTTCCTTTCTCTGTGTTCCTCTTCTGGAATACCAAATATTTCTGCATCTTGGATGAGCTCTGTAGCGCATGTTGGTTTCCTCTTGTGAGAGTTCTTCTCACGGGGTGGATCTATAGGTTCTTGTGGATCTTCTATTTCACGATCTACTTCTGGTATTGCTTCATTCATAGTGGTGTTTTGTGTTTTGGGTATCCTTGGTTCTTCATAGTCTTCAACATGTGTCTTCCTTTATTTGATGTATGATGAGTTCTCATCATAGGTCACATCCCTGCTAATGTCAATCTTTTTGAACCCTGGAAAGTAGATTTTGTATCCCTTCGAGCTTTCACTGTACCCCACAAATATACCCTTCTTTCCTGAAGGATCTAACTTAGTCCTCTTTTCTTTTGGAACATGTGTGAATACTGGACAACCAAATATTATGAGATGGCTAACTTCTGGTCTCTTACCAAAGAAGACTTCTTTTGGTGTCTTGTTGTCAAGTATCTTGTGTGGTGTTATGTTTTGTACATATACAACTGTTCTTGCTGCTTCTGCCCATAGGTGCATGGGTAGGTCTTGGTAATGAAGCATTTCCCATGTTGCTTCCATGATTGTTCTATTCTTCCTTTCTGCAACCCCATTTTGTTGCAGGTTGTAGGGAGTGGTCAACTCCCTCTTAATCCCTGAATCACTGCATAACTTCTTGAAGTCTCCTGAAGTAAATTCTCTTCCATTGTCGGATTTGAAGATCTTGATCTTCTTATCAGTTTGATTTTCTATCAAGGCTTTGAATTCCTTGAACTTATCAAACACTTCATCTTTGTTCTTCAAGAAATAAACCCAAGTCTTCCTAGAGAAATCATCAATGAAGGAAACATAATATACATAGCCACTCAGAGAACTGGATGACATTGGTCCGCATACATCAGAGTGGATAATCTCCAAAATTCCTTTTGCTTTGCTTTCACTACTTGGAAATTCCTTCTTTGTGTTCTTTCGTCTTGCACATCCTTTGCAAATACCTTCATGCTTTTACTGGATTTCAAGAAGACCTTCTACTGCTTTGTTTGCAATTGGTAGTGCCCTATAGTGCACATGAGCAATCCTTCTATGCCAAAGGTCACTTGGCTCCATGGATTCATGTACCATGGCATGTTCAGGTTGTCCCTTCAATTTGTACAATCCTCCCTCTTTCTCTCCAATCACTACTGCATCATCTATGTTTTTACCTTTAGGCCACATAAGTACTTGGACATCCACACATGCAAATATCATCCCTTTTGTATCCAAATATGATATGGAGAGAAGGTTCTTCTTGAGTCCAGGTACATATAGAACATCTTACATCTTCAAAGACTTCCCAGAGTCTAACTTGTAGGAGGATTCACCACTTCCTTTTATGGGGTATTGATAGTCATCCCCAAGTTTCACCTTATGAGGTGAATCATGTTTAGATAGGTCCATAAGAGCCTCTTTGAGTCCCGTCATATGTTTAGAAACCCCACTATCAATAAGCCAATCATTACACCCATGTGTAACAGTACATGTGAGAGCAGAGATGAGAACATACTCTTCATCACTTGAGGAGTCTTCACTTTCTTCTCTATCGTTCTTCCTAGGAGGTTCATCATCCTCTGTGGCATGAGCATGATATCTCTTCTTGTTGTTCTTCTTCTTCTTGAAGTTGTTGTTTTTGTTCCTTTTTTTCTTCAGACAATCTGAAGCAAAGTGTCCTTTTTCATTGCATGAATAACATCTCAGATCTTTCTTCTCTTTTGGATGGTAATGAGAAGATTTCTTATGATGAGATTAATCCCTCTTGGGATTACTTCTCTTGGTGTGAGCTGTGAGGGATTGGTCTTCACTTCCCATATTTTATTCTCGAGCTACAAGCCTAGCTTCTTCTTGTGAACATTCCTCCCATAGTCTACCGAAAGAGATCAACTTCTTTCTTGCACAAATACCTTGGATGAAGGATTCCCATGACCTAGGTAGGCCATTCAATGTCGTCATGACAATTTCTCCATTCTCCACTACTTCATCCACTGGTTCAAGTTGTTCTTTGATTTGAGAGACCTTAGTAAAGTAGGATTGGATGGTCTCTCCATTCTGGAACTTTACTCCTTTCAATTGGTTCCACAGAGTCATCTTCCTATTTATGTTCTTTCCTTCAAACAACTTGTTCAAAGGGTCAAACATCTCCTTAGGTGTCTTTAGGGAAGACACATGAGGTATGAGATGGTCTTTGATAGAATTAGTAATGATTCTCTTATCCTTGACCAAGTTCTTCTTGTGTAAGGCCTTAGATTCTTCTCCCTCTGGAACTGGAACCTCTTCACTTATGTAAGTGTCCAACTCATTCTCTTATAGGATTAACACAATCCTATACTTCCATGATTGGAATTTGTCAGCTCCTTCAAGCTTATCCTCAAGCTTGGTGTGTTGAGACATCTTAATGAGAATAAGAGATTTAGGTCTTACCACTTGATTTGCTGAAAACTGGATCTGGAGCTGGATTAGGGTTTGTTAGAGAAACCCTAGAAATTCAAATTTTCAATTCCAAAATTTTGAATGGATGGAAAGATGCACCTTGTTGAGCTAATCAAGTTGGTATACTTCAATTTTGAAATTTGCAAAATTTGACCCCCCAAAATTTCCTTTGAAACTTCTGGATTTCCTTAACAAGATCCCGAACTAGGTTTGATATTGCCTGTGGTTCTACCCAGCCAAAAAGTTCAATCTTGTGCTCTAAAATTTGATTTTTCTGAGGAGCTTCCCGCCGTGGTCATAGATCCCAAAAATTTCCACTTTTGCAGAAACCCTAATTTTCCACCTTTCCGATCAAAATCCTGAACTAGGGTTTGATCAAGCCCAGCCTTCTGCCCAACCAAAAAATCCAATCTTGGTCTCTAAACTTCGATTTTCTTGTGGGGCATCCATCCATGGTCTCAAATTCCAAAAATTCCAACTTTCTCCAAAACCCTAATTTCCCGCAGCAGTGATGGGCCAAAAACTGAAAGTACTCAGAATTGAATTATGTCTCGACAGAAAGATGTGCCCTTCCAAGGGGAGTCAACCTAGCTTCCTTCCTTTGATGATTTGAGGAGAGAAACCCAAATATTAGGAAGCCCTAGCTTCAGCAGTTGCACAGTGTCTTCTTCTTAGCATGGCTCTGATACCATGTTAATTTTTCGATAATTTCATTCAAACATTATCTTAGGATCCTACTAAGAGAATAGCATGCATAGTATAAAAATCATAAACACAAGAGACACAGAGTTTCCTCGGGGAAAACCAAGAAGGTGAAAAGACCGCGCAACTTCCTCAGAGATAGAATAAGCCACAATACAAGATCACAATGATCCAACCCAAAGAGATGTCTCTAGCAGATACTCCTCCTCCTCCACTTGTGCGCAACCCTCTCTCTCAACTATGCGAGTTGGATGAGTAAGTTATTGAATAGAATGAGAGACACAACCTCTCTATTTATACACTGACTTGACCTACCAATAAACTAACTGGGCCGACCTCCTAAGGAAGTATAATAACCCACTCACATAATATAATCAGGGCCGACCCCACACTAGTGGTCTAATAACCTATCAAATATAAGTTGCGATAGTTGCAACACTTACGACACTTGCGACACTTATAAATACAAATGATGACACTTCTGATTGGAGGAATAATACATCTCCATCATACATATAACAAGGTACAATTTTAATACATAGAAGAATATCTTTTGAATTTACAAATACATCAACAACAAGAAGGAACACTACTAATTACTTGCATGGTTTCCAATGTATATATTAAAAATATTCCATGCAGTGCAAAATTGGGCATGCAAGCTAAAATCAACAAATATAGAAGAACTACATGTGTACAGATTAGTTGAGTGTAGGGTATTCAAAACTAAAAAATAAGGTGTCAATAGGCCCCCAACATTATGATCATATCGTCCTTCAGACAATGTAGCCTATCCTTACAGAAGCCACTAAAGGAATATTATGCTTCACTTGATCAATGAACTTGTTGAAGCTTCGGGTTAGGTTGACATAGGAAGTCATAATGGTATCTATTTCTTGTTGAAATTTAGCAACTACATCTAATGTGGAGTTTCCTTTGTTTGACTTTATGCTTGCAAATTTGGATAGATACAATAGTCTTTGTGTATACATCATCTAACCCTATATATCACTCTTTGGCATGCTCTTGGAATTGAGTTGTTGCTTCCTACATCATCTAACCACATACATCATCTTATAGTGAGTTGTTGCTTCTTTAAGTGCATTATGGCAGTTTTCTTAGTGAGGTAGTTAACTTACTCACAATCTATTTGTATGTCTTCATTGGTATCTCATGAATGACATGTTGTTTCTCTGTAATTTTCACTTCCTAGTGTTTGATCTCATCATCCTTTAGATACATATGGGTAACATTATACATATGAATCTAGAGATGAAAACTAGAGTAAACTAGGATCGATTAAAGCCTATCCACCCAGCCTTCACATTCTGAAACATTTCATCAACCATTTTAATTTGTGATTCTAACTCAAGTTCCTATAGATTAGGGATTGACTTTAGCTTTTCGTGTAAGTATAAATTTTGATCTTGGAGCACTTGAAACACCTAGTGCAATTGAGCAAGTTTTTTGTTGTATAAGTAGGTGGAGATATAGTATTATTGATCAATCAATTATTTATTTATTTTTATATTCATGTAGGTACCATTCTTGCACCATTTAGTCATTATTTCAACAATTGTGTTATGTAACTATTCCTTAACACCAGGGTATTTTTTAAGGATTATAAAAGTATACTTAAGTATAGTATTCTAGGTGATTATTTTGGATTGAAAAAAACATATATATATAGATTTGTAGGCGAATATTAAATATGAAACATACAATTTACTACCAAAAATTGTAAATTTTGGCAAATATTATGATAAAAAAACATATTTTTTTTAAATATAGGCGATATTAGAGACTAAAAATGACCAAATAGCGAATTTATTTTTTGAAAAAAGTCCCCAAAAATATCCAATTGGCAAAATTTCGCCCTTAAAAATTTCCCTGCTTAACAGCTATCACAAATTTTCACCATAGTTCTTGAGTTATTTTTTAATTTCTCTTAAGTATTTACTCTACCAATTTTGATGGAGTCATGCCATAGTGAATTCTTATTGAGTTACTATGCTATTGGTTTCTTTATTTATAGTTTCTACCCAAGACGATTTTGTTTGTGTTGTAAGTCAAGGAAATTCTTGAGTTGAATCCATGTGTCAACCATTCCTTAGTATTTTTTATTCCCATGTTGGCCACTCCCCCAATTCAAATTGCAAGTACTTCATGATATCAAATATTAGTGCTCATATCTCACACTAGTTAAAGTGGTTCATCATTACTCTTCGTTTGGGAACCCCCCCAATCAAATAAGTTCTAAGCCCATTTTTCCTCATCATTCCATTTTTACCTTATGTCAATGGAAGGGACACATTATTTCCCTTCCCTCAATGGATATAATCCTATCATCTCCAACATATTTTGTCTGATAGGTTGATTTAGAGGCTCTCTTACCTTGGTATCTACAATTATTAATGGAAAGTATTCTGGCATCTAGGAGTGGATTTTCATTAATGGATCCTTAATAAGTGACTCCTTTATTGCTACAATTCAACACATCTATTTGGAATTTGAAGTAAGGTATGGAGTACGTTGGCATCCATATTCATCATGGGTGGAATATCTCACATTCGGTAGTGATTTACTTTATTGGTTATTGATTAGATAGTTTCACCCATGTTTGAGTTTGACACATTCATTCATATTATGTAGATTCATACTCAATAATGATATTTAGTTTGAAGAAACAGACAATTTTTTCATCCCCCATTGATGCAATTTCTCCAATGTTGATGTATCATAACCAATACATACTATGTTGTACTTTGTATTTAGTGGTTCCTTACATATGGAATTTAGTTATCAATGACCATCATTAATTAGTGATTGATATGTATCAAATTTTGTATTTTGTCTCCTTATTATGATGTATATTGTCACGTGTACTCCCAAATTCATTCTACTATATAACTTAGCACTAAATCCCTTACCTTTATATGCAATTTTTTTGTTCAAGAAAATCAAACTATGTTTCTGTTCATGTTTAACAATCAACATAAATTAACTTGTTTAAGCAACATTTTCATACTAAGATTTTTTTTATTATCATTTCTTATTTAAGAAAAAATAAACGACCAAATAAACACCCAAGAAGTAGTAAAATGGAATTCAGAACTTGGTTTTTCATCCTGATGAAGGTGACCTCTAATTTGGGATATTTTACTCTAGCTTTCTTTTTAATGGGAAAATGCATGTTGTATGATTAGTTTCTTTGAAACCAACACATCCTAAGTTTCGTGGTCCCCATTTTGTAGGGGTTATAATTCATCACATATATCACAGGTCAAACACTCATACACAAACCTATACTACAATCAGATCCACACCCCTCTTTCTCTACAAAGTAATGTCTGTTTCCCTAAGATTTTTTTTTTCCTTAGGTCTATTTTGCAAGCATATTCTTGATGATGCTCGTCTTAGCATTGTCATCTGCTAGGACTATTTTTTCAATCATATTGATGGCGCCCCTAATCTCACTCTATCACTGGAATTATAGCCCATGGTGAGGATTATATTTAAATATTTTAAATTAAAATTAGTCTTTTTATCAAGGAGACACATGTGTCCCAAGTGCCCCCGTTTACATTGGCATTTATTCATGGATTCCAATTGTCCTTTAACATTGATTATCCTTTTACTATGAAAATCCTCACAGCAGATCTAAGAGATGATGTATACCTCACAAGAGTAATTATGATTAAGCAGGAAAATAGAAGAGTGGTCAATGCAGTATAATGAGCAACAGAATAATAATACAGTAGAACTCAGATAGAAGCAAAAATACTTCACACACACTAGTTAATTAATCACAATATGGACAAATAAATAGTACAATGCATGAGGAATTCGAATGCCTAAGGTGGCAATTCGAATTAGCCTTCATGGAGTGATCAAAGGATCACTGGAGTGTCATCGGAGCACAATTAGTATCATCGGAGCACAACTGGAAGTCTTCATCATCATCAGTGGAGTCATCGATGCTCAAGTAACTGTCAACCATTAGTCAAACTGAGTCTGGTAGGTGTAACTGAGTGTAACTAAGTGTAATTGAGTATAACTGACTGTAACTCACTGTAACTAAGTGTAACTGAGTGTAAACTGAAGACAACTGGACTAGTAGGTGAAGATGGGTGAGTTGCTTCCTAAAATCAAGGAAGAAGGGCACATTAAGCAACTGGAGGGCTAAAACTGAATAGTGAGAAGCTGTTGGGGGTTGGCTAACTGAGAGATAGGTGTTGGACTAATGACTGGGATGCATGCAAAATGCATGCAAACCCTAGAATGCATGCAAACCCTAAAAGTGCATGCATGACTGAAAATGTAAATGATCAAAATACTGGTGGGACTAGGATGGAGTATAGGAATATCCTAACACCCCCCCTTAATCCATCCTGGGCCCTGGTAACTAAGACCAAAGGTCACCCAATATAATGAATAATAACAGTCAATAAACCAAGGAAGTGGAAAATTTTCATGGGAAACATACCCCATCCTCAAAAAACAGACTGTAAGGCACACACAAAAAATAAATGCTCCAAACTCAAGCAGGTGTGATGCTTGGTCATATGTCTGGAGGTATCTTCTTCTTGGGAAGAAGTGGATCATGCTCAAAAAACATGTGCTTGTACTTGCTCTTCAGATCGAATGTGATGAGAACAAATCCAAAAGTATGAGGATGATCCTTGAACCTGTGATTCGAATAAGCTGAGGTAGGATCAAAATCATGAATATGCAGATAGCCTTTTGTCTTCTCCTTTGAACCATCATGGGTGAGATTATGCCAAAAAGAACCATCAAATAATAATTGCTTGAAATCCAAATCAGATTTAAGACTTGAAGAATAGTTTCTTGAGATCTCCTTTGAACCAGCAGGGGTGAGATCAAAACTATCATATGCATGAGAAATTATCCCAAGTGAATGGCAATGGTTTCTTGAGATCTCCTTTGAACCATAAGAGGTGAGATCAAAACCAATGGATGCATGAGAAATTATCTCAAGCGGGTGGCAATGGCCATATTCTTCAATAACCTTCTGAAAGCATGTGCTAATGATCATATAGTAGTAAATAAGAGATGATTGCTTGAGAGGAGCGAATGCATTACCTCCAATAGCTGATTTTACCTACGAAATAATCATGTGATCATGATGCAAACCAACAGACTCTGGTGCAAGAGAGGATTTAGGACCTTCTGCAATATCTAGAGTGTGAGCTGGCACAGAAAGAGAATAAAGTTGGAGCATGAGTGGAGAATCTGCAAATTCTTTGTCAACAACTTCAATATGAAATGATACTGGTTCATGATCTAAGAGACCATTAAGGGGAGCGAATGCATCACTTTGCTTGCTCTCGAAAGGGTTTGGACCAATCCCTTCATTCTGTCTGCCAAATCTTTGATCCAGGTAGGCCCATAGATCTTTTGGAGATGAAAAATCAGGGAGGTGATATAACATGCATCGAGACATAGCATACATCATGGCTGCACAAGCTATTTCTCCTTCATTTAACCAGTCATACTCTTCTTCAAAGGATTCTAACTCTCTTTCAAAACAATAATCAAAGAGACCATGTCTCTTCAAATGTACCATCATTGGTGGTTTCCATTCATCATAGTTTAATGGAGAAAGAGGAGTAATTCTTGATGAATACATAGAAGCTATAGAGGACCTGCAAAAAAAATATAGAATAACTACAACTGCTACTACTGCAAAAATGCAGAAACTGCTGTACTCAAAATATTGGTAATAACCTACAAAAACCTCTCAAGAATGGAGATAAACAATACTCTCAACATGCTCTGATACCATGTGAAAATCCTCACAGCAGATCTAAGAGATGGTGTATACCTCACAAGAGTAATTATGATTAAGCAGGAAAATAGAAGAAGAGTGGTCAATGCAGTATAATGAGCAACAGAATAATAATACAGTAGAACTCGGATAGAAGCAAAAATACTTCACACACACTAGTTAATTAATCACAATATGGACAAATAAATAGTACAATGCATGAGGAATTCGAATGCCTAAGGTGGCAATTCGAATTAGCCTTCATGGAGTGATCAAAGGATCACTGGAGTGTCATCGGAGCACAACTGGAAGTCTTCATCATCATCAGTGGAGTCATCAATGCTCAAGTAACTGTCAACCATCAGTCAAACTGAGTTTGGTAGGTGTAACTGAGTGTAACTAAGTGTAACTGAGTGTAACTGACTGTAACTAAGTGTAACTGAGTGTAACTGAGTGTAAACTGAAGACAACTGGACTGGTAGGTGAAGATGGGCGAGTTGCTTCCTAAAATCAAGGAAGAAGGGCGCATTAAGCAACTGTAGGGATAAAACTGAATAGTGAGAAGCTCTTGGGGACTGGATAACTGAGGGCTAGGTGCTGGACTAATGACTAGGATGCATGCAAACCCTAGAATGCATGCAAACCCTAAAAGTGCATGCATGAATGAAAATGTAAATGATCAAAATACTGGTGGGACTAGGATGGAGTATAGGAATATCCTAACATTTACAACTGTCCATACTTTCCTTACAAGTGTGCTCCAAAGACTTGGATGTTTTCTAAGTGATCCTTTGTCATTTTCCAAGTGTTAGCTTTAATATGCATGAGTGGTAAGTGTCGTATCACACTTTTCAAGTGTCTCTTGAAAATCCACCTTAGTACAACATGTGTCTCATTGTAGTTCTAACAAGTTTCACTATACAAGGTACATTGTAAATCAAGTTCCTTTTGACTAAGTTACAAATTCTCTTGAAATGTATTTCATCCATCCAATCAATCAATTTCATATCCCCCTCCCTTTTAATATCCCAAGGCTAGCATCTAGGTCCATAATATGATCTAGATAAAGCAGAGGTGGACATATATTTTATTTTAAGTAAAAAACATGAGTGAGTTCATTAAAAATGTCATATCAGCTCCATTAGGATATTTATCAACACATAACCCTCTCATAACCCTTTCAAGTTTGCATGATTTTTTCCACATAGTATTAGTTATATAGTCCAATGGATCTGATCATCTAACCATGTTAGTGTGGGACTTGATGGTACCTGCATGGAACTATACATACATTAGTGTTAGTTGAACCCATACAGAATCACAAGATTGTATAAACACCACAAGATTTACAAACACACAATATATACTAGTGTGATAATACCACATGGAAACACCTCATGCTACATGTGTTATTCAAATGACATACTCAATAATTATTCCACAAGCACCACTTAGACCATATTGTGTAGCATGCACCACAATGATATATATGTGCTATATTGTGATCCAACTTCTACATGGACACTCCAATGTCATCATCATCCATGCATTATCTCTCTATGATCTGGGCCAAACACTTGCGCAGAACTGCATGATGAGTATTCTATGATCTAGGTGAAACATTTGCGCGAAATTGCATGAAACTTGCAGATATGTCCGCAGTCAACTACACATGGAAATTTTCCACACCTCCTCAATGTTAATAATAAACACAAACGTACAAAGAAGATGGCGAAATACGGAGGAGACACAACTATGGTATTGGAGCTTGCCACTAGGACATGTGCCACACATGTAGATGCAATTGCACTAAGACAGGTGCCACATGTGTAGATGCAATGGCACTAGGATAGGTGCCACACGTGTAGATGCAATGGCACCAGGATAGGTGCCACACATGTAGATGCAATGGTAGGCATTGAAACTTCCTTTGTTTGATGCAATGGCAGGGACTTGAAACTTCCTTTGTTTGATGCAATGGCAGGGACTTGTTGCATTGAAACTTCCCTTGTTTAATAATCAAACAATTTGATTATAATTGTTGCTTGGTAAAAGAAACACTTTCCAATAAAAAAAGAATAGATTGAACTCCATTCATATCCATGAGACCTTAGCAAATATCTAAGGATTAAATCATGCGCATCAAGTCCACTAGATATGCAAACACTCATCACAATCAAACTATTAGATTGAATAGTCAACAACACAGGTAAGTAATCGTATCAACTTAACGAGTTTTTTGGATTATACGCCAATAGTTCAATAGTTAAGGATCTCAATTACTTTTTGTGGATATAAACAAGAAATGTGACATAAAAAAGTTCTATATGCGATTTTCATTTTCCTAGTATATCTTAATGATATTCACAACAATATTTATTTGATATGGATATGTTGTGTATTAAATATACAGATAGAGATTCTCTTCTAACTTTTAGGTCAAGTGATTTCAAGAAACAAACAATTTCCCATTATTATCCTTAATTTCATTATTATTTTAGTAGACATCTCATCATTGTGTATAATTATTTTATAAGTTTGGTTTTAACTTAATATGTTATAATTATAATTGTATTTTTTAAAGTGAAATTTAATATTATATAAATAAATAAGTAAATAAAGTATACCATGTTTTAAATTTAGAAATTGTTATTTTTTTTTGTAAAGCTGCAGAATTAAATTAGAATCGAGGAACATAAGTTACATCAAAAAATACATGTCTGTAAGCTTGCTGGGGTGGCCTAAGGTGATGAAACCACCATCCCAGGTGCTCAAATATGCTGAAAAAACTATAAACATAACAAAAAAACCCATGTGGGGCAATACTGCATCATTGTAGTTCTGGGTTGGATTCAATTCATAGATAACATTCTTAATTACATGCCTAAAAAATGAATAGAAAAGTAAATTAAAACAGATAAGTTGAGTGTCACGTAGACAACCCGGATCCACCGCAGTCCTTCTAGGAGCTTGCTTCTACATAAGGAAAGTTGGGCATTTCCTCCATGATTAGGCATCCACCATAGAAGTCGTTGTCTAAGTTCTTAGAGGGGAGATTTGGAGACTGAGGCAAAGTGTTGCAGATTGGGGAAGTGTGGCCTTCCCCCTTCTCCTTGGTTTTACTTTGTTGCATAGGTCCCATGATGGATAGTACCGAAGGGGGGGGAGGCTCTAGGGATGCTTCCAAGGAGGCCCCGGTCCCATGGAGGCCACCAGCGGGAGCATTAATGACAGAAGAACCTCTGACATGCCCGGTGTTGCCACCTATGTTAGCTTCATGTTGCAGACCCTCAAATTCGTTGCTGCGACCCAGGGAGTAGTTCTCCCAAACAAAACCAGAGTCCATACCCTTGAGCCGCTCCCCCAGCTTGACAATGTTGGTTCTGATATCCTTGAGCGTGGATTTGTTGGCATTCCAGTTGGATGTCATTTCCTCCATGAGGGTGCTCATCATGTTCTTTATCAACCAGTAGTAGTTGATTTTTCCACCATGCCTCCCCAAGGCCATAATGGCCGAGACTCTTCGCGCTTCCCAGGTTACATGTTGACGCAGAGACACATTCAGCGTAATCGTCCATGGAGACCTAGTCAGAGATATTTCTGGTGCTTCTTCCAACGCCACGCCTGTTTCTTCCCCTTCTCGGAGTTCCTTGAGGTCTTGTCATGGTGAAGTACCAACATGGAATGAATCTAATCAGAGTGATAACAGGGGATTCCGTGCTTGGCCGTGAGGATTCCAACTCGTCGTTGCAAATGCATACACTTCTTCAGGCTAACATTATCTCCTTATCCCCGTTGGTGATGTTAATGCGCATGGAGGTCACCTTGGTGGTGATGACAAGTAAATGAGGCTGGTACCTCTCGACTTGATCTCCCTCGATGATGTGACTTCCACAGAGTGGGTAGTTATTGCACCATCTATCCTTCGCTCTGATAACATTAAAACTTCGTCGTCACCTTGATCGCAGTGCTAGCTCAGGTCACCTTGCCGACGTGTGCTTGGTGTTTTGTGTTGGCAGCACATGTTGGTCGCCGCGTCACCCGGATCCATGGTATAAATTGTTATTATCTTTGATCCCATTGTTATTTTATTTGGCATCTCATCATGCTATATAATTTACTTCATAAATTTGAATTTAACTCAATATGATATAATTATATTCTTTCAAATACAATTTAATATTATATAAATAAATAAATAAATTATATCATATTTCTATTTTAGTAAGGTAAAACTTCTAAATTAATATTCAAGAAATTTAAGTCAAACAATAATCTCATTATTTTTTTTTTAAACCAGAAATATAACTATATTTGCTTAAAAATATATGAGTGTTTACAGAGAGCATATCGCCATGGATCCAAAGTTACCCACAATCACTGAAAAAACTGACCAATACACAGTCCGAGGACTACAAGTATAAAGGTGTGTATACGACGAGAAACAACTGAAGCCTTGAAAAACGACGAATGAGATAAGATCCCAGCACAAGTCCCAACCTGCCCGAATAATAAGATAAATAAAAGGAAAATGCATAAAATATGTACACCCAGACAAAAAAGAAAGTGTGGGTGTAGTAAAACACACACACACACACACACTAAGAAAACAAAAAAAATAAGAGAGTAGCGATAGAGATCTCAGGAGAAATTAAATAGTGGCATGCATCGAGAAGTAGCAAGAGATCCATCTCGCCAGTACTCAAAATGAATGTATCACTTGACAACCTATAGTGCCTGCTTTGACAATGAGTCAACGATCATATTGTGCTTTCTGTAAATGTGGAAAATAGACACTAGTTGGAGGTCCATAAGCATCCTTTCCACCTTATCCATCCAAAAATCTAAAACTCACTATCATACCCTATATTTAACATTTTGCAATTATGAGATCACATCCTAAGTTTAACATTTTGCAATCACACCCACATTTAACGTTTTTCATCTATGAGATGGACCATGATTTATCCCTCATAAATACGAAACTTACAATTAAACTTCAAAATCATGTAAATGGTAAGTATGGAAAATTAAGTTTTATAATGTTCCATCAATTGTTGCAACGATGTGGGCTCAAAGACATGCATTAGTCCATTAGGAGTTCAAGTTACACCTCATTTATATGACATCAAAATTAATTTTATTACCAATATAACATAGTGAGTGACTACATATTAGTTAAAAAGAGCACACATAACCAACACATGGTTAATTTGTCCATTTTTAGAATTATAATGCTCCATTTATCTTGAGGTAGGATATTCTTATTTTGAGGTATGCTGTAATACATTGCAATATGGATAGGAATTTGCTGCCACATGAAAATGGTCTTTGTCAACTTGATAGGTTTATTTGGTGAAATGATTCAATCAGAATTTTTTACATTAAAATAGAAGGCCCTCTAATTATGGGTCGACTGCCTTAATTTCGAGTTTTCATGATTTTAAATGAAACACATGAATGCAATATGAAGTGTAGCTAATTAGAGTGTAATATCCCCATTTTGACCCTTAGGATATATTGGCTTTTATGTAAACATTGTATATATGTGATGTATGATTCCTAACGTGGAGCTCAAGTCCAAGGCCCCACTAGTGAATGCTCAGCTTTGAGAGGCAAGTATTTGGCATTGTGTGATCCATGTGCTATTAAGCCATGGAAATTGTAAAATGATGTAAATATCATGTAATAAAAATACTATGGGGATGGCTATGGATGCAACTAAATGAGGGGGATATGTGTATCCACTAGGGAGAGGTGAGGGGGTTGTAGGATTGAACTATAGGCTACCATATGTCATCTTTAGAACCCACCTTTTACTATCCTAGCTATCATTTAATTATGTGTAAGGATAACTGCAGAAAATTGTTCATGAGGTTGATGGAGTATGGGAAACCTTGAAATCTGTAAGATAGGGTATGGGATTGGTTGGCTTCACCCATAAGTCACTCCAAATCATGGCGAGATGTTTTCGCTCATCCCCATTCCATGGTAAATGATTCAAGCTTCAGTTGGGAAGGGAGACGTAGACCGAGCAAGGAAGAGAACCGAAAATCGCAATTTGGGGAAGAGCTGTTGATGTAATTGTAACTTCGGAATGTATTTCACCTATGTATATTGTATTCCTATAGAGATGTTATTATTCCTCTATACAGAAGTGTCGTCATTTATATTGTAAGCGTCGTAACTTATACTTGATGGGTTATTAGACCACCTTGATGGGGTCGGCCCTGTATGAGTCATGTGGGTAAAAGGGTTATTAGACCACCCTATTGGGGGTCAGCCCTATCAACATTATGTTATGTGGTTAAGTCAAGGCCGACCTAGTAAAGGTTATTAGGCAAGTCAAGTCAAGTATAAATAGAGTGCGGGAGGCACTCTATTTGATCATTCTGTTATTCACTGACACCACACTCATTGGAGAGTGGCGCACATGTGAAGAAGGAAGAGTAGCTGCTAGGAGAAGACTATATCTTATGCTTGGGTTGTATCGTTGCTCTATCTATCTCTGAGGAAGTTGCGGGGTTTTTCACCTTCTTGGTTTTCCTCGGTGAATCTCTGTGTCTCTTGTGTGCTTGCATTATTGTGTCCATGATTGATATGTTGTACATGTTATTCTCTCAGTTAAGATCCTAGATCAGATTGAAATTTCTGAAAAAATAACAAGAGCCACGATTTGCAGAGCCAAGACCGTTTAGAAATCTAGGTGGGAGGTGAAATCCATTGGGGGATCCATAGACCCGAACCTTGGTGTGATTTAGAAAGTGTTGGATTCCCAGGAACCCATATAGAAACCCATTTTGATAGCCCAAAATCACAGATGCGGGACAGAGCCTTTCGACCGTAACCCTAAGGAGATCCAAGTGTGGATGGCAAAGTAAAAGAGAGAGAAGAGGTTGGAACCTCTTGATAAACCCGGTGAAGACAATTTGATTGAGTTGGAGATGTCTGTAGCTCTGTGGTTGAGCTCACTGGCTTAATTTCCTCCTCCCTTATCTCTTGGCATGCTTGATAAACCCAATTGTGTGTTGGCTTAGCATGATTGTTGGTGTGAATCCAAGGTTGTGAGTAAACCTGGGTAGTTCCTCCTTATTGGATACATAGAACCAACTCGAGGGTGGTCTCTGAGTGTTGAAATAATACAGGTTGGGTAGAGACCTATGGTTAGGTTGGAACACTGCAGTCCATAGCTAGTTGCTTGGTGATTTCCATTAAAGATAAGTGTTTCTTGTTGCCTCTGATTATGCCATTTCTATATACATGAATGATTGATTGTTTATGTCTGAATGCATGGATTGATATAGTTGATTGATGGAACTGAATACCTGTATTTTATGTTATGATTATTCCTATGAGGAAATGTTGATGAATGCATTATGAGTGTGTGTTAATAAGGTTTATTGCAGCTTTGTTTTTTTCCATGTGTTTTATTTACATGTAAATATGTTCATTGATGAATAGGGATAGGTTTTGTTGAGGCCCTGAAGGTGCAGGAGGTTCAGTCATGGATTTGGGGAAGAAATAGACACCCCCTCGTGGTGTTTATGCTTCCCCTATGGATCAGATGAAGGGAAGGGGCCATGACAGAGTAGTGTAAGAGCCCCTTACAGAGTGGTGAAGAGGTCTTGATGAAGTTTGAGGCCACCTTTTAGGTTGGGATAAGGACAAGATCAGAGTCATCATATGTGGCATAGGATCATGCAGTTGCATAGGGCTCACCGATATCTTTCCAACGGTACCAAATTTTCCCAAAATGGACTTAGAATGAGGAAGATATCGGCTTGAGAAGTTGGTTGTAACAGGGGTAATTGGATGACTCCAAACCTTCCAAACCCATAGTGCGGACTACGGATCGCGGAAGTCAGAGGCATGAATTCTCAGCTTAGTGCTTTGGTGTTCCGAATTTCCAACTCCCGCATCGTAGACTGCGAAGTGTGGAAGTCGGGAGTGTAAATATTTGAAGTTGAAGAATTGGTGTTCCTACTTTTTGACTCCCACATCATGGATTGCGGAGTGTGGAAGTCGAGAGCGTAAATATTCGAAGTTAAAGAATTGGTGTTCCGAATTTTTGACTCCCGCATCGCGGACTGCGGAGTGCGGAATTTAGGAGAGTAAATATTTGAAGTTGAAGAATTGGTGCTCCGACTTTCCGAGTCCCGCATCCCAGAATGTGGAACTGCGGAAGTCGAAGAGGAGTTTTGTCGACGCCGTGAAATTGGTGCTTCGACTTTATGAGTCCCGCATGGCGGAATGCGGAACTGCAGAATTCGGAGAGGAGTTTCATTATCGCTGTGTAATTTGTGCCCCGATGTTCCGAGTCCCGCATCAAGGATTGTGGAATTGTGGTAGTCAGAGAGGAGCTTCTTCGATGTTGTGTAATTAGTGTTTCGTCTTCCGAATTCTGACTTGAGGCTTGCGGATTGCGGACTAAGAACGTCGAAGATGTGTAAAAGTGCATAGTTTGGATTCTTTGAGAAAAAAAACTAGCAGGTTGTTCCCCCATCACCTCTGAATGGAACAGAGGGGACCGGGGACGTGACCGAATGGTATAAGAGCCCAAGGTTGCAGCATTGGGATGCTTGGGCCAAAGTACGAGTTACAAGAAGAAATGCCATGAATTGGATAAGCTATGATGTGGAATAGAATTCCATGCTATGATGAGGGATTGGAAAGGGAGAAATCCTTAACTCTTCTCTTGCTGATATAACTATATTTTTTGAGTTATATATATATGAAATTATGGTATAGGAATGTTGAAAATGCAATAGATTAGATAGATGAAATGTGTATGCATAGTAGGCATATTAAGAAGATAATGCATATTGCATGTAAACTTATGTGTGCTTTCACATTGTACTACATATTGGTAAAATTTGTTAATGCACACATTGCATTTCAATTTGAATGCACACCTAACAAGGATGCACATCCACTAAAATGATTGTGGGAAAAGCCTATGCTGCATGCCTGCAATTCTTGCAATGTTGCCCAAAGATATGGAGAAAATATTTTTGAGATGCCTTGCTTACACTTTGCTTTGAGAACTGATGAAAGTGTTTTTTGGTGGTTCTTCATTTTACCAAGATGATATCCGAGGTACCATGGTCAACATAATATATCCAAGTTTGTTTGGAACCACGGAAAAAGGACCAAGACAATAGAAGCATGGCTGAAGATGTTGATGATGATATTGCATACAAATAGAATCCTTGTAAAAAAGGTTGGTGCACAAATCCATGATCAAGAGGTTGGTGGAAGGACTGTGCAACCCTTGGTAAGAGGCCAACCAATCAGGTAACATCAGATATGTTGATGGAAGCCATGCAGGTAATGTTTTATTTATACTAATTGCACAAATGTTGAAAGAGGATGGGTAAGAATTCCTTTAACCATGTTTTAATCATCATAAAATGGTATGCATGCAATAGTGAATGCATTTATGTGAACAACATCCCATAGGGTATGGTGTGGTATGTGGTAGTAAAGGAAATTATCATTATACCATGTAACTGTTTAAAATTTTGAATGCATCCATAAGAAATAAGAGCATGCCATGTGTGAAACTATGAGGATGTTGGGTTGTGAAGCCTACAGTGCTCAACAAGTATCCCATGAACTCCCTATTGGTGTTAATTTGGGATGAAATCTCTTTGCCAACAACCAAGGAGAGAAAAATACTGATGTGTTGTTCGGGTGAAGGAGGAAGGCACCCAATTAGTTAACCAAGTGATTGTGGAGATGGTTGGATATGGTGTTGAAGCATTGGCTAGGATGTCCAACTTACCATGTTAAGAAACATGTATTGGCACAAAAATGTTTAGAGAAATGGCAGAGTTCATTGGGTGAATGTACATTAAGTTATTATGTAAATATTGTTGATTATGCATGCAAATGTGTGGTTACATATATGTTAATATGCATTGTATGGATGCATGGTTATGGTATACATTTCATTGAAATTAGATAATAGATGAAATTGTTAGGATTATTGAAAATTCTAAGATCCTTTCATGAGATGCTATGGGAAAAAAAAGGAATTGCATGAAGAAGGTAGTTGTGTTTGATGACCTACCAAAGTGTTATATTGGGAGGATAGAGTTGCATGACTGGATATGATTGTGTAATCATAAGTATTGGAAATTTTGTTTAATTGCATAGACAATGTGATTGTATCTTGGAATCTAATTGTGAATAAAATGCATATAAGATTACAGGTAGAAATGTCTTAGGTGTGGCAATGTGGGTAAGTCCATGATAAGACTAGAATCTACCATGTACAAGAACCAAATATTGTGAGGCTGATCTCATTGTTGTAAAATCTGATTTTTGTATAAAACATATTTGTAAATTTCCTTATTTAAGTTTATGAGAAGGATCTCATGGTTGCAAAATCTAATTTCTGTAGGAACAAAAAGATTTGTAAATTTCAGATTTGAGATTTTTATAATGATTGTTAATGGTTGTTTGGCTAATCCATAATTGTGTCAAGAGGACATGTTGTAGGTGGATGTCTATTCTATGGGAGAAATGCTAAACCATAATGGGCAGAGTGATACCATGTACAGGAGCCAAACAGTATGAGGATGGCCTCATGGTTAAATAAACCAAAATTCTATATTGAACGGAATTGTAAATTCATATTTGAGCTTGATTATTAATATTGTTGATTGTTTGGCTATTTGAGAAGTGTGTCAGGAGGACACATTGCAGGAATAGAAAATACATTTACAAATCGATAAGTTATTTGTAACCCTAGCTGAAAATACGCATGTCTAATTATTATAATTAATATACAAAGCATGTTTCTATTTTAGACTGCTTGAGTGTGATTAGGGACTACATGAATCACATCGAAAAGGGGTGCACACCTTTCTATGATGTGTTGTGTTATGGTTGTCAACATTGAGTACACCCTAAAGGAATGGATGCATTCCTGGTGTTTCAATATTAGAGAGTGAACTTGTATGAAGTATGTTACAATTTTATATCAACAATACTCACGAGCTTACCTACCCATCTCGTGTTGTCAAGTATTACACATGCCATTGGTAATGCATGCTAAGGAGAAAAGTGAGGTGGGTGCCGAGACTGGCGGAAGTGCGTGGAGATGCCTATGGCTCCATAGTAGAGCCTTTGACTTGGAAATGGTCATGGTGCAGTTTCCTTCCATTGGTATGTTAACCCAAACGGAAGTGCTGGCTTGGAAATGGAGAGGGAAAACCAGGTATGGGACTGGTTTGGCACCATAAATGCTTGGTAAATCCAGTTAGTGCACAGGTTGAGCATTAAATGTTGTGGAGAATCCTGAGTGTTGTCCAAACATTCCTTAAACGCTTGGTAAATCCATTTCGTGCACTGGTTGGGCGTTGAATGTTGTGGAGCAGCCTATGTGTTGGCCAAACATTCGTTATTGTATCCACAGGCGATCCAAGGCTTGTAAAGAAAAGAAGGAGACTGTGGAATAACGTGAAGACGCCCAATACAGATAATTATTTGATTATACTGCATCTTCTTGCTTATTTAATGTGAACATACATGTGTATATGATTTGGTTATGGTTTTTAAACTCTTGTTTAGAGATAAAACCTATGAAAATGAACTTGACATGTGAATTGACTCAATGTTTGAGTGTAGGTGTTGCTAGAAGCAAGAAACTTGAAGGAATCCTAAGGATGCATGTGGACATGTGACTATCCTAGAAATCTCAGTATGAGTAATAGTGGAAATGGTGATAGTGGAATGGTGTGCGTCCTAGCATCCAAAGGTTTCGTAGGAAACAATGGGGATGGGTTCCCTGGTTGAGAAGCCTCACACAGACCTTAGACACCAAGTGTCATCGCCAAAACAAGGAAAAGGTGAGTCAAGCATTCACATTTGAAGTGAAAGAGACCAAGGAGAAGGGAACCACAGTTGTGGTGGGACTCCGTATTGGAACACGATTAAGAGGAGGAAACTCTTACTCTTATCTTTCCCTTTTGGTTGATGCATCCAAGAAACAAACAATCCTTGAATGCATGTCATGGATGAAAGTTGATTGTGTTTATTTTTCTTGAAATAAATGGTGCATGTTGAATTAGTTAATTCCCTGTGAAAGGATGAACATGAATGAGTTCATTTGTATATTGGACAAGCATGAAATGTGTGGAAGTCTCATGGATAAAGCATGAAATTCCCATGTCAATTGGGAAAGTAATTGACTGACCTTAATGCTTATGTTGTGCTTGGCCTAACAATTTTTGCAATGATGAATTTCACAAGTGGTAATTAAATCAATTGGTTGCAGCTGCTACAAGACAAGTGTTTCTAGTAAGACAAGTGTGGATAGATGTGCACATTGATCATGGTAGCAGACCAAAAGATACTGGAATTGACTGGAAGTATTCTTCAAACAATTACCAAGACCCAAGAAAATCTTGGGGAAATGCTCAAGCTACAAAAGCAATAGAATGAGATGAACCACAAGGTTTTGCAGGACTCTATTTGTTTTCAAAATGAGGTAAAAGGAATTCTGGAAGTTATCAGCAGTGAAAAGGACATCATGTCAATGAAGAGGCAGTCACCCAATTAGCCCATTAAGAAACGATCAAGGTTGGAAGACTCAAGGTAAGTTGAGCAGGTAAAGAAAAAGCAGCCACTGAAATGTTTGGAATGTGGAGGAAATCATTGCCTCCGTAACTTCCCAACAAAGGACAACAAAAAGAATTGTATCCATAAATTTTCCAGACTTGTGGATCAGCTAGAAGGTAAAGAAAAGCAAGGGATGGTTTTAGAGATGGAAGGTAAAATCCATCAGGAGCATCCTATAGGAACCAAAGGACTTGGCCCTGGAAGCTCAAAGTAAAAGATGAATGTAGGACAGACCTACCACATTTTGTGAATTTTGGACATGTGTAAATTGTGTATGCATTCCTAAGTATTGGAACACTGAGGATGGTGTTATTCTAAGGGAGAGGGAAATGGAATATCCCCATTTTGACCCTTAGGATATATTGGATTTTATGTACACATTGTATATATGTGATGTATGATTCCTAATGTGGAGCTTAAGGCCAAGGCCCCGCTAGTGAATGCTCAGCTTTGAGAGGCAAGTATTTGACATTGTGTGATCCATGTGATATTAAGCCATGGAAATTGTAAAATGATGTAAATATCATGTAATAAAATACTAAGGGGTTGGCTATGGATGCAACTAAATTAGGGGGATATGTGTATCCACTAGGGAGAGGTGAGGGGGTTGTGGGATTGAACCATAGGCTGCCATATGTCATCTTTAGAAACCACCTTTGAATGTCCTAGCAGTCATTTAATTTTGTGTAAGGATGACTGCAAAAAATTGTCCATGAGGTTGATGGAGTATGGGTAGCCCTGAAATCCCTAAGGAAGGGTATGGACTTGGTTGGATTGACCCATAAGTCACTCCACCTCATGGAAATACATTTTATATCATCCCCATGCCATGGGAAATGATTCAAGCTTCATTTGGGAAGGGAGACGCAGACCCAGCAGGGAAGAGAACCAAAAATCGCGATTTGGGGAAGAGCCACGATTTGCAGAGCCAAGACTGCTCAGAAATATGGGTGGGAGATGAAATACCTTGGGGGATCCATAGAACCGATCCTTGTTGCGATTTAGAGAGTGTTGGATTTCCAGGAACCCATAGAGAAACCTAGATTTGATAGCCCAAAATCACAGACGCGGGACAGATCCTTTCGGACGTAACCCTGAGGAGATCCAAATCCAAGCGTGGATGGAAGAGTGGAAGAGAGAGCAAAGGTTGGAACCGCTTGATAAACCTGGTGAAGACATTTTGATTGAGTTGGAGATGTATGTATCTCAATGGTTGAGCTCACTGGATTAGCTTCCTCCTTCCTTGTCTCTTGGCATGCTTGATAAACCCAACTGTGTGTTGGCTTAGCATGATTGTTTGTGTGAATCCAAGGCTGTGAGTAAACCTGGGTAGTTC
The DNA here is from genome assembly GCA_027924585.1 of Larix kaempferi. Lineage (NCBI taxonomy): Eukaryota > Viridiplantae > Streptophyta > Pinopsida > Pinales > Pinaceae > Larix > Larix kaempferi. Next base: position 7,555,465 of record BSBM01000592.1, on the reverse strand, counting down.
CTCCTTAGTGGATACATAGCCCCAGCTCGAGGGTGGTCTCTGAGTTGGGTTGGAACATGCAGTCCATAGACAGTTGCTTGGTGGTTTCCATTAAAGATAAGTGTTTCTTTTTGCCTCTGATTATGCCATTTCTATATACATGAATGATTGTTTGTTTATGTCTGGATGCATGGATTGATCTAGTTGATTGATGGAACTAAATACTTGTATTTTATGTTATGATTATGCCTATGAGGAAATGTTGATGAATGCATTATGAGTGCATGTTAATAAGGTTTAATGTAGTTGTGTTTTTCCTCCATGTGTTTTATTTATATGTAAATATGTTCATTGATGAATAGGGATAGGTTTTTTTGAGGCCCTAAAGGTGCAGAAGGTTCAGTCATGGCTTTGGGGAAGAAATAAACACCCCCATCTGGTGCTCATGCTTCCCTTGTGGATCAGATGAAGGGAAGGGGCAATGACAGAGTAGTGTAAGAGCCCCTTACAGAGTGGTGAAGAGGTCTTGATGAAGTTTGGGGCCACCTTTTAGGTTGGAAGAAGGACAGTATTAGAGTCATTAGATGTGGCATAGGATCATGCAGTTGCATAGGGCTCTTCGAGAGATTTCCAACGTACCATATTTTCTCAAAATGGACTTAGGATGAGGAATATATCGGCTTGAGAAGTTGGTTGTAACAGGGGTAATTGCCTAACTTTCGACCTTCTAAACCTGTAGTGCGGACTGCGGATCGCGGAAGCTAAAGGCGTGAATTCTCCGCGTGGTGCTTTGGTGTTATGAATTTCCAACTCCCACATTGCAGATTGCGGATTGTGAAAGTTGGGAGCGTAAATATTCAAAGTTGAAGAATTGTTGTTCTGACTTTCCGACTCCCGCATCGTGGATTGCGGAGTGCGGAAGTCGGGATCGTAAATATTCGAAGTTAAATAATTGGTGTTCCGACTTTTCGAGTCTTGCATTGCGGACTGTGGAGTGCGGAAGTCAGGAGTGTAAATATTCAAAGTTGAAGAATTGGTGCTCCGACTTTCCGAGTCCCGCATCGTGGAATGCAGAACTCCGGAAGTTGAAGAGGAGTTTCATCGGCGCCGTGAAATTGGTGCTCTGACTTTCTGAGTCCTGCATCGCAGAATACGGAATTGTAGAAGTTGAAGAGGACTTTCGTCGATGCTGTGTAATTGGTTCCCCCACGTTCCGAGTCGCGCATCGCGGATTGTCAAACTGCGGAAGTCGGAGAGGAGTTTCTTCGACACTATGTAATTAGTGTTCCATCTTCCGAATTTCGACTTGCGGCTTGCGGATTGCTGCTTGCAAAATTGCGGATTGTGGACTGAGAATGTGGAAGCTGTGTAAAAGTGCATAGTTTGGATTCTTTGAGAAAAAAAACTAGTAGGTTGTTCCCCCATTACCTCTAAAGGGAACCGAGGGGACCGGGGATGTGACATAAAGCCTAGTCAGGAATGATGGCATACATTAGCAAGACAACCAATAATAGGAAGAATAGGCCACCACTACTATAAAAAATGAACCTAAATTAGATCTTCCAAACTCTCTCTTGAAGGAAAATGGTCCAGTCGCTACGAACACTTCCCTTTCATACAACCAACACAATGTAATGAAATAAGATCATGCCTACACCAGTACAGAGAATAGTCCATTAGAGAAATCATGTGCAAAATTAGAGGCTTTAAGTAATTGAGAATAGTCCACATGTTTTCAAGAGAATCCTTGCTTCATATTGGTTTTTAGACAACAAACTAGAAGTGAGAATAAAAAGTACTAACAAGACAATAGTCCACAAATTAGAATATACATGCCCACAAGCACTAAGAGAACTAGGAAATGATAGAATAGTCCACATCCAATCATTGTTATGCAAGATTATAAACACAGTACCTAACAATATACTCTTCATCGACATATTATGATAGCTTATAATGCCAAAAAAGAGAACTCGTTCATAAAAGGCAATGGTAACCATTTCTACACGCTTCTTTTCCAACCATATTTTCTTTGAAGAACTAGGAGGATATTCCAATGTGAGATTCCTACAACTCTTAAGCTTGTAAAGGTTTTCAAACTATTGATCCATACAAATTTAATCAAACCCTGGGTCTCTCTATATCCATTTACACATAAAATGGGTTGTTCTTAATCCATCAACCTCCTCTTTTCTTGAGAAAGATAAATATTAACTTTGGTTGTTGGCTATGTAACAACATTGTTCACCCTATCTGCAATTGATAATCTTTGTTGTTGGTTAATGCAATTATAATGGCATCATTCTTCTTCTTTACTCGACATCCACACAACATTCTTGTTGGGAGATAGAAAATATTTTATTGTTTTCTAACCAACTATTTGCATACAAGCATATTCCTTTGATCTTTAACATTAATATATAGTGAAATTAGCCACATGGGATTAAATGTGATCTTCCCTTTGCTTGCTATGGTAATGGTTGATTATACTTCCCTAAAGATTACTTGAGATGAATTTCTCACGACACAAATAAGGGATGAAAGAGACTAAATTGATACGCATGAGTGAGAGGAAGCATTCTCATTTTAAAGAGAAACATTCAATGATCAAATTGGAAATCCCAACAAAATTAAATGCTTGAAATTAGGGTGTGAGAATTTCTTGTGTCTTCTAAGTATGGAATGTTGTTCCTCTTGTTAACTTAACCCACTCATGAAAAAAATATTTCTTTTAGGTTAACCAATCTTCAAGAAAACATTATTTCTTTTAAGGGAACCAATCTTCATTGTTATCTTGGATACTTGTTAACAATGTCAATGACTTCAATCTATACTTTTAATCATAGATGGAAAGCTTGAGGATCAAAGTGCAATGTATACTTCCTATAGGTGAGAACTGGATTTGCAAATGAAGAATGGAGTTTTTATTTGACTACGTTGAAGCATCGGAATATCACAACAACCTTTCACATATAAGTTTAATAAGAAGAGCGTTGTTCGGAGACCAAGAAAGTGCATAATTATGACATTCAATGGAAGAGATAGAAAATAATAAACGGTACAAACGAAGAAAAAGGAAAGGGGTGAAATAAGGATGCACTAAGGCAAGCTAGAGGTAGTTACAAGTGCCAAAATCATTGTGTTCTAGAAAGTGAAATGCTAAATCATTAACTTTGAAAATGAAATGCCAAATTTATAACCTCTATGTGAGTGATTCACTTCCCCTTTGGGAAAACATGTGCATGTGAGTCATGAAAAAAGAAAGCATGAGCACTCACAATCTATAGAATAGAGAAGTGTAATCATTGCACCTTTGTGTCAACCAATATGTGGTCACATCATCGAGTTCATAAGTGAAAGAAAAATCATTGAGAGAAAGTGGCAATTATACCTTACGTGAGCGATATCATTGACCTAGATAGCGAAATGCCAAATCAGTGGGTTGGGAGAAAATTCAACAATTAAGGTTCACAATTCAACACTCAAGGTTCACAATTTACTTGTTGGGTATTTTCATTGGGTTGGCTTGCTTCTTTTCAAATTTCTAAATTAGAGAAGCACCTTCCTTTTGAGGTGGACAATTTTATCCTTTTATTAAATCAATGTTATTAAATCAATGTAAACTTATTAAACTAAAGTTCTTAGCCAAATTATGACCTCTAGTGTCAAGTTGTTGGTGTAGTGAGGGAGTGAGGTGGGTGATTTGATGTTTTCATAGGAGTTCTTTCATTGATCAAATAATTAGCTTCAATAGGAGAGAGACTAATCATAGTCAAGCTCAATAATCTTTATCATTTGAGCATGGTTCTTTCCCTAGTGGTTAATCATAATGCCAATATTTATATTGTAATCTTTTGATGATAGGTTGAGTGCCCACTTAAAACGTTGGGTCATTTCTAAAACTCCAACACAATAAAATTCCATAACATTAACATCAAAATATTTATCATATCAAAAAAAAAAAAAAAAAAAAAATACTTAAAAACAAAATTAACTTACTTGATTTTTTTTTTTTATATTAAAATGATAATCACATCATTTCTAAAATGTTCATTTTTAACTCCCATATGCACCTTTTCCGAAATTTGTTTTACATCATTAATAAAAAAATCCTTTTTATGTTAATATTCCAAATGTGTAACATACCATTTATAGTTGCTTGTTATGTCCTTAATTTGTCAAATAATTTATCTTGCATTATTCACCCATGGTGCATATTTAGAACACCGACTCGAGGTTGAAATCAACCACACATAGAATTACCCACATATTTCCCTTGTTATCCACAAATGATTCGATTAACATTACACTAGTGGTAGCTATATGTGTGCCAATTATTGACCAATAAGGATTAGCATTAAATAATAATCCATGTAAGATAGTAAAAGCAAAGTCCTTGATTGCAATTCATGTCTAGTATTCCTTGATTATCATACCTAACATCTTGATACGTAAATAATCAAGGTATATATGATATATGATGTAAATCATTCACAAATTTCCTATAGATAAGAAAAAAAAACATAGGCAACCAATTGATCATAATTCAAACACAAGCATTTCAACAAGGTTGCCAAGCTCATCAATTCACTGAAATCTAACAAGCACGAGTTTATAAGAATTCTTGTGCAAATAATAAATTAATAATCAAAACAAGTGTACTCAAAGAGTGCACAAATTTTAGCAAGAGCGCACTTAATGTGAGAGGCACAGTCAATACTTACATTTCCATATATACTTGAGAGTGAGTATATATTATCAAACATCAATATACATAAATAAATACCAAGTAGAGACATTAAATATTATTCTAAAATAATTTTCTACTTTTCAATCACACACAATCAATACCCAAGAGAAGGCACAAAACAACTTCATGAAAGGGGCAAGGTTGACAAGTGCACAAGTGTTGACCATCTAGTTCCCCATTGAAAAGAAATCATTTTTACAAAATGTGCACCAACTTGACACAACCACTAAAGAAGGCTTGCAAAACTAGAACTTCACAAGCCAAATCAAGCTTAATGAGGAAACATGTCGTAGAAAGAAACTCAAAGAAATAATGAGACCAAAAAAAGGTGGCATCCACAATGAACTATCCATATAAATCAAGACATCGTGAAGGATCATTCCTCATTGACATAAGAAAGCAGTGAATCAAATTCATTCAAGGAAAAGAATTCAAACCAATGTGAATATCATTAGTTAATGACCAACAATGCACCCAACATTCAACTGTACTTTATGTAATATAGTTAGTTGGGAAAACAAATCAAAGAATAACATCGATTTCCTTAAAATAATTAAGTCTCAAAGAATAATAAGTTATGATTGATGAGGTGTTGTGGGAAAAATGGCCCAAGCGGTAGTCCTCCCTTCCCTTGGATGTTGTAGGCAAGGAAACAATGTGATCTGATGGTTATTATGTCCAATAAACAATGTTGAAGCTATTAAAGGAATAACAACACATACAATGATAACTTGGAAGATAAAATTGGCATAAATAAGATAAACCCACCCACCCACCCACACACAACAAAGGGATGAGATTCAACCAAATGTTTATGTCCAATGGAAAATCTTGAATATACTAGTGTTACCTAGGAGAAATTTGCTTGCAATTGGTAGTCAACACTCCCTTTGGGAGGGTCCTTTGATCTCTCTCTCTAATTGCTTGCTAACTAACTTGGGATGATGAACGAAAAGTATTGCTTCTTGAGGAAGAATCTAAGTGAGATTTGGAATGCCAATGATGATAATAATGAGGTTGAAAGATGATTCTCTCAAGTTGATTCTTGTAGCATAACTTTTCTCTTGATTTCTCTTATGAAATGCATGCTCATGGCTTCCTTTTATAGGACAAATGGAGGTCTTCAAAGAACTGGTTCTTCATGTGAATGGTCCCTCTCATGAAGTGGATTCAAGGTACAAGTATGGGGGCTATTGAATGCCAAAGCATTTGAAGGAAGCCAATTTGAATTCCTTGAAGCCAAAATGTGGTTTCAAATCCTTGAATGCGCCACAAAAATTGATGGTCTGTGTGTTGATACATCTACGTGACTTTCAAAGGATTTTCCATGTGATTTTGCATGGATTGTCTTTGACATACCCACGTAGTTTGTCAAAATTATGATTTAATGCTTCACTGCTTTGTTTAACATGTTGATTTTGCTGATGAAGAAGCCTTGTGAGCTGCATGCTGTATGTTGATGATGTTTCTCTATAATAATTTCCGAAATGCCGCATGTGTGCGAAATTAAGGTGATAACATAAGGATTTAAAACTTTTGTGGGGTTTCCTAGTACATAAGGATTGTTGTCTACTAAGGGACCTAAAAAATGGTGATATACTAGATGAACCCATGAATCTATGATAGGAACCCTTGAACAATGAACATGAAGAAAAGAAAAACCTTATTTGCTTTTCATGACAATATAAGGATTGAAATGTAAACATATTTGCTGCAAGGTTTCTTTGCAAGGCCGAGAACCAATGATCATTCTTGTAAATTAACCCTACAAACTTGACCCCTATACCAAATAATTGTTTTTTAGTAGGTTCAATAAATTAAGCATGAAACAATGATTGGGGTTGTAGTAATTATCGCATGGCCTAGTTAACTTCTAGGTGTAAAATTTTTCCCCAATTATAGAATAGAATATCTATCAGGTGTTTCTCCAATATCCTTAAGCAACCATAGACCTAATGGAGTCACCAAAACAACACATACCTTTCTCCATTGCCATAAATACATCCATAGCATTGATGAATATTGGCCACATCACCCCCGCAATAACTTAACTTCTTTTCATAACCTTTTATTTTTTTAATATATTTCTTAGTAATTTATGAGCATGAAAAAGTGACCTTTTGTAAGCTTAACGAGGATGGTCACCTTATTTTGGAATTTATTTAATATTTTCCATGATAGGGTATTTCAAGTATATCCTTTTGATTTTAATCCTTAAACTTCTAACTTTCACCTTTCACACTATCAACTCATCTATGGCTTTTTTTATAAGCTATCTTGTTCATCAAGCCTATGTGCAAGAGAAATCAACAAATTATAAATTTGAAATGATTTTTAAGTCCATAGGAGGACTACGACCATCCCATGGTAGCAATGATACATAGCTATGTTCATCCTACTTAATCCATTTAGAATTACTTCAAGTTTAGGTTGTAGGAAAAAAAAAAACTATATATACGTGCACTTGTGAGTGTATGATTGATACAATGCATGCAGACCACTCTATATTAATTGTCAAAGTATTCGTTATATCTTCACCTAAATCAAACCATGATCTATAGGATGAGAAGAGAAAAATATGGCAACTCGAAAAATTCCTCGTAATAGGAAATTAAACTTAGTCAAGGAGCATAACATGAAAATAATAAACTACTCTATAATAATAAAAATTATAATAATAAAAATATTGGAAGAAGATTTAATATACGAAATAAAAAGTAATTAATCTAAATCCTACTCCAACACCTAATATAACTCTCATATGCACAAATCAAGTGAAATCATAATGACAATATAACCACCAAAATAGATGGTTAACATCAAATCAAGTGAAATCATAATGACAATATAACCACCAAAATAGATGGTTAACATCAGGAATGGATCTTAGATGATGCATGTATAGGTGCACTAAACGAAAATAAAAGGATTAAAAAACAAACCATCTTCATCTAAAACTTTGAATGTTAATTGATTCAGATTTAGTCTTCAAACTTTGTTAAAAAATAATTGCATCCATGAAGTGATTATGTGTTAGGTTTCAAGTGATGTCATATCATCTAACACATTCTATGTTACTTGATCACTGATATTAGGCATCATGAATGTGTCATGATTTGAACCAAGTTCAGTTTTGTTGCAAGTGGATAAATTCTATATCGCATGGCTTCTCTCCATCACAGTGTCATCTTGTTCATTTCCTATGAAGCCATTTAATTCATAATGTGTTAAACGAGATTCTTCCATAATCAAATAATTTAAAGAGGCTTGTCTATGCAGTGTTTTAGTTTTTCATATGAGAAAGATATTGAGGATCACTATTGAAGCTCCACAAATACTACATGAATACATACAAGAGGGTATTTATTAATCCAATATCTATTATGGTATATTGATAAATAATAGGGACAAAGGGACTTTAAAACTATATGAGAGAAAAATTTCTTAATTATGGTTATAAGTTTTTGTAAAAAATGATAAAATAATCTTAAAAAACTAGAATATTTATAACTTAACTTACCATTAGTCAACTACAAAAATAAGAAAATAAATTCAAAGAAGAAGTAATTTTTGTAACTCCATAAATATACATATTTTGAACATTTTTTACCAAGTAGCGTTACCTAGAGAAAGATTGTTAATAAGTTTAAAAACCAAGTCAACATTCTCATCTTTTTTATCCTTTTTAACATCCCAGACATGAATGTTTCTCTATAGCTCCAAGTAAGTCCAAATCTACATAAGGTAAATCCTTAAAAGAAATAAATGAGTCTTCTCTATAACAATTCATGGGGTTGCATACTACATTCTCTTTCTTGATTGAAAGCACTACAACTGGGGTAGCGTGCACTCAAAGCAAGACATTCACCATAAATTGGATTGTGTGTTGAAGAAACCTTGCAAATATTAAGAAAGGTAATTTATTTTTTAAACCGAGGAACTATCCAATCATCCCCTTTGAGCTTCGTCAACTGAGCCTGATCAGAATACAAACCGTGAGACGAGGTCAGCTAAGAAAGGTAATTTCATTATCATGAAATCCATCAATCTAATTTAGAATAATTTTCTTTTTCGTGTTCAAGGGAGTGTTAACTTGTGGTTTATAGTTACGTATTGTTGATTTGAAATTTATTATGAGAGACTATCTTACATATATGCCTTTAACATCATTTTCTATTTCAATTTATTTTTAAATTTTAGTTAATTATCATTTTAACCATGCAATTAGAGTCATTTTGATCATTTGAAAAAAAACATTTTAAACTGGATCCAAATTTGAATCGTGAAAATAGTTAAGACATTGTACCAATCTTACACTTTTCTTTCAAAGGTAAATGGAAACAATTGATAGATAATAACTTCATGCAAAATAGTAAGCAAATACAATATACATTCCTAGTTTTTAATATACTAAAAAACAATTTTGCTCCTTTCACTATTAAATTTTGGCCAATATTCTACTGCCGTTTTTGGAAGGTTGTGCAAAGATCCTTGCAATCCCAATGTAGTGTTTACCTCTCATGTAGGGATTTTGGGTAGATCCATGTGACATGAAAGCAAAGAAAAAATATCCCTACACAAGGTGCTTTTCCATCCCCTCCTTCAAGTGCCAACATTTAGACGTATTAGGAAAATGACCCTTCAATATCTCATTCATAGGATTATCTAGTGAAAGGGCCCAATTTTATATTTCTCTGTTCAAATGGAAATCCATTCAATTATGGATTGGTTGTCATACTTTTGAGTTTTTATGAGTTTAAATGACATGCCACTAATATACAATGGATGAATGCAATATCAAATGTGCCTAATTAAATCCTAACTAGGAGTTATAACAAGAATTAGCAATACAATTGCCAGTAGGAGGAATATACTACTACTTTTTCGTAAATGAATCCAAATTTAAATCCTCTCAAAGAGAAATGGTTTGGGTTCTAAGAACACTTCTTTGTCATATAACCAACACACTAAAATGAAACAAGATCATGTGTATAATAATAGGGAGAATAAAGCATATGAAAATCAAAGGCTTTGAGTAAGTGAGAATGATTTATAAGTTGTCTAAAGACTCATTGCTTCATATAAGTTGTTAATCAACAAAATCTAAGTCAGAATAAACATTGTTGATGAAATAGTATTCCACATTTTAGAATGCCCACATCCACAAACACTAGGAGGACTAGGAAAAGATAAAATAGTTCACAATTAGTCATAGTTTTTCAAGAGTAAAAATATAGTATCTAACAATAGTCTTCATTACCCATGTATATAACTTACAATGGACAAAAGAGAAACCATTACTAGAAGGCGATGCTCCAATTTATCTTATTAACTCATGGTGCTTGACCTTCCAACCTCCATAATTATTCATATTCCTTGGGCTCTCAACCCTTTGCAATCTTTTTCCTTTGTCATCATGTTGATTATTCAACCTTATCACGAGGACAATAATTAGTTGAACTATTTAATAATTACAATTTTGCTTACTCAATGTGAGGTTTATCAATGAACACCATTTTGACTCTTTGTGCACATGCCCTGAGCACAAGTCCCATGATTTGGACAATAAATCTCTCTCGTTTTCTTGTGCATTCAAGTCATATTGTCCATGATGGGAACTTCCATGATGTGTCAGAATCGATGCTTATAGGTAATTCCTTTCCTTTTTCCCTACTTTCTCCACAATTTGTAATTGAACCTTCTTTTTCTAGTACAAAATGCTGGAAATTGCACTAGCATTTTGTTACTCTTATCCATGCTTAGAAATTGCTCTGGTCTAGGCTCTCTTCTCTATTAATTTTGGGTAATTGAATGGTTGTATTCTCACTATTAGTTTTATTGAAGCATTGAAATCACAAATTTCCATTTCAATACTATTGTAATGTTCAAATTTCCTCACCTCCCTGCTCTCGCATCTCATTTGATTCTAGCACAACTGTATATTGAAGGAGGATTTGTCATACACACATGCCATGATGGAAGCATGATTTTATTATTGGATACTCAATTACTTAATTATGTTCACATATTCTCAACCCCATGGATTGATCACTTCATCTCCCTCTTCATCTTCTCTTGCTAGGCTTAGCTAGCTAACTATTTTCCTTCATGTTTTGCAAATGCACTAGCATTGCATCGCTTCTAGTAAATTTCTCTATGCACAAAAAGTTTAATAAGCACAAGATAACATCATAAAACTAAAATGCACATAATTATAATAGTAAGATGGAAATAAATAACTTCATAGTAATACTACATGCATGATTAAAAAAATGAATTAACTATAAAGAATGGAATTGATGAACACAACTACAATGAGGTTTTAAAAGGCTTAAATCCTGAGTAAACTTATCTCAATTGATTTATTTCCATCTCCATGCGTTTGAGATCTACCTCCTTTACATATCCATATGTACGAGTATCACTTTGTCTTGCTTGCATGTTATAAGCATCTCCCAAAAGTTGATTTGAAACTCTTGATTAAAACTAGTTGTCATTAATCTATGTCAAAACATTGAGATTTACTTAGTTGAAGTAAGATTTGGCTTGTGTTTCATAGTGACTATGAATTCTAAGTAAATAATTTCTTATTGATTTTTAGGTGAGTTTTGTATTGACTTGAAAGATCCAATATTATGATTTATCCATTGAAAATATTTTTTTATAAACCTTCCTTTTCCCTTCATAATTGAGAACTTGGAGGCTATACCAATGTAAGTGGTGAGTGGTCTCCAACTCAAAAGCTTGTAAATGATTTCGAGTGACCCAAGGAGACTTGATAATACCACAAGTCTCTGTACATCCATTAGGATATAAAATGGGATATTCTTGATCCATCAACCTCATCTTTTCTCAAGAGAGATGGATAATACATTTGGTTATTGGTTATGCAACAACATATTTATTGTTTAAAGGTATTTCTATTTCATGCTTCATTATTTCAAGGTAATTCTCACATCCATTTTTTAATTTCCCTTTTTTTAACCATACTGCTTTTTTTTTTCCCATACTACTTAGTTTATTATAAAACAAATAGTTTTGTGAAGAGAATATGATTAAAAGTGTGACTTAATATAAATTAAAATCTTTTCATTAAAAAATAGTATAAAAATAAGTTTATATTTATTTTATTTTAAACTAAGTTTTACATTCTTGATTGGTAATATTTTTTTTTTTACACAAACGGTTGAAGAGCTTTATATTAAAAAAGGAGAACGAAGTACATAGCTGTAGGGGGACTATTCCCTCAAAAAAGAAGCAGAAGGTTCTTGCTTCTGTCTGTCCAGTCCTTGATTTTCAAACAAAACTATAAGCCTGGTACAACTGTAAACTTTAACAAACTGTCCTAAGACGACCCAGCAAAAAACATACATAGCTGAAAACTAGTAAATAACATAACTGTCGAAGCCATGAGTGGCTATCATAACACAAAAAAACAGAGTAAAATGTCTCAGTTTCCATGGTGGGAGCGGGAATTCTTTTCTTTACTTCCAGTAATGGTTCCTGCGTTCTCATCATCAAGGTTCAGGATAATAGAAGGGTTGTTTCCTCTGTTGGTGCGAACGCAGTCAACCTTAGCTTCCACAATCCTAAGACAACTGTAGAGAGACTCATATTTGCCAAGTAATTTTTCAAATTGGTCCTTGGTCTTACCCGTGCTGTTGCGGACTTCAGAGATGGGGATTTGAACGAAGGTGGCCAGGTGAGAAATCGATTTTTTCATATCCATGAGATCGCCTCTAAGCCAGCGAACTTGTGCTTCCAGGTCCAAAACTTGCAGATGAAAGTCGAGGGAGGGACTATTTTGACCGCGAGGAGATTCCAGCATCCAGCCACCATTATCACCCATAGTTTTTTGCCAATTTTTGCTGCGTGGCTCCACAGGGCTCCCACAGAGTTGCTGCATGAGAGGCCCGCGTCCTACATCCATTTGAGCGGTGTGAGCCCCTGGATTAAACATGCTTGAATCAATACCAATGAGCCTAGAACCTCTGAAGCCTTGTCCTAGACTTGACTCAAGAGGAATCCATCTTCTGCCCTTGTCCACCTCATCCGCAACAGGATGTTTGCGACGAGTTTTCTTTGACAGGCCTAATTGGCCGAAATCCACACCAACATTCCATTACCATGAAAAATATCAGACAGGCACCGATTAGAAATGTTCCCCCCAGACTGCTCTTTCCCACGGCACTTACGACAATTCAGGGCGGGGGGGGCAGAGCTTTCCTTCATCCATACTTGCAGAGCGCCTAGACCGAGTAGACAACCAGAGCAGGTTAATGAACGATAGGCCAAGCCAGTGGTGCACGCCACCGTCTCCGGGAAGTTGCAGGCTGCAAACAGAGTGAAAAGACGAGGAGACTGCAGAGAGGCTACCACCTTTGGGATTGAAATAGATCTTGGAGACCTCGAGCCTCGTCAAAATTAAATGCGCGCATGCGATCCAGATGGAGAGGACTGAGGGTGGCCGCCAGATTAGGTGAGGAGACTTGAGGGGATTTCTTAGGGGGATTGGGTAGATTTGGTAGTTAATGCTAGGGATTCGAGGGGGGTTAGTCTTAGAAGTGCAAGGATTTAAGTTGTGAAGGTCCATTAGGGGAGAAGAGAGGGATAGGATAAAGGGGAGACGGGGAACCCAAATAGGTGATCTAGAATTAAGGGACCCAAATATTTTCATAAGCTTAGCCATGCACGATCGCTAGACCACAATTCAATCCAGCTCCAATGTTAGCCATGGCATCGGCACTTTTGTTGTTGTGTCTAAGGATATGAAGAAGGGAGATGGAGTGAAAGTCTTTGGTGAGGAGATCGAAGTGATGATGCAAGGTTGTGACAAGCTTTCGACAGTGGTTTGCCATTGCCTTGGCTTCCCGAATCACTATCATGGAGTCACCAAAGACTGTCAACTTTTGAATTTCATTCTTTTTGGCTATGTCCATTCCTTTTATCAATGCCAGCCACTCGGCTTCATTGTTTGTTCCCTGACCAAATCCCCAAGCGTAGTCGTTCATTTTGTTTCCATCGGGGTCAATGAGAACCCCCCTTGCGCTTTCCAACCCTGGATTGCCTTTGGAGGCTCCGTTGAAAAAAAGGATGTGGCTGCCAAGAGTTCTGATCCAGGATTGTAGATCCTTGGCTTCCATTCTCATGTGCTAGTCCTGAATTTTTTGCTTGGGAGGGTTGAGGAGAGGGAGAGAGGGGGTCAGGAGGTTAGAGGCCCATATTCTTTCTTCAACCGTGAGGGGTTCTTTGCAAAGGTTGTGCAATCCTATGGAGTTAAGGGCTTCTATCCAGAGCGCGTTTGCAGAAGAAGCTATCTTGGCAGGAGTGGTGCTAACACCTTCAAATATTTCATGGTTTCTAGCATTCCATATTTTCCAGCAGAGATATTTGGGGAAGGCAAGCCAGGCCCATTTGAAGTCAGGCTTTTTGTAGAGGGAGTTGGGGTAATAATGGTGCCAGGAGGAGAAGAGATCGTTCTAGTCCGTGGGTAAGATAAGGTTTGGGTGAATACTTTGAAGTGCTTGGTGCCAAACTTCTTGGGAAAAATTGCATTCGAGAAAGAGGTGGTCAATGGTTTCTTCAGCGTTTTTGCAGAGAACGCATCTTGCTGGCCCTTCGATCCTTCTTATCTTTAAGTTTTCTGCAGTAAGAATTTTTCTGTGGGCAAGGGTCCAAGTGAAGAAGTTCACTTTTGGTATCCCATCTCTGTTCCAAACTCGGATCCATTTTGAGTCTTTATTGCTTTGGTGCTCTTGACTGTCAAGAAAATTGTAGCCATCCTTCACCATGTAGACTCCTTTTTTCCCCCGTTTGCACTTGTCTTTCATGGAATGGTGTATGGGAATAGCTCCATGGAACCTGGAGAGAAGATCAAAGTAATTGTGCTGTAGTTGCTCTGGGAGGTTTGGCTTTATCCACCCTAGCCATTTCCCATCTGGTGACCAAGATGAAAGGTCAAAGAGACTGTGGATGTTTTCACGCTCCATCCATTCCTTTAACTCGTGAAGGGATATGAGAGAGTTAGCAGGAGGATTTTCACAGAATTTGTCCTTCCAGATGTTGATTTGTTTTCCATTGCTAGGAGTCCAGGAGAGTTTGCTTTGGATGATGAAGCCCGCCTTCTTGCAAAGGTTCCAGATGCTTGTTCCTTTCTTGTCCTGGATGATGCTCTCAATGCATCTGCTTCTACTACCGTGCATGTATTTTTTGTAGAAAATCTCATTCCACCACACTTTCTTCCCTGTGACTAGTCTCTAGAGGATCTTGGCCCCGAGAGATAGATTCATTAATGTCGGATCTTTGATTCCTATTCCACCATACTCTTTTGGCCTGCATACCATATCCCAACTGACGAGGTGGAATTTTTTTCCCCCATTGGACCTGCCACCCTACCAGAGGAAGTTCCTGAGGAGCTTTGAGATTTCCATCATGACAGATTTAGGAGCGAGGGAAATGGAACAGGAGTACAAGGGATACGCAAAGAGAATCAACTTGATGAGAGTCATTTTGCCAGCCGGATTCAGCCATCGAGCTCCCCAGGAGTTGATTTTATTTTTGAGTTTGTTAATAATTCCTTGCCAGTCTGCTGATTTTTTTTCCCTTGTGAATGGGGACACCGAGATAATTGAAGGATTTCCAATCTCCAACTCCTTCGAAACGAAGGGTCCTGGTGATCCTGAGTAAGTTCCCTGCGGGAAATTTCCAGCTATAGATCCTGGATTTGCGGAAATTTACTTTTCCATCTGAAGATGAGAGGAATGAGGAGAGAGCCAGATTGAAATTAGTTGCAATATTGACTGAGGCACCACCGAGTAGGATAGTGTCATCTGCGAACTGGTAGTGGTTGACAGGTCTGACTCCTCTAACTATTCTTATACCTTTGAGATCTCCATAGTCTTGGAGGGAATGAAGTTTCCTGTTGAGGGATTCAACCACTAGAAGATAAAGATAGGGAGACAAGGGACAGCCTTGACGGAGACCTCGGGTGGCAGGGAAGAAAGCGGAGGGTTTGCCATTGATAAGGGGAGCGATCCAGGGGGAGTTGATGTAGGATTTAATCCATCTGACAAATCTTTTCGAGAAACCAAACTTTTCCATTATTGCAAATAAGAAGTTGTGATTGACTCCGTCGAAAGCGTTTTCCATATCGAGTTTAATGGCCATTCCTTGGTGCTTTCTTTCAGTATTGGAGTGAATCGCTTCTTGAACCATTATAATCTTATCTAAGATTTGTCTCCTGGCAATGAATCCCCCTTGAGTGTCAGAGATGAGTTTTCCCATGATCTTTTTCATTCTGTTGGCAAGGATTTTAGTGACGATTTTGTAGGAGGTGTTGCAGAGGGAGATGGGTCTGAAGCGGCTCAGGGAGAAGGGGGCTTCTCTTTCGGGATGAGATCAAGGAAGGAGGAGTTTGTGGCTCCTCCGATCTTGTCTTTTTTCTTGGTCCAGTTTAACATGTTTTTGAGATAATCTTTGATAGTTTCCCAGGTGGCTCTATAAAAGTTGATGGAGAAGCCATCCGGTCCTGGGGCTTTATCTTCCTGTAGAGTCCAAATAGCATTTACTATTTCATGTTCTAAAATTGGTTTAGCTAAGTCCATGTTGACCCTGTCAGAGATAAGGCAAGGAATTCCAACGATGAGGTCGGCTTGAGCTTCAGGGCTGGCTTCTCCACTGTCCATGAAGAGTTCTTGGTAGTGTTGGTAAGCAAGAGCTTGTAGGTCCTCTTAACTGCTTACCCAATCCCCATTGTTATTTTTAAGACCTTTGATCGTGTTTTTACTTCTTTGAGCTTTAGCTTGGTTATGAAAATATCTAGTGTTGCTATCTTGTCCTTTTAGCCAGAGCTGTCTAGATTTTAGATGCCAATGTTCCTCTTCATGTCGTGCTTCCTTGAGTATTTCTTGATTTAGGAAATTTTCTTGATAGATGAGATCAGGGGAGACCTCCTTGGTTTCCAAAGCTGACTGGAGGTCCACAAGTTTTGTCTGGATAGAGAGTTTAGAGGCGCAGGGATTAGGTATGGAGATTTTGGCCCAACGTTTGAGAGCATGCTTTACAGATCTGAGCTTGGATTCAAAAATAAAGCTGGGGGAGCCAGAGTAGAAGGTGTTCCAAGTAGATTTAACAATGTCATGGAAGTCTGGAGCTTGAATCCAAAGGGGGTTGAACCTAAAGGGAATTGGTCCAAGATTGGTTGGGGGGCAGATGGAGAGGGTGATTGGTTTGTGATCAGAGGAGGCATAGGGTATGGAAAAGGAACTAATAATGAGAACAAGGTTGATGTAAGAGGAACTTACCAGCAAGCGATCAAGTTTTGCCGCGATATGTCCAGCTCCGCAATGCCTATTGCTCCAGGTGAACTGTGCATTTTTTAATGGAATGTCGATCAGGTCCAACTCATTAATAAGATCTTCGAGTTTCTCTCCAAATGTATCAGGGACAGTGTTGCCCCCTTGCTTCTCCTACTGAGATTTGGTGACATTGAAGTCACCAGCTATGATGAGCTTTTCCTCGTGAATATTGTTTTTAAAGTTGTTGAGTTCTTGCCAGAAGGTATTTTTATCCCTATGATGGATGGGCCTTTAAACATTGCAGACGAAGAAATAGTTATTGCTGTCGTTGGCTCTAATTTCCGTGAGGAGCCAGTGAGTCCCCTCCACGGAGGAGAGGATGGAGAAATTTTTAGAGATGAGGGTTGCTATCCCCCTGAAGCTCCACAGGCACTTATGGCTATGCCCTTACTATCTTTCCAAATCGAACGCGTGAGCTCTAAGACCTCCACGTTCTGCATCTTGGTCTCTTGGAGTAGCACAAGATCCGTTTTTTCTGTTTTTATCATATTTTTTATTGCTTCTGTTTTGTTGGAACCTCCGAGACCTCTGCAGTTCCAAGAGACTGCTAGCATTACTTCTTGGTAGGGGGGGTCCTGCTCAGGACCGATTTTCTTTTACTCCACTTTGGGGTTTTGACTGTTGCATGATCTTCATATCCTCAAGGCTCTTTTGTCTGCCCATTTTGAGTTCCCTTTCAGCTTCAAGTTCTCTGTGGTACCTTAAGGATTTCCTGCCTCGAGTATTAGGGGGTTGCACCGGATCCTCTCCCCCAATAGAGTCCGAAGAGATGTCGAGGGATGACGAGGAAGAGATGAATTTGTGCTTGACCTTGTTGGCCCAAGGTCCTCCTGGAGTGGTGCTTCCACCAATATTCTCTTCAATGGGTTTTGTTTCTGGTGGGAACGAGGGGATAGTTTCTTCTCTGGTTTGTGCTGCAAGGTTTTCCTCCGAAGTATCTATTTCCCCTTCTTCAACCTGCAAGCTTTGAAAGCTGTTAGTGTTGGCGGCTTCTTGCATTTCTGTTGGCATCCCCATGTCGGGGGTGGTTTGGGGGTTTTTGATAAATTGAAGGTTAGGGTTGGATTTCTTTCCCTTCTTCACCGTTTGCCACCCTACTTCTTGAGGAATTTCTATGGTTTCTGAAACTTTATTTGGGTATTTTTTGACAAAATGGCTGTATTCGTGGCATTTTTTGCATTTGAAGGGTAGTTGTTCGTAGTCCACCTTCTGAATGTGTTCCCAGCCATCCATCTGTAGATTGACTTCCTCTGGTAGCCCCTTCTCTAGGTCGGCTTTGACGCATATTCTGGCACAAGCAAAGAGCGGTCCGTTTGGTTATGCTTTATCAATATACTCCCTAGAGTGTTCCCAATGGCTTGTAAGGTGTCGTCATCCCAACAGTGCAGGGGGAGATGAGGCAACTGAACCCAAACAGGGACCACTGAGGGGATATCTTTTTCGGGGTCGAAAGAGAGGTTCCATCTATTCAAGTAGAGGCCACGGGGGTCCCATGAAGTATGGGCCACTACGAAAAATGAGGTCTTTGTCTGATTTATTTTCAAAAAGAAAGATAAAATAGCCCTTACCACAGAAGCAGTGTTGTAGACCTCCAGTGATGAGGGGCATCAAATTTTTATTAACCCAGGCGTCCATAGATTTCAGAGAAGTCCATATACCGATGAATTGTCCAATTAATCCACATTCACTGAGCGCCAGAGCCTTCAGTTTGGAAGCTGTCGACAGGATCTAGATCTTTGGAGCCACAACACGTTTTATGAAGCTTGCATCCACCGGATCGGAATGAGCAGAGGGGGGAGGAGTGGAGGCCACTAATGATCGGAAAACAGCATCAAGGAGACACCTGCGCTCCTCCAAGGAGGGTGACGACGGATCCATGGAGAGGACGGTCGAAGCGAACCAGAGCTCAAGTCGCAGCTAGGGTTCCTCGATGGGCTCAATTAATCACCGATTCAAAACCTAACTTTTAGGTGTTCCTAATTTACGTAATTGAAAAAATTGTTTGGTAATATTATAATTATTAATGTAATTTATATTTATTTTATTTTAAACTAAATCCTACATCTTTGTTTGGCAATATTGTAAATAAAGAACTATGTTTTTATATATCATATTGATTATTATAATTAAAAATTATATATAATTTTATCATTTATATTATAATTAGTAATATTACATGAATCTAAATGAAAGGTTATGTTTTTATTATATATAATATTAATTATTATAACTTAATTGTTTTATATTGTATTTTATTATATGTTATTATAATTTGAAGATGAAAATATTATGTTATCGTATTTATCTTATTTATTAATTATTTTTTTAATAATTATTTATTTGATATTTATTATTTTATTATATTATGTTATTAGTTTTTTTTGATGATATTTAATAAGTATTATTAGTTATGAAGTTGCAAGTAGGTTAAATACTTTTTTTTTTACTATTTTTTGGGTCAAAATTTGGTTAAAATTGTTAAAATTGTAGATATATGTTTTTGAAATTGCATAATTCGGGTGCTCAAGAGTTTTTGAGGGCACTAAATCCATTTCTACAATAAAAAATACAACTTGAATAATGAAAAATCGTTATTTCAAAAAAGATTTGTTGTTGGGTTCAGGCAGAAATGAGAAACAAAACATAGAACGTATAGACAACTCCCTAAGGTAACTTATTTTAAGTGGTTATGAGCCATACATGAGATCTCCCTACTACCCACCCCAACCTCCTTCCTAAAGTTGGGGAAGTCATGGGTTAAACTCTCACGATCCTCTTGAATACAAGATCAGTAATCATGGTTGATTGATTACCCCATTTACCATCCATGGATGATAAAAAAGTACCCATCCAATAAAATAAAATAAAATATTAACTATTATTATAATGTTTACTATTGTTTTTATGAATTATTATTAGAATATTATATATGTATATAATGTTTATTAACTACTATTATAAAATAACTATATTTTTTATATGTATTATATTATCATTTTAATATCCTATGCATATTTTTTAAATGACGGATCATCGTTTGTTAGAGGGCTACATCCATCGAGAGAATACCAACACCTGCTATTTTCAAGAATCAAGGTGTGGCCAGAATTACAATCATTACATAGTCAAAGTCGGCTCCTATGGAGCAATTGTCACAAAGCGAGATTTGAACCTGGGTGGGGAGGATAAAAACATTCCTCCTAACCATGGGGAGGATAACCACATTCCTCCCAACCACCCATGGTTGTGAGGAATGTTGTTATCCTCCCCACTCAGGTTCAAATCTCGCTTTGTGACACTTGCTCCTTGGGAGCCGACTTTGACTATGTAATGATTGTAATTCTGGGCACACCTTGATTCTTCAAAATAGCAGGTGTTCCCAACCATGGGGAGGATAACAACATTCCTCCCAACCACCCATGGTTGTGAGGAATGTTGTTATCCTCCCCACTCGGGTTCAAATATCGCTTTGTGACACTTGCTCCTTGGGAGCCAACTTTGACTATGTATTGATTGTAATTATGGCGATACCTTGATTCTCCATAATAGTAGGTGTTGGCATATTTCCTAGTGAAAGAAAATTAAATCCTATGCATATTGAAGATGTTATTAATATAATTTATTTATCACATATTTATTAAGCATTATTATTATAATTATAAAAATTACTGTTTTTTTTTTATAGAAAAAATCTTTATATTTGATATTTATGAGAAAGAAATAAAATATAAATTATTATGTATGGTTGGATTCCATATCTATCAAATCTTTCTCCGCTAGTTAATCTAGAAAATTACACTCTTCTAGATTAGTTCTCCAAAGGAAAAAAAATCTATCATTACAATCTTATTGTAGTTTCTAGAAACTATTTTTTCCAAACAATAGTTCCAAATTACATAACAAGGGGAAACCCTCAAAAAATTCTTGAGTTCAAAATCATCTATGTTGCAAACAACTAATAACAAACCATCCTAGGCCATGCTTAGTATGAGTGTCTAACAATTGTTGGAAGGAGAGTGCTCTCCTTGAATTCTTTCTCAAGTAAGGTACCCTCATACAAGACCAAAGCCTCTTTAGATAACTTATTACCATGAGAATTAAATTCAAGATACACATGAGTGAAAGTAATATTTTCAAAGGGAACTTTTCCTCATGTATCTGATTCATAATAGTGAGAAGCCTTGGGTTACTAATGACACACTAATGATTTTCCCAATCTTTTTTTAGTTTTAAGTCTCCAAAGACCTAAATATTTTTTATTCCTCTTTATTCTACCATTTCCAATTGATACCAAATGGCATAGAATTATACAAGATTATTTAATCCTTACTATGCTACATAATTCAACATGAAGTAGTGGGAATAATTTAGAAATATGACTACCCTTTCTCCACGGATTATGGGACTTCCTTGGCTATATCCATCGAAGAAACTCCAAGGAATTTAATGATTTATATGAGGCCTGGGTATGACTTTGGAAGACCAATATTTTGGAAATATTTAATGATCAATCCATTCCATTATTTCTCTATATGTTATTTGTGTGTATGTGAGTGACTTTTCCTGAAACACCATTTGGTTCCTAGCCCACCAAATTCCATAGACGAAAAGGAAAGGAAGAGCCTCATATCCTGAGACTAGCTTGTATTATATCCAATCAAGGAGATAGTCAACCAATGTCCTCTTTTCCCAATTTGAATTTCCATCTATAACTTGAGAAAATCCCCTCCAAATAAATTTGGAATAAGAAAAATCCACAAATAGATGATTTGTTGTCTCCTCATTGTTTTCATGTAGAATACATCTACGTAGAACTATCCAGTGCTTCATTTGACCATTATCCCATGTTAAAATTATATTTTCTAGGGCCAACCATAATATAGTTTTTGTTTGTAAGGGACACGATAATTTATAGACTTATCTCCACCACCTTACTCTCTTATCACTACATTCTTCTTCAATCCTTGCAACATATCCTAGCTTGATTGTATAATCCCATGTGCTCATGGTTTTAGAACACTTACGCCGATATTCTTGATTTACTAATTTGATAGCATTATGATTAAGTAAATTCACATATAAATCCCATTCCACTGCTAGATCCTCTTGTAGATTTAAATTGTCTACTGATTTCCAACCTTGTATGTAGATATTTATGTTCATCATAGAGGTTTCATATCTTAAATAGTATATCCCTTGATTATGGAGCACATCTAATAGGACATCAAATAACTTTGTAATTACATGTGACTCCTATCCAAGGATTCTCACCTACTTTTTCGTCATTTCCAATTTTCCAAGATACCCATTTACCTGTGTAAGGAAAGGCTTTTACTAAGGATTTATAGACAACAGAGGCACCCTGGACCTATATCCTTTCCAATTTGAACTAAGCTTCTATCAATAGCTCTTTTAAATATTTTGATTTCATTACTCTACAATGGAAGCCATCATTGCATACCAATCTCCATAGACTTTTGGCTGCTAGTGATGAACTAAAAAGGTGGATGTCTTTCATCCCCCCCGCTTTTTTAGGTTTTTCCAATCTAGTCCACTTAACAAAATTATTGCCTTCCCTTGCTCTTTTCCTAGTCCAAACAAAACCAAAACATTTATTTTTTATTTTATTTAAAATAACTATAGGAACATTAGCAATGGTCATCCAGTAAACATGCATACTTTTCATTACTATCTTTACTAGGATTAATCTTCCTCCATTTGATATCCATTTAATGCACTAGATATATATTCTATCTTCCAATGTTTTATTCCAATTTTCAAAGAGATATCTATTTGGTTTTAAGTGAAACTCGAGGTATTTAACCACTTGATCCAAGTCACAAATTGCATTAGGAATAGGGATTCATCCTCCATGTTAACTTCCTCATTTATTTCATTACTTATAAGTGTAGACTTGTTCATATTAATCACCCATGCTCGTAGCTTTGCAATATAGCTCTAACAATTGTTTAATAGTTTCAAGGTCTTTAGCAAATTTACTATTATACATATTATATTTTGTTTTCATATTTATTACATTATCATATTAATATCTTATGTCATATTATTATGTTTTAGAGGAAGTCTAAATGTTATACGATTTGGACTTTTCTAACTATCATCATATAAAACTGAATACAAAATCTTTGGTCAAATTACAATATTTTATTTCTAAAGTTCCATTTTTTATTGCATAAATGGATTCATTGCCTTCAAATACCTATATTTCACCCATATTGTATAATCTTAACAACTTATAGTTGCAATTATAGCATTTCTTCTCAACTTTTGATGGGATTTTAGGCAAAAATGATCGAAAAAATATGACTTGATAAGGTCCAAATCATAGCATGTTTAGACCATTGCTTATGTTTTATTGTATTTTTCATATTATTAATTAATTTTTATTATACTCTTAGGATTTATGATAAAGGGGAATACAAATAGTAGAGAAAGAGAGAAAAACAAAAACCAAGGAGATATAAAGAAAAATGAAATGAGTGATAGAGAGAAGAAAAATATAAATGGAATATATATATATTAAAAAATGAGTAAATTATGCTATACAAATAATATATGTAGTGCATAATGTTGGAATCCATTTTTATTAATCTTCCAACCATCATCTATATGGAGTTCATCAAGCCTCCTTTCAATCTTGATAGCTTCCTTGAATTTCCTGTTGAAATCATGGTCGAATTTAGCTAAAATATTATCTTTTTCATTGCAAATATGACGCTTCATTTTGTCTAAAGTGCTTGCTTGACTAAGATAGATGAATGAACACAATTTTTTTTAATATCCACGTGCATAGATATTGTCAAGTCCCCTCCGACCCACCTGACCAGCTGGAGACTGTGATCCATTTTTTTTCTCCAAAACCATTGATTGAGTGCCCATACACACAGTCGGAGAACTCCAATTCGCAACAACGAATCCCGAAATGTGCATTCCGCACAACGACTCCCAAAATGCGAATCCCACAACAATGGGTCCCACAGTTTCGGGTTTGGGATTGTGGAAAGTCCAAACACCTAGTGCAAGTTTTGACGAACCCGAAACCCGAAACCCGATCCCAGCTGCTCCATTGCGGGGGTGGTCACCCCGAAACCCGAAACCTGGGAAGTTGGGTGCGGGGTTGCAGAAAGTTAGAATCCCGTAGCACGAGTTTTAATGAACCCGCAACCCGAAACCCACCAATGTCGGATGCGGGGTTGTGGGAGGCCTAAATCCCGTCATGCGAGCTTGACGAACCCGAAACCCGAAACCCGCTACCTTCGGGTTCGGGATTACGGGAGGCCCAAAACTCTCAACGCGGATTTGGCATACCCGCAACCCGTGGAATCATGCGTGCGGAACCCTGTTTCTGCAAGGGTAACTTCATCAATCTTCCAAGGGGCATAACTCCTCCCTCTGGTATCCAAATGGGACAAGGTCGGTACCGTTGGAAAGCTCTTGGAGAGCTCTATCCAATGATGACATCCCCTTGACTAGGTAAGGAATCTAACCTTCTAATTTCCTTCTCTGAAGTTCTGTTCCTATCCACACTTGAACATTCCAACCTTCAACCTGCCAAGGTCCCTTCCTGCTATCTAACCCACAGAGGTTCCTGAAACCACTTTCAGGACTTCTATAACTTCTCAAGGATCAAATATAAATATACCTTTCCTTTAGAAGGTTAGTACACATCACATGCATTACCAAAACAATGGAGCTCTATCATGCATCATCACATATAAAATGAATCCACAGAATTAACTCACACATCTATCATATGCAAGAATTACAAGCATTAGTTCCTGCAATACAAGATAAATACACACAGTAGATTCAGCCTGTTACTCAGGCCTGTCCATGACTTCATGTCAACCATTCATATAACCATACATAAAACAATTCCATGATTATACAAACATTCATCACAATAATGAAACCACATCATTTACCAAAACAAAATACTTATCTTTGAATTCCGAAGCAACTGGCTAAGTGAGAGCAACATTCCACCCAACCTTAGATCTCTGTCCAGCCTATACTTTTTCAGTTGAGAGATCACCCCCGAGCTGGGCAGTGTATCCACTAAGGAGGGCTAATAGTTTCTCTCACAGTCAAGGATCCATTCATATGCTAAACCGGTCTGTAATTGAGTTTACCAAGCATTCCAGGGCACCTACCCATGCTAATCCAACCTACAGGGGTTCTTCAGCACACAGGGATAACAAGGAGGCATTGCTAAACCAGTGAGTTCAACCACAAAACTGCAGGCATCTCAGCACTCAGTTGACCTGGCACCCACAATGCCTACCACATCCAACACAAGGAAGACCTACTGCACAATCACAAAGTCTCTCAAGGCATCTTCCCTTCCAGTGCTATTCCAGGATGGGCATAGAAAGGTCTAGTCGCTCATAGCCGACCTAGCACCCACAATACTTACCACGTCCAACACAAGGAAGATCCTATCACTGTTGTACAGTCTCACAAGGCCCTTCCCTTCCAGTGCTATTAAGGATGGGCATAGAAAGGTCCAGTCACTAGTTCATTGAGACTATAGCCTTCACTGAGTTTCTCCAGCAATCCAACCCTTCTCCCACAGTTTACAACAAGACATATCCCGGCTTGGGGTCTTCCCACAGTTTCTCTGTGCAAACCGCTCTGAACCCTTCTCTATTGACTCTACCCATCGTTGTACCAGGGTTCTACACCCAGGGTATCACGGCTGCCCGTTCTTGGGTAGTTCTCACACACAGGGGAACGCTACTTACAGGAAAACACGTAGGTGAATCCTCTACGAGGGTCAATGGTCTCAACAATGGTAGTGCAAGCGTTCCCAACAGGGAATCAGGTGCGTGAGTTCTGAATGGATGAGTGTGTGTGTCTAAATCCTCCCCCCCCCGGTTCACAACAGGCTCTACGAGTTCTCCCAGGTAGTTTGATGCCTTCACGCACAAGCAATCAGCGCCATGCCCTGCCATACGAAATCGCAGGCATGCTCCATACTCCATCGGACTCAGCAGTTGGTTCTCAACCACCCTCTGAATTCGCATTAATGTCAGCAAGGAGTTCAAATGGGTTCTTAGTCAGACATGTGGCAACATGGTCAACCAATCCCAAACCCCCTCACCTATCCCTAGTGGATACACACAGCCCCCTTCTCGTTCGTTGCCTCCTTAGCCAACTTCTTGGTTATTTTATTCATTCAGTAATAATTACATCATTTACATTCTTCATGTCTTAGCAGCCCATGAATAATCAACCTGCATCAATATTTTCCTAAGCAATAAACCGAAACATCCACTAGTGGGGCCTTGGCCTTGAGCTCCACACTAGGGCATTTACACATACTGTACATAAGCAGCATTTACATCAAGGAAAAAATGGGGTATTGCAACTCCTTCTCCCTTAAAATAACACTGTCCTCGGTGTTCTCAAAACTGAACAAAAATGGAAATGCCTCCCTCATGGCATCCTCCAGCTCCCACGTGGCCTCCTCTGGGCTAAGGTGCCTCCATTGCACCTTTACGTGCCCTATGGCCCGGTTCCGGAGCAAGGTAACCTTCCTGTCGAGGATGCACATAGGCTCCACCTGGAACTCTCCCTCTGGTTCCACCTGTATCACATGCCAATCAAGGATATGATTAGGATCATGTACATATTTCTTAAGTAAAGATACACGGAAACATTATGAGCTTTCATGTTAGCAAGCGATGTAATTCTATATGCAACTGGCCCTATCCTATCAAGGACTTCAAATGGACCACAATATCTTGGTGCCAACTTGGCACAACTTCCCAATTTCATGGAACTCTTCCTGGGTCTCACTCTCAAGTAGACATGATCCCCAGTTTGAAACTCCTTATGCACTCTTTTCAGATCTGCATAACTCTTCTGCCTGTCTTGTGCTACCTTCAGATTCTGCCTGATCTTAACAACTTCCTGTTCCATTTCCTAAACCATCTCTGGTCCAAGAACTACTCTGTTCACTGGGCTGTCCCAGCTCACTGGAGTTATACATCCTCTGCCATACAACACTTCAAAAGGACTCATCTTCAATGATGCTTGATGCCCATTTTTGTAAGCAAATTCCACTAAGTGTAGATAGTCTTCCCACTTAGATGGTTTATCCATCACATACATCCTTAGCATATCTTCAAGGATCTGATTCACTCTCTCAGTTTGACCATTTGTCTGAGGATGATAGGCTGTACTAAATTTCAATTGAGTTCCTAACTCTTGGAACAAACCTTTCCAAAAATTGGATGTGAACTTGGTGTCACGATCTGAAACTATTGCCTTGGGAAATCCATGCAATCTGAATATCTCCCTCATGAAGATATCTGCAATGTCATTAGCCTTGTGAGTGGACTTGACTGGGACGAAATGAGCTTCCTTTGATAGCTTGTCCACCACAACCATGATTGAATCATGCCTCCTCACTGTCATGGGCAGTCCTGTTATAAAATCCATGGAAATCACTTCCCACTTCCACTCGGGAATGGGTAAGGGCTGCAACAATCCTGCTGGATGTTGATGCTCTGCCTTGACCTGTTGACACTTCTCACATTTAGCAATATACTCAGCTATGTCCTTCTTCATACCATTCCAAAAGTATTACTTCCTTTCCGCTGTTATAGTCTTCTGATACCCTGGGTGTCTTGAGTATGGCTTCTGATGTATCTCATCCATCACCAGTCTCTTTAAGTCTGCATTATCTAGAATGTACAGCCTGGTGTTCTGATAGATGAGAACATTATCCTTACCCAACTGATATCTTGCATACTTCTCCTCTATAATATTCTGCTGCAATTTCTCTTTAATATGGAGATAGATTTCATCACCATCTTGAGCCTCTAAAATTATTTCTTTCAAATCTGATTCACATCTGCTTATGGCTGCAATATGGAATCTTTTGCTGAGTGCATCAACAACTTTATTCTCTTTACCTTTGACATGTTTAATCTCCAAATCAAACTCGCAAAGGAACTCCATCCATCTAGTCTGCCTTGCATTCAGGTTTGGCTGGTCGAACAAGTATTTCAAACTCATGTGATCAGTTCGGAGCTCAAACCTTCTTCCCAAAAGATAATGCCTCCATCTCTTGAGAGAGTGAATTATGGCTGCTAGCTCTAAGTCATGGGTGGCATAGTTCCTTTCATGCTCTTTCAGTTTCCTTAACTCATAACAGATTACAAAACCTTCTTGCATTAGCACTCCACCGAGTCCTTCAATGCAAGCGTTTGTGCATACCACGAAATCCTTACTTGGATCTGCGATCTTCAAAACAGGTGCACTAGTGAGCAACTCCTTCAGCCGCTGGAAACTTCTTTCACATTTTTCAGACCATGCGAATTTAATGTTCTTCCTCTGCAATGAAGTGATGGGGTGGGCTATCTTGGAGAAGCCCTCAATGAACCTTCTATAGTAACCAGCAAGGCCCATGAAAGATCTAACATCTGCTGCATTCCTTAGAGTGGACCAATCCATAATGGCCTCAATATTCTCAGGATCTACAGCAATACCTTCTGCTGATATAATGTGACCCAAATACTGTACCTTCTCTTGATAGAAGTTACATTTACTTAGCTTAGCATACAACTGGTGCTACCTAAGGACTTGTAACACCATCCTCAAATGCTTATCATGCTCTTCCTCATTCTTGGAATACACAAGAATGTCATCCAAGAACACAATCACAAACCTATCCAAATACTTGTTGAAGACGTTATTCATGAGACACATGAATGTAGCAGGTGCATTGGTAAGACCAAACGGCATCATTGTAAATTCATAATGGCCATACTAGTCCTGAAGGCTGTCTTATGAATGTGTTCATCCATTATCCTGACTTGATGGTACCCCGACCTCAAGTCAATATTGGAGAATACTCTAGCTTCCTTCATCTGATCGAACAAGTCATCAATCCTTGGCAAGGGGTACTTGTTCTTAACTGTCACCTTATTGAGCTACCTGTAATCAATACACAACCCCAATGTTCCATCCTTCTTCTTAACAAATAATACTGGTGCACCCCATGGGGATACACTTGGTCTGACATATTCTTTGTCTATCAATTCCTGCAACTGCATCTTCAACTCTACCAACTCTGGTGTGCTCATTCTATAAGGAGCTTTGGAGATGGGTGCTGCTCCCGGAACAAGATTAATAGAAAAATCAATGTCCCTCTTAGGTGTAAATCCTGGAACCTCATCTGGGAACACGTCCTAGAACTCCTGCAATATCTGGAAGTCTTCTATCCTAGATCCCTTATCCTCCGTTGAACCTGATATATGTACAGCATATAACTGGTAACCCTTTTTATGAAACTTCCTCAATTGCAGAGCTGAAATTTGTCTTACTGAAACATGCTTTGGAATCCCTTTAACCATCCTTGGCTTGCCTTCATCATCAAGACATTCCAATTCTTTGTCATAATAGTCCACCTTGGCTCTATGCCTTTCCAACCAGTCCATGCCAATCAGGGCATCATATGACCCCAATGGCAAGACATTCAATTCTGCATGTGTGAGGAGTCCATTCAATTCTATAGGACATTCCTTCACCATTTCACTGACCTTTCTCTTGGTACCGGTGGCTAGTTGAACTAACCAAGCATTGCCATGCTTCACTTTACCAAGGGAACAATTCTCAATTACCTTAGGAGATACATAACTGTGAGTAGACCCTGGATCAATCAAAACAGAAATAGGCTGCTCAGCAATCTTACCTGCAACTTCTACTACTGCTAACTGATGGTCTGCTTGGTGATCATCCAATGCTGCATAAATCCTGGGTGTTGCTCTGGCCATATCCCCTACTATAGCTTCTCTTCTAACATTGTGCAAGACCCTGGGGTTCTTCTTTGTAGTTGGGCAATCTCTGAGCCTGTGGTTCTCTCCACAACCCCAACACTGAAGTGGCCCCATCGGTGTCCTGTTCATTGCTAGCTTGAATTCTCTTCTTGCTTGCTGGCCCTGTGGAAGTCTCCTAGGCTGATCCCTGAATGGTGGTTTAGACTCACCTTTCTTCTGATCAAACCTTCCCTTGGGTTTACCTTTCCACTGTGGCTCTGCCTCTGCTTTACCTTTATTCTGCTCATAGCAATGCTCTGCCATCCTAATAGCTTCATCCAAGCTTGGTGGATTTACAAACTCTATCTTGTCTCTGTAATTCTGTGGCAGACTACTAAGGAAGCATTGAATCTTCACTCTTTCATCCCTGATGTAGTCTACATACCTCAGTAACTCCAAAAACTTGTGAGCATGCTCATCCATAGTGTTCTGTCCAAGTTTGAGTTCATTGAACTCTTTCCTCTTACTATCATAATATCTAGTTGATAGGTATTTCTCCTGGAAGTACCTTTGGAACCTACCCCAGCTGACTCTTCTTTCACTGATTCCCTTCAGCTACATGAGGTGATCCCACCAGATAGAAGCTCTTCCACTAAGGTTGTAGATAGCAACCTTAGCCTTTTCATTCTCCGAATACTCATGCATTCTAAAGTACTTCTTCATCCCAAGAAGCCATGCCTCTACTTCTTGACCTTCTTTACTTTCACCATCAAAAGTAGGAGGCCTAGCCTTCCTGAATTCACCCTGTGGAATACCTCTATGCTTCTTCCTACCTTTACTCATACTGGCAGTGCATCTTGGGCTCTCTTGAGAACCCTCAGAATCCTCTGACCTGCTGGAAGAAATATTAGAAGAGGGTGTCCTGTGTTTCCGGCCCACAGAACCCCTTCTAGGGTTTGGAGTTCTTTTCATGAAACGACCCCTAGACTGACTTCCTGCATTTCTTTCTTCTCATCCTTCATGGCTCGGGTTAGAACCACCGTTAATCCTTTGCTGCAAGTCTATGAGACTCTGCAAAATGGCTGCATTGAGTTGATGTTGCTCTTCTTGCTCTTTCATCATCCGCTCATTGAAGCTAACCATAGTTTCAGCTAAGTTTGGGGGCGTTACTTGCTCCCTTCTTCCATCAGACTCGGCTTCTGTATATGCTTCTTGCACATTCTCACCCAATACATCATCTTCCGGCCCAAATGGGTCCTGCGCATCATTCAGGGTAACCATTCTCACCTTGTACTATACGTTGCACTGTGATACAATTGTCTGACAATTGCTGCTAATTCTCTGTGTATATCACATACATTTTATTAGATATCATAAACATGCAAATAAACTGTATCATACTCATCTAAACCAGGAATTATTCATCTGAGTAGTAAATCAAGCAATTAATTTCATAGAAAAATCACGCCTTGGGCGCATTTCTTGACCAAAATTCATGTGTCGTCCAGCCCAAACAGCTCCCAGTGCTGCAACTGAAGCTCTGATAGCACTCTGTCACGTCCCCTCCGACCCACTTGGCCGGCTGGAGACCTTGATCCACTTTTTTTCTCCAAAACCATTGACTGAGCGCCCATACACACAGTCAGAGAACTCGAATTCGCAATAACGAATCCTGAAATGCGCATTCCGCACAACGATTCCTGAAATGCGAATCCCGCAACAATGGGTCCCACGGTTTAGGGTTCAGGATTACGGAAAGTCCAAACACCTAGTGCGATTTTTGACGAACCCGAAACCTGAAACCCGATCCCAGCTACTCCACCACAGGGGTGGTCACCCCGAAACCTGAAACCCGCGAGTTTTGATGAACCCGCAACCCGAAACCCGCCAATGTCGGGTGTGGGGTTGTGGGAGGCCTAAATCCCATCGTGCGAGCTTGACGAACCCAAAACCCGCTACTTTCGGGTTCAGGATTGCGGGAGGCCCAAAACTCTCAATGCGGATTTGGCATACCTGCAACCCGCAACCCGCAGAATCATGCGTGAGGAACCCTATTTCTGCAAGGGTAACTTCATCAATCTTCCAAGGGGCATAACTCCTCCCTCCGGTATCCAAATGGGGCAAGGTCGGTACCATTGGAAAGCTCGTGGAGAGCTCTATCCAATGATGACATCCCCTTGACTAGGTAAAGCATCTAACCTTCTCATTTACTTCTCTTAATTTCTATTCCTATCCACACTTGAACATTCCAACCTTCAACCTGCCAAGGTCCCTTCCTGCTATCTGACCCACAGAGGTTCCTGAAACCACTTTCAGGACTTCTCTAACTTCTCAAGGATCAAATATAAATATATCTTTCCTTCACAAGGTTAGTACACATCACATGCATTACCAAAACAATGGATCTCTATCATGCATCATCACATATAAAATGCATCCACAGACATAACTCACACATCTATCATATGCAAGAATTACAAGCATTAGTTCATGCAATACAAGATAAATACACACAGTGGATTCATCCTGTTACTCAGGCCTGTCCATGACTTCATGTCAACCATTCATATAACCATACATACAACAATTCCATGATTATACAAACATTCATCACAATTATGAAACCACATCATTTACCAAAATAGAATACTTATCTTTGAATTCCGAAGAAACTGGCTAAGTGAGAGCAACATTCCACCCAACCTTAGATCTCTTTCAAGCCTATACTCTTTCGGCTGAGAGATCACCCCCGAGCTGGGCAGTGTATCCACTAAGGAGGGCTAATAGGTTCTCTCACAGTCAAGGCTCCATTCACATGCTAAACCAGTCTGTAGTTGGGTTTACCAAGCATTCTAGAGCACCTACCCATGCTAATCCAACCTACAGGGGTTCTTCAGCACACAAGGATAACAAGGAGGCATTGCTAAACTAGTGAGTTCAACCACAGAACTGCAGGCATCTCAGCACTCAGTTTACCTGACACCCACAATACCTACCACATCCAACACAAGGAAGACCTACTGCACAATCACAAAGTCTCTCAAGGCATCTTCCCTTCCAGTGCTATTCCAGGATGGGCATAGAAATGTCTAGTCGCTCACAGCCGACCTAGAACCCACAATACCTACCACATCCAACACAAGGAAGATCCTATCACTGCTGTACAGTCTCACAAGGCCCTTCCCTTCCAGTTCTATTCCAGGATGGGCATAGAAAGGTCCAGTCACTAGTTCATTGAGACTATAGCCTTCATTGAGTTTCTCCAGCAATCCAACTCTTCTCCCACAGTTTACAACAAGACATATCCCGACTTGGGGTCTTCCCATGGTTGCTCTACGCAAACCGCTCTGCAACCTTCTCTATTGACTCTACCCGTCGTTGTACCAGGGTTCTACACACAGGGTGTCACGGCTACCTATTCTTGGGTAGTTCTCACACATAGGGGCACGCTACTTACAGGAAAACATGCAGGTGAATCCTTTGTGAGGGTCAATGGTCTCAACAATGGTAGCGCGAGAATTCCCAACAGGGAATCAGGTGCGTGAGTTCTGAATGGATGAGTGTGTGTGTCTGAATCCTTCCCCCCCCCGGTTCACAACAGGCTCTGCGAGTTCTCCTAGGCAGTTCGATGCCTTCATGCACAAGTGATCAGAGCCATGCCCTACCATACAAAATCGCAAGTATGCTCCATACTCCATCAGACTCAGCAGTTGGTTCTCAACCACCCTCTGAAATCGCATTAATGTCAGCAGAGAGTTCAAACGGGTTCTCAGTCAGACATGTGGAAACATGGTCAACCAATCCCAAACCCCCTCACCTCTCCCTAGTGGATACAAACAACCCCCTTCTTGTTCATTTCCTCCTTAGCCAACTTCTTGGTTATTTTATTCATTCAGTAATAATTACATCATTTACATTCTTCATGGGTTAGCAGCCCATGAATAATCAAATTGCATCAATATTTTCCTAAGCAATAAACCGAAACATCCACTAGTGGGGTCTTGGCCTTGAGCTCCACACTAGGTAATTTACACATACTGCACATAAGCAGTATTTACATCAAGGGCAAAATGGGGTATTACAGATATTTTTACTATTTTTTCTTATTTAGCAAACTACTAACTTAGAAAAGTACCTTGCCATCTGAGGTAGGAAATTTAATCCCTTTACCGAGTTGGAGTCATTACACTAAATTGAAGTGCTTGAATTGATGTGGTTATCCTACTATTAACCCAAAGAATCAAGTTGTTGGTTTAGTCAAGGAGAGAGGTGGGAGACCTGAATTTTTTTATGAGGCCCTTCCTCATTACATAATTAACAATTTAATGTGAGGCCCAACCATATCTAAGCTTGACAATATTTAACATTTCGGTAGAAGAATACTTCAAGAAGACCATTTTCCTTCTTCCTCTATTTTCAAGCCTGAGATGACCATCATAGATTTTCCAAAATGTTCCTTATGAACTTCCAATTTCTTTTGGTAACACTCTTTCACCATTTATAAGAGAAATTATTGTTCTACTAGGTATCTTTAATCGGTACCTATGATCTTGTAAATCCACAAGCCATTAATTACATGGTAATATACTGAATATGCATCTTTTCTAAAGTTAGCAGTACATCATTAATCAAAACAATCCATTTATCTTAATATTCCAAATTTCTAACATAGCCACTTGATAATTATTTGTTAAATTTCTAAATGATATATCACATGTTATTCATGTATTGTGCATAAGAAAAACACCATCTCAAGTTTGAGAGAAACCACAGCCATTCCAACTCAAGTCTAAGAGAAATTACCGTCTTCTGGAATCACCCACCTTGTTCACTTGTTACCCTATTACCATTAGGATAGTAACTCATGTAACATAAGCCATTCAAATATCTCTCATAATAAGCCATTCAAAGATATTTCATAATAGATAAATAAAATAAAACATTACAAATCAATCTATCATAGTTCAAACATTGGTTCTTCAACAAGGCTGCCAAGCTTATCATCCCACTGAAATAAAACAACTATTGGGTCATAAGAATTCCTGTGCAAACAATGTACTAATGAGAAAAATGAATGTATTCAAATATTGCATAAATTTGGCAAGAGTGCCCTTAAGGTGCGACGTGCAATCATTGCTTACCTTTGTGTACATCGAGAGTGTCTATAAGGTAGCAAACATTAATCCACATAAAAAAATAACAAAGTAGAGTTATAAAACACTAAAAAATTCTTCACCATTCAATCACACATAATCGATACCCAAATTAAGGTGCAAAACAACTTCATGAAAGAGACATGGTGACTAGCGCACAAGCATTTGCCATATATTGTCCTATTGAAAAACAATACTTATAGGAAATGTTTACCAAACTTCCACAACTTAAACCTAACACAAACTTATCAGTAGCTAAAGCAACTTCCTTGAGGGAACATGTCGATCAAATAAATTCAAAGAAGCAGTAAGCCCAAAAAATAAGGAACACCCATAGTGATTTATCCACATAAATCAAGATAGTTCAAGAGATCATTCATCACTAGAACAAGTAAGTAGGCAATCACATTAAAGGGAATACATTTATACCAAAGTGAATATCATTAGCTATTCACTGAGCATTAATCATTCAAACGAAATTTATGCAACAAAGTTAGTCAAACAAATGAATCAAAGAACTTGAAATTATCCAATAGTGTCAATGATCTTCAAAGAAAAATTCACAAAGAATAATAAGCTATGACTGGTAAGGATCTAAAATTTTGGGGGGTCTTTATTCCCTAAACTTTGGGATTTATTGTGGGCCTTAATAGATCCCTTAAACAAACATGTAGATGTTTAGGGAACAAAAACACATATGAAATTTGTGAGGAAGGTCTATTTTGGGCACCATTTTAGGCCTAATCCATTTTCTTAATAATGTCTTGAAGCAGGGTCTAATATTATTGAGAGAGTGATCTTAGAACATATTTTGTATTACCTCTTATTACTTTCCTCTTGTAAGAGGCTTGAAGTAACTATTTCTTTTTGGATTTCACATGCATATAAAATATATACCGAGATACATGGATACATAAATACTTACATAGTCATACATACATTTGTGTGTGTGTGTGTGTTTCAAAGGAAAACCTTGTTGTATCCCGTCAACTTCCATGGAATTTCTCAATAGAGGGTATATCAATTGCAAGCCCCATTAGAAGTTAGTAACATAATGAGACACCGATGATCTATCCTTAGTTGGACTAGAAGTTGAGTCTTCAATTTGAACTCACTTTTGAAACAATTTGTTTGAATGAACTGAGCTAACTCACTAGACTTAAAATAAAATTATTGGAATGATTTATCCCACCCTTAAGCAGTTAAGAAAGATTGATATTGTTGGCACCTTGTTATCGCCAATCATCCCATGTTGAGAAAACATGTCATAAGTGGTTTCCAAACTTTGGTGGGGAGGAAAAAATTCTTCTCTTAGACACCCAATTTAATCCCTCTTACATACATACACAAAAAAATACATATATATAATCCCAAGGGGTTAGCTCAACCAGATGTTGTAAATGTTGTTGGGAATTTGGCTAGTTCTATGCTAGCAAGTGCCTAACTAAAATCCCCTAAGTTAGGTGCACTATTATATGTGGACAAGTTTACTAGGGATGAAATGCGCATGAAGGGAAGAATCCCTTAGGTTTCTTATATCTTCGAGTTTGAGACTTTTATATCAATACAAAATGAACATTTGTAATTTCGTGCCATTTCAGAATAGTAGGAAATCTACATGTTGATTATATCCTATGCAATGGAGAATTTGATTTTACAATAAGCCTTGGGTCGATATTTTTTTGAACCTAGCATCTCTTATATGATATGTAGTGCCCCAATTTTCCACTAATGGATAATTGAGCACTAACTTTCTAACCTTTTATGTGCATTTTTTTGTTTAAGCATATGTAACTATGTTTGAATTCATGTTCAAAAACCAACATAAATAAAATTTCTTAAACAACAATTTTATTCCAAGAAAAAAAATTATCATTTCTTATTTAAACAAATTAAAAAACCAAATAAACACCAATATAGTAATAACATGTAATGTAGATGTTTCCTTCACATGCTGATGAAGATGAACTCCAACTTGAGGTATCTTGATCCACATTTATTTGTGGGAAAATGCATGTTACATGATCACATTTCTCCCAACCAATGAACCTAATTTCCAAGGTGCTCCCATTGTAGCAATTATCAATCTTCACATATCTCACAAGCAAAACACTCAAACCCAATCTTATCCCACAGTCAGATCCATACCCATATTTCTCTAAAACATTCCATCAACATCATATCATATTTTTGGTTAGCATCCTTCAGTTTCTTTAAGCATTTCATTATTTATGTAGGGCCATTTTTCTAGCATCTACTTGATGATGATACCTGATGCAGGAGCATTCACTCACAAGTTCAAACACTAGATGTGTGGTCAGACCTAAAGGTCTAGACACTAGCCAAGGAAGGGCCAATTGTAAAACTCTTGTAAACATCTTTTGTAAAAGGTTTATTTTCCTAGTAAGCATAAACATAATTAATGCTTAGGTTGATAGGTGTCAATGTAGGATGAATTATGCAACAAATCCCTAAAGTAGTGGGGTGAATCGAGAGGGAATTTGAGGAGAGCTGCAGAGGACTTGGTGGTATGAGTCACAAGGTAGGCATAAGTTTGTTTTTTCTAAAAATAGAAGCTGTAACTGAAATTTAGGGATTGGTTACAAGTTTTAGGAGTTTGTTAAAATAATTAGAAAAGGATCTATTTTTTAGGGGGGAATGAAGAGTCTCAGAAAAAAAGGAAAGAAAATCGAATGGTAACTCTCGAGAGGAGGAGGGAGGAGAGACAGAACTCAGAGTGAGAGTTCAGAGAAAAGATGACCATGTAAAAGTAGATCAGGCCATGGACAAGTAGGTCAGGTTTTTAATTTGTATGTACAGTTTCATTATTCTTGATGAGAAGGAGATTCATTAGTGTTGTGTGTATTGTTATCTCTTTTATAATCTGTATGTAATATGATTGAGCAATTTCTGATGAATAGTGGTTAGTTATTTAAATGGATCACTCTGTGTATGGGAACCTGATGAATTAGTGAATAGATTCCTTTCCCGTGTGAAGAAGGGCTTGCAGGGTTTCATCGCCTGTATGAGCCTGAAACTAATATTGGAATTAGGTTGAATCACCGTGTGATTCTAATTCATGGGTAAATAACTGGGTAGAATCTATGTATATGAGATTCCAGTTCAAAGAGGATGGGGTAGAATCTATAATAGATTCCAATTCAAAGAAGTCTTGAGTTCTGCAGAAATTCTGGTGGAGATTTACGTTGAGGCATTAGTTCCAGAGACAAAGGAAGTTGCTCTGGAAAAGATGAGCATGAGTCTGCCTGGAAGAATTTATATCCCTATATAAGCCTATTACTGGAAAATAAAGAATGTAGAGTAGATGCCTGTGTGTGTGAAGCTAGCAGAGAGGTCTTGTCGAATACTTAGTGAAACTAAATTGACTATTTGAGGAAATTGACATCAAGGTTTCTGTGTAAGAGTTGAATACGTGTACAACGTTGACGATTGATGAAGGAAGTGCGCTCAGAATTGGTCCCAAATTGATGGCTATAAATCCTATGGAGTATTTAACCAATGTGCCAGCTGGGGATTATAATGAGATGGAGTCATATTGAAATATTAATGGCTATGTATTGATTAATTGGAAAATCATAGCCCAACGTGAAATTCTGGAAATGATATTGGTTTGGAAACTGGGGAATTAAATTTCCAGAAGGCGTGGTTTCCTTTAGCATGCATAAAATAATTTTCTTAAGAAAAGTCTTGATTCTAGAGTGGAATATTCATGATATAAAACATCATACACCTTATGAACCATATGAAGGTATCGTAAGAGTGTTTAGCCATGAGAAAGGATTAGTGGAAAGAGAGAGCATGAGTGCTCACACAATTCTATTATATTTTTATATGTTTTGTTTAGCATTATAAATATGTTTTGGATATATGAATGATACGCCCAGTTTCTCAGAGGATTCAACTTTTTAGTATCTTGAATAAAAGGAACTCGAGGTAAAATTTGTACTAAGGTTGGGTCTTTATTGAAACTGCTGACCCAGAAGAGGGATTAGCAGGAAAGTTAAATTTTCCTGCATCATTTGGTATCAGAGCGGGAATAAGAAAGTTCTTTTTATGAAGGAAGAAGACAAACTTGTAGCAGTATGTAAAGAAGAAAAGTTTGCATGCAAGAAGTAGCAGCAGAAGAGAAGACATCTCAGCAAGGAGTCATAGTTTTGAAGACAGTGATGAAGGAAACTAGTGAGGGTTTCTGAGTGGAAGTGAAGTGAGGCCAAGGACCTAGTATTTCAACTGAGGATTTAAGTACAAGAGGACATTTATGTTCTCATGCAGATGAGTTGTGGGAGTAAGCCTAGAGGGAGCATAGCGAAGTGCTTAATGAGGGTTCTAGGAAGAGGACCAGTACTTTCCAAAAGACCAAGCACAGAGGAGGTTTGGTGAGGTGAGGTGTAGTAGGGAGGACTGTTACTGTAGAGGCTAGTGCATCTCATAAAGAGTGAAAGAAAACTCAAGAAGATGACTAATAAGGGTCATAGAAGAGGTTCATAAGGAAGCCACACAAGGAAGACAGAAGATGCCAAGGAAAATGGAATATGTAGAAGAATGACTGATGAAGAGTATGAGAGGGAGAAGACTGAGATAGAAGTCCACCTAGGAGTAATGATGGAGTTGTTACAGAAGAGGGGGGAAGACTAGAGGTGTGGTTTTCATTTGAAAAGAAATTTGAAGTGGCATAGGCTACAGAAGAAGCAAGAGAAAATTTTGACTGCTCAGTGGGAGGATGAGATACTCAAGACAAGTGAGTGTCTGGGAGAAGACTTGAAGGCTGAAGTTTCAAGTGAGGCCAATAGGTCTCAATGTTTTAAAACTAATGTGTTGTGTTTAAAACTAATGTGTTGTGTATGTTTTCAGGTGAAATAGGTGAATAAAGACAATTTGTTGATGTTTCCATAAAGGAGGAAGGAGAAGGGAAGAATCTTAATTCTGTTCAGGAATGTGATGGGACAACTGAGTCTCATTCAAATGCTCATACATAGTTAAGAGTAAGTGGTTCTTTTCAGCATACAGCAAGAGCTAGAAGCAAGGGAAGTTTGGCACTTGATGATGACCAAAAGCAGGCAGAAGCAGAGGAAGATACAGTGCTTGACGAAGTTGATAAAGAGATTTTATTGTTGGAAAACTTGCTAAAGGAATCTGAGTCAAATTATGAATTGGAATCTTAGGTAACTAAGCTATGTTTTAATAGTTTTGATGAAGAGTTGAATTACATTGAGGAGTGCATAGGTAGAGATGCAATTGTGAAGGAATCAGTTAGTCTAGATAGACAGATGGGAGTGTTTCCAAGCAATGATAAAGGAAAAGATAAGTTATTGCAACAGAAGGACTTTGTAAAATCCTTATTTATTGAGGGAAACATCTCTGTTGGAGGAGAGACCGTCATGTTTCATATGAAGGTACCTGTTATAATTGAGGATAGGGAGAAGTTGGCTTGTCTGAATGGCCAAAGGAAGAATGATGGACAAACATCTAGGGCTGTCACAGGAGTAAAGAATCAGAATTTTATTCTGATAAAGAGTGATGAAGCAGTGTCACAAAGAACTTTGTTCAATGACAAGGAAGAAGAAAACTATAAGGAAGAAAGTGAGGCAGTTGTATCTCATGTTAACAAGAAATCAGTCTTAGAGCTGAAGGAGGCTGAATTGATTATTAGAATTAGTCAAGGAGCCAAGGGACATCAATGGAATGTTGTCAAGAAGGAAGAGAAAAGGAGTTATATTGAAATTGAAGAGCAACAATTGGATATTGCAGAGGGAGATGCTTACAAAAGCATAAAGGAAGTCAGGGAGGTAGCAATATCTACAGCAATATCCAAGACAACATTTGAAGCAAGCTCAGGAGTAAAAGCATAAATTGAAGTAAGAAGAGTTGAAGAAGACAATCAGCAGTTTCGAGATGAATGGATAAAATGCAGCAGAGTGCAGTGGCATAGTGAAGAAGACAAGAGTTGTTTGCAGCATCAAACTGAATTGGAAAAGACCATAGGTGGAATATGGGAGCAAATGCAGATACCTAAGAAGAGCTACAACAGAATGAAGAAAGCAGTTCACTGTGAAGATGATTGTAAAGTGAAGAATAGTGAAGGTAAGGATAGTGGAGTATTACAGCACAAAGTGTGGAAGCTTGGAAGATTGCAGATGGAGGAAAGATGAAGGTTGAAGACTCATGATCAGGAGATCATGTTCTTCTTTCTACTTTGGGAGTTTGATGTAGGAGCATTCACTCTCTAGTTCAAACAATAGATGTGTGGTCAGACCTAAAGGTGTAGACACTAGCCAAGGAAGGGCCAATTGTAAAACTCTTGTAAACATATTTTGTAAAAGGTTTATTTTCCTAGTAAGCATAAACATAATTAATGCTTAGGTTGATAGGTGTCAATGTAGGATGAATTATGTAACAAATCCATAAAGTAGTGGGGTGAATCAAGAGGGAATTTGAGGAGAGCTGCAGGAAGGTAGGACTCAGTGGTGTGAGTCACAAGGTAGGCACAAGTTTGTTTTTTCTAAAAATAGAAGCTGTAACTGAAATTTAGGGATTGGTTACAAGTTTTAGGAGTTTTTTAAAATAATTAGAAAAGGCTCTATTTTTTAGGGGGGAATGAAGAGTCTCGGAAAAAAAGGAAAGAAAATCGAATGGTAACTCTCGAGAGGAAGAGGGAGGAGAGATAGAACTCAAAGTAAGAGTTCGGAGAAAAGATGAACATGTAAAAGTAGATTAGGCCATGGACAAGTAGGTCAGGCTTTTAATTTGTATGTACAATTTCATTATTCTTAATGAGAAGGAGATTCATCAGTGCTGTGTGTATTGTTATCTCTTTTATAATATGTATGTAATATGATTGAGAAATTTCTGATGAATAGTGGTTAGTTATTTAAATGGCTCACTCCGTGTATGGGAACTTGATGAATTAGTGAATAGAGTCCTTTCTAGTGTGAAGAAGGGCTTGCGGGGTTTCAGCACCTGTATGAGCCTGAAACTAATATTTCCAATTAGGTTGAATCACCGTGTGATTCTAATTCATGGGTAAATAACTAAGTAGAATCTATGTATATGAGATTCCAGTTCAAAGAGGATGGGATAGAATCTATAATAGATTCCAAATCAAAGAAGTCTTGAGTTATGCAGAAATTTTGGTGGAGATTTACGTTGAGGAATTAGTTCCAGATACAAAGGAAGTTTCTCTAGAAGAGAGGAGCATGAGTCTGCCTGGAAGAATTTATATCGCTATATAACCCTATTACTGGAAAATAAAGAATGCTGAGTAGATGCATGTGTGTGCGAAGCTGGAAGAGAGGTCTTGTTGAAGACTTAGTGAAACTAAATTCACTATTTGAGGAAATTGACATCAAGGTTTATGTGTAAGAGTTGAATACTTGTACAGCGTTGACGATTGATGAAGGAAGTGCGCTCATAATTGGTCCCAAATTGATGGCTATAAATCCTGTGGAGTATTTAACCAATGTGTCAGCTGGGGATTATAATGAGATGGTGTCATATTGAAATATTAACAGCTATGTATTGATTTATTGGAAAATCATAGCCCTATGTGAAATTCTATAAATCATATTGGTTTGGAAACTGGGGAATTAACTTGCTAGAATACGTGGTTGCCTTTAGCATGCATAATATAATTTTCTTAAGAAAAGGCTTGAGTCCAGAGTGGTATATTCATGATATAAAACATCATACACCTTATGAACCATATGAAGGTATGGTAAGATAGTTTATCCATGAGAAAGGATTAGTGGAAAGAGAGAGAATGAGTGCTCACTCAATTCTATTATATTTTTATATGTTTTGTTTAGCATTATAAATATGTTTTGCATATATGAATGATACGCCCAGTTTCTCAGAGGATTCAACTTTGTAATATCTTGAATAAAATGAACTCGAGGTAAAATTTGTACTAAGGTTGGGTCTTTATTGAAACTGCTGACCCAAAAGAGGAATTAGCAGGAAAGGTAAATTTTCCTTCATCAATACTGCTAGAATT
This sequence comes from Larix kaempferi, assembly GCA_027924585.1. Taxonomy (NCBI): domain Eukaryota; kingdom Viridiplantae; phylum Streptophyta; class Pinopsida; order Pinales; family Pinaceae; genus Larix; species Larix kaempferi. The sequence goes on along the minus strand of BSBM01000592.1, from coordinate 7,512,428 downwards.
ATATCATCTTCTAGAACTATTTTTTCTAGAATATTGGCGATGACACTAATATCATGGGGAATATTTTATTTAAAACAAATTTATTAATATTAGCATTTTTCTCAAGGAAACACATGTGCCCCATTTGTCCTCTTTTACACTCACATTTATGCATGGATTTGACATGTCCTTTAACATTGATCATTCTTTTACAAATGTCCATTTTATTTAAAATAAATTTATTAATATTAGCATTTTTCTCAAGGAAACACATGTGCCCCATTTGTCCTCTTTTACACTCACATTTATGCATGGATTTGACATGTCCTTTAACATTGATCATTCTTTTACAAATGTCCATTCTATCATTTCATTCCACGCACTTGCATGATTTCCAATTATCCCTTTCTCCTTTTCCAACTATTATCTTTAATATGCATGAGTGGCAAGAGTCATATCATACTTTTGAAGTGCCTCTTGAAGTGTCGCTTTAGTAAAACACGTGTTTCATTTTAATTCCAACAAGTTCCCTTAAAATCACTTTCATTCATCCAATTAATTAGTATCATGTCCCCTTCCCCTTTAAGGTCCCAAAGGCAATAATCTAGGTCAATACAATCAATGGGTTTATTCCTAGTTTGGATAAACATACAAGAACATAAATGTAACTTTTGTTCAACAACAATAGTAAGAGGATTATCATTTTCTTGTAATCATAACCACAATTATTTAAATTTTCATTAAAGGTTTTAATTTTAGCAAGAAATGATTATGTTTTATCAAAATATGTAGGGTCTAACTCATGGGTTTTCTTTTCAATATAGTAAGAAAAAACATCATCAATTTTATCAAATAAAGAAGCTAGGGATTTCCATACCTTAATAGGACTATTCTTAGCCTCAATGTGTACCTGTAAGCTATGTGAAATAGTTTGTTCAATGAGTCCTCTTGCTTGATCACATCGATCTTCCCATATCGCCAAGTATTTTTCATTGATTGGTTTCGTTTCATAACCTTTAACTAATATCCATAAGTTATTACTCTTGATAACATAAATCATCTTTCTCTTCAAGAGAGATAGTTAGATCCGAATAATGCAATAATAGAAAAAAATTCTGAAGTCATATATTTTGAAACCTTAAAATGCAAAATAATAATTTTCGCAACTAGAAGAAAAGTGATAAAAAACCATAAATTTCTCACTGAAACCAAGGCCTAATAGAAGTTGACGGACAGATTTGTAACCCTGCAGCAGAAAATCGAGAGTAGAGAACAAAATTCAATGAAAAAAATTTCAAACAGATGCATTGATGCTCTTTGAATAGTAAAGGTGTGAATGAAGACAAGAATTCTTGCTTTCACTAAAGGTTGAGTGCAAATTTCGAAGGGTATTCACACTTTCTTAGAAAAAAAATGTGGGAATTAGTCTCAAACTTTCCAAAACCTATCAATATTTCAGAAAAATTGTAAAATAGGTGTTGTTCCATATGGAAACCTGTAACAAAACACAACCATAGCCAAAAAAAAACCAAATCTGCTGCAAAACAAATAGATCCTTGATATTACGTTAGTATACACTTGATTTCAATCTAGATCTACAGAAAAAATCAACAAAACCTTGAAAAAAGTATGAAATTTTTTGAAAATTAATGGTGAGGGTTAGGGTTTAATTTTTTTTCTCAAACATGCAACAAAATTACCAATTCTAAAAAAAATACCATTTGGGTTTGATATATCAGATTCTAAATCTACAAAATACGGAGAACCTAGCTAAACATATCAAGAATTGTTGCTTGTAAATAAATTCAAATAATTACCAAAGAAGGTAGAGCATAGAAACTAGCTCTAATACCATGTTAGAATATTGAGAATATGCATAACATACAATAATAAATTTACGCTAACATGTAAATCAATAGAAAATATCTACTAGTATGGCCTTCTATCCAGACAAGCAATAATAAACATGTAAGAAATAAGACACAAGAGAACAATATGCCAGATATACGTGGTAAAACCCCAAATCAAGAAACATCCATGGAAAGATTCGGTCTTCTTTATTCTTTAGAAATCTCTGATCTTACAAGAGAGCTCCAGTTCCACCCCACATATGCTTCACAATATTCACAATATAATATAATGGTCTACCCAAAGGCTCTCCTTCACCTCTATTATATACCAAGAGGTATGGTCTTGATGTATTTGTAACTTTGAAAGATATTCTTCTATGTATTGCACTTGTACTTTGTTATATTAATGATGGAAATGTATTATTCCTCCAATCAGAAGTGTCGTCAATTGTATTTGTAAGTGTCGCAAGTGTCGCAACTTATATTTGATGGGTTATTACACCACCTTGATGGGGTCGGCCCTGTATGAGTCATGTGGGTTAAAGGGTTATTAGACCACACTAGTGGGGGTCGGCCCAGTCAACATTATGTTAAGTGGTTAAGTTGGGGCCAACCTAGTTAAAGTTAAAATACAAGTGAAGTAGTGTATAAATAGAGAGTGTGCCTCTCTCATTTTACACATTCTCTCATTCACTCACTTCGCATTAGTGAGAGAGAGGAGGAGTGCGCACTAGTGGAGGAGGAGTAGCTGTTGCAATCATCTATCTCTTGGGTTTGATATTTGTGATCTTTGTATTGATGCTTATTCTATCTCTGAGGAAGTTGCAGGGTTTTTCACCTTCTTGGTTTTCCCCGGTGAAATGTTTTGTGTCTCTTGTCTCTTGTCTCTTATGCTTGATATGATGTACATGTTGTTTTTTTTTTAAGATCCTAGATCTATTGAATTAAATGATGAAAATATAATATGGTATCAGAGCTAGCTTGAAGGAAGGCATGGTATGGCATTTATGACACTTGTTGCACTTGCGACAAATTGGAAGCTAGGGCTTGGTATGGTAAAAACCAGTCATTGTGGAACTTTCACTATAACTTTGTTTTGGCAAAGGTTCAGGATATGAAACTTCTACAGGTCGAATATAAAATGTCCATGTACCTTGTGTCTAAAGGAAACCATCAGATTCGTTGTACTTTGTGAGATATGATCCGTATAAGTTAGGGTTTCTTCCTCTTCCAGAATGCAGTCCTAAATAGGTGACCTAGGAAAAAAGGTCATATCTCGGGCTAGGAATCTCCAAATGGAATTCCGTAAAAAGTGACAGTTAGGAAACAGAATGTACTTTCACAGGTCCTAATCTCAGAGGCCGAAGTTGAAACAGTGACATGTGGAACGCCGTACAAGTTCGCTATATTGTTTCATCCCATAAACAGGTCATGCTGTGACACTTGGAATATCTCTCTCTCTCAGAGAATCCATTAGAGGTCAGATATGTGGCATTCGAAATATGACAGGTCAATATAGCACAAGCCAAAGTTTCAGACCCTGAGGATCTGAAATTTTAGAGATGCATCAGAAACAATATGGAATATATTTCTGTCCAAACAAAATTGGATTATGAGCACCTTCATTTTTGGATCGTCACTGCTATGGGAAATTAGGGTTTCGGAGAAAGTTGGAAATTTTGAAATATGAGACCACAGCTGGATTCTCCTCATAAAAATCAAAATTTAGAGACCAAGATGGATTTTTTTGGTTGGGCAGAACCCTGAGCATCATCAAACCCTAGTTCAGGATTTTGATTGGTAAGGTGGAAAATTAGGGTTTCTACAAAAGTTGAAATTTTTGGAATCTTTGAAGATGGCTAGATGCTCCTCAGAAAAATCGAAGTTTAGAGCACAAGATCGAACCTTTTGGCTGTGCAGAACCCCGAGCATTATCAAACCCTAGTTTAGGATTTTGACCAGAAGATCCGAAAGTTTAAAAGGAAATTTTGAGGGGTCAAATTTTGGAGATTTCAAAATTGAAGTATACCAACTTGATAATCTCAGCAAGGCGCATATTTTCATCCAATCAGAAGTTTGAAATTCAAAGTATGAATTTTTAGGGTTTCTCTGACAAACCCTAATCCAGCTCCAGATCTAGTTTTAGCAAATCAAAGTGGATTGGATTAATCCTAGAAGAGGATGAATTGGACACCTACATAAGTGAAGAGATTCCAATTCCAGAGGGAAATGAGGCTAAGGCCTTACATAAGAAGGCTACAAGCAATCCCGACAGGTATGACTTGAAGAGATATAGGTATGTTTTGAAATCTGTTCATGATTAACTTTATGATATGTTTGTCTTCATATTATTGAGGTTAGTTCAATCTTGAGTTGTCTTATCACCCTAGTAAAAGTATGAATGCATGTGAATACATTCATTGATTAGGGGTATGACACTTATGATTATACTAATACACTATGTTGTTGTATGAGGATTATGTTGTCCACTAACATGAAGGGTACATCAAGAAAGGCAAATCAAGTTCTAGATCAAGAACATATGACCATAGTGACATGAAGACAAAGACTCATCCACAATCATGGATCACATAGAATCTCTACTTACGAGGTATGTATAACTTGGTTCTACAATTATTAACTTATGAGATATGTAGGTTGCTAGCACAAGGTCTCTAACAGAACAAAGAAGACATCGTTTGGGTATGTTAGACAAACATGATAATCCAGGTATGTTTTTTCCTATATCGAGTTAGAATCCTACCTTATGTTAAGATCTTATATAAGTATATTTTTGTATGATTGATAATGATTATTCATGAAGTTATAAGTTTGAGTAATCATGCATTTTATGCTTCTAAATGAAGAGTCCTATGGTCATGTAAGAATATGCATGAGTAAAAGAAGTCCTCCCTGAAACCTTGAATACTAACGCTTGTGATAAATTACCTATGTATGAAATGACTATAACCATACATGTTTAAGATTATTTAGAATCATAATGTTTTGATAGTATTGAGATTATACTAATGCATGTATGATTATGTATGAGATCTTGAGGATGACACTAGTGCACACTTAAGCATGCATAGTGGTCTAGAATGGATATAAGTTCAAAGACAGATAATCCAGGAAGCAAAGATCAAGAGGGAGCTCACTCTAGTAGTTCATGCAAGGAAGCAAAGATTGAGAGGGAGTCCACCCAACAACCAAACAAAGATAAGTATTTGAATTGTAATTTCACGAATATATGATTACTTAAGTGATGTTGTTCAATCATGTACATACTTATGTTCCTAGATTTAGGATTTATATTATGCATATTAGAAAAGTTGCATTAATGAACAAGATACTACTAATATGCAAGTAATGGGTAAGTGGCCTATGGTACTGTAAAACATTCCATTGCTACTTATATAGAATGAAACCTCTTTGCTGACATGTTGGGAGTTGTGCACACTCTTAACAATGTTCTGGTAGAGATGGAAGGCATCTAGAAAGTTATGGGATATGGATAAATGTTGTATTGAAGCATTGGCTAAGATAATTGCATGACTGTATGGCATATGTCTTTATGAGTAAGAATTTGTTCTGTAATATATAAGATTTTTCTAATCATGCAATTGAACTTGTCTTGTAGGAAAGACCGTGTATCAGCACCTACAAAAGAGGACTACAACATTTGTTCCAGCAACGAAGTTCAAAGAAAACTATCTATTGAAGATATTGAAGAATCTGAAGTTCCCAGGATCTGGGATGCAGTAATGGAAGAATGCCATGATCGAGGAATACCAGTCGATCATAAAGAATGATGTATGGGATGTGGTCCTGAGACCAAAAGGGAAGTCTGTTGTGACTTCCAAGTGGATCTATAAGATCAAGCATGTTGCAGATGGCAACATAGAGAAATACAAGGCAAGGTTTGTGGCTCGTGGGTTCTCCCAGAAAGAGGGGATAGATTATGAAGAGACTTTTTCTCCTATAGCCAGATACACTTCCATCAGAACAGTACTTTCCCTGGATGTAGTGATGAAGTGGAAGATACACCAGATGGATGTCAAGACAGCTTTCTTGAATGGTGCAGTCGAAGATGAAGTGTATGTGGAGCAACCACTTGGTTTTGAGACACATGAAAGCGAGTCATATGTGTGCAGATTGAAGAAAGCCTTGTATGGCTTGAAGTAAGCTCCTAGGACATGGTACGGCAGGATAGACATCTTCTTGTCTAGTTTGGGATTTACCAAGAGTAAAGTGGATTCCAACCTTTACTACAAGGTTGAGGAAGGCAATCCAGTGATACTCCTATTATATGTGGATGACCTGTTTGTGACAGGTGAGGATAGATTGATTGCCGACATGAAGAGGAAGCTTGCTGTCGAGTTCGAGATGAAGGATTTGGGCATGATGCATTACTTTCTAGGGATGGAGGTGTGGTAGAGTGTAGATGGAATCTTCCTCGGACAAGGGAAGTATGCAGTAGAGATCCTGAAGTGGTTTGGGATGATGGACTGCAAGGCCATGGCCACACCTATGGAATCGAACCTGAAGCTATTGTGTGATGCTTCTTCTGAGACGGTTGATGTCACGGTGTATCATTAGATGATTGGGTCCTTGATGTACCTGATGAACACGAGACCAGATATTTGCTTTGCGGTGAACACCTTGAGCCAGTTTCTGACAGATCCTAGACATGTTCACCTGATTACTGTAAAGCATATTCTGAGGTACCTGAAGGGTATAATTGATTATGGGCTCAAGTATGATGCGAATCAAAAGTTTAACCTGGAGGGTTATGTTGATTCAGATTGGGCAGGCAGTGCTACAGATAGGAAGAGCACATCAGGGTGCTGCTTCAGTATGGGATCAGGTGTGATCTCTTGGTTTAGCAGGAAGCAATCCTGCATAGCACTGAGTACAGCCGAAGCAGAGTATGTCGCAGCTTGTTCGGCTAGTTGTGAGGCAGTATGGCTTAGGAAGCTACTATCTGAGTTATTTGATCTCCCGTTGGATGCTACTTGTATCTATTGTGACAACCAGAGTTGTGTGAAGTTGTCAGAGAACCCGATGTTCCATGACAAGTCGAAGAACATCGAGATCAAATATCACTATATCAGGGATATGGTGCAGAGAGGAGCAGTGAAGCTCCTGTATGTTGCGACGAACGAGCAGATTGCAGATGTATTGACCAAGCCGCTGGCCAGAGTGAAGTGAGTACTTCAAAGAGAGGCTTGGTGTAATTTAGATCGAGGTTCCTTCCAAAGGGAAGTGATGAGTCTAGAAGACGCAGATGCACATGGTATTTTCTGACATGGTTGTAGATATGTTATCATATGGTCATGATGTAATTGCTGAGCCATTCTCAGATGGTGGTAGATGTGTTCTCCCATGGTGTAGATGTAAGGGATTAAGCCATTTTTTTCACATGGTGGTAGATGTGTTCTCCCATGGTGAACAAGTAAGGGCAAGAGCCTTCCCCGAATAGTGGTAGATGTGTTCTCCCATGTCGGTGGTGTAAGTACTGTATGATGTGCATCTGAGCTGTGCTCCGTAGAGGGCATTGCTATAATGATCAGGATGATCATGTGATGATGATGAGCATTAGGACGATGCTCTAGATGATATGGATCAGGACGATGCTATGACGATGATCAGGATGGTAATGCGGTGATGATATGCATCAGGACGATGCTATGAAGATGATCAAGATGATCATGCGATGATGATGTGCATCAGGATGATGTACTGTATGATGATGATTAGTATGATCATGAGTATTAGGATGATACTCTGTGGCCATGGACAAATTGTGCAGGTAGCATGTAATAGCTCCCTGGGAGATCCGATAGTCTGATCTCGGATGCTCTTGCGAGGTTTTGCTACAGGTTGGCCGCGGACAGATTGTGCAGGTAGCATGTAATAGCTCCCTGGGAGATCCTATAGTCTGTGCCAGGATTCTCTTGCGAGGTTTTGCTACAGGTTGGCCATGGACAGGTTGTACGATAAGCATATAATAATGCCCTAGTAGATTTGCATATACTCTTGTGAGGTTTTTCCTATGGCATATAATACCTCCCTCGGAGATCTGGAAAATGCTCTTTCGAGGTTTTGCTTGGGGGACATATAATAACACCCTGGGAGATTTGCAGATACTCTTGCTAGGTTTTGCCTATGGCATATAATAGCTCCCTGGGAGATCTGGAAAATGCTCTTGCTAGGTTTTGTCCTATGGCATGTAATAGCACCCTGGGAGATCCGATAGGTTGAGCTGTGTGCTCGTAATCAGTCCTGGGATGCTCTTTCGAGGTTTTTCCATGACCACATGTAATAGCGCCCTGGGAGATCCGATAGGTTGAGCTGTGTGCTCGTAATCAGTCGTGGGATTCTCTTTCAAGGTTTTGTGGTGGTCACATGTAATAGCTCCCTGGGAGATCTTTTCAGTCATGCTTAGGCACATAAATGATCCTGGGATACTCTTTCGAGGTTTTGTTGATGCACGTAATTAGTCCTGGGATCCATAGTATGGCAAAAGATGATGAAGACCTATAAGAGGCTAGGAATACATCCAGCATGAAAAAGGGCTGGCTCTGTAGAACTTCCTATGACGAGAAGAATTGAGAGATATCCTAGAGATCGAGATGACGAGTACAGTAGCAGTGACGATTATGCTTCGTGATCCAGTGACGATGATCCAGCTCCAGAATTGAAGACTTGTGCCGATATGTATTGATGACCTGTGTATAGAGAATACCTTCCTAGTTAAGAGGGAGTGTTGATGTATTTGTAACTTCAGAAGATATTCTTCTATGTATTACACTTGTACTTTTTTATATGTATGATGGATATGTATTATTCCTCCAATCAGAAGTGTCGTCATTTGTATATGTAAGTGTCGCAACTTATATTTGATGGGTTATTAGACCACCTTGATGGGGTCGGCCCTGTATGAGTCATGTGGGTTAAAGGGTTATTAGACCACCCTAGTGGGGGTCGGCCCAGTCAACATTATGTTAAGTGGTTAAGTTAGGTCCGACCTAGTTAAAGTTAAAAGACAAGTGAAGTAGTGTATAAATAGAGAGTGTGCCTCTCTCATTTTACACATTCTCTCATTCACTCACTTTGCATTAGTGAGAGAGAGGAGGAGTGCGCACTAGTGGAGGAGGAGTAGCTGCTGCAGTCATCTATCACTTGGGTTTGATCTTTGTGATATTTGTATTGATGCTTATTCTATCTTTGAGGAAGTTGCGGGGTTTTTCACCTTCTTGGTTTTCCCCGGTGAAATATTTTGTGCCTCTTGTCTCTTGTATCTTATGCTTGATATGCTGTACATGTTGTTCTTTTAGTTAAGATCCTATATCTATTGAATTAAATGATTAAAAACTAACATATGGAAGAATAAAATCCCAAAATACATGTGGGATAAATGATTTTCCTCCTCTTTATATAATGAATGGTAATAGGAGAATATTTATCCATGATGTATGTGGGGTAACTCCTTTTACATAATATTAGAGTTATTTATCACTTCCAATGCTAGATAATACATTTTACAACATCATACTATACATCATTACATATGAAATATTAAAATTACACATTCCAACAAACTCCGAGCCTCCAAAGAAGAAAATGAAAGGAGACTAAAAGAGAAACAAGATCGTATAGAGAAAAATCTCAAAGAAGAGCAAGATAAAATTAGGGTAGAAAATGTAGCAAAGGAATAAGAAGCCCAAGAATATGAAACTAAGGAGAAGTTATCCCAAGAGCAAGAGAAACAGGAAAAAAGAATAAGCAACTAAGGAAAAGGAAGGACAAGACATAATAAGCATAAAAGAAGCAATCAAACAAAAAGAGGAACACGATAAAATAGAAGCTCTTAAATTACAATAGGAAGAAAAAAATAAAAAGGAACAAGATTAACATAATAAGAAGTTACAAGAGGAGAAGAAGAACAAAAGAAAAGAGCATAGGAAGAAAATAAATTAAATGAAGAAGAGGAGGAATAAAAAAGAGAAGAAGAGAAAGAAAAAAGACAAATAGAAGAGGAAGAAAGAAGAAACAATAAGAAGATGGAAAGAAGGAAAAGGATGAAGAAATTAAATCCAAGAAAGCACAAGAACAAAAGAAAATTGATTTAGAACAAAAGAGAAAACAAGAGGAGCAAGTGAAAAGAAATGAAGAAGAAGCAAAGAAAAGTCAAATACCAAGCCAATCATAGCAAAGCACATTCCTTGGTTTGAGGGCGCATTCCTTGATTTTGGGGAGTTTTTACATGATTTCAGGAATAACACGAGTTAGAGCTGAATCTGCTCCAGCGATTTAGCCTAAACTTAAATCTAACTGACCCTTGACACTCATTAGCACACCGATTAAGTCAATAATGCCGTTCTTGAGATATTTTAGGGACTTGTACATTGTCATTAAGTTAACTAAGTGATCAGTGAGTCCCTTTATCAATTAACTAAATCTAGGAGTGCATGCATGACTTATTGGGGTTATATGCTCTCAATTAAGCCTAACTATCCCTCTCTGCATAACCTATATACATAACATGGAAAATTTGAATTGACCCTTACCCTAATTCAAATTGGTCTCCTATATATTGTAACCTCTTTTCATTAATTCATTACTCTGATAATAAAATCATTGTATTTATTCTCTTCAAAATTAATGTGTAATGGTTCATATATATAATTGCACAACTGTTTATGCTTGATTTAATCCTCATATCTTGTTTTGCACCTAGATCTATGAATGCTCAAATCTTATATGGTATCAGGGCTAGGGTGTGCTAAGCTAGCTAGTATGCTAGTATTGTTTATAATCAAGTTTTTGCATGTTGAGAAGGGATTTTGAAGCCAAGATTTCGCAACCACCTAAGAAGGATTTCACAGCCACCAATGAAGCATTTTTCAGCCACCAATGAAGGATTTTGTAGCCACCAAAGAAGGATTTTGTAGCCACCAAAGAAGGATTTTTCAGCCACTACACTTGTAGATTGAAGAAGGATTTTTGCAAGCCACAAAATAAGGATTTTTGCAAGCCACAAAATAAGTATTTTTGCAGCCATCAAAGAAGGTGTTTTGCAGCCACTGAAGAAGGAATTTTTCAGCCACCAAAGAAGGTTTTTGCAGCCAAAAAAGAAGTTTTTGCAGCCACAAAAGAGCCCATTTATATTAGTCATTTACATCCATCAAGAAGTACAATTGTATCCATTGAATGAGTGCTCATTTACAACCATCAAAGAAGTGTAATTTCAGCCACCAAAGAGATATTTATCATCCATCAAAAAGTGTTTTTTAGCCATCAAAGACAGATTTTACAGCCATGGAACTCCTATCACCCCAACTCAACTGCTACACAGTTGGTATCCTAGATCAATTATTGTTGACGGAGGCCCCATAAGCTTCACAACTCATGTCCTACAAGTACATATTCAATTACATTTAGAAGATGAAAGAGGCCATTGGCGAATTTGTCCCAAATCGAGTTCAAACTAAAGACGACCTCCCACATGTCTCTTCAGTCTTTGGAGCCTTAGCCTTTTCTCCTACTACTCACCAATTTCCGCACCAATTTTTCTGAGTATATTAATTCTCCACTTTTAAATTCTCTTTTATGGATTTTTTCTCCCACTGGGTTTTCCCCCTTTCCCAAGTTACATATAATTCTTCTTTATGTGTGCATGGGTACCTAATATGGCTGAAAATTGTCGGGACCCATTTTTTTTAGTTTTTTTTTCTAGTTAAGCTTATCAGGGAGTGTTAGAGTAAATAACCCTCCTAGAGCATGTGTTGATGAGTCTAATGGGCCAAACCACACTCAAAAACACTTCTGAATCACCCATGAGACCAATCCCTATATTTTTGGGTGCCTTCCTTGGTTTGAGGGTGCATTCCTTTATTTTGGGGAGTTTTTACATGATTTCAGGAAGAACATGAGTTAGAGCTGAATCTACTCTAGTGATTTAGCCTAAACTTAACTTTAACTGACCGTTAACACTCATTAGCACCCTAGTTAAGTCAATAACACCATTCTTGTGAGATTTTAGGGACATGTACATTGTAATTTAGTTAACTGAGTGATCAGTGAGTCCCTTTATCAATTAACTCAATCTAGGAGTGCATGCATGACTTATTGGGGTTATTTCTCTCAATTAAGCCTGACTATCCCTCTCTGCATAACATGAAACATATATACATAGCATGGAAAAATCGAATTGATCCTTAACCTAATTCGAATTGGTATCCTATATATTGTAACCTCTTTTCATTAATCCATTACTCTAGTAATAAAATCATTGTATTTATTCTCTTTAAAATTAATGTGTAATGATTCATATATATAATTGCACAACTATTCATGCTTGATTTAATCCTCATATATTGTTAGCTTTGCACCTAGATATATGAATGCTCAAATCTTATACATTCCTCTTTGTCATCTATTTTTGTTCAATTTCTACTACGCTCCTACTTTTACCAATGAATTGATTTTATGCTTCACATACTTTCACTTTCACAATTTTTTTCTTACTTAATGAATTTGTTAAGATATTTATGCTTATTGGACCTCATTACTTTCTTATAATCACTGCTTGTATGCTTGAACCCTCTATATGCATGCAATTAGATGTCAATTACCCATTTTTGTTTTCTTTGGTCATCTTTCATACTTGTGTTCCTATCGCTCAAGACTATATGATCGTTGTGACACTTATATCCTCTATGTATCACTAGAATTTCTTTAATATTTTCATATCATGCTTTGCTTATGATGAAAATCCAAAGAATATATAATTATATATATAAAGGGTGGGGAATTGAGATATTGATCATTAAATATAAGTTCCAAAATATGTCCATGTAGCCCTTGTGTTGGTGATAATTTAAAACCCTAGGTTCTAATCTTTTTCCAATAGTAAATTCCATCAATATCAACATATTCAATATCCTAACAAGGATAAAGTCTCACTCGAACACTATTGAATATTATAGGAATATATTTGAACGAAAAGAAGAAAAAAAATGTATATGTAACACAATCATCATACCTTCTTTGGACATTAATATTAACACTCATTCACACGAAATATAGAGGGAACCATCACACACTCTTTTCTGTTTAGTCCATAATATGGGTCCATACAAAATTCTTATAAGCCGATATAATAGTCAATGGATTCAAAACTTGATCTCTCCTTCTTACATACAATTTCTAATACATAAACTCAATATGAGAACCAAATAACTAGCTATCTAAACCTCATCGTGTCATTTACATTCCTTTATATACACTCTAAATAAGTTACAAATAATTACAAAATAATAATAACTTCCTACAATGCAACCTTCTAACGTAAGGACAAGAAGGCACACTACTAATTACATTCATTGTTTCCAATGTATATATTAAAAATATTCCACATGGTGGGAAATTGGGTGTGCAATCTAAACTCATCACGTAGAGAAGAACTAGGTGTGTAAAGACTAGTTGAGTGTAGGGTCTTCAAAAATACAAAATAAGGTGTTAATAGGCCCCCGACACTATGATTGTCTCATCATTCAGAGAATGCATCCTATCCTTATAGAATCCACTAAAGGAATCTCATGCTTCACTTGATCAATGAATTTGTTTAAGCTTTAGTTTAGGCTATCGTAGGAAGTCATAATGGTATCCATTTCTTGTTGAAATTTAGAAACTAAATCTAGAGTGGAGTTTCCTTTAATTAAATTTCTGCTTGCAAATTTGGGTAGCTACAATAGTCTTGGTGTATACCTCAACTAACCCTATATATCATTGTTTGGCATGCTCTTGGAATTGAGCCAATATGACAGTGAGTTGTTGCTTCTTTAAGTGCATTATGGCAATTTTATTAGTCAGGTAGTTAACTTACTCACAATCTCTTTGTATGTATTCATTGGTAGCTCATGAATGCCATGTTGTTTCTATGCAATTTGCACTTCCTAGTGTTTGATCTCATCATCCTTTACATACATATTGGGAAAATTCTACATATGCATCTAGAGGTGAAAACTAAGTCAACTAGGCTCAAGTAAATCCTATCCACCCAGCCTTCACATTTTCGCACAGTTCATCAACCATTTTAATTTGTGATTCTAACTCAATTTCCTATATATTGGGCACTCACTTTAGCTTTTCGTGGAAGTCTAAATTTTGACCTTGGAGCACTTGGAACACCTGGTGCAACTGAGAGTTTTTTTTTTGTAGAAGTAGGTGTAGATATAAAATAATTGATTAACCAATTTTTTATTCATGCTTAGGTACCATTCTTGCACTATTTAGTCATTATTTCTGCAATTGGGTTATGTAACTATTCCTTAACACCTATCTCAAATTGTCACCATAGTTCTTGAGTTATTTTTGAATTTATCTTAATTGTCTACTCTACCAATTTTGATGGAGTCATACCATAATGAATTCTTATTGAGTTACTATGCTATTGGTTTCTTTATTTATAGTTTCTACCCAAGTTGCTTTTGTTCGTGTTGTAAGTCAAGCAAATTCTTGAGTTGAATCCATGTGTCGACCATTCCTAAGTATTTTTTATCCCCATGTTGGACACTCCCCCAATTCAAATTGGATGTAATTCATGATATCAAACATCAGTGCTCATATCTCACACTAGTTTGTAGGGTCCGTCTTGGTTAGGATTTTTTTTTTTCAAGCAAGTAAATGTCAGTTTTGTATCGTGATTAATGATAAGAGACCAATTTATTTTCTGAAGACAAAATTGAAAATAATAATATCTTAACTTAATTGTATAGAAAGTCTCATACTCCTAAAAATAACCCTAATCTAATACATATCGTAAGTACATAGTAAGCTATGCATTCCACTATCTTTGTATGTTCACATGTGTTGACATTGTATTTTAAATTAGAGTAATACTCAATCAACATTTAATTCTTATAAGTGACCATGTTGCTTTAATTGATCAACTCCATTTATTCATGAGCTATACTATTCATAATTATACTTCCTTTGTTGGTTCGACAATTAAATATACAACATATGAAATCCTTGAGATCACGCTAATATGAATTAAATATACAATGCATGATATTTCCGAACACAAGATAATATGAATACAAAACATACAATGCATGATAACCTTGAACATGAGTTAACATGAATATATCATATATGTACCATGAATCAACTTTAAACAACATCGACATAATAATGTGATTCTACCTATGTTCATACTCTATTAAAAACATTACATATTTCCCAACACTTATGCAATTGACTGTTAGTGGATCACTCATAGTCAACATAGGGTTGACTCGATCTATGACTACCCAACACAAGTTTAAACAAAATAATTAATTGAATAACTCAGAGTCGCTCGATTGGTGAAGACCCGAGCTTGACTCAATAACATATAATTAAATGGTTGTTTGACTTGAATGTCGAACACAATAAGGTTTGCATGAGGTATATGGGAAGTGTCTCCACTTCCATAACCTCGCGTTGCCCATGTTGAGGTCATATGTGTTCGTTGCCAACCTATAAATATTTGATGGAGTAATTCAAGCATTGCATAACACCGATCCATAGATCATGTGCATGCATCTGATTTTCACATGTAACCAAATAAAAGGAGTATCATACACGTAGACTCGATATCGATCCACAAATTGATCTATCTATATTAAACAAAATGAAAACATATGAAATTATTTATATTCATGTGGCATCGATCTACAGAGATCGATCCATTCAATACAAAATGCAAACATAAGAAAGCATTAAAAACTTGTGGCATCAATCTACCGAGATCGATCCATCTATACGATATGCAATCACAAGAAAGTATTAAAAACATGTGGAATCGATCTATTGAGATTGACCCATTCTATACGATATGCAAACATAAGAAAGTATTGTAGCCATGTGGCATCGATCTACAAGGATCGGTCCATTTAATATGAAATGAAAACATAAGAAAGCGTTAAAATCAAGTGGCATCAATCTATAGAGATCGATCCCTTCTATACGAAATAAAAACATAAGAAAGTATTAAAGTCATCCACGTGGCATCGATCTACAGGGATCAATCCATTCCATATGAAATGCAAACAAAAGAAAGTGTTAAAGCCATCCATGTGGCATCGATCCACAGAGATCGATCACCGTTGGTGCTACACAGTATGCAAGCATATAGACTATGGTCTGCCATCTGATATCGCATGTGATCTGGTATAGACCCACAGATGGATCGTCATCTACGACGAACGATATGTAGAGATATAAAACACGTTACAAATTACCTTTGCATCAATCTATATAGATCGATCGCCTCTCACATTTTAACAACAACAAGTAAAATGCAGGCTACGGTAGATCAACATCGATCTACTGAGATCGATGGTGGCCTACCTTCAAGCGAGTTGCATTCATAAATGTTTAAACAAGGTACAAACAAATGAAATACCACCACGGTCCGACATCAATCTAAGAGATCGATAGCCTTCCTTTCACGATATATGTGTAATCAATTTAAACCATAATGCATATGTTAAAAAAGTGATCTGGCATCGATCAGAGATCAATCTCCTTCCTTTGACGATCTGTGTGTAATCAATTTAAACCACAATTCATATGTATAAACAGTGATCCAGCATCGATTTGACAGAGATCGATCGCCTTCCTTTTCACGAAATGTGTGTAGTAAATGTAAACCACAATGCATATGTAAACATTTAACAATAATGCAAACCATGATCAGTGATCCGACGTCGATCCCCGAGATCGATCGCCTTCCTTTCAAAAAACTGTATGCAAACATTTTAACAAGAATACAAATTACGATCAGTGATCCGGTGTCGATCCCAAAGATCGATTGCCTTCCTTTCAACAAACTGTATGCAAACATTTTAAGCAAAATCGCCAGTTTATGTATGGCTACAACGATCCAACGTCGATCTACAGAGATCGATCGCCCATCGCTTCGGTGGTTATACAGAGATACCATTGAATACATAATTCTATTGTTGACCCACAGAGGTCGATCGTCATCTCTTCGGTAAGTTTCATGCAAAAATTTTTAAATAATCAAACAAGTTTAAATTATTGTCAAGCAGACCCACACATTGTCGTGGCTTCCTTTGCAAGCCTAGAAATAACATGAAATTTACAAGGGTATGTTCATTCCAAGGTTGAATCGTGAGGTTCACAATTACTTCTAGGGCCACTATATCTAACTCAAATTCAATTTCTTAATAAACATTCAAACAATCATTACAAATTACAAATAATGATAGTTGTGTAATTTATATAACTACTATCTAAAATCATTTGCAATTTTACACATATATTAAAACTAAAATAGATGTTACATGACCGTATGAATACTCGAGTTGTTGACAGTGATACTGGAGCTTAAGTTCTTCTCGATCCTCTTCCAAACTTCAGAATTCACTGGCGGACACCTCGGTTGACCTCCCAACCATATCGGGAGTACTCTTCTTCCTCCTGAACCCCCAAGAAATTCGAGTCGTAGAGCTCACACACACACTAGAGATCCAGAAGTGGGATTCCCCCCCACCAAGGCCTCTTTCCAAACTCAAAATATAAGCAAATCAATGTCTTACAATCATTTTGGTAGCCATCTAGCCATAGGGTATCCTCCCCTTTCCTCTTGACTTCCTTAAATAGGAAATTCCTCTGTGACACATGTCGCTTCATGAAAATATGCCTAATTCTTTAATTATTCAAATATAATTACCTCAACCAGCCATGTGTTCAATTCCTAAGAGAGTGCACCTACATTCCTAGATTTACTCAAGTTTTCCCCCCCTGATGCTTCAATCTAGTTTCTATTTTTGTGGGTGCAAGTGGAGATGTCTGCATGTTAAAGTTTTATTATACTATTTGCTCTTAAATAAATATTATCCATTATTTAAATTACAAATAATTATTTCATGTGCAAATGGTCTAAATGCAAACCTATATGCTTAATGCATCATATTCATCAATTGTTCTCGTCTTGGGTCTAGGTACCACTTCGTTGGGTCCATCCATCCCTCATATTCTTTTTATCAACATGGTACCACATCGTCAGGTCCTTTCGTTAGTACTTCTCCGTTGCATCTGATTTGCGGGAACTTCATGTAGGGATTTAGGATCCGTTACCTTCAATCCTCCATCTACACTCTATTGGATACTAATGGCGCTGGGGAGTGAGTTCGTTCTTACTCCGCGCCCTCCAACCTTGTATGTGACCAACTCCATCATGGTCCACTTCGCACGAATTCATGCTTCCCCGAGTAAGAGGATAGGTGATTTTCAACTCGTGCGTGGAATCCATAGGAATTCGACACCGTCGTCGTTCCTCTGTGTGTGATGTTATTCGTAGTCTACAACCCATTTATTTCCTTTGTGAGTCTGTCGGTGAATCGTTTCACCTGTCGCTGCACACATGCTCCAAAGCACACATTAGTAGCTATGTTCTCATTCATCATAATTCATCTCATAATCTACTAATCATTAAGCAACCATAATTTACTCATAACATCATATATTTCATCAATCTGTTAATCATTAAGCCAACATGCATTTCTTTTGCTCACATCATATATTTCATAACATAGCTAACCGTTAAGCAACATATTCATGTATACATATCACATATTTCATAAAACAACTAGTCATTAAGCAAGCATGCATTTATTCATCAAATTTAGATAAAGTATTCGTTTCCACAAATGTCATTCAATTTATTGTTTTCATCCATCAATTTTTCGTCATGCACGGCATCATATGTTTCTCAATTATTCAAAATATATAATCAAAGGGTCATTTTATTAAAGCTTGATTCATCTGGGTCACTTGACAAGTGCCCTAAAAGTCTACATCAGTCTAGGGGCACTACATAGTTGAAGAGACTCATCATTACTCTTCATTTGGTCACCCCCCCAATCAAATGTGACATATCTTCTCTAGGAGTTCAACTTACAAACTTAGAGTACCACAAAAATCAATTTCATTATTTATTTGTTTCGTTGTGCTAAAAGATGGATTTTCATCATTGATCCCTATCTAAGAGGTTCCTCCTATGTTCAATGTCAGCACATTAATTCACATAATTGATATTCATACTAGTAATATGGTTTTAACTTTCATCATTGATTGGATACCTTTTGTCTATAAAAAATTATCATTGGTAGTCATTAACTAGATGGTATTTCCTCTTTGCAACTTGATTTTGCATATCGAAAAGTCATACTCAATGAAAATACTCCAAAATAATTTATAACCCCATTCTTCTTCATCACTCCATTTTTACCTTGTGTCAACATAAGGGACACTTTATTTCCCCTCCCTCAATGGATATACTCCTATCATCTCCAACATATTTTCTCTGAGAGGTTGATTTAGAGGCTCTCATAACTGGGTACCTACAATGATTAATGGAAATTATTCTTTCACCTAGGAGTGGATTTTCATTAATGTATCCTTAATAAGTGACTCCTTTATTGCTACACCTCAACACATCTATTTGGAATTTGAAGGAATGTATGAAGTATGTTGGAATCCATATTCATCATGGGTGGAATATCTCACAATTGGTGGTGATTTACTCTATTGTTTATTGATTAGATAGTTTCTCCCATGTTTGAGTTTGACACATTCATTCATATTCTATAGATTCATACTCAATGATGATGTTTAGTTTGAATAAACATACACATTTTGCATCCTCCATTGATTTCATTTCTCCAATGTTGATGTATCATAACCAATACATACATGTTGTACTTTGTATGTAGTGGTTCCTTACATATGGAATTTAGTTATCAATGACCATCAATAATTAGTGACTGAGATGTATAAAAT
The DNA here is from genome assembly GCA_027924585.1 of Larix kaempferi. Taxonomy (NCBI): domain Eukaryota; kingdom Viridiplantae; phylum Streptophyta; class Pinopsida; order Pinales; family Pinaceae; genus Larix; species Larix kaempferi. The sequence goes on along the minus strand of BSBM01000592.1, from coordinate 7,492,737 downwards.
TTTGTATTTTGTCTCCTTATTATGATGTACATGGACATGTGTACTCCCAAATTCATTCTACTAGATAACTAAGCACTAAATCCCTTAACTTTATATGCATTTTTTTGTTCAAAAAAACGAACTATGTTTCCATTCATGTTTAACAATCAACATAAATCAGCGTGTTTAAGCAACATTTTCATTCTAAGATTTTTTTTATCATTTCTTATTTAAGAAAAAATAAACAGCCAAATAAACACCCAGGCGGTATAAAATGGAATTCAGATCTTGGTTTTTCATCCTGATGAAGGTGACAACTAATTTGGACCATCTTACTCTAGCTTTCTTATGAATGGGAAAATGCATGTTGTATGGTCAGTTTCCTCGCAACCAACACATCCTAAGTTTCGTGGTATCCCCTTTGTATGGGTTCTAAGTCATCACATATCCCACAGGTCAAACACTCATACACAAACCTATACTACAATCAAATCCACACCCCTCTTTCTCTACAAAGTAATGTGATATTTAAATCAAATTTTGGGATACTATCCCTATGTTTCCCTAAGTTTTTTTCCTTAGGGCCATTTTGCAAGCATCTTATTGATGATGCTCCTCTTAGCATTGTCATCCCCTAGAACTATTTTTTCCATCATATTCATGGAATCCCTAATCTCACTCTAGCACTAGAATTATAGCCCATGGTGAGGATTTTATTTAAATATTTTAAATTAAAATTAACCTTTTCACAAGGAGACACATGTGTCCCAAGTGCCCCCATTTACATTGGCATTTATTCATGGATTCCAATTGTCCTTTAACATTGATTATCTTTTTAAAACTATCCATACTTTCCTTACAAGTGTGCTCCAAAGACTTGCATGTTTTCTAAGTGTCCCTTTCTCATTCCAAGTGTAGCTTTAATATACATGAGTGGGAAATGTCATATCACACTTTTCAAGTGTCTCTTGAACCTCCACCTTAGTTCAACATGTGTCTCATTGTAGTTCTAACAAGTTTCACTATACAAGGTACATTGTAACTCAAGTGCCTTTTTATTAAGTTACAAATTCTCTTAAAATGTATTTCATCCATCCAATCAATCAATTTCATGTCCCCCTCCGTTTTAATGTCCCAAGGATAGCATCTAGGCCAACAATATGATCTAGATAAAGCAGAGGTGGACACATTTTTTTTTTTAAAGTAAAAGACATGAGTTCATTAGATAAGTCATATCGACTCCATTAGGATATTTCCCAACTCTTAACCCTTTCATGTTTGCATGAATTTTTCCACATAGTATTAGTTATATAGTCTAATGGCTCTGATCATCTAACCATGTTAGTGTGAGACTTGATGGTACCTACATGGAATTATACATACATTAGTGTTATTTGAATCCAAATAGAATCGCAACATTGTATAAACACCACGATATTTACAAACACACAATATATACTAGTGTGATAATACCACATGAACACACTTCATGCTACACATGTTATTCATATGACATACTCAATAACTATGCCATAAGCACCACTTAGACCATATTGTGTGGCATGCACCACAATGATATATATGTGTTATATTTAACATAGAATTCCAACCATGTCCTTTGTTCCTCATATTTGTTATTCATGCACGAGGAGTAATCAAATCCTACCATGTGGTATCCAATCCACTTGGGTTAAGAAGGTGACTAGCCTTCTTAGCAATATTTGACCAATTTTACTAACAACCTCTCTATACAAAGAAACTGACTAAGATTTCATTACAACAAAAGGAGCGTGAAGATGGGGCAATACATACCACACCCTTAAATAAAACTCTATCTAGAAGCTTTGCATGTGCTCATATTTCCTTAATAATTAAAAATTGTCAAAATAGATCTCTTTACTTATTCCAATAAATTTCAGTGGGGAACAAAATAAATACATCACCAGTACTAGTGTAATTGGTTTGTTTCATCCAAGTATTGGGTCCTCCTCATGGCCACCCCCACTTTCATTTATGTCGTTCATGCAATATGCCACGTATGCACTATGCAACTTTATTTTAATGCCAAAAATCAAACTTATATGTCATGTTCTAAATAACACAAATGAAATGCCAAAGTGGATATTTACATGGAATGAGGGAATTGCAACTAATACTAAAAATGAGGCCTTTGCACTCCAACCAAAGTATAAACATTCAAATATTAGAGGGGGAACCAAAATTATAACACCATAGATGATTTCTTATGTTCTCTAAACCTTGGTTACAAAAGATTGAGGCATTTTCACTCCAAATCCTTATTTACTTTTGGTGAGAGACTCATGGCGTACTAGTGAGTAAGGAATCCACATCCTTACTACACACCCCTTAGTTAATCCTCATGAATAGCCTTCATGGCCCTCGCGGCATCATGAATCTCCTAAGTATCACAAAGTGAGTTTCTCTCAAGTAGGAAATATGTCTACCCCAGTCATGTGTTACTTCCCCCTTAGTGTAATTCTCCTTCTTATTTCCCCAAGACCCCTCAACTATAAGAAATATACCAAGCGAGGAGTCAAGTGGCATCTCCACTTGTGTGTGGGCATGCCACCTCCACAAATAAAGATATGATTCCCATAAAGAATAAATTGTAGATTCTCACCACAAACAAGTAGCTAATTAACCTAATAAACATTTTGCATAACCCAGACTCTCTCCCAAATCTACATACATTTTGTTTTTTAAATTCATTCTCAACATAGAAACTCCAAAAATCTATATTCATAAAAGGTAAAAACATGGTTTTAACATATTTTTCTTTATTATAATTGCTTTGTAAAATAAACAGTTACCAATAAATAGAATAGAATGAACTCCATCCATATCAAGGAGACCTTGGCAAAACTCCATCCATAAAATAAATAGAATAGAATGAACTCCATCCATAGTTGATTAAATCATGCACATCAAGTCCACTAGATATGCAAGAATAATCGCAAACACTCATCCAATAAAAAATGTTAAATTGAATAGTCAACGACACGGATAAGTATCATATCAACTTAAACATTTTTTGTATTAGACATCAATAGTGAAGGATCTCAATTTTTTATGGATATAAACAAGAAATGTTACATCAAAAAGTTCTATATGTGATTTTCATTTTCCTAGTATTTATCTTAATGATATTCACAACAATATTTATTTGGTGTGGATGTGTTGGGTATTAAATATATAGATAGAGATTCTCTTCTAACTTTTAGTTGAGGTGATTTCAAGAAACAACCAATTTCCCATCATTATCCTTAATCTCATTATTAATTTAGTAGGCATCTCAACATTGTGTATAATTTATTTTATAAGTTTGGTTTTAACTTAATATGTTATAATTATAATTCTATTTTTTAAAGTTAAAGTTAATATTATATAAATAAATAAGTAAGTCAATTATACCATGTTTTTAATTTATAATTTGTTATGATCTTTGTTCTCATTATTATTTTATTGTGCATTTTATAATTCATTTTATAAATTTAAATTTATAAAAATATGATATAATTATATTCTTTTAAATCAAATTTAATATTATATAAAAAAAAACTGAATCAACTATATTATATTTCTATTTTAATAAGGTAAAACTATTAACTTAAACACTAATCTTATTATTTGAACTAATTATTACGCCCTATAATTTAATATTTTGCATTTATAAAATCACATCTTACATTTAAGATTTTGCAATCACACTTATATTTAACATTTTGCATTTATGAGATGGATCATGATTTATCTCTAATAAATACAACACTTACAATTAAACTTCAAAATCTTGTAAATAATCAAAATGAAAAATTATTTTTTATAATGTTCCATCAATTATTGCAACGATGTGGGTTCAAACACACACATCACTCCATTAGGAGTTCAAGTTACACCTCATTTATATGGCATCAAAATTAATTTTCTTTCCAGTATAACATAGTGAGTGACTATACATTAGTACAAAAGAGCCCACATAACCGACACATGGTTAATTTATTATTTTTGGACCTATAATGCTCGATTTATCTTTGGGTAGGAATTTCTTATTTTGAGGTATGTTGCAATACATTGCAATATGGATAGGAATTTGTTATCACATGAAAATGGTCTTTGTCAACTTCATAGGTTTGTTTGGTGAAATGGTTCAATTAGAACTTTTTATATTTAAATAGAAATCCCTTTACTTATTGGTTGATTTCCTTAATTTAGAGTTTTTATTATTTTAAATGAAACAAAACTAATATGAAACACATGAATGCAATATTAAGTGTAGATAATTAATCCTAGTCAGGAATGATAACACACACTAGCGATACAACCAATAACAAGAAGAATACAGGCCACCACTACTATAAAAAATGAACCTGACTTAGATCCTTCGAACTCTCTCTTGAATCAAAATGGTCTAGTTACTATGGACACTTCTGTTTCATACAATCAACACAACGAAATGAAATAAGATCATATGTACACCCGTAGGAATAATAGTCCATTAGAAAAAAATCTGCAAAATTGAGGCTTTGAGTGATTGAGAATAGTCCACATGTTGTTGAGAGGATCCTTGCTTCATATTAGTTGTTAGCCAACAAAAGATAAGTGAAAATAAATAGTACTAAGAAGAGAATAGTCCACAAATAAGAATATCCATTCCCACAAGCACTAAGAGAACTAGGAAATGAGATAACGTTCCACATCCAATCATAGTTATGCAAAATTATAAGCACAATACCTAACAATAGTCTCTTCATCAAAATATTAAGATAGCTTATAATGCCAAAAAGTAGAACTCATTACTAAAAGGTAATGGTAATTACCATTGCTACACCCTTCTTTTCCAACCATATTTTCTTTGAAGAACTTGGAGTATATTCCAATGTGAGATGCCTACAACTCTTAAGCTTGCAAAGGTTTTCAAACTATTGATCCAGGTGGATTTAATCAAACCACTAGTCTCTCTATATCCATTGCACATAAAATGGGTTGTTCTTAATCCATCTACCTCCTCTTTTCTTACCTCCTATTTTCTTGAGAAAGATAAATATTAACTTTGATTGTTGGCTATGTAAAAACATATTTCACCCAATTTGCAATTCGAGTAATCTCTATTGTTGGTTAATGCAATTATAATGGCATCATTCTCCCTCTTTACTCGTGATCCACACAACATTCTTGGTGTGAGGTAGAAAATATTTTATTGTTTTCTAACTAACTATTTGCATACAAGCATATTCCTTTGATCTCTAACATTAATATGTAGTGAAATTAGATACATGGGATTAAATGTGCTCTTCCTTTTGCTTGCTATGGTAATGGTTGATTATGCTTCCTTAAAGATTGCTTGAGATGAAGTTCTCATGATACAAATAAGGGATGAAAGAGACTAAATTGATATGCATGAGTGAGAGGAAGAATTCTCATTTTAAAGAGAAACATTCAATGATCAAATTAAAAATCCCAACAAAGGTAAATGCTTGAAATTAGAGTGTGAGAACTTCTTATGTCTTCTAAGTATGAAATGTTGTTCCTATTGTTAAATTAACCCACTCATGAAAACATTGCTTCTTTTAGGTTAACCAATCTTCATGAAAAAATATTTATTTTAGGTGAACCGATATTCATTGTTATCTTGGATACTTGGAAACAACGACCATGACTTTAATCTAGCCTTTTAATCATAGATGGAAAGCTTTAGGATCAAAGTTCTACATATGTTTCCTATATGTGAGATATATAATTTCAAATGGATAATGGAGTTTTGATTCGACTACCTTGAAGCATCGAAATATCACAACAACCTTTCACATAGAAGTTTAATAAGAAGAGCATTGTTCAAAGACCAAGAAAGTGCCTAATGGATATATTTATCTTCCTATTAGTAAAACCATTTCCTAGGAGCTTATGACATGCAATGGATGAGATATCAAATAATAAACCATACAAACCAAGAGAGACCAAAGAAGCTCTAGATGAAAAGACAGGGGTGAAATAAGGATGCACTAAGGCAAGCTAGAGGTAGTTACAAGTGCCAAAATCATTGTGTTAGAAAGTGAAATGCTACATCACTAACTTTGAAAATGAAATGCCAAATTTCTAACCTCTATGTGAGTGATTCCCTTCCCCTTTGGGAAAACATACACACGCAAGTCATGAAAGGAAAAGGCACGAGCACTCACAACCTATAGAATATAAAAGTGTAATCATTGCACATTTGTGTTAACCATTGTGTGGTCACGTCATCTAGTTCAAAAGTGAAAGGAAAATCATTGAGAGAAAGTGGCAATCATCCCTTGAGATGAGTGATATCGCTAACCTAGATAGCCAAATGCCAAATCAGTGGGTGTTGACCAATTCATGACCTCACAGTCGACAGGGGTCCACCAACTATCGACACATACCGCAGTCTCCCTGGGCATCGGCCCGGGCAGGTTGGAGCCCACCCAGCAACACTTGCAGAGCGGATGAGGTCTCACCCGAGGCGTCCAGGAAGAGCAGATGGAACCATGTTTCCGCCGAGGGAGGAGGCGAGTTGTGGCAGTATGATACCAACAACAATGCTAAATATTCATCATGAAGTTACATCACTTTAATTGCAGCATTCAACATTACAGTAGACAGATATCTATAACATATTATTGCGGCATAGCGACAGAAACAGATAATGGCATTAAGAAAAGGCAATAACATAAGTATCGAGCAACATTACACACAGATTGCACCAAACCATCATCTTATATTACTATGGCACACCAAAAGTATTACATGAAGCTCTGCGCAACTCCCGCATTATCTTCACATACAACTCTATCTTCTCTCTATTATTCCACGCCCCTCTTTCTCTAACACTTACAATTCTCATATATTTATAGGCTTTCGCCAATTACAATACTTTTCCACTTTCCTAACCAATGCTATGGACAATCAACTAACTGACTTGGTCTAGTGACCCAAAACCCCGCATACTGCGGTACAATTGACTCGATATTACAAAATACATGACCCAAAACCCGCCAACTGTAGTATACTTGACTCAATATTACAAAATACATGGTCCAAGTGACCCAAAACCCGCCAACTGCGGTATACTTTGGTACAAAATACTCCTTTCGCGCCTTTATCCAATGTGTCTCAATGTCGGCGGTACCGTGACACGTCCTCATCAAACCGCCTACCAACAGGCCCCCAACACAATCTTGTGGCTCTCCCTCGAGCCACGTCAATTGCATCTATTCTTGCTGTTTGGATCACGCAATGTTGTCTTCTTCCTTCGACTGTACAGATCCTCGGCTACCAATTCTGTAAGCCCTACACGAGAGTAGGCAACCCCCGAATCGCTTTCAGGCACATCGCGAACTCATCCTCCAGTCGCATGGAACAATGCAGACTGAAAAGAAAAGAGGAAAAAAAGTACCAAGAGGTGAGAACGGCGGACGAATCTGGCACATCTGTTTCACACCAGTGCCCGTCTTCTACTTAAGTCAGGGAGCTACCGCCCCAACTAGCGTTCTGATCAAGAATAGCATAACCCTTCGAACAACTACTGCAGACTGAATTATGTGGGACAGGCCAGGGGTCCACCTCATTTTTTACGCATACCGCGGTCTCCTTAGCACCGGCCCAGGCATACACAGCGTAAGTGCACCCACCGTATCTAGGTGCTCAGGGACAATCATCGTTTGGGCACACAGGGCCTCTGGGGTACTACCATGGGAAACAAAGTGAAGCATTTCCACAGCCTCCTTGGAATTCCTCACAACTCAACTCGCACAGAGATCGAATAGCATAACCACTCTAGGTCGGAACAATTTCTGTATAGTCACTACCAACTCCTTCAGTTACTTATAGCCAGACCGTTTTGAGCCACAATGGGGGGAATGATGCCTCGGTACCTCTTATCTGTGTGTGTGAGCCGTCCGACTGACACATTGGGGGGGGGGTGATCATGCTGCCAACAAATCTAGCACGTGCCACCACTTGAACAACCCCGCTGATCTTCTCGGCCCAGCGTGCCATGTGCGAAACATGCCGTCGTCATGTGTAACCCCAGCCGAATCGGTCAGGTGCAATCATAGGTAGAGATGGTGGTCAGTAATCACACCACGTCACCGTACTCTCCCAAAATCGTCGTACAAAATCTGTCACCATGCTTGAGCACAACACTGCCATGAGTCTCTAACTATTCTAATCTGGCGGCAGAAGCTTCATCCGCTTGCGCATACCCTCTACTGTCGGTGCACCATCTACCATCAATCAACCTGCAACAATCATCATCACTTTTTTTTTTTTTTTACCAATGCGACTCAAACATCACACTGCTCCAAGCCCACGCGGCAGGTCTTCAACCTGTGACCATTTACCATCTTGGGGAGCATCCCCCCATCCAATCACTGCAACTGAACCTCTCCTCGTGAAGTAATACTGTTGATGCGATAGGGACCCAGCCAATGCATCTGCAACTTTCCTAGATGTTTCGTAAACTTGTTGTCGTACAATAGAATCAAGTCACCTTACTGAAACTGCTTATTTTTGATGTGCCATGCCTTCTAGTAGTCCTTCTCCACCCCTTGGTGAAAGCCAGTGATAAATCGATCCTCTTCAAGCTCCACCAATTGTGCTAGACAATCCTCTAATACTGCAATGTCATCCATGCTTGTAACAACCGCAATACGTAGACTTGGGACAATATACTCCATCAACATAATTGCTTCCTTCCCATATACCAGCTTAAAAGGTGTCTGACCAGTCAGTCATTTACATGTAGTGCGATAGGTCCATAATACCACTGGAACTTTCAAATCCCAGTCATCGTGGTTTGCAATGCACACCTTTCTCAACGCATGCTCCAATACCTTGTTAAATGCCTCCACTGTTCCATTCGCTTGTGGGTGATAGGGTGTACTCTTCTTATGCTATATCTGTAATTCTTCCGTCAATGCGCTAATAGTGCAATTAAGAAAATGGCTGCCTTAATCACTCAACAATATCTTGGGGCAGCCAAAACGAGTGATAATGTGATCAAACAAGAACCGGGCAGCCGTGGCTGCAGAACAATCTACGACAGGTGTTGCCTCAGCCCATCGGGTCAAGTATTCTGTCACCGTGATAATATAATGCGCACCTGTGTGTTTCCCTGGTGGATTGATCGGCCCCACAAAATCCACAGCCCATTTTTTGAACGGTTGCAATGTCACCTGAGGTAGCAGCAGCATCTCATCTCGTCTGGATGGTTTGCCAGTTCGCTGACAAACATCACAAGACCGCACATAGTCTGTCGCATCATTATGTAATGTGGGCCACCAAAGTCCTGCACCCAATACCTTCCGGGCAGTCGCCCGACTGCCATAATGACCTCCCGCCACTCCACCATGTGCCTCAGCCAATATCTACATGTGCTCATGCAGCAAGACACATCTGCACAATATCTCATTAGCACCCAATTTATACAACTCTCCCGCGATCAGTTGAAAGTCAGCAACCTTGACAACCAATTGCTTCTTTTGAGTAGTGGTAAAGTCATCGGGCGCGGTGCCGGTCACCAGAAACTGAAGGATGTCATCAGAGTAGTGATCAATAGCGGCAATGTGAAACAGTTGGGCATCTGGCAACCCATCTTCGATATTAGTCGGTTCCTCCCTTGTATCAATCCGTGACAAATGATCTGGTCCAGCATTCAACAGCCCTGGTTTCACAACAACCTCAAAATCAAACTCCTGAAACAACAATATCCATCGGCAGATCTTTCCCCCCAACACAGGCTTATTGACCAAGTATTTCAATGCAGAATGATCAGTGGACATCTTAAAGTGGCCACCCTACAAATAATGCCTGAATTTCTGCAGCACATAAACCATGGCCAGTCCTTCGCATTCTGTGGTGGTGTAATTGCGTTTTGCAGAAGATAGCTTCCGACTGGCAAAAGCAATGGGATGATCAATGTCTCCTTCTCCTGGTTGAGCCAATACAACACCTAATGCAACCGATGAGGCATCAACGTGGACATGGAATTCCTTACTCCAGTCCGGAAAGACCAAGATCGGTGCCGACGCCATTTTTTCCTTGAGCGTTTCAAAGCTATCTTGACATTTCGGGTTCCACTGGAATGCCGCATCCTTTTTCAACAACTTCTCAATAGGGGTAGTAATCGCAGCATACCCCTAATGAATTTGCGATAATATCCCGTATGACCCAAGGTGGCGCGCAACTGCCTAACAATGGTCGGCGGTTGCAACCCCAAAATAAGCGCAATCTTGGCTAGATCAACCAACTATCCCTGCTTACACACGATATGACCCAGCAATATTCCAAAGGGAGAACAAGAAATACATTTCTTCAAGTTCAGCGATATCTAGTGTTGTCGACATCGCCCAAGCATCAAAGCTAGATGATCCCGAATCAATCCATAAACTGTCCAATCATCCATATATACCTGGAGAAACTTCTGAATAAAATCTTTGAATGTAGCAACAACGACCCGGGAAAATATCGTAGGTGCATTCTTCAAAGCAAACAACATGACTGTGTACTGAAAGCAACCCCATTCCATAACAAAAGTTATCTTATTGTGATCTTCCTTGACAATGCGAATCTGATGGTAGCCAGAGAATCCATCAGTGAAAGAGTACATCTCCTGGCCAGCCACTCCTTCAAGTACTTCATCGGTAAACGGGGTCGGAAAGGGGTCATGCAAGCAGGCATCGTTCAATTTCCGCAAGTCGACACAAATGCACACTTCGCTTGTTTTCTTATCCTGCACCATTATAGGACTGATCCATTCTGACTCTTCCACAGGTTCGATAATACCAGCATCCAGCATCTGATCAAGTTCCGCCTCGACCTTTTCTTTATGTCGCGGATCCAACCGATAAGGTTGTTGTCGGATTGGATTAGCATTTGGTTTCAATGGAATCCTCATCTCTCCTAAATCACCCAAGATTCCCTTCATTTTAGAAAAATTCATGGGAAACACATCCTGAAACTCATGCAGTAACTCGGTAACCTTACTCATCATCTCATCATCCCAATAATCCCCAACATTAGCGAACTTTTGAGTAGACTCAGTGCCGATATTCATCTTGCGAAGCTGCAATGGCTGACTAAATGGATTACTTGGTGCAACAGGTGGGACCACATCACGACTTCCTTTATATTCAGGAATGTTAACATTCCGGGGATCATCATCATCCTCTAGCCCTCCACTGACGTTGAAACACTCCATGAGAGACTGCATATGACAATGTGTGTGTGGGTCAACAGGGCAGGCCGCCGGAACAACCTGAAATATCATGTCACGGATGAGCTGCAAAGCGTTAGGGACATCAGGGTTGGCATCTGCAAACGTGAACGTATGAGTGAAATAGATCATCAACTCTCCCCATGTTGTAATATCTCAATGCAACTCGGCTGCAGTGTACCACGAGCGTGGTATCTCATCCAAAGTATGGACAAAAGCATGGACCCACTCATCTCTAGTTCATGCTACCCATAAGCATTGGCACTCCATCACATGATCACTAGGATTCGTCCGACCGTCATACTTGCCAGTGTGATAAACTTCAGTATCGCCAAATCGTACCATCATCAACCTTCGACACTTTGACCAATCTTTAATGAATTTCTTATGTGTTGCCCACCATCGTGCTAGAGCAGCCTTTAGTGCTTCCTCCAAGACCAGCAATCGCTGTGGTTCTGGAACGCGGTCTTCAAACTCTGCTACAAAAGTGTTTAGGCCAGGAAACCCCTCATAGAAAGGCAATGTGATCATTTTTATCGCAGCACGACACAAGGATTGCGTAACTAAGCCACATTTCCAGACCGATACTTCATGCATTCAATTCTGCCAATGTTCCAACGCATCATCAGAGTCAGAAGATGCAGAACTCTCGCTGCGCCACTCCAGCTCACCGTGGATAGTGGGATGAATGTAGTCCTCAGAAATATTAAATTCATGATCCCAACCAGTGTGATTGTCATCTTTGACAAACTCAACATATCGGCGTCCTTCGGCTGGATCCAATGGAGCGATGACCCGAAAATCGTGATTCTCAAAAGTCATCATGCACTTTTTGAAGTTGATTACAGTGCCATTATCGTTCGCCCATCCTATCCCCAAGAGCGCTGGATAAGAGCTTCCTCCCTAAACTACTTCAATGACGTTGAAGTCGGCATAAGTCTTCATGCCCTCAATATCAATCGTGAGCTTTGGAACCTGCCCAATAGGTGTAACCTTCGCATAGTTAGCCAACTGGAGTTGCACAGGAGACCAGCTCAATGGGGGACTCCCCATCTTCTGCCGCGCTTGCTTGGTCAAGATGTTAACATCTGAACCAAGATCAATAATAACCGAATCAACATCGTAGTCGCCGATCTGAATGTTCATTCGCATTTACTTGCCAGTTTTCCATCGCTGTAAAGAGTTTACTGCTGGCTCCTGCCGTCCTTTCGAAAATTGCTGCAACCATCCCTCAATCTCAACAAGAGCAACAGGGTCTCAGGCCAACAATAAACAGTTCTCAAGAAACTTTTGCAACGTCCTTAGTAGTGGCGGTCAATCAGCATCATCGGTAGTATCGAATAAGGTGGCATATCGCAAACAACAGTCTTACCGCGGTCTTTCTCCAAGGTACGACGTGCCTCCAAGAATGTCTCCCACTCCGCATCAATGTCAAAATTTACCGTCTTCTAACCAGCCAAGCGAATGAGTGGTCGTGACCCATCTTCCCCAATCGTCTTTCCTCCACGAGTGACAACAGCCACCGAAGCGTCTTGTGGTCACGATTTTAGAGAAATAGTCGCAATATTAGCACCCCGGTTCTGCTGTAGGTTCCCTGGTTGATTTGCATTTGGATTAGCGTTTGACGGTGGTTGTGGCGGCTGGTTCTGTACTGGTTGCTACACCGGGTTCTGTACTGGTTACTGTACTGGGTTCTGTAGCTTCGGAGTGTTCCCAGCCTGCCATCTTCCAATCAATTGTGGACAATTTTTGACTATATGATCATTACCGGAACAAAACGTACACTGATTCTATAGTAGTGGGAAGTCGCACTGATAATGCCCCCATACCGCATAGTGGTAGCATTGAACAGGTCCACGACCACCTCGGCCTCCTCCTCCACAACCAAATCTGCCACCAAGTCTGCCTCTATCTCCTCCCCGGTAGCCGCCCTGCTGCTGATACTGAGGTTGGTTAAACTGCTGCTGCATGGGTGTTGGCGGCATCCCTTGCCCTTGTGGTACATACTGCGGTTGTTGCACGTACTAAGGCTACGGGGGGTTCACCAGTGTATATTGTTGTACGAACTGCTACGGTTGATGTTGTTGCTGCAGTACAAACTGCATCTATGGCTGAGGTATCAGATGAGCTACCGACGACTACATTTGTGTTTGTTGCACCTCACGCTGATCATCCTTGATGTATAATGCATCACACATCCTCTCCTGTAGCAACCCATATGCACGGAAATCTTTGTCATCGTGACCCACTGACTTGCATAATTTGCAGTAAAGATTTCGTGGAGTTGTGACCATTTTCTACATATATGGGAAATTATCGTGGCTATGCCCAAACACATGAAAAACGCGACACCACGGCATACTGCCGCCATTCAACGGGTTTGGCGCACCTGATACCAAATAATTGTGGAAATCCGGACAATTATCCTTCGTATGCCCTTCTCTTCAGCATCGGGTACACCATACTTCGTCATGCTGTTCCTTATTCTTCCCCAATTCCTACAACTGCATAGTCAAGTTGGCGAGCTGTGTCTATATCTGTGACATCCCAGCTGCATTATCGCCAATCAGTGACGCTTCCAATCGCATTGCAATCTCTAGAGCTTAACTGGGTGTCGATATGTTTTGTTGCATCAGCGGTAGCCGAATGTGGGGTAACAGTGCTGCAATGAACCATTCTTTATGTTGGACAATGCTCATAACGAAACTAACCTTTTCCATCAGCGTCTTAAATTGTTGGTCAAAATCCCACATCGTCTCATTGGGATATTGCTTAATTTCCTTCAATTCAGTAATATATTGAGCCTCCGACTTAGGCCGTCTAAATTTAGCAATCATTCCATCCCGAATCTCATCGAGTGACTTCTCTGGGGCCCCCATAGGGACTAAAACGAACTTCATGAACCAATCTAAGGCACACCCTCGCAGAGTCGTGGCTAACTGTCCTTTCTTAGTATTATCATCAGTGATTTGTTTCACGGTCCAGACCGCTTCACATAAAAACCAATACTGTTCCGGATTGTCTGTAGCACTCCCATGGAACAACAGTAACTTAGCATCATCGCCCGCCATCTTGGGATTCCTTCCTCTTGTCGTTGTGCTACTACTACCAATTAACTTCTGCGGTGTCGAAGTAGTATTTCTTACTGGTAGTGAGTTAGTGAGCGGAGGGGTGGGTATGTTTGTGCTGGGGTTTGGTCCTGCCTCTATCCTGGGCATAGCCTAGTTGTCCCTGTCAGGACTGTGAGGTCACTTCGTCCCATGTGGCCTTCCTTCACGGTCTTGCAGTCCGATTGCATCAGGACCTTCTCCTATCCTCTGCCTCTTTTCCTGTCAGAACCTTTCTCCTCCCCTCGTAAGGCCACTTTCTTCCTCGGCTTCACTAACAGTATTCTTGTTGATGTATATGTAACTTCGGAATGTATTTCACATATATGTATATTATATTCCTATAGAGATGGTATTATTCCTCTATAAGGAAGTGTCGTCATTTATATTGTAAGTGTCGTAACTTATACTTGATGGGTTATTAGACCACCTTGTTTGGGGTCGGCCCTGTATAAGTCATGTGGGTCAAAGGGTTATTAGACAACCCTATTGGGGGTCGGCCATGTGGGTCAAAGGGTTATTAGACCACCCTATTGGGGGTCGGCCCACTCAGCATTATGTTATGTGGTTAAGTTCGAGCCTACATGAGTTAGGTAAAAAGGCAAGTCAAGTCAAGTATAAATAGAGTGCGGGAGGCACTCTATTTACTCACTCACTTCTCACACATGCACTCAAGGAGGAGTAGCGCACTTATGGAGGAGGAGGATCTGCTGCTAGGTTATGGCTATCTCTCTTGGTTGGTTGTATCATTGCTCTATCTATCTCTGAGGAAGTTATTGGGGTTTTTCACCTTTATGGTTTTCCCCAAGTAAATCTTTGTTTCTCTTGTGTGCTTGCATTATTGTCTCCATGATTGATATGCTGTACATGTTGTTCTCTCAGTTAAGATCCTAGATCAGATTGAAGTAAATTCTGAAAAATCTAACACTTCTCATGGTCTGCACCCATATACCCCTTTACCATTCCTTTGACCGCCCTCCGACAGTCGTGATACCCACGACCTCCTCCCACTAGGCTGCTTACTGATCAAGGTGCATCTTCAATATACCTTTTTTCGTAGATTAACATCTTAATCGATAGTTTGAGAGACAGCAGAAACCTTCCCCTCGGTTCGTCAAAGAAGTATCTTTCAGCTTCCCTATAGGATTTCTTCGTGTCGACCGTAAATTCAGTGATATAACCTTCCAAGATGCTATCAAGCCAAACTTCGACAGCCCGCAATGCCTTATTATCAACTTCCTGCAGCTCCTAAATCAACTCCGGGGTCCAAGCAATTGGATCACCACCCTGGAATTTATTCTCCTGGAAGGTCAGCTTCGACAACCATTTGTACAGAATAACTGGGAATTCACAGAAAAACCATTCATGCGGACCGTCATGAATATATCTTCCCTCCCAGTGATCTACCATTAGTTGCATATTCTGATTTTCTTCTTCAGCAAACTCCCGTAACTTCTGATCGAACCATTTTTGTATCTTCGGCTTCGTCGGGTGCCACAACAGGACCTCCTCTTACTCTGCACATAGTCCCAAAAACGGAACCATTTGTTAACCAATTCGCAACCTCACAGTCGACAGGGGTCCACCAACTATCGACACATACCGTAGTCTCCCTTGGCACCGGCCCAGGTAGGTTGGATCCCACCCAGCAACACCCGTAGAGCGAATGAGGTCTCACCCGAGGCGTCCAGGAAGAGTAGACAAAACCATGTTTCCGCCGAGGGAGGAGGCGAGTTGCGGCAGTATGATACCAACAACAATTCTAAATATTCATCATGAAGTTACATCACTTTAATTGCAGCATTCAACATTACAGTAGACAGAGTTCGCACATTACTTTAATCACAACATTACAGTAGACAGATATCTATAACATATTATTGCAGCATAGCGACAGAAACATATAATGGCATTAAGAAAATGCAATAACATAAGTATCGAGCAACATTACACACAGATTGCACCAAACCATCATCTTATATTACTGTGGAAAACCAAAAGCAGTACATGAATCTCTGTGCAACTCCCACATTATCTTCGCATACAGCTCTATCTTCTCTCTATTATTCCACGCCCCTCTTTCTCTAACACTTACAATTCTCATCTATTTATAGGCTTTCGCCAATTACAATACTTGTCCACTTTCCTAACCGACGCTAGTATGGCCAATCAACTAACTGACTTGGTCTAGTGACCCAAAACCCTGCATACTGTGGTACAATTGACTGGATATTACAAAATACATGACCAAAACCCGCCAATTGCGGTATACTTGACTCAATATTACAAAATACATGGTCCAAGTGACCCAAAACCTGCCAACTACGGTATACTTTGGTACAAAATACTCCTTTCGCGCTTTTATCCAACGTGTCGCAACGTCGATCCAATGTGTCGCAATGTCGGCGGTACCGCGACACGTCCTCATCAAACTGCCTGCCAATAGTGGGTTGAGAGAAAAATCAACACTTAAGGTTCACAATTCAACACTAAAGGTTCACAATTTACTTGTTGGGTATTTTCATTAGGGTTGCTTGCTTGTTTTTCAAATTTCTAAATTAGAGAATCACCTTCCTTTTGAGGTGGACAATTTTATCCCTTCATCGATTTAGTGTAAACTTATTAAACTGGAGTTGTTAGCCAATTTTGACCTCTAGTGTCAAGTTGTTGGTGTAGTGGAGAGTGAGGTGGGTTATTTGATGTTTTCTTAGGAGGCCTTTCATTGATCAAAGAATTATATTCAATGGGAGAGAAACTAATCATGTCCAAGCTCATAATATTTATTTTTTAAGCATGGTTATTTTACCAATGGTTAATCATAACGTCAATATTTATATTGTAATTCTTTGATGATGGGTTGAGTGTCCACTTGAAATGTTGGGTCATTTCTAAAACTACAACACAATAAAATTCCATAAATGTTAACATCAAAATCTTTATCATATCAGAAAAATAATACTTGAAAACAAAATTAACCTACTTGATTTATTTTTGATATTAAGATGATCGTCACATCATTTCCAAAATGTTCCTTATCAACTCCCTATTGCTTAGAGTAACTCTCTCATCACTGACTCATATCAAACCCATACCTATGAAATAAATCCACGACTTATTAATTACATGTTAATATACATAATATGCACCTTTTCCAAAATTAATTATACATCATTAATCAAAACAAGCCCTTTTATGTTAATATTCCAAATGTGTAACATATCCATTTGATAGTTGCTTGTTATGTCCTTAATTGTTCAAATAATTTATCTTTCATTATTCACCCATGGTTCATATATAGAACACCGACTCAAGGTTGAAATCAAACACACACTTATAGAATCATCCACATATTCCCCTTGATGTCCACAAATTATTAGATTAGCATTACACTAGTGGTATCTATATGTGTGGCAATTACTGGTGAATATAATTGAATAAGTTTTAGCATTAAATAATAATCCATGTAAGATAGTAAAATCAAAGTCTTTAATTGCAATGCAGGTCTAGTATTCTTTGATTATCCTACATGACATCTTGATATGTCAATAATCACCATATATATGATATATGATATAATTCATTCACAAATTTCTTATAGATAAGAAAAAAAAAACATAAACAACTAATTTATCATAATTCAAACAAGCATTTCAACAAAGTCACCAAGCTCATCAATTCACTCAAATCTAACAACCATCAGTTTATAAGAATTCTTATGCAAATAATAAATTAATGATCAAAACAAGTGTACTCAAAGATTGCACAGAGTTTAGCAAGAGTGCCCTTGAGATGCATAGTCATTACTTACATTTTTCTATATACTTGAGAGTGAGTATATATGCAGTGCCCCTAGACTACTGGACACCTTGAGAGAACCTATTGAGTGACCGGACTAATTTAAACATTAATAAAATGACCCCTTGGTGTTATAATGAGTATATTCATGACTACCACTGATTTTGAATCATTAAAAAAATAATATATGTGATGTAAATGAATGATTGCATGTTGTTTAACGATTAGCTTTGATTATGAAAAATGTACATGTGAATGATGCTTAACGACTAGCTATATGATTGATTATGTGATGAGAACGAAGAAAGTAAATATTGACGAGATGCACTTCTGATTAGATGAATGAGTAATGTTATGAGTAAACTATAAATGCTTAACGGAATAGCAGATTTATGAATCATATTATTATAATTGAGGACAATACTACTAATATATGTTTGTGAGAAATGTGTGTAGCGGTCGGTGAAACGGTTCACCGACGGACACACAAGGGAATTGAAGGGTCGTAGAGTATGGATAAATCACACACAGGGAGAGCGACGACGATGTCGAATTCCAACAGAATACCACGCATGAGAAGATAAGCACTGATCCACTTGCTCAAGAGGAAAGTGTGAGGACGTACGAGGTGGGCAACGACGGAGCTGGTCACATAGGATTTGTGGGGCCCGCAGTGACAACGGACTCACTCCTCAGCACAATTAGTCCCTAATAGCGTGTATACGGAGGATAGAAGGTAATGGCTCCTGAAATCCCTACATGAAGTTCCCGCAAGTCAAAACGAAAGGATGGCGGCAGAAGGGCCCGACGATGTGGTATCCTACCGAGAACTGAAAGAGTGTATGCAACGACCCGACGATGTGGTACCTTGCCGAGAAATGGAAACGATTAATGATTGGACCCAATGGAGTGGTGCCATGTCGTGGAAATGAATTAAGGAATGGGGAGGCCCAATGGCATGGCACCGGGATCCTAGTAAAAACGATAGTTAACTTAATGGCCTAAAAACATATAAATTGCACCTAGAGCATTTACTTAGGAAAATGCATTTTTAGTACTTTTAACATTAGAAATTGTTATTTATGCATTTGCACATAAAATAATAATTTGGAATTTAAAATATTAGAAATGGTTATATATGCATTTGCACATGAAAGAATATTTTTGAGTATTTTAAAATATTAAAAATATTTATTTAGGAGCAAAATGGACAACTAGTCAACTCCACCTACACCACAAATCTAGGAGTTAAGTGAAATATCTTGGGGACAAACATGTGAAAACTTAGGAATGTTGGTGCATCTCCTAGAGAAACTGACACATGGATGGGTGAGTATTATTAAATTAGAAATTTAATAAAATATATATTTATGCATGAAGTGACATGTGTCGCATGGAATTTTCCTTTAAAAGGAAGGCATTGGTAAAGGGTAAAGGAGCCATATCCTGGATGGCTATGGTAATATTGGATTAGTTTATGACTTGCTGCTATTGAGGGTTTGGATGGAAATTTTGGTGGGGGAGAATCCCAAGCTGATTTTCTTGATTATTGTGTGTGAGCTCTACGACCCAAAGCTCGGGAGACGCCGTGCGACTGAAAGCATGAGCCTATGGTTGAATGGCGAAGCTAATGGTTGCTTCGCCTATGGTTAAACGAGCTTCTTCTGGAGGGACACAACACATGAAGCGGACAACAAGGGCAAGTAGGATCAGATTGACGATGACGACTACTCCTCCAGCAACAGATTCGACCTGTAGTAACAGGTTTTGTGTTTTTGTTAGTTCTCAATTTTGATAAGTTTTATAAATGATTATGCATGTAAATGGATATATTATGTTTTTAAGCTTCTAAAAATTTTCTAAGTAGGATTGCCAAGGGGGGGGTCCCTACATTTGGTATTAGAGCTAAAAACAAAAAATAACAAACTTGAATCGACTATGACGTGGTAAATGTAAGGTATAACTTAACGAGCATGTCGAAAGGGTCAAACATGAACAATTTTTATAAAACAAAGTATAGAGATGATCAACACAACTAGTTTAAGGTGATGATGTTAACCACCCGACAAGGTGAAGCCTAAATGAAATAACAACTAATCCTTATGACAAGACTAGATGAGATTAAGATGTGATAAGAACGTTATTTGGAAAATATGTCTAAGGGGAACAATGAAAGGAGGTAAGGACATAATGAGCTCCTTGAACTAGACATAAAGCACTACCGAAAGGGATAGGAGTTATTTTTTCTTTTTTTTAATAAATTCGACTAAGTCGCTAAGTTATGATACTTGGGAACCGTATCAAGTTGAGATTAAACTTTAATAAATTTTATGAGTTTGGAAGAAGTCGTATGGGAATGTTGAGTGACTCAAGAATTGATTTTTGACTATGTAATAGCCTTTACCGATTGGTTAAATCTGTGATTATATCTTACCCATCTACAGTTGACTAAGTATTTTATGATAGTTACCTTCTCGTCGTGGAAGGAGGATAACCTAATAGGTCTGAATCCTTGCTTGGATTCATTATATTGAATGATGATTTGATGGTATTATTGTAAGTGCATTACGAAAATCGTGAGGATGTATTGGAACCATACTAGATGATCTAGAAAATAATGATTATAACCACTAGTTTTCATGACCATGATTGTTTGATAAAAATAGAATACAATGACATGAAGATGAGAATAGAAATTAAGATGAAGCATGGTGTCGAAAGTACAAGAAAACAAAAATTAACTTCAGGACGAAGTTCTATTTAAGAGGGGGTGTATGTAATGCCCCTAGAATGACAGTGGACCTTAAGGGCACTTGTCAAGTGACCCAGCAGAACAAAACTCAATAAAGTGGCCCTTCGAGTTAGGATGTGTCTTAGTAAGTGAGAATCACCTCATGATGTGCATGACTATAATTGATAAATGAATTAATGAATTAAATGATATGTGTGGAGTTGGATAATTGATTGATTACATTTTGGTTAATGATTAGCCTTGATTGATCAAGTCAAAGTGCAGTGGGACAGTCACAGTCCTAGCTCTGCAACTTGGGAGGACGCAATTGAGACACGTCATACCGTTCTGCATTTATTATGAACTTTGGGATGAAGTTCTAAATAAGTAGGGGTGTATGTAGTGCCCCTAGACTACTGGACACCTTGAGAGCACCTATTGAGTGACCCATCTGATTTAAACATTAATAAAACGACCCCTTGATGTTATATTGAGTATATTCATGACTACCACTGATTGTGAATCAATAAAATAATGATATATGTGATGTAAATGAATGATTACATGTTGTTTAACGATTAGCTTTGATTATGAAAAATGTACATGTTAATGATGCTTAACGACTAGCTATATGATTGATTATGTGATGATAACGAAGAAAGTAAATATTGACGAGATGCACTTTTGATTAGATGAATGAGTAATGTTATGAGTAAACTATAAACTTAACGAAATAGAAGATTTATGAATCATATTATGATAATTGAGGACAATCCTACTAATATATGTTTATGAGAAATGTGTGTAGCGGCAGGTGAAACGGTTCACCGATGGACACACAAGGGAATTGAAGGGTCATAGAGTACGGATAAATCACACACAGGGAGAGCGACGATGATGTCGACTTCCAACGGAATACCACACATGAGTAGATAAGCACTGATCCACTTGCTCAGGAGGAAAGCGTGAGGGCATACAAGGTGGGCCACGACGGAGTTGGTCAAGTACGAGTTGGGGGGCGCGCAGTGAGAATGGACTCACTCCTTTGCGCCATTAGTCCCTAATAGCGTGTAGACAGAGGATAGAAGGTAACGGCTCTTGAAATCCCTACATGAAGTTCCCGCAAGTCAAAACGAAAGGATGGTGGCAGAAGGGCCCGACGATGTGGTACCTTGCCGAGAACAGAAAGAGTGGATGCAAGGACCGATGATGGTACCTTGCCGAGAAATGGAAACGATTGATGACTGGACCCAATGGAGTGGTGCCATGTAGGGGAAATGAATTAAGGAACGGGGAGGTCCAATGGCGTGGCAACGGGATCCTAGTAAAAATGATTGTTAACTTAATGGCCCAAAAATGTATAAATTGCACCTAGAGCATTTACTTAGGAAAATGCATTTTTAGTACTTTTAACATTAGAAATTGTTATTTATGCATTTGCACATAAAATAATAATTTGGTGTTTAAAATATTAGAAATGGTTATTTATGCATTTGCACATGAAAGAATATTTTTGAGTATTTAAAAATATTATAAATATTTATTTAGGAGCAAAATGGAATCCTAGGCATGGGAACCTAGTCAACTCCACCTACACCACAAATCTAGGAGTTAAGTGAAATATCTTGGGGACAAACATGAGAAAAATTAGGAATGTTGGTGCATCTCCTAGAGAAACTGACACATGGATGGGTGAGTATTACTAAATTAGAAATTTAATAAAATATATATTTATGCATGAAGCGACAAGTGTTGCATGGAATTTTCCTTTAAAAGGAAGGCATTGGGAATGGGTAAAGGACCCAAATCTTGGATGGCTACGGTCATATTGGATTAGTTTATGACTTGTTGCTATTGAGGGTTTGGCTGGAAATTTTGGTGGGGGGGAATCCCAAGTTGAGTTTCTTGATTATTGTGTGTGAGCTCTACGACCCAAAGCTCGGGGGAGGCCATGCGACTGAAAGCATGAGCCTATGGTTGGGTGGTGAAGCTAACGGTTGATTTTCCTATAATTAAACGAGCTTATTCTGGAGGGACACAACGCATGAAGCAGACGACAAGGGCAAGCAAGATCGGATTGACGATGACGACTACTCCTCCAACAACAGATTCGACCTGCAGTAACGGGTTTTATATTTTTGTTAGTTCTCAAATTTGATAAGTTTTATAAATGATTATGCATGTAAATGGATATATTGTGTTTTTAAGTTTCTAATAATTTTCTAAGTAGGACCTCCAAGGGGGGGGGTCCTTACAATATATTATCAAACATATGTGCACATAAATAAATACCAAGTAGAGACATTAAATATTATTCTAAAATAATTCTCTACCTTTTAATCACACATGCAATCAATACCCAAGAGAAGGCACAAAACAAATTCATGAAAGAGACAGGGTTGACAAGTGCACAAGTGTTGACCATCTAGTTCCCCATTGAAAATAAATATTTTTTACAAAATGTGCACCAACTTGACACAACCACTAATAGGGCTTGTAAAACTAGAACTTCATAGAAACTACTCAATTGCCAAAGCAAGCTTAATCAGTAAACATCTAATTGAAAGAAACTGAAATAAATAATGAAAGAAAAAATGTGACATCCATATAAATTAAGAAAGTGTAAAGGATTGTTCCTCATTCACACAAAAAAGTAGTGAATCAAAGTCAGTCAAGGAAAGGCATTCATACCAATGTGAATATTATTATCTAATGACTAACAATGCACCCAATATTCAACATTAATTTATTTAATATAGTTAGTTGGGAAAACAAATCAAAGAATAACATCAATTTCCTTAAAATAATTTAAGTCTTACAAAATAATAAGTTATGATTGGTGAGGTATTGTGGGAAACATGGCCCAAGTGTGGGTAGTCTTCCCTTCAGTTGCAGGTTGTAGACAAGGAAACAATGTGATTTGATGGTTATTATTTCCAATAAACAATGTTGAATCTATTAAAGGAATAACAACACATGCAATGATATATTGGAAGATAAAATTGGCATAAATAAGATAAACACACACACACACACACACACGCACGCACACACTCACACAAAATGAAGGGATGGGATTCAACCAAATGTTTATGTCCAATGGAAAAGCTTGAATACAATAGTGTTACCTAGGATAAATTTTCTTTCAAATGGTAGCCAACACTCCCTTGGGAGGGTCCTTTGATCTCTCTCTCTAATTGATTGCTGACTAACTTGGGACGGTCAAGGAAAAGTATTGCTTCTTGAGGAAGAATCTAAGTGAGATTTGGAATGCCAAATGTGATAATAATGCAGTTGAAATATGATTCTCTCAAGCCAGTTCTTGCAACATAACTTTTCTCTTGATTTCTCCTTATGAAATGCATGCTCATGGATTCCTTTTATAGGCCAAATGGAGGTATTCAAACAACTGTTTCTTCATGTGAATGCTCCCTCTCATGAAGTGGCTTCAAGGTACAAGTATGGGGGCTATTGTATGCAAAAGCATGTGAAGGAAGCCAATTTGAATTTCTTGGAGCCAAAATGTGGTTTCAAATCCTTGAATGTGCCACAAAAATCAATGGTCTACATGTTGATATGTCTACATGGATTTCGAAGGATTTTTCATGCGATTTTGCATGGGTTGTCTTTGACAAACCCACATGGTTTTTCAGAATTATGATTCAATGCTTCACTGCTTTTTTTAACATGTTGATTTTGCTGATGAAGAATCCTTGTGAGCTGCATGTTAAATGTTGATGATGTTTTTCTATAATAATTGTTAAAATGCCACATGTGTATGGAATTAAGGTGATAACATAAGGACTTAAAAATTTCGTGGGGTTTCCTAGCCCATAAGGATTTCTATCTAATGAGGGACCTAAAAACTTGTTATACACTAGATGAACCCATGAATCTATGATAGGAACCCTTGAACAATGAACATGAAGCAAATGCAAACCTTATCTGTTTTACATGACAATTTAAGGATTGAAATGCAAACATATTTGTTGCAAGGTTTCTTTGCAAGGTTGAGAACCAATGATCATTCTTGCAAATTAGCCTTACAAACTTGACCCCTATATGAAAAATTATTTTTTTATTAGGTTGATTAAATTTAGCTTGAAACAATGATTGAAGTTGTAGTAATTATCGCATGGCCTAGTTAACTTTTAGGTGTTAAAATATTCCCCAATTATAGAATAGAATATCTATCAAGTGTTTCTCCACTACCCTTGAGAAACCATAAACCCAATGGAGTCACCACGACAACACATACCTTTCTCCAATTCCATAAATACATCCATACAATTGATGATGATTGGTCATATCACCCCACAATAACTTAACTACTTTTCCTAATGTTAGCACTCAGATTTTACCCTTTGATTGTGGAAGGATAAACCCAAGGTAACTCTTTCAAACCAACCTTTTTTCAAATTATTGTACTGTGTCAAATTTTTTGAAGGATTCTTCTTATCTTCCCACCTTTCAATAAAAAGGGTTACAAAGTCATTATATGTGGCAATAGATCCTATAGGTAAAGTTCTAAACCATTTTTTGACCTCTCCTGAAAGACTCTGGGCTAACAACCGCATTATTGCATCATCATAATCTACCTCTTCGAGATCAATAAAGTCACTAAATTTATCCACATGTTTTTGTGTCATAACATCTCCCTCCCCATCGAACTGTATAATCCTCTATCCATAATTTTGGGGAAGGTTGTGTAAAGCAGCTGGTAAAACAAGTGGAGCAAATCTAGTGGCCATTACTACTGGTGGAACTACTGGAGGGTTTTTAGTATTTGAAGGATTTTGAGCAACGTTCTGATTTTTCAATGGTACTCTCTGAGCTTTAGGTTTTTTAGACTCTGCTCTTTCATATTTTTGTAAACCTTTCCAAACTGACTATAAAGAATACTTCCAAAAACTATCTTGATCAACCTCAGTTTCTTTCAAATCTGATTCTAATTTAGTTCTAAACAAAGGTCTTTCACTTATATTGACATTTTCATCATTTAATGGATCTTCTTGAAAAGAAAAAATATTTTTTATTTGAGAAGTACCTTCTTTTTCTTTTCCTTTGTTCTTTTTCAGGAGTCTTTCTGGACTTTCTACACCATAGAACAACTGTGAATCTGGATTTTCCCTCATAGGGATTCTTTTGGAAGCCACAATGTCTTTTCTTGGAGTCGCCTATTCAAAACTGAAAAATCTGAACGTGAAGTCACCAAGGCAAGATACAACCAATTGAAAATATCAAACTTCTTTTCCCACTGAAATTTGACTGCAATGTCATTCTTCCCAGGAAAAATGAAACCTCCGTTCCCGACAACAACGCCAAAATGTTAGCACTCAGATTTTACCCTTTGGTTGTGGAAGGATAAACCCAAGGTAACTGTTTCAAACCAACCTTTAGGAGGGAAATTAGCCTTTTCCCTACCAGAGAGGGCTCTCTCAAAAATATGTAAATGGATAAAGATATATAAAATAATTGTTATTTTTTAGTACAAATACTTGGTTGAAATGTAAACAATAATTATTGGGCATGGAGTCGAAACTAAGGGATTTATATACCAACAGATAAACAACAATAAAGATTTTCACAGAGGCAAGGTAGTTGTCACATTACAGTCAAATATTTTTTGCAAGTGATTTAGAAAGAAACATAGACAATCCGTCAATAATGGGCACCATTCAGATGAATCCACTATCAATTTTAGAGAAGTGATGGATACTCAAACCCGATAAATCAAGGCATAAACATATGAATCTTGACTTATTTTAAACTTTCATCTGAGTATAGAAGATATAACATAATGGAAGTATAACGAAGAAAGTAAACATGCACATATGAGAAAAGAAGATTACATACAGTTATTCCGATCAACACATGAATCTTTGATTCTGTAAAAATATGTTATTTCCTATATGGCTTCTTTATATCAAAATATATCAACTCGATACAAAACTGTGGTTCTCAAAAGGTTTCCAATCCCTTCAAAAATAACTCACTTTGTATTTTATACAAAATTTCTTCAAAGCAAAACCTAACTGCTTCTTTTAACTAAAACTTAAATAAATTTAACTAATTTTCCAAATGCCAATTAAGTCAAAATTTATACAAAATTATGACAACTAAATTTTTCAAAAGTCTTCATTCTGCTGATAATTTGCTCAACGATCATCTTCAAGGACGAAGAGTATACTTCATTTTTCCAAACTTTTCTACATAATTCCACTGATATGTAGTAATAGTTTCATACAATATCATTTCTTTTGCTACGAATTTCAGCTCCATGCTTTTTTCATTTGACATAGGAGGGATTTCCTCACTCAGGGTCTTCAACATATCCATGATTTCGAAATATTCGGCAACTTTTTCTAATGATATTTTACCTGTAAGAACATGAGTTAATTTCTGGAATTTATCATGATTCATTCTTATTGAGAATAACAATTTTTTGTATTCATTATGAGAAATAAATTCATCATTTTCATTCCAAAAAGTAGGTAATCCTTTTTGGAAGACTTTTTCAAACTTTCTCTTGAAATCAACAACTTGTATTTTCATTCCTGCACACCGAGCTTCAACACTTTCTAGATGAGTGTATTTTCCTAATGTCCTTCTTGCCTAAGCAATCACCGAAATCCTATTTTTGATACCCAATGTATCAGTTCATCTTTTCATAGAACTTGCAAGAACTCCATGCCATTCCGAGCTATTTCTTTTGGTTTTCTGCTTAAATTTTTTCTTACTAATGTACAATTCTTTAAAGCATTTTCTATCGTTTTTTCTTTTGTTCTTACATAATTTAAATAAGGTCTAATATTGGTAACTTTCTCAATAATAATATCCCAAATCATATGTTTACATCCATGCATTGGTACTTGCCCAATTACTTGGGAAGTGAACCTTTGATTCGTATCAAATAACTCTTTATTTTTGTTCTGCAATCCCTTTATTTCTTCATCTTTCTTCTGATTTTGTTCTTCTAAATTATGATTTTCTTCTTTCAATTCTTTAATTTCTACCTCCTTAAGAGTTACTTGGGACATGGATTGCACGAGGTCAGCTGTATTAGTCTCTTCACTCACTAGATTGGTATTTGGTTTTTGTTGAGCCAAAATTGTCATCTTTCCTTTCAAATCTTCAATTTGACTTTTCAAACTCATTTTGTCTTTCTCCCACTTTGATTCCTTTTCAACAAATTTTAATAATTCTGCTTTACTATTATTGATTTCTTTGGACAAAGCTTCTTTTTCTTTCTCTAGCTTTGTTTCTTTAGGAGCTTGGATTAACTGAGTGTTTGGAATCTTAATCTTCTTTTGTAATGTTTGAATCATATGATATTTTTCTATCAATAATTGTTTGCTTGCCTTGCCTCCACCATCAGTCACAATCCAGTCAAATTGTAATGTTTTGACTTTTTGTTGGTGAGCTTTATTTTCCAGTCTTTCTTGCTTTAATTGACTGTCCATTTTAATTACAATACCTTCCAATTTAGCAACTCTCAAGGTTGCTTGTACAAAATCCTCATATATCACATCTCCTATCTGCTTGTGCAATTGGATCTTATCTGGCACCGTTATTTTCTTCAAATTAACCTTTATCTTGGTCATTTTTTCTTCAGTTGATGTCGCCAAGTTTAAAGTATTTTCTTTAATATCTCTGCTTGCTACTAAAGTAACATCTGAACTTGTCAAATATCTAACTTTTGGAAATAAACTATAAATCATTTGGGAAGAAGCTTATTTATTTTGCCCGTATTGCTGATACATTTCAAGCCTGGATGCAAATCTACTTATATCTCTGCCTTCCTTAACTTCTTGAAAGTTATATTCTTGCACCTGGACCTCTAGGGCTGAAAAGTCCTATTTTTCACAATTTTCATTATCTGTTGAGATAACCAATTCTTGTTGAGTCTCAATTTTAAGTCTCTTTTCTCTATCTCTTTCTTCATCATCTACATCCATAATTTCCTGCAAAATTCTTTTTTCTCCAACTTCTACAGTATCTGGTATATGATCTGTCTCTATTGCTTATTCTATTAAAATAAGGTCTTCCCCCTGTAAATTTGTAATTGCTTCGTCATCGGATTCATACTGCAACAAATTTCTTCCTTTTAACAATCCTTCTGTTTCTTTGTGTTCAAGAGACCTAGTATTATTATTCTTTCTCCTCTCGGAAATGATATGAAGAGGATCATAATCAATTGCTACATCTTTCTTGAAATCCATACTCTACAATAACTTTTTCACATCATAAATAGTATCTTTACTTTTTATAATAAACGGGCCTATTTTCTAGGGATATTTCAAATCAGAAGCTTTCTTGAACTTTAGAAAATGTTCATCTTCTAAAATAAGTTTCTGTCTAACAAATTCCAAAGTGAAAACTCTTAAAGTTAAGAAGGCAGGTAGCATATAAGGTTCATGTACAAAACCATACAACCTATTCATTGTGTAATCTTTAAATAGAAACCAATCTCCCACTGCTACCTCCTCTTTCAACCGCATTAGGGACTTCATTTCTGGCAAAACCCTTGGTATTTCTTCCCCAAAAATCATTCTATATACTTCAGATAGAATTTAGTTCATATAATTGAACATATTATCATCTAAAGTACATGTGTAAAGTATTTGTGGAAAATGTAACTCTTCTTGACTAATAAACATGACCATTTTCATCAATTGTGACTGAAACCTTAAATGTCATGTGTTGGAGATACTTGTTAACTGTGAATTGATACTTTCTGCTAAAAACTCTTCAAACTTGAGACATGGCACCGAATCGTTCTCAGTTCCAGGTGAACCAACAGTTATTTTGAATAACAAACTCAACTATAATTCTTTCACCAACATATCAGTATCTAGACCTAAAAACTGGGCTATCAACGAAAGAACCATTTGAGTACTATCATTGAAGAAATTAAGATCCAAAGGGTATGGGGTACTTTCAATTTCCAAATCAGTTTTAAGAAAAGTGGTCAAAAAATCTTGTCGACTCTCAAGGGAAGACTGACGATACGAGGTGACGATTGACTCTTCAGAAAAAAAATAAAAATTTGAACTCAAATGTTTGGGACACAGGGATTTTGAAAGAATTGCTGACGACTGACGGCTTTATAGAACAAACAATCCTGGTTTTCTGAGCATTCATAATGACTTGCTAGGTTTCAGAGTAGTTAGACACACACCATGATACGAATTTAGGGAAAGGCATAATTTGGTCAAGGAAGAAAAGGATAAAGGACAACTGAAACACTCTCTGTACATCTACGCTCTCTACATGCAAAATATTTAACTTTCTTTTAATTTCATGAATCGAAAACTGAATTTCTGTATCAAATACATTAAAATATCTATCCTCTAGAGTATTCTTAACCCTAACACTGCTAAGAGTTGAATCTTCTTCCATTCTTCCTATTATAAACAAGTTTAAATTACCGACAACACCAGTTACAAGACCCTACCTATCACTGAAATTCTCTAAGGATGACCTGCCCTGTCGCCTTCCTCGTCCTACACACGTCCAAAAGCTTCTGACTCCGACAACACCAGTTACAAGACCCTACATGTCACTGAAATTCTCTAAGGATGACCTGCCCTGTTGCCTTCCTCGTCCTACACACGTTCAAAATCTTTTGACTCCAACAACTTCCAAAAAAAAAGTCAACTTTATGTGCTCATTTCTATATATAACCTTCCTTCACTATCTTTCGGTCTTCTTTGCCAGCGGTCAATTTCCTCATCCGTCAATCTTTTGTGTGGAAATCCCAGCCATTGGATTTGATGTTCTTTTAATTCCATGACAATATTTCCCCATCAACCATCCGATTTCCCTCATTTTTTGATCTCCGCCGTTCATTTTTTAGCATCATACTCTTATCATAGTTGTTTCGTGGTTTTCTAAAATGGTTTTTCATTATTGCTTCCATCCCTTGCGACAAACTGTGGCATTGACACCTAGCAAGTCGTTTTTCTTTCCACAACCACTTTTCATGTTTATTACCTGCGCTTCTTCACAATGCGTCGATCATTTGTAACCTTTGATCAACCATAGAATCATCTGGACCATTGCTTGCTCTACCGCACCTGCGCATTTTTGAAACTTTTCCTTTAAAACCCAGATTTCTTCAATGCGGATCTAAACTGTCCACGTGTTTAAACATAAGACTCATCGCACAACACTTAAGTGGGTTTACAATACTACCTTTCTTCCTTGAGACACATTTCAAAGGCGACACGTGGTAGGTTGTTTTGGTTTTTGCAACAACTTACATCCTTTATATCTCCACACATGTTGACAATGCAACAACAACAAAGATCATCAATCTTCTTCTTGTGGCCGATGTTAACACCCAAAAAATGCTCACTAGCTAATATCCCTAGTCACATGACCTATTTGTCCACTTTTCCTACCATTTTAGCCTCTAAAACCTCAAACAACTCTCAAATGGTCACCAAAAAGGCCAAAATCCATCTTTTTCTCCTCAAAATAGTTAAATTTCCTCAAAAAATACCAAAAACCCTCCAAAGGGGTCCAAAATTCCCCAAAATCAATTAAAAGAGAATAAAATTCAAAAATATATTCAAAAAAAGAAAAAAGAGGGAAAAATAGGAAAAGAAACCCTAAACCATTTTTACCAATACCATTGGTTTAAGGTAACCAATGGTTGTATTTCCCATCACCCAAAAACTATAAAAAGGTGATAGATGCTCCCCATTATTCATCCACATTCTTGCCTATCCTTATGCTCCCAATTTCATTCTTGAGAACCTAGCCTCCCATTTTGAGCTTGGATTCTCCATTTAGAGTGAGCCACTTTGGCCAATCCCCCATTGCATTTGGAGAAGAGAAGGAACCATTGAAGCATTGGAGAAACTCATCCCTGCAGTTGCTCAAGCTCAACTAACCTTACCATTGAGGTAATATTTCATTTGTAAATCTATTTTTTATGAATAAAATTTGTTTTACATGAAAGATTTGAATTTTTTACTGTTTACCATAAGTTTATTATGCACATGTTAGATTAGTTTTTACTTTTTACATTAGCTTTTTATTGTTTTATTGAAATTACTACTACGAAGTTAGTAGGTGCTCATTTGCACAAGCTTGGGTGAAACCCAAGCAACAGTTTTTGGCGACTCCGCTTTTCTTTGAATCTTTGGTTAGATTTAGATTTGTTCTTGTTTTTGTTGTTATTTTACTTCAATATTGTAGATATGATCAACCCTTAAGCATTCACCTTGTATCCCAATCCCATTGTTGTTTCTGCAAGGCCTGTAAACCCCATTTTTTAGTTTTGGCTTTTGTTTTTGGCGGCCATTTTCACGCTGTCGATCGCAGGTTTTTCCCTAAGAGTTGCGATCCAGATCGCGCCTACCCAGCCTTAACCTGCGATCCAATCGCGCCTGTTTTCCCTAAACCCATGATCTGTTAACCAGATCTGCATAACCCAACTGCGACTCACATCGCGCCTGCCCAGCCTAAACCCGTGATCTGATCGTGCCTGTTCGTCTCAAACCCGCGATCTGCAAACCAAATCTGTACAAACCGATCGCGACTATTCGCCCTAAACTCGTGATCCAATCACACCTTGTAGCCTCACAGTCGCGACCTAGATCGTTCCAGCCATCCTCTTAGCTACGATCCAGAGCGCGATATTTTTCCCGATACCCGCAACCCAGATCCCTAGTTTCAGCCCAAAACCTGCGATCTATTTTTTGAGATTTTTTGCCCATTTGTTGGCCCAAATTTTTTCACATCTTTGAAAACCACCTGTTTTTCTTGCAACCCCAACTATTCCTTCTGTTTTTCTGTTATTTACTTTACTATACCATTTTACAAAATTTTCAGTAGTTTTATTGAAAAATAATTTTTTTTAGCATTTATAGTCAAATTCCAGCATTTGCAAGTTTAAATTCAGCACTTACATTTGACAGATTGTTTCCCAAGCGTGGCATTTTGTTAGATATATCATTTCACTTGCACACAATCTGTCACATTAAAACAAGTGAGCCTTAAAATTGACTTTACTCAACTAACATTCTAACCCCACTTGGGGAACATAAAAAGAACTTTGTAGTTTGGTAGGATGGAGGGGATAAGCATCCAAATAACACCCCTCGGTCAT
This sequence comes from Larix kaempferi, assembly GCA_027924585.1. Classification (NCBI taxonomy): domain Eukaryota; kingdom Viridiplantae; phylum Streptophyta; class Pinopsida; order Pinales; family Pinaceae; genus Larix; species Larix kaempferi. Next base: position 7,459,753 of record BSBM01000592.1, on the reverse strand, counting down.
TTTTCACGTGAAACATAGCTGTTGTCCATTAGGGTACTAAAATCCCTTAGTATTTTTTGGAACGGTTATACACCAATTTGTCGGAAAGGCCTCTCCCCTAGGAGGGAAAGTAGCAAGACTAGTTCTGGAGGCCTAAGTGGAATACCGCAATCCATTCAGTAACCGAAGGCTACCTAATCGTTGTTCTCGTTGTACCACCCTAGAGGGAGTAAAATGGAGATAGAACAGGAGCTGCGAATTTGCCTTTTTGGACATGTCATGAACGGGGTATCTTAGTAGCCACTCCTCTAGGATTCCTTTATCCGTTGTCCCTCCCAGTAGTGGGACATTTATCCATTTGGTCCTACTTTTCGTATTGTCTGACTTGGATTTCATCACCTTGCATAGGATACATCTCGTTTGAGCCAACATACCTGTTATTTGGGCATTTTCATGCTCTCTTACCTCCCCTTGGTCTAGTAAGTACACCATTTTCATTTTTAGGAGCCGTTTGCTTATTGGTATTCAGACCACCCTTTCTGGTCACTCCGCTTACCATAGCACGGCTGTTACAGTGAGTGTTTTGAGTTTGATTGTTGGCCTAAGTGCCATACTTTTTATGCTTCCCTTCTTCACACTCAGTTTCATTAAGGTTTTTGAGCTTTTTACACTCATCACTACCTACTAGATTTACTATCTATCCATCACCATTGAGTCCCCGAGACATTCTCGATGCTTCCGGGGTGAACCCCCGCAATATGGTTCACTTGACACCATTCGTCACAGGCATAAAGCCTTGTCAATCAACTCCACTTGCCACCAGTGTAGAGCTTCGTCACCCGATTCTAATGCCCCTTACTTCACATCTGACTCTGAGGAAGAATCAGAAAACCCTACATACACAACACCGACTAGCCCCATGGATGGCATTACTTCCAACCCATTATTCTCAAGGACTGTCGGTGGAGAATCCACCACCACCCCTACCACCACAATGGCCACCATAGTGGCCACCACTACAACACCTACCCTGGGAATTCCCTCGATGGGGCCCACACCTACCATCCCCATCAGTAATCCAATTCCAACTGCTACGAGACTCAATCCCACCCCATCTGTGACCCACGTTACACTTGGAGGTGCAGGCCCCTCCCACACCAACCCAACCTCTCTGTTTGGGGGTCACATCCCCCTCATGACCCATATTCCATTTGGGGGTAGCGGTCTGATCAACAACGCTACCACTAGCACATACGCCCCAGCAACCATGTCACATTCCTCTGCAAGTTTTCCATTCATGGCTAGTCTCAACCTCCGTGACTTGGCATGATTGAAAAACGATCCTATCCGACATGATCCCACTTGGCCTCACATGCGTACTAAAATCCCATCAGACATCCCTAAGTTTGAGGGAAAACCGGGAGAGGATCCGCAAAATCACATCATGTCTTTCCATCTATGGTGTTCCTCCAACTCCATAGTTGATGACTCCATCTGCCTACGCTTATTGCAACGAAATTTCACTGGCTCTACAACTAAGTGGTATATCGAGTAGCCTCATGGGACCCACCCCACTTTTACATCCCTTGCCTCGACCTTCCTGTAGTTTTTCTAGTTACCCGTCCTTTACGATTAGGGAGTAGAGATCCTATTGTCTTGCAGGCAAAACACGACCACCCACATCACGGATCACATTCATGAGTGGCGTAAATGCCGAAGTTTATGCAAGATCAAGTTGGATGACCGAATCTTCCTAGATTTGTTTTTAAAATCTCTCCTTCCAGCCATTGCTAAAGACATGACATATGAACGACCCCATTCGAAAGAAGAAGCCATCCTAAAAGCTCATCAGTTTGATTTGATCTACGCTCAGTCTGGCTACCTACATACCATTTTACCAGACGTCCCCCATGGCAATTCCTTTTGGAATAACGTGTTGGGGGCATCCCACACCGCCAATGGCATCATTGGCCATGTTGTGTCACATAACCAACCCTTTTTCATTATGAGCAACAAGACCAGCCCTGACCTTTCTCGGGCCACATCTCACTCCGGAGCTACAACCTCGTATGCTCCCATGGAAAACTCCAACCACACTCATGGACCCTCATGTCCACCGCAGTGTTATGGTCACGCACCTTCAGCTTATGCTCCTCGTACATATTATCACCAACAGGCCACTCATGCTCATGTTCACTCACAAGCCCCATCGACTTATTACCCTCCACACATAGCGCCTGCAGCAGCACAACCTCCAGTCGCTCAGAATTACCAACAACCACAATCAACACCTGGACCACCTCCAGCCCCACCCGCTTATTATCCACCGCAGCCTGCTCCAGCACCGGCACAACCTCAAAACCTCCCCACTTCCCAAGGGCAAGTGTACGCACAACAAAACAAACCACAAAATTAGAATACCCAATGTAATCAAGAGGGCCAACAGAACCACAGAAGAGGATGCAACCGTGGAAATAACCAACTTCAGAACCAAGGTGGTCGACCACCCAATCCCCCCAACAATAATAACACCACCCCTGCAAACTAAAACCCAGATTGACTGCCAAAACAAGATAAGATCCCCAACTTACGAACAAACCACCCATGTTCCATATGCAGGGTATACAGCCATTATACACACACTTGACCCCATTTGGAGAAAGCACACCAACTTTGGATTGATGATGCCCAATGCCAAGGGCACGAAGCACAGCCAACACCACATCCTCAAACACAACCCATGGTGCTGCAGAATCCTTTACCCATGCAAGGAGTGGTGAATGCTCGTCCATTGGATCCCCCACAAGGAACCGTGGCACCACAACAACAAATCACTTATGCTGCAACTGATTACTAACACATGGACTCAGGTACTCACCACCTATTAATGATGTCATCAGCCGATGTCCACCTCCAAACATGCCGAAACTATAATGGATCCACCCCTGAAGCCATGCCTGTTGATCCAGCCACCAACGCTCTTCCAACTAATCATCCATTACGCATACCTACTACATCGTTGGACGGGGGCCTTAAATCCCCTCGCTTCCCACTACGATGGATCAATAATAATCCTAACGCTCGTGCCGCCTCGAATTATAATATTGTGGATGACTTAGCCCAGTCCCCCGCTGCTATGTCTTCTCTCGAAGTCCTAAAAAACTGCCCTACACAATGAAAAATATTTTTATCCGCCATTGGTGCGATAGACCCTTCTGATTCACGAATGATGGCATTTGATTTGGACCAAGCCAAACCACGTTTTGCCTTCCACATTAGCATTTCAGGTTTCTATATCCATTTGAAACCTTGTGGTTCATCGATGCATCATCGATGAAGGTGCATCCTCCTTCGTGAAGTCGACATTTGTCTTGTAGAAGCTTGGATCTCCTACACTACAACCATCCACCACCGCATTACGAGCTTACGATGGCCGTTCAGCTCAACCACAAGGCCTCTTGGACAACGTGCCCATTCAATTAGGTGTCAAAACAATACTTATAGACATAGAGGTCATCAATGCCCAACTTGACTTCAACCTCTTACTAGGACGAAGTTACATGTATTCCATGAAGGCTGTCGCTACATTTGTCTTCTGCACCATGATGTCCCCCCATGAGGGATGTGTGGTCAAGATTGATCAAATGATGTACTACGATCCTAACGCCCCCACCGCACCTAAAAAATGTTCTCCCTATGATTGAACAACCCGTTCAAAATGCACCTACATCGTTTGTATCAACAGTCGGATCCGAGATATATTGAGATACAACCATGACTTCCATGTTCCAATCCATTCCACCCCCTTTGCGAATAGTCGAGATATCTGATTTGTGCACCCTCTCTCAAAATACGTAGGCACCTAACCAACAATGCCCTTTACTACCACAACCACCCTCAATTCCCAATCATGTCAGAGCCACACCAATTCATACTATCACATTCCTATTTCCCCCTTCAGGAGCAGTCAACACCCCCATAATGGCTACTTTAAATCTCACCGGGTTGACATTAGGACTACTTTTGTGGTACCTACCGGTCCCAACTCTTCCCCCAACACCAAACGTCATTTTACAACTAGTCCAACCTATTACTGTGACAAATCGCCCACCTCCAAGGGTGGCAACCGCATCCACTTCAGGTAGTACACAAGCTCTACCCTGCCATACTGGGGGCAGGGGCCCACAAACTTACATTACCCCACCTGCACCAAAGCCAACCAAGAATCCTCCACCATTTCATGCTCCCACCAAATGCTCTCTGTGCAACGATTTGGGCCATGCTACCCATCAATGTCCACAACTACCAGCACTTCAGGAACATATTCAAATTTTAGAGGACGATCCCAACATCCCGGTCATCAAAATTGACCCTACCCCTAAGCCCCATGATAAATTGCTATGCACCAATCACCCTTGTTCCATATGCGGAATCTACGGTCATTATTCACATCATTGCATAGACCTACCTGAGTATCAACTGGTTCTCCAAGAATTGAATCAGTCCTCTTTACAGTCATCCATTACTACCATCGAGGAGATTCACCCACCTGAATCCTCCTCATCAGCTTAAATTAACACCATTTACATGGTTTCCACTGGAGACCCCTCTGTTCGGTCGGCCCCTTCCACTGATCCCTTTGACACACATGTTCAACCTTTTCAAATCAACAAGGAAACTACATGCCCATAGAATGGGGGAAGGCCCAAAACCTTGCCTACTCATCATCATCGTCATTCTTGTTAGCGATACTAGGGGCATCCACCCCGTAAGGGGAATCCCCCATCATCATATCATCACTTCAATATGCCACCATGACCCATAGCCTCATGGTACACCCCCCCGCCACCAGTTGGTCAATGCCCCGTTGATCCCTCTCTAAGACAGCATCTGCACTGCATTAACACCTCTGAGTTCGGGGGCATAATAGATTACCTCGAACCTAGGATAGGGGGCATGATCAGCCATTTTGACCCTACCCCATCACATCTATCTCAACACTTCAATGAGCCCATCGTTCAAACCAACACATATGTGATCCACAATAAAAAACCCCATGCACATAGCATGGGGGAAGGTCATTAACCCTATTCACTTTTTTACATTCATGATCTCAACCATTTTTTAGGTCACATGTCACTTGTATATTTGATTTGATTTGATATGCCTAGTTTTCGCCCCCGTGGGTCATCATTTCTCCCCACCACTGCATCCTTGGCTTGGTGGGCTCACCTTTATTTATAGCCATTTTTTAACCTCATTTTTCCTTTGACCATTCCAAAGTCATTTGACCTCCGTTTTTCGCACCCTTTGTACCACCGGATTCAAATATCTGTGCCCATAATGATGCTTGAGATCATTTCTCACTCTCACTAAAAAACATTCAAGCATTTTTTCACATGCCCCTCACCACCTCGATTTGCATGCCACACCGACCGTCGTCATTTTTTTACATTCTTTATATCATCGGATTCAGTTTTCCGTGCGCGTGATGATGCTTGAGATCATTTCTCGCTCTCACCACCGTATTTTTTAGCCATTTTTCACATACCCGTTGTTGTCTCGGTTTGCATGCCACATGGGCTAGTGTCCGTTTTTGACGATTTTTATATCGCCGAATTCAGTTTTCCGTGCTCGTGAAGATGCTTGAGATCATTTCTCCCTCTCACCACCATATTTTTCATGCATTTTTTCACATGCGTTTCATCACCTCAATTTGCGTGTCACATCGGCCAGTGTCCGTCTTTGACGATTTTTATACGCCGGATTTAGTTTTCCACACTCATGATGATGCTTGAGATAATTTCTTGCTTTCACCAGAAAATTTTTGACATTATGTTCACACACTTTTCCGCCTTGATTTGCATACCACATTGGCCATTGTCGAATTTTACAAATTTGTGCATCACATCTTATACATGTGCCCTCCACTCCATCCATAATACAATTATGGTGTTGTTTTTATATCATTCATCAGCCCGCAAGGAGGCCCCATCAGTGCTTCCCCCTATCACTATTCTTGGTCCCCATACTTGTCCCTTGATTGAACACTTCCTCCTTTCCCCACAATTACTTTTGTTCGGTATAATTTTATCCCTTTTTTGGGCCGAGCAATTCCTTTACGAAAAAGGCACTTAAGGAGTTTTTGTTAAGCTCTTTTTTTACTCCTAAAACAATGAAAGGATTGTTAAGCAATCTTGCTTCCTTTCATGCTCTCTAAAAGTATCTGAAAGGGCATCTACCTGGTATAAGTTTACCTCTTTTCCGGACCTTGTAGACTAATTTCGAAAAAGGAATACTCTAGTCACATTGGCTATAAGAGTTCTTCATTGCATCTTTTTATGCTTTTTTGGGCCTTGGAGACTAGCACAGGAAAAGAGCCCCCTTGGAGTCTACTTACTGCTTTCAGACTCTCTAAAATTGAAAGCAACCACGAGCATGCACTGTCCTAGGCTCATACAAATCCATGCGACAGTACCATTTTGATCACACTTCTATCCCTTCTTTGAGCTCCTTAAACCATGAAGAAGGCACCACAACAGCTCATATCTAGTCACACTATTATGGAAACTTCCCTAGTATGGTCGCCTTTGTTCAGAGTATTCTGTGATGTGTCACCCTTAGAGTCTCTTGATATCATTCATTAGTCTTTTCCCCATTTGGGTCTCCCCCATTGCAGTCATAACGCATGGCCCCATAAGCTATGACCCCTGTCCCTAAAGATTAGTTTCATCTGCTTCCAGGTCATCCATGTCATCATACTTTGAACAAAGGAATTTTGAGTTCCCCCACTCTGCGACCTCAGTCATTCCCCATCCCCACAGTATGTTAGTCCCACCATCAATACTATCACACTTTGGTTGTACACCTTGCGCTCCTATCAAGGAAACATCATTACTTTGCTAGTTGCAGGTCTCCCTCTGTCAACGCCAGCCAATCTATTCTAGAGGATAGACCCGGAGGTCCCTATGCCTTGGACTCATCATCATCAGTGGTGAGTGCCCTCAGATCATTTTGAAAGGAGTCCTTAGTGCCTCTCCAAACGATTGTTTCTCACATGCTTGACGTCAACACCTTGATCGCATCATTGAGATTCGTATAGGGTATCAGTCCTTTCAGTTATTAGTTGAAGACCCCGGATGTCACCTGACTTTAACACATTGGTGAGTCTACTTTAGGAAAAACCAGTTATATGTCTCTGTGGATATCCGGACTGCGCTTGGCGATAGTACTTGGAAGTACCCCAGTTGTATACTTCTTCGAGTACACAATTCAGATAAAGTTTAGTGTACCCTTGAGATTCTGACTCACGGTTACTAAATCCATCCAGTTGTTGGATACCTTCAGATCCAGCAGTTCATCAACCCTTCTAACACCACATTCAGAATGACTGTTTCTTTTTTTTAGTGTATCAGTTCTTCAGATCAACGACAATATTGAACATCAGTATGTCCCAGATTTGTGTCCCCTCTGGACCATTATGATGTACACAACAGTTCTCCATGTATTGTTCAGGTCCCCTTTTTTGGGCCTCTTTGTTATTTATATGTCTTGATAAGAGCATGGGTATGCCCGCCTCGTCCATATATTGATATTATTCCTCATTCATGATTGCGGCCATGTATTTTCAGCTTTTGTAATTTTGTATGGGACCATTGTTCCAGTCTCTAATTGGTCTCTTCTCTCCTCCAAACCCCAGGAAAAAAGACAAAGAAACTATGATGTTTGTCGGCCATACGATGAAATCCTACCCTCACACATCAGGGGGCAATCTGTTAACACCCAAAAAATGCTCACTAGCTCATCTCCCTAGTCACATGACCCATTTGTCCACTTTTCCTACCATTTTAGCCTCTAAAACCTCAAAAAACTCTCAAATGGTCATCAAAATGGCCAAAATCCATCTTTTTCTCCTCAAAGTAGTTAAATTTTCTCAAAAAATACCAAAAACCCTCCAAAGGGATCCAAAATTCCCAAAAATCAATTAAAAGGGAATAAAATTCAAAAATATATTCAAAAAGGGAAAAAAGAGGGAAAAAGAGGAAAATAAACCCTAAACCATTTTACCAATACCATTGGTTACCCTAAACCATGGTTGTATTCTCCATCACCCAAAAGCTATAAAAAGGTGATAGAGGCTCCCCATTATTCATCCACATTCTTTCATATACTTATGCTGCCAATTTCATTCTTGAGAACCTAACCTCCCATTTTGAGCTTGGATTCTCCATTTAGAGTGAGCCACTTTGGCCAATCCCCCATTGCATTTGGAGAAGAGAAGGAACCATTGGAGCATTGGAGAAACTCATCCTTATAGCCGCTCAAGCTCAACCAACCTCACCATTGAGGTAATATTTCATTTGTAAATCTATTTTTTATGAATAAAATTTGTTTTACATGGAAGATCTGAATTTTTTACTATTTACTGTAAATTTATTATGCACATGTTAGATTAGTTTTTACCTTTTACATTAGCTTTTTACTGTTTTATTGAAACTGCTACTAAAAAGTTAGCAGGTGCTCATTTGCACAAGCTTGGGTGAAAACCCAAGCAACAGTCGATCAACGGTGCATCTTGCATGACGATTAGTGTTTAAATATTTGATTTCAGACTATAGTTTTTGGCATTCTTTTTCTTCTAATGATCGATGTTTACATTTTTCTTTTGAAATTGCTTTTGTTGTTCTTTTTAGCACCACCATTTACCACTTTATGTTCCATCTAACCACAAAATCATAGAACTAGAGACATTTTTGGAATTTTTTCTCATAAAATTAGTGAATTTTCAAACATTTTTCTACCATACTCCATTATTTACACTGTGAAAACTAGGTGCTAACACCTAACCTTCTATTTTTTTAATATATTGCTTACTAATTTATGAGCATGGAAATAAGTGAACTTTTATAAGCTTAACGAGGATGGTCACCTTATTTTGGGATTTATTTAATATTTTGCATGATTGGGTATTTAAAGTATACCCCTTTTGATTTTCATCCCTAAAATTCTAACTTTCACCTTTCACAATATCAACTCATCTATGGCTTCTTTTTATAAGCTTTCTTGTTAATCAAGCTGATGTGCAAGAGAAATCAACAAATTTTAAATTTTAAATGATTTTGAAGTCCATATGACGACTACGATCATCCCATGGTATCAATGATCCATAGCTATGTCCATCCTACTTCCAAATCATGTCTAGTAGAAATCCATTTAGAATTTCTTCAGTTTGTTGAAGAATGTAACTTCAGAAGATATTGTATTTTTTTTGTACTTCCTTTGGGAAATATTCATATTGTATTTGATGATGTAAAAACCTTAAAAGAAATCATGTAAAATAGACAAGTCGGCTCAGTGGGTAAAATGCCCCAAACAATGGGCTAAATTTCCCCAATTGGGTTTCCCAATTAGGGAAATTTAGGTCGGCCCAATTATCTAAAAAGGTCAATTTTGTAACCAGTATAAATAGGGTGGTGCCTAGCTCATTTGGAGAATCATCTCACTCAAGCAAGTTCGCATGAATAGTAGCAGAAGGACAAGTTCGCTCGGGAGAAAGAGTAGCTGCCTTGAAGACATATTTTCTTGGGATTTATATCGTATCATGTTCTCATGTTATTGTATGAGATTGACATTGTACTTTCTAATGAATCTATAGTGAAGAAGTTTTGTTGGGTTTTTCCCATGAGAGGGTTTCCCAGAGTAAATATTTGTGTTCTCTTGTTATGTTGCGCTTGTCTATATTTCAGTGATCCTATTGCCTATGGTTGTTGTGTTAATAATATAAATTGTTTGGATATCTAACATAACCATCTTGGAAGTATCAAAATTCTAACATGGTATCAGAGCTAGCCTGAAAGAAGACCTTGTGCAGTAGAAACTGTCGGAAGTGAAAAATAGGGTTTGTCTTTCTAGAGGATTTTCACCATATTTTGGATGAAAAAGGAGGTCAAAGTAACTCTCCCTAGGAGGGCACATCTTCCTATGAAGGAAGATTCCAGATCCAAGAATTTTCAATTTTTGATCTAATTCTACAAAAACTGTAGCATCTGTAGAAATTAGGGTTTCCAATTTTTGGTAGTTCTGTCCATAGATTTTGAAGGAAAGGAAATTTTCTCAACTCACCTTAGGGAGGCACATCTATCTCTCCATTCAGTTTTTCAATATTCTAAAGTTTAAAAATTAGTGTTTCTCTAACAAACCCTAGGTCATCCATAAGTCAGATCTTAGAAGTCATTGAAACAAGCACTCGATTGGAGCATCTCAATTGGTAAGTCCTATTATGTTTATTTCCATTTGAGGTTCTCATTTTCCAAATAAAGATGACAAACAATACCAAGTTTGAGGATAAGCTTGAAGGAGCAGATACCTTCTGTGCCTGGAAGTATAGAGTGATGCTCATTCTAGAAGTGAATGCGTTGGACAACTATGTCAAAGAAGTTGTGGATCCATAGGGAGATGACGACAATGATAAACACACGAATAACTTGGTTAATGCCAATAGGATCATTGTGGAATCCATTAAGGATCACTTGATTCCCTAGATATCATTATTGAATACTCCTAAATATATGTTCGATGCATTGAAGAGATTATTCGAAGGGAATAACATCGACAAAAAGATGACCTTGAGAACTCAACTCAAGGGTGGGAATATGCAGACCTCAGAAAGTATCCAATCCTATTTCACAAGGGTCTCCCAAGGGACTGGCATCTATTGGAGATCATGTGAAAATGATGAATTGGTGATGACTACATTGAATGGTCTCCCGAGATCATGGGAAGCATTCATTCAAGGAATATGTTCTAGAAGGAATATCATGAATCTTGGTAGGCTTTGGGAAACTTGTGATCAGGAAGAAACCATAATTGAATCCAGAGAAGAAAATATGGAAGAATATGATAACCAAGCCTTGGAAACTCATGCAAAGAGGAACAAGAAAGAAGATCACTCTCACAAGCCTAGAAGATTCCACAAGAATCAAAGACCTACCAGAGACTACTCAAGCTTCAAATGTTACAATTGTGATGAAATGGGACACTTTGCAAGAAATTTCCCCAAGAAGAAAGGAAACAACAAGAAAGAAAATAAGAAGAGTCACCATGCTCATGTTGTAGAAGATGATGAACTAGTTAATAAGAAAGCAAGGGAAGATTACTCAAGTGATGAAGAATATGTCTTGAACTTTTGATGACACAGTAGTAATTGAAGAGAAAGAGGGAGGCATGGATAATTTTATGGGCTATATTAAGGGGGTTACAAGAATTTAGTGGGCTATTTTCTTATATGTAAATGGTTTTTTCAGCTAAAATATATTCGCGCAATATTTATTAGAAAATAATAAATCCAAAATGAATAGCCTCCAGTATATTAATGAGGAAAATAAAAAAAATATTTTCGCCCTAGAAAAATATTCCTCTAATCTATCTTTCACCCCCAATTTCTAGATAAATTCTAGTGAAATCATTCCTTCGCCCCCAATTTTCAGTAATGGAGGATCCCGAGGGTTATTTGGCCCTCTATTTTCCTTGTAATTTAGGCATATGGTTGCATTCTCCTTTATTTTTAGTCAATTTCATGTGAAACCTTCTTTGAGCCCTCAATTTCTAGCATTTGAGGGAAAATTAGGGGCTATTTTGTTTTATATAAAGGCTACGGTGATTCATGGTTCACCCACATCAGTTTGCACTTGCAAGGTGAATATTCTAGTTGATGTGATTCCACTTTTCATTCTTAGTTTTCTTGACATTTTAATCTTTGCATAACATCTCCATTGTCGAAAGACCAGGTCTTGAAAGGGCATGCCGCACATGCAATTTATCAGAGAATACAAACTCCTATCATGCTTTTTATCCAATAATTAAAGTTGTATGTTTTTTATCATAATTGTTATCCACAATTACAATAGATTATTATATTGTAAATTTACCTTTTATCATGCTTTTTATCATGGATTGTTTTTTAGGCCTGTTTAATTCTAGGACACTCTTGATCATAGGGCTCATTTGGTGTTATTGGGGTTTTATTCTATCCTAGGAGTATTGGTTCCGTGAAAGTGTTATAGAGCTCAAAATATATGATTTATTTTATGCCTTGTCATGTTTAAACTATCGAATGACATTTATATGTTGTTAGTGGATGCTACTCTTGATGGAAAGACGCCACATGGTTTTTATATATTCAAACTGACTTTGACCTAGTTGTTTAAAATGTGCTTTTATTAGGATCTTGCTCTGCAATTATTATTGGATCTAAGGCATTAATGAAAGTGTATATGTCCATATTTTATGTCTTTTATTGTTGATGTTTGGGATGTTTGTAATATAAATTAATGCACATTGATTGTAATGGTAGGGCTATAGTGGAATGGTCATTAGTTTGGTTGTATTCTTGTAGAGTTGTCCAAAGAATTCCGGTAGATTCTTTTATTTGTATTGAGAAGTTTGTGACTAGTAGATTTTTTTATTCATATTGCCATGTTCGTCAAATTTATTTGTTACCTAAATTTGTTAGGTTTGGTACTTGTTTTACGATATTTTATTTTTTGTAAGGGTCATTCATAAGTAAAATGTTTTTTGGTGATTTGTTTTGATGTGTAATTGCTATCATCATCCAAAAATGGATATAGTTATGTGTGATAAATATATGATTTAGTCGGAACACAATACTTCATTTTCATCATGATTGTATATAATATGGAAAGGGCATGTTTGAACTGAGATGTAGACAGTATGCTATTTGAAATATAGTCTTTTGCATTCAATGATGATGCTTAAAAAATTTTGCACGCTTTAAAAAATTTCAAGGACATGGATACAAACACCTCCTCGGTTTATTTGAGAAAAAGTAGTCTTTGATAGATTAGTTCTAATGATATGTATGGTGATGCATTAATGTGCTTTCTATTCTTGTTAGTGTATGTTCTTATTTCTAATAACCATTGCAAGTTTCTAACTAACTCTAAAATTTATAAATCAAATGACATAATTCATATTTTTATTGTCAACAAAAGAAATGAACACTACAACAAATATTAGAATCAACATCTGTTTTAGCTCCCTTTTTAGCATCCACTATCACTTTTAGTGTATTTTTCATCATTTTATGTACAACGTGGACACTTTTCCATGAGATGGCACTTTTAATGGTATTATTTGCGTCCTTTTTTGAAAGTAGATGTTAATTGGGACGCTAATTAGCAACCCAATTAATGTCCCAATTAGCATCCCAATTAGCATCCCAATTAACGTCCATAATAACATCCCATTTAACGACCAAAATAGCCTCCAAAAGAGTGTCCAAAATAGCACCAGGTATAGACTAAGCGATTGCGCCAGGAATTTTGAAAGGAATTACGCCATGAATTCTGAAAGGAATTACACCATGAATTGCACCAGGAAAACCGTCCGATATAGCACCAGGTATAGAGCCAAGCATATTGCCAAGCATAGTGCCTGGAATTGCTCCAGGAAGTTCGAAAGGGATTGCTCCAGAAAAAAGTGCCAGGAGAACTCCAATGTTGTGCCAGGGATAATGCTAGGCATATCAACAGAAGTATCACCTAAATGGCCATTTTGGAAACTGAGAGACCCTAATTAATCGTAAATAACCCTAAGGAATCCTATGGTCCATAATGACATTATAGTGTGCCTAATGACACATTGATGCATATATTGACAATTATAAATATGGCAATGATGATTTATACAATATTTAATCACTAGTACAAAATGAGTAATTTGTGACTAGGCGACTAAAAAAGTTAGTCACGACAGTTTTTTAAAGCTAAATACTACTAAATTTGAGCAACGCAACTAAAAATGACTAATTTAGTTGTGGGATAAAAAATATGACTAGATAATAAGTGACACGACTAAAAATGACTAACATAAACGACTAATTTAGTCTAGGGATAAAAAATATAACTAGATAACAACTACATGATCAATATGAAAATGGAAAATTGTAATTTTGACAATGAAATTTTATGATGAGTAAATTTTAACAATACAGATGGATTGTGAATCCATTTGTAGTGTTAATATTTACTAAATGGTAAAAGAAATAGGGTGTCTCTAAATCCATTTACGGTGTTAAAATTACTAAATTGTAATCCCAACCAATTATGGATTCTTCTAGATTTAAAAAATATATAATATATTTATTATACATATTATAGTTCATATGTATTAGTAATTATGTCGATATGTGTCTACAATGAGAAATGGGGGTATGAGCTTATGAGGCCATTTCAACCTTTTAATTGCATTTCCACAATTTATGTTGAGGATTAATGGTGAGGGCATACTATATGAAAATATTCATCTTGCACCCTAAATCAACAGCTCTAGTTTAAGGCTTAACTCGAAATTCCATTTTAATGCACCCATTACTTATTAACACCATTAATCCTTCAGTTCCTCTTCTTCCCTTTGGGACTTCTACATGGATATTTCCATTTCCCTATTTTTTCTTTTCCCACTACTATTATGCTGGAAACAACATGGATGTAACGATTGTTTCCATTTCCCACTATCTATTATGTTGGAAACAACATGGCCACGTAACAATATTTTGTATCAAGGAGTCACACAAATTGGCAATGCCCTACCTTTGGTGGTGCATGGATTTGCATGTAATTGTGTATGTCAATTAATTACATTCTCCTTTTCCATTATTATATGTAACATAATTCTCTCTCTACTATAACTTACATTTGGAGGTGTGAGGATTGGATATGAATTTGTTTTGCACTATTCTATCCTTAATTTTCAAGGATGATATTTTTTTGTTTTGTTTGTTGATTTATTGTCATAGGGTGCTATGATTTGTGGCCTAAAAGGAATATTTTATGTCTCATAGGATTCTTTCTCCCTGGTTCTTTGCTCGATGAACTAAACACCCATTTGTGCATAACCTTTTTAATTACTTTTCATAATTTTTTATTTATGAGCCGCCATAAATTTTTAAAATTACTTTTTATTTTTGGTAATGTAACATTATGTTGTGTGGCGTTACTTTACATGAAAAAATATCCCCCATACTGGGTTGTAGAGGACCTCGCTCCTCTCAATAAAATAAACTTCAATGTTCTCTCGCATTTCCCATTAGAGGTTGAAGACGTTTCTCAACTCAAAACAAAAGAAAATACTTTTAGCTATGAATCTATGATGACCAAATATGCATACTTAAGGAATTTTTATCCCTTTTTGATAGTTTATGTCACTACCCGGCTAAGCTGTAGAATGTATTGCGAGACAACTAGAAGCATAAGGTAAAATACGAGGTACCTTATTGCTAAGTTTAGATTTTATGGAAGCTTTAGCTATTTATGGAGTTGTTAGAGTATTGGGTGCTGCTCTTCTATGTGCTATTCATGGTGCTACCATGGAAAATACTTTATTTGAAGATGGTGATGGTGCAAATACGTTCCCTGCTTTTAACCTAACTCAAGATGAAGAGACTTATTCCATTAATATTATTGAAATAAGATTTAAAAAAATATATATTTAGGGATTGACCACAATCATGGTTAATGGTGCTCAAGCTTAGCACTGTTGTAAGTGCACGGTGAGAGTGCAAAATAAACTTTAAACCAATCTCAAAAGAAAAAGAGATTTAATCATAGTGTAGGTTCCATTACTTATGGTCTAAATTATTCTGCTAATCATAGTTTATTTATAATTTTGGTTGTTCTCATAAAAATTCAATTATGTTCCCTTGTGCCATATCACACTAATTGGTAGTGAAGTCATTTGTAATTAATTTAAAGATAATAGATCTCACATAGGTATTTTTAATCAAATTTTGTAGGTAATTTGTGTTAGTTTTTCATCATTTAATTCAATATGATCTAGGATCTTAACTGAAAGAACAACATGTACAACATATCAAGCATAAGAGACAAGAGATAAGAGACACAAAGCATTTCACCGGGGAAAACAAAGAAGGTGAAAAACCTTGCAACTTCCTCAGAGATAGAATAAGCACCAATACAAAGATCACCAAGATGAATCCCCAATAGATAAATGTATGCAGTAGCTACTCCTCCTCCACTTGTGGACACTCCTCCTCTCTCTCACTAATGCGAAGTGAGTGAGTGAGTGAATGAATAGAATGAGAGAGACACACTCTCTATTTATACAATGACTTGAGTTGCCTTTTACTCTAACTGGGCCGACCTCCCTTAGGAGAGTCTAATAACCCATTACCACTTGTCACTGGGCCGACCCCACTAGGGTGGTCTAATAACCCATCAAATATAAGTTACAACATTTACAATATAACTTGCGACACTACTCTGGGGTCTAATGCCCTGTCATACATGGGAGGATGGACCTCAATGAATTTACGTGACTCAAGTACAATAATGACTTCTTCGACCTGGAGGAACAAACATCTCCATCGGAGGTACAACAATAGAATACAAATGATGACACTTCCAATCGGAGGAATAAGACATATCCTTCGGGGATACAATAAAGTACAAATGTAATACATACAATATACAAGTGAATATCTTCCGAAGTTACAAATACATCAACACTCCCTCTTAACTAGGAAGGTTTTCTCTTGACACGGGTCATCAATACATAGGCACAAGTCTTCAATTCTAGATTTGGATCATCATCGCTGGATCACGAAGCATCATCGTCACTGCTGTTGTACTCGTCATCTCAATCATTGGTGCTATCTCTCAATTCTTCTCGTCATAGGAAGTTCTACAGAGCCAACCCTTTTTCATGTTGGATGTAGGCCTAGCCTCCTTTAGGTATTCATCATCTCTGTGAACGTGCCATCCTGTGGAATTATTAGGGATGATAACGTGCATCAACAAAACCTCGAAAGAACATCCCAGGACTTTTACAAGCTTACTACTCAACCTATCGGATCTCCGAGGATCTTTTACATGTGACCTTCACAAAACCTTAAAAGAGTATCTTGCAACCTGCAATATCTCTAAAGAGTATCCCAGGATCTTTTCCGTTCCTAGAACAACCTATCCAGATCTCCAGAATCTTTTACATGTGAACTTGCAAAACCTTAAAAGAGTATTTTGCATCCCGCAAAATATCTAAAGAGCATCCCAGGATCTTTTCTATTCCTAGCACAAACTGTCCTGATCTCCAGGATCTTTTCTATGTGATCCTTGCAAAACCTTAAAAAAGTATCTTGCATCCTACAAGATCTCTAAAGAGCATCCCAGGATATTTTCTTGTGCCTAGCACAACCTATCCGGATCTCCAGGATATTTTCTATGCAACTGCACAACCTATCAACGGCCACGAAGTATCATCCTGATACTCATGATCCCACTGATCATATTCCTTTCCTCCATAAGTTCACTTAGCTGCTACACCTGTGGTATTTCAAGGCTTTGAATTATCTTTATCAAATCAATACATGTTAGCACAAATTAAAAGATAAAGTTCATAACCATATACAATATTAGGCATTAATAAGATAAAGCAATAATAGATTATACCTGATGAGATCCACGTTTGACTTGGAAATATATAGCCTAGGTTATGGAAAAGTAAGGCAAAAAAGGGGAACAAGGTGTTGATACGTATAGGAAAAAGGGGCTATTTTCGGGCCCAACATCTCCCCCTAGCTATCCATTTGCATGTCCTCATGCAATACAGCCAACTAGTCTGAATATGATTCTGGGCTATGTTTGTGTATATTGGTGAAATTCAAAGATAACTCGGGATTTTCACCCAAGTCCAAAAATCCATTATAGGCAATCAATTGTTCCCAACACTGTTTCTCCTATTCCTTGGTCAATGTAGAATTTACCGTGTAATTCCTCACTTGCATCCATATAAGAGGAAACTTAAATTTAATCCCCAACGAGTGGGGTCCACATATCTCCATGCACTTGACATATCCATCCACCCTAGGAAGAGCCTGCTTGAAGTTCTTAAAATAGTAGGGGTCCCTTTCCTTCAAGGATGGAGAAGAGACTTGCCATCTCTTCTTTCTACCTTCCAAGGGGTGAGTCTGATAGTGAAATAGAGCCTAGAACGACTACCTATCATCCTATCAATCCACAAAAACCTCCAGTTGAAGGAAGGAATACTACTAGTTCACAGAACAATAGTAGTAATAACACTATGGGAGTTAATACTCAGAATCATTCAAGTAGTGGTATACCCTCATTATCGCAGAACACTACGCCTCGTAGAAGAAGAATGGAATATGAAATTAAGCTACCCATTTTTAAAGCAACTGGTCTATAAGACCCAGAGCAACATTGGTTTCCTTGTGAATCCGTGTGGAATGTTAAGCAAGTCCAAGATGAAGCTATACGGCAAGCTCAACTAGTTACCACATTTAGAGACAGAGCTCTAACATGGTTCTTGAAGTATTCTGTTAGAAAGAACAGAACACTAGTTGATATCAGAACTGCGCTTATTAGAGGGTTCAAGAAACCTAAGTCAGAATCTCAGTGCATTGCAGAGCTAAAATAAATCAAACAAAATCCTAATGAGATTGTATGGGAATTTGATAATAAGTTTAAAGAATTGTTAGATCAAGTAAGTTTCGACATAGCACTGCAAAAAAATCAAGAATGGTTCATAGCTGTGTTGTTGCCCCATATTAGACTACCATTGATGCAACATAAAGTAGTATCACAAACATAGGCATTAGAAATTGCAATGAAGCTAGAGGCTTCGCCCATAGGATAAACTAGCACAGGGATGGTACAAATATAGACCCAGCTATCAAACTTGACATTGCAGTTGCATATATCAAGAAAGGAAAAGATACCAAAGAAGAAGCTTGGTTTACTAAATGCAAAGGAGAAGGAAATTCCAAGGAACACTACCCTGTATATCGATATTACATCGCTAGTGGAGCACCAAACCCATTGAATCAACAACAAGGTCCATGGTGTGAAATTTTTCGATGTAGAGGACATCGCCCATAAGACTGTTACCTACTTCAGAAATACGTGCAGACACATACGAGCATGTACTGTACATTATGTAAGTCAGTTGGCCATAATGATAGAAACTGTAGAGATTATGATCTCATGATAGAGAGAAAACATGATGTCTACAGAGTTCAAGAAGAAATGCAGAATAATAATGAAAATGAGCAGTATGATCAAGGCACATACAGAGGATGTGGTGGATACATAGTAAGAGGACGCAACACTAGCCAACAAGGAAGAGGAAGAGGTCATATTGTGTGCGACAATTGTGCTCAACCTGGACATCTAGCAAGAGATTGTCAAAATACTTGTACTACCTATAAGTACTGTAAGTCATTTGACCATGTTATTGAGGCATGTCCTGTTTTGCAAGCAAAAATGCAAGAGAGAAGACCAGAAGCATAGAATCAGAACATGCAGATGATTGTACTTGAAGAGATAAATAAGGATCACAACATCCATGTTGTGACATGAAGCGTAGCTACAACAGAAGGAGGTCAGAGAACTGAAGCTTCGACTTCTGAGGACCACACCACGCAACAGAAGCCTACTAAAGGGGTTTGGATAATAAAAGTGACTGGAAAAATTCCTTCCTTCAACCTTAACAAAGAAAAAGAAGCCTTCATGGAGACCAGAAAAGTCTTACAAAGATCAGAACCTGTGACCCCAAGAGTCCAGTTGCGAAGTGAATCAATGCCTGTTATGGATATGCCAATTTCATATGATAGATCACGTACTACAACAAAAACCATAAGTCTTGTTGCACAGTTCCTACATAGCTACATGAAGTTGTTAAAGAATGGAAATGCCTTAGCAGAGATACAAATCCTATTCAATCATTATGAGCAACGTAATTCCATAAGTGAAGCACATAGTGCAGTTCACCATATCAAGAATCATAGAAGAATCGGAAGAGAGATGAGATTAAATGCATAGATCAGAGACTTTGAAATGGACCAGATCATTCTTGACTTAGGATCAGAGGTGAATGTCTTGACAAAGAAGACATGGGAACATATGAGAAATATGAATTTATCATGCTCACCTATTCAGTTAAGATTATCCAATCAGCAAAAGGTTATACCTTTTGGAAGATTATCGGATGTCCTTGTTGACATTGATGGAGTGTGAAGTAAAGCAGACTTTGAGGTTATTGAGATTATAGATGACAACAATCCTTATCCTACACTGTTAGGGATTGATTAGGAAATTGATAACCTCGTGATCATCAATCTCAAGGAAAAACAGATGATATTTGAAGGACCAGATATCAGGGTCATCGCACCTTTAGATCCTGCACAAGGACCTAGATATACTGAACCAATAAGAGAAGAATGCAAAGCTCAAGATATTGATCAAATCTACAAGATGACAGTGAATCAAGAAGACTGCATAAGTCCTACTGACGATGGGACATTGAGCTGGAGATGCAACGGTTCTTGCATATCATACTCAGATGCAAGAATGGAGAATTGGCAGAGTAGAATGCATGAAGTATCAACGAGACAATGTCTGCAGGTCACAAAGTCACTACGTTGGATTGGAAGAGAGGTAATCCCAATCCTTACTTATGATGGTCTTGAAAATATTCATGCATTCCTTCATGAATATGTAGTTTCGGTTCCAACAGAACATAAGTTAGATGCTCTAGAGATAGCACTGCATGCTGCACCTGCTAGATGGTGGGTTGCGCATAAACAGAACTTGAATACATGGGAAGAATGTAAGCACATGATGGAGATCAGATTTACAGAAAAAATGATATTGTGTAAGTAAAATATAATGGACAGAATGACCCTAGATACCACATAGAGATTTGTTTGAAAGCATGGATACATACACTGTAATGTCCCCATTCAATTAAGGTTACATCAGGAAAATTCCATCAATCCTACTAGTTCCCTAGGGGGGATGGAGACATTGGGATTTGAAATAAGCGAGCTATTAAATGATGTTTAGACATTAGAGTGGAATAAATATTTAATAAAGGAGCTAATTAAACAAGTGGAAGAGAAAATCAAAGTTGCAATTGATCATGAAGACACATGGAGGTTGTGGGGCCCACACAAGCTATAATTTATGTGCCACATTGCATCCTCCTCTTGCAATTTCAAATCCATAGGAAGCCCAATGTTCTTGGGATGAGTTAGGAGGCTCATACACTTGGACATATGCATCATAGGTCTTATTTGGATGGAAATGTAACTCCTAAGGAGAAGGAAGAGACAAATTAGGAGTTATTGGACACTTGGACTAGATTCCCTAACCTATATGACAATAATGATGAAGATTCTATGACAATTATGACAAATTTCAGATCTGATGCCTGACATATGACCATAATGACATGTCAGGACTAAATATAGTATCCAAGAAGGCGCTAATGGGAGTTGGGGAAGCTCAATGGACTCCTATTCGAATTCGTGAAAGGTGGAAGGCTTGGAAAGGGAGGGCACATGGAAAATCTTGAGCCTCACCCTAATTCGAATTGGTTTGGATTTTATGGATGGATTGGGAACCTTAGAAGGCTAAGTATGTTTATAAAATACATGTATAAACCAAGAGAAGGGATTTTAATCATTTTGAGAATTTGCATTTGTGAAGAGAGCTAGTAGAAAACTAGTCTACTTGCTTTAGCCAATTTTGAGGGTGAAAGATTCCCATCCTAGTTGGTGTGTGGAAAGTCCATTTAGAACTTTCATTAGAGATTTAATAGAGTCTTTATTTTCAGTTGTAATCTACAAGGCAGCTCGTGGTTTCTTCTAGTGTAGCTCACTCTTTCAACCATTTCTAGTTTTTGTTGCATATTTTTGATCCTTGAGGAGAGGCTCTTTTGGTGAGCTATTGTAATATTTGGGGGATATTATAATTCACCATTTATTTTTTAATATGAATTAAATACTTTTTTCTTCATATTAAAAAATTTTCAGGTCGAGATTCCAAGTGGAAATGTATAAATCTGATTTTTAATGAAAGAATGGTGTCATTTCCCCACTATCTTGGTGTGTAGCAATGATGTATTCAAATGGAATATCATTAATATGATTTATTTATGATTAATGTACTTTCATTTATGAGCTTCACAAGTTTCATGTTCATTACTTAATAATTTGGAGTCATTTTGATTAGTTTAATACCATTTGAAGAAGATTTAATGCCATTTCCCCCAAGGTCGAAACTAGTGATTTTGTAGCTATTGGGAGAGGGTTATAAAAGACTTCACAAACTGAATAATGGTGCACATGAGACCTTAATATTGTTCCTTAGACATCCCATACCTCTTTTCATAAATTCAAGTGTTTTTGGAAGCATTTGGAGAGCCATATCCAACATTTACCCTGGGGTGATTTGAACCTCAAATTGTTAGTTAAGTTCCATACTTTGTCTAGAATCTTAAAGGGGTTTGCAAAAGTATTTTGGTGGTCCTATATCATACTTGAAAATCATAATCAATTCCTAATATCATTCATCCACCTTCTCTAAATATTTGGGAGCATTTGGAGCAATTTGGAGACCTAAACATCAAAACTAGTCAAAGGTCGAACTAGGAAAAAAAGTGAAAAATTTGCCATTTTAATAAATTTCTTAAAAAGGGACATTACAAGTGGTATCATAGAATGATATTGGAACCTGATGGTATTAAAAAGGAGCCAAAGAAATAATTCACCACCCTTAGAACCTGAAGTTGAAGAGGAAGTAGTAGGAGAAGAAGAGTATATTGTTGAAACCATGCCTAAGAATGGAAAGGAAACCTCAGAACATGAGGAGGAAATTGCAATCATAAAAACATTTTTTAAAAACCTTTCAAGTGGCATCTAAGACATAAAAAAATAGATGATAAAAGGATTCGAATTGATGGCTAGCCAACTTGGAGGCAAAGGAGTCATGGGAGGTAGTAGTATTTCACATTCAGAAGAAAAGAAGACAATGGGTGGGCATATTTTCCCAAGCACAAGACCCCATAATAGACCTGTTCAAGAGCACACCAAGGCCTACTGCACCTAAATTTTTTGTTCCCAAAAAAGAGACTAACACCCCATTTGACATGGATGGATTGGTAAAAGAATGGGAAAAGTTGAGTGAGGATTGTAGAAGGACTCAACCATTTGACCAATACTTTACTGTCTCAAACAAAATCAAGAAGAGGGAGGATACTAGGTCTCTATTCCAAAACAAAGAATTAAATTGTGCTATTGGTAAAATGCCACTTCCTAATTTTGATGGTTCCTCTCAAATTTATGCTAACACTTGTGTGCAAAAACTAGATGTGTATTTTTAGTTGAAACCAATGGTGGAAGAGGATGCCTTGAAAATGGCAATTTTGCATCTAGAAGGAAGATACCTATTGAACCATTCGTTGTCTTCATAGTTGTCATTCCAAGTCACAACACAATGGAGTGCAAAACATGGGTTCCAAAGCTGCAAGTCACCATAGGTAACTATACTTTTGTTGATAGCCTTTATGTGGTTGATGTTGTTGATACTAATGTGGTTTTGGGAGTGCAATGGTTGTAATCTATAGGGGAGAATACAATAAACTATCAAATTCCTGAGATGAAATTTCAAGATTCAAAAAGAATACTAAGGGTTGTGAGAGGGCACCACACCTACCGAAATCAAGTAGTGACTTTCAATAGTATGAGATCTATATTGAGGCATGGAGACATAGAATGGGTTTCTGAATGTCATATCACATCTCCCAAGCCAAACATAAAGGGTTTTGAACACCCAAAGGAGATAGAGAAACTATGGTAGACCACCTGATAGGGGGGTTGAGCACAACATTGTTTTGGAGGAGGGTACTTCACCCATTCAAACACCACCCTATAGACATCCAAAAAAATTCAAAGATGAAATTGAAAAGGCCATCCAAGAAATCCTAGAGTTGGGACTCATTAGACAAAGCTCCAGCCCTTATGCTTCTTCAGTAGTGTTGGTAAAGAAAAAGATGGAACCTTGAGGATGTGAACCTTGAACAAGAAGACAATCAAGAATAGGCATCATATTCCTAGGATTGATGAGCTCATGGATGAGCTATTTGGGTCCAAATATTTTTCCAAAATTGACCTTAGATCAGGTTATCATCAAATTCGAATGAAGGAAGAAGATGTGCAAAAGACTACTTTTAGATGTCATTATGGCGACTTTGATGTCTTGTTATGCCTTTTGGACTAACTAATGCTCTAGCCACATTTGAAGCATGTATGAATAGGATCTTTTGCAAGCAACTTAGAAGGTTTGTTTTGGGTTTCTTTTATGACATTCTCATTTACAATAAAACTTGGGAAGAGCATTTGCAACATTTAGAGATTGTGTTGAAAACTTTGCAAGAATGGTCCTTGTTTGCTAAGATGTCTAAATGTGAATTTGGGATGAAGGAACTATTGTATATTGGGAACATTATTGGGAAAGAAGGAGTGAAAATACACATGGAAAAAATCAGGGCTATCTTAGAATGGCCATCACCAAAAAACATCACAGAATTAAGAGGCTTCATTGGAATATGCACCTATTATAGAAAGTTTGTGAAAGGGTTCTCCAAATTGTCTTCTCCACTCACTGATTTGACTAAGAAGGATTCTTTCAAGTGGGATGAAGAGGATTAAAATACCTTCAAAAAAATGAAATAGTTAATGAGTAGTTGTCCTATACTTGCATTACCTGATTTTTCTAAACCTTTTTTTGTGGAATGTGATGCTTCAAGTGGAGGAATAGGGGTTGTCCTAAAGCAAGGCCAACAACCTATATCCTTTGAGAGAAAAAAGTTGAAGCCTCATGAAAAGATTTACTCCATCTATGACAAAGAAATGTTGGCCATAATGCATGCATTGGCCAAGTTTAGGCAATACTTGGTGGGAAAAAATTTTGTGGTGAAAACTGACCACAATAACCTAAGGAACTTCCTCACCCAAAAGGATCTAAATGAAAGACAACAAAAGTGGGTAAGCAAGATTTAAGCTTATGATTTTAATATTGAATATGTGAAAAGAAAGAATAACATTGTAGCAGATGCATTATCTAGAAGACCTTCTTTTTCTCTCATGGGCATTGCCAAGGATTGGAAAAACATGCTATTAGTTGAGTATGCCAAAGATAAATTTGCTTGTGATGTATTAGATGGAATCAAAGGGGATGATAACTATAGGATTTTGAATGGGATGATATAATTAAAGGGCATAATTTATTTGGTTCAAGATTCAAAACTCAAGTACCAAATTTTGCAAGAAGCACATGATTCCCCACTAGCTGGCCATCTGGGGATCTTCAAAACTTATAGGCAATTAAGGAAAATATATTTTTGGAAGGGGATGAAGGAAGATGTTCAGAAATATGTGAATGAATTTAAGGTATGTCAATAAACAAATCTTAACTTACATGCCCAGCTGGCTTATTGCAACCATTTCCCATCCCAGAGCAAAAATGGGACAGTATCTCAATGGACTTCATCACCGGTTTGCCCAAATATTTGGGTAAGGATTGCATATATGTGGTAGTGGATAGGTTGAAAATATTTGCTCATTTCTTTGCTGTTACATCATCTTTTAGTGCTGCACAAGTGGCTGATATTTTTTCAAAGAAATCTTCAGATTGCATGGGCTCCCCAAGAGCATTGTAAGTGATAGAGATAGTAGATTCATGGGTGCTTTTTGGAAAGAAATTTTCAGATTGGTGGGCACTCAGTTGACTCCAAGTACAAGCTATCATCCACAAACTGATGGAAAAATAGAGAGGGTGAATCAATGGTTGGAAGGGTACCTAAGAAACTATGTGGGAGAGCAGCAAAAAACATGGGTAAAATGGCTGCACTTGGGTGAGTTTTGCTACAACACCACTTTTCATATGTCAATAGGGATGTCTCCTTTCAAAGCATTATATGGTTATGATGCACTCACCTTTGTTGAAATTAGCTTTGGTGATAGTAGAGCCCCAAAAGCTAAAGATTGGGTGGAAGAGAGCCAGGAAATTTTACATCTTTTGAAAGACAATTTACAAGTTTCCCAAAATCAGCAAAAACAATATGTAGATAGACATAGATAAGAAAGGACCTTTAAGATTAATTATTTAGTATATTTGAGGTTGCAGCCATATAAACAAACATATCTCAAAAAGAATGGAGCAGAAAATCTAAAACCAAGATACTATGGCCCATACAAGGTAGTTCGGAAGATTGGGGAGGTAGCATATGAATTAGAACTTCTGGAAGGAAGTAAAATCCACAATGTATTTCATGTTTCTTGTCTCAAGAATGATCTTGGTCAGAAAATTGTCACTTTAGAAATACTTCCTCCTTTGGATGATGAAGTTCAACTCATACTTGTTCCCGAAAATATTTTGAAGACAAGGGAAAGGAGATTGAGGTGCATAACTATCAAAGAATGCTTAGTACAATGGAAGGATCTACCAAGTGAAGATGCCACATGGGAACAGTAGAAGATTTTGCAGCATCCAAATCTGAAATTTCTTGAGGAAAATAAATCTTGGGTGGGGAGGACTGTAATGTCCCCATTCAATTAAGGTTATAAAAGGAAAATTCCATCAATCCTATTAGTTCCTTAGGGGGGGTGGAGACATTGGGATTTGCAATAAGGGAGATATTAAATGATGTTTAGACATTAGAGTGGAATAAATATTTAATAAAGGAGCTAATTCAATAAATGCAAGAGAAAATCAAAGTGGCAATTGATCATGAAGACACATGGAGGTTGCGGGGCCCACACAAGCTAGAATTTATGTGCCACATGGCATCCTCCTCTTGCAATTTCAAATCCATGGGAAGCTCAATGTTCTTGGGATGATCTAGGAGGATCATACACTTGGAAATATGCATCATAGGTCGAATTTGGATGGAAATGTAACTCCTAAGGAGAAGGAAGAGTCAAATGAGGAGTTATTGGACACTTGGACTAGATTCCCTAACCTATATGACAATAATGATGAAGATGCTATGACACTTATGAAAAATTGCAGATTCGGTGGCTGACATCTGACCATTATGACATGTCAGGCCTAAATATAGCATCCAAGAAGGCACTCATGGGAGTTGGGGAAGCTCAATGGACTCCTATTCGAATTGGTGAGAGGTGGAAGGCTTGGAAAGGGAGGGCATATGACAAATCTTGAGCCTCACCCTAATTCGAACTGGTTTGGATTTTATGGATGGATTGGGAACCTTATAAGGATAAGGATGTTTATAAAATACAAGGATCAACCAAGATAAGGGCTTTTGATCATTTTGAGAATTTACATTTGTGAAGAGAGCTAGTGGAAAACTAATCTACTTGCCTTAGCCAATTTCAAGGGTGAAAGATTCCCATCCTAGTTGGTGTGTGGAAAGGCCATTGAGAGTTTTCATGAGAGATTTAATGGAGTCTTTATTTTCATTTTTAATCTATAGGGAAGCTCGTGGTTTCTTCAAGTGCAATTTACTCCTTCAAACATTTCCAGTTTTCATTGCATATTCTTGATCCTTGAGAAGAGGCACTTTTGGTGAGCTATTGTATTCTTTGGGGGAGATTGTAATTCCCATTTATTTTTTAATATGAATTAAATAATTTTTTCTTCATCTTCAGAAATTTTCAGGTCGAGATTCCAAGTGGAAATGTATAAATCTGATTTTTAATGAAAGAATGGTGTCATTTCCCCACTATCTTGGTGTGTAGCAATAATGTATTGATGTATTCGAATGGAAGATCATTCCTTTGATGTATTTATGATTAATGGAATTCCATGTATGATCTTCACAAGTTTCATGTTCAGTACTTAAGCATTTGGAGTCATTTTGATCACTTTAATACCATTTGAAGAAGATTTAATGCCATTTCCCCCAAGGTCAAAACTAGTGATTTTGTAGTTGTTGGGAGAGGGTTATAAAAAAATTAAATAAAAAGAATAATGGTGTAAATGAGACCTTAATATTTTCCCTTATAAATCCCCTAACTCTTTTCAGAAATTCGAGTGGGTTCGGAAGCATTTGGAGAGCCATATTCAACATTTACCCTGGGGGGATTTGAACCTCAAATTGCTAGTTAAATTTCATACTTTGTACATAATACTAAAGAGGTTTTCAGAAGTATTTTGGTGGTCCTATATCATCCATGAACATCATAATCAATTTCTAATATCATTCATCCACCTTCTCTGAATATTTGGGAGCATCTTGAGCAATTTGGAGACCTAGACATCAAAACTAGTCAAAGGTCAAACTAGGGAAAAAAGTGAAAAATTTGTCATTTTAATAAATTTCTTAAAAAGGGACATTACATACACCTAAGAAATAATGGGTGAAAAATTTTATACACACATTAGTGAAAATTCCAGAGAACTGGTACACAGAAGCTGAATTTCATAGAGGCATAGTAGATTGGAACATACTGATAACTAACTTTCAATCCACTTTCAATTTTGAGGATGATTGTCTGAGTATCCATGAGGCTCTGCAGATCATTAAAAAGAAGGTATTCAATGATACCCCGTTTCCAATATATGAACAACCAGAAGGGGAAAAACAGCTTGAACATACTCTGGAATGTTATAACGTCGCATTAGATGGAGATGAAGATGAAGATCCATGCAATGTGCATATATCCGAGTCAGAAGGATAACGTGATGTTGAAGGACCTGAATTAGACATTCCAGAACTAAGTGGTCCTATAAATACTAGAAAGATCAACATTGGTACCAATAATGAACCGAAGTTCGCTTCTATAGGGGACTACTGGGATGAAGAAACAATAGGATAGATTGCAGACCTATTGCGCGAATATAAAGACCTATTTCCTACGAAGTTCTATGAAATGAAATGCATTTTAGGTGACTTGGGAGTTATGAAAATACCTCTCAAGACAGATGTGAATCCTATCAAGCAAAGACCCTACAAACGGAATCCCAGATACAAAGAAAGAGTAAAAGTGGAGCTTGATAAGATGCTTGACGTGGGAATTATTGAGCTAGTAGAAGAATCTGAATGGATAAGTCCCATGGTCATACAGGATAAGAAAGCTAAAGGAGAGATTAGGATATGCGTAGACCTCTGAAAGTTAAATGATGCCTCGTTCCATGACCCATTTCCTACTCCATTTATAGATGAAGTATTAGATAATGTTGGAGGAACCGAAGCATACTCATTCACTAATGGATTCTCTGGATATCATCAGATCAGAATCGCTACAGAAGACATGCAAAATACAACATTTTCTACCGAATGGGGATCATATTAGTACATAGTTATGCCATTTGGTTTGAAAAATGCAACTGCTATCTTTTCTAAAGTAGTTGTTGCTGCATTTAAAGATTTTATCCACAAATTCTCAGAAGTGTATTTTGACGATTGGACAGTATTTGGTTCACTGAAGAACCATTATGCAAACTTAAGAATGATGTTAGCAAAGTGTAGATAGCATCATGTTTCCTTGAACCTAAAGAAAATCAATTTTTGTGTTCCTTATGGAACCCTACTAGGACACATTGTATGTAAGCAAGGACTGATGGTCGATCCAGCAAAGATTGCAGTTATTGTGAACCTACCAGCGCCTAACTCAGTGAAATAGCTACGCACTACATTGGGACACACAGGATACTATAGAAATTTTATCAAAGGATATGTAAAGATCACTACACCTATGTAGAAATTACTGAATAAAGAAGCACGGTAAATTTGGACTGAATATTTTCAGAAAGGATTGGATACATTAAAAGAGAGAATGGTCAATGCGCCTATTCTAGTATCTTCGGACTGGAATAAACCATTCCATGTAAATGTAGATACTTCATCTATAGCACTAGGCATTGATCACCCCATCTCATTTTCAAGTAGGAATTTATCTTTAGCTGAAAATAACTATACCACGATAGAAAAATAAGGTTTAGTTATGGTATACGCATTGCAGAAGTTCAGACACTATCTTCTAGGTTCGCATTTCTATATGTTTACTGACCATTCAATTTTGAAGTATTTGGTCAACAAACTAGTGTTAGGGGGGAGAATATGTAGATGGTTGTTGTTGTTTCAAGAGTATGATTTTCAACTCATTGTGAATCTAGGAAGATGGAATTCAGGACCTGACCATCTTTCTAGAATCGAGTCAGGCGAAGAACTTAGTAACTTGGAAGACATTTTACCAGATGTGCATTTGTTTGTTATTCACATAGCATATGACTACTATAAATACATTGTATACTTCCTGACTACAGGTCTATCACCTACAGAGTTTACTACGTAGCAGAAGAAGCAATTAGTGGTAAGAGCAGCTGACTTTACCATAATTGCAGGAAAATTATACAAGCTAGGACCAGATGAAGTGTTGCAAAGATGTGTATTGGAACATGAGAAACCGATGATACTTGTTGAGGCACACTCAAGACTATCTGGAGGACACTATGTAGGAAGAGCTACTACACAGAAAATTTTAAGGGCAGGACTATGGTGGCCTACATTACACAGGGATTCAAAGGAACATTTCCAAAGTTGCGATGTTTCCCAAAGGACATGAAAGCCATCTTGTAGAGATGAGATGTCTTTAATGCCACAACTGACCTTGCAAGCATTTGATAAGTGGTCCATTGATTTTGTGGGACCTATTATTAACGCACCAGGAAAGCAAACTGGTACAGGATATATTACCATAGCTACAGAGTATCTAACCAGGTGGGAAAAGGCAAAACTAGTGAAAGACTGTAGCGTAGTTACTGCCACGCAGTTCATCTTTGAGAATATTTTGACAAGGTTTGGATGTCCGAGAATCCTAATGAGCGATCAGGGAACTCATTTACTGAACATAATTATTGTAGCTTTGATCGAAGAATTTCAGATCTACCACCAGAAGAGCACACCATATCATCCACAAGCTAATGGCATTGTTGAAGTGTTTAACAAAGTACTGGAAAATGCACTAACCAAGGTATGCAATACAAATAGGGATGATTGGGATCTGTGAATACCATCGGTGTTGTGGGTATATAGAACAACTTGTAAGAATTTAACAGGTCACGCACCTTTTAGATTAGCATATGTGTTAGTTTTTCATCATTTAATTCAATATGATCTAGGATCTTAACTGAGAGAACAACATGTACAGTGTATCAAACACAAGAGACAAGAGACACAAAGCATGTCACCAAGGAAAACCAAGAAGGTGAAAAATCCCGCAACTTCCTCAGAGATAGAATAAGCACCAATACAAAGATCACAAAGATCAAACCCCAAAACAAGAGATAGTATCCTAGCAGTTGCTCCTCCTTCACTTGTGCGCACTCCTCCTCTCTCTCACTAATGTGAAGTGAGTGAGTGAGTGATTGAATAGAATGAGAGACACACACTCTCTATTTATACAATGACTTGACATGCCTTTAATCCTAACTGGGCTGACTTCCTAAGGAATCCTAGTAACCAATCCACATGTCACTGGGCCGACCCCACTAGGGTGGTCTAATAACCCTTTAACCCATATTGGGCCGGTCTAATAACCCATCAAATATAAGTTGCGACACTTACAATAATACTTGCGACACTTGCAAATACAAATGAAAACACTTCCAACCGGAGGAATAATACATCTTCGTTGGGGATACAGTAAAGTACAAATGTAATATATACAATATACAAGTGAATATCTTCCGAAGTTACAAATACATCAACACTCCATCTTAACTAGGAAGTTATTCTCTTGACACAAGTCATCAATACATATAGGCACAAGTCTTCAATACTGGAGATGGATCATCGTCACTAGATCACGGAGCATCATCATCACTACTGCTGTACTCGTCATCTTGATCACTGGTGCTATCTCTCAATTCTTCTCGTCATAGGAATTTCTATAGAGCCAGCCCTTTTTCATGTTGGTTGTAGGCCTAGCCTCCTGTAGGTATTCATCATATCTATCCATCATGTGGAATCTTGAAGGATGATTACGTGCATCGAAAAAACCTCAAAAGAGCATCCTAGGACTTTTACGAGCTTACTGCTCAACCTATCAGATCTCCCAGGATCTTTTACATGTGACCTTCAAAAAACCTTAAAAGAGTGTCTTGCGACCTGCAAGATCTCTAAAGAGCATCCCAGGACTTTTACGTGCCTAACAAAACCTATCCAGACCTCTAGGACTGATTACATGTGAACTCGCAAAACCTTAAAAGAGTGTCTTGCAACTTGCAAGATATCTAAAGAGCATCCCAGGACTTTTACGTGCCTAGCACAACCTATCTGGATCTCCAGGACTGATTACATGTGATCCTTGCAAAACCTTCAAAGAGTACCTTCCGACCTGCAAGATCTCTAAAGATCATCCCAGGACTTTTACCTGCCTAGCACAACCTGTTCGGATCTCCAGGACTAATTACATGCACTTGCACAACCTGTCCACGCCCACGGAGTATCATCCTGATACTCATGATCACACTGATCATCATACAGTACATCATCCTGATGCACATCATCATCACATGATCATACTGATCATCATCATATCATCATCCTGATGCATATAATCTAGATCATTGTCCTGACACTCATCACACAACACTTACATCCACAACCATGGGAAGGATCCTCCTACCACCATGCTTGGAATGGATCCTGCAAATGTGTCCCATCACTTCCTCCTCGAAGTATCTTCTATCTGAAGAACACCAAGCCTCTCTTTGAAGTACTCAAACTTCACTCTGGCTAGTGGTTTGGTCAACATGTCTGCAATCTGCTCATCTATCGAAACATACAGGAGCTTCACTGCTCCTCTCTGCACCATATCCCTGATATAGTGATATTTGATCCCGATGTGCTTCGACTTGTCATGGAACATTGGGTTGTCTGACAACTTCACACAACTCTGGTTGTCACAATAGATTTAAGTAGCATCCAATTGGAGATCAAATAAATCAGATAGTAGCTTTCTTAACCATACTGCCTCACAACTACCTGAACAAGTTGCAACATACTTTGCTTTGGCTGTACTTAGTGCTATGCAGGATTGCTTCCTACTAAACCAAGAGATCACACCTGATCCCATACTCAAGTAGCACCCAGAAGTGCTCTTCCTATCTGCAACACTTCCTACTCAATCCGAATCAACATAACCCTCCAAGTTAAACTTTTGATTTGCATCATACTTGATCCCATAATCAATCGTGCCCTTCAGGTACCTCAGAATATGCTTTATAGCAATCAGGTGAACATGTCTAGGATCCATCAGGAACTGGCTCAAAGTACTCACCGCAAAGCAAATATCTGGTCTCACGTTCGTTAGGTACATCAAGGACCCAATCATCTAATGATACATCATGGCATCAACCGAATCTGATGAATCATCACTCAATAGCTTCAAGTTCAATGCCATGGGTGTGGCCATGGCCTTGCAGTCCATCATCCCGAACCACTTCAGGATCTCTACTGCATACTTCCCTTGTCCAAGGAAGATTCCATCTGCACTCTACCACACCTCCATACCTATAAAGTAATGCATCATACCCAAGTCCTTCATCTCAAACTCAGAAGCAAGCTTCCTCTTCGTTTCGGCAATCAATCTATCCTCAACTGTCACAAACAAGTCATCCACATACAACAGGAGTATCACTGGATTTCCTTCCTCAACCTTGTAATAAAGGTTGGAACCCGCTTTACTCTTGGTAAAGCCCAAACTAGTCAGGAAGCTGTCTATCCTTCTGTACCATGTCTATCCCTTCTTTCTGGGAGAAGCCACGAGCCAGAAACCTTGCCTTGTATTTCTTTATGTACCATCTCCAGCATGCTTGATTTTGTAGATCCACTGGGAAGTCACAACAGAATTCCCTTCTAGTCTTGGGACCACATCCCAAACATCATTCTTCATGATTGACTAGTACTCCTCGATCATGGCATCCTTCCATTACTGCATCCCAAATCCTGGGAACTTCAGAGTCTTCAATATCTTCAATAGGTAGTTTTCTCGATTTGTTGAGTCTTCGTCGCTTGTTCTTTGAAATAAGTCTCTCTTGTAGTTGATGGTACACGGTATTTCCTACAAGACAAGTTCAATTGCATGATTAGAAACATCTCATAGATTTCAGAACAAATTCTTACATATAAAGACATATTTCATATAGTCATGTAATTATCTTCGCCAATGCTTCAATACAACATTCATCCATATCCCATATTCATACGGTAACCTTCTAGATGCCTTCCATCTCTACCAGAACATTGTTAAGAGTGTGCACTACTCCAACATGTCAGCAAATAGGTTTCATTCTAGATAAGTAGCAATGGAATGTTGTACAGTACCATAGGCCACTTACCCATTACTTGTATATAGTTGTATCTTGTTCATTAATGCAACTTTTCTAAAATGCATAATATACATCCTAAATCTAGGAACATAAGTATATACATGAATGAACGACATCATTTAAGTAATCATGACAATTCAAATACTTATCTTTGTTTCGTTGTTGGGTGGACTTCATCTCGATCTTTGCTTCCTTGCAAGAACTCCTCTTCGACTACACCATTCAAGAAAGTTGTCTTGATATCCATCTGGTGTATTTTCCACTTCATTACTGCAGCCAAAGAAAGTACTATTCTGATGGAAGTGTATCTGGCTATAGGTGCAAAACTCTCTTCATAATCTATCCCTTCTTTCTAGGAGAAGCCACGAGCCACAAAACCTTGCCTTGTATTTCTTTATGCTACCATCTCCAACATGCTTGTTTTTCTAGATCCACTTGGAAGTCACAACAGACTTCCCTTCTAGTCTTGGGACCACATCCCAAACATCATTCTTCATGATCAACTAGTACTCCTCGATCATGGCATCCTTCCATTACTGCATCCTAGATCCTGGGAACTTCAGATTCTTCAATATCTTCAATAGGTAGTTTTCTCAATTTGTTGAGTCTTCGTCACTTGTTCTTCGAAACAAGTGTCTCTTGTAGGTGATGGTACATGGTATTTCCTACAAGACAAGTTCAATTGCATGATTAGAAACATCTCATAGATTTTAGAACAAATTATTACATATAAAGACATATTTCATACAGTCGTGTAACTATCTTCGCCAATGCTTCAATACAACATTCATCCATATCCCATATTCATACGGTAACCTTCTAGATGTCTTCCATCTCTACCAGAACATTGTTAAGAGTGTGCACTACTCCAACATGTCAGCAAATAGGTTTCATTCTAGATAAGTAGTAATGGAATGTTGTACAGTACCATGGGCCACTTACCCATTACTTGTATATAGTTGTATCTTGTTCATTAATGCAGCTTTTCTAAAATGCATAATATACATCCTAGATCTAGGAACATAAGTATAGACATGACTGAACAACATTATTTAAGTAATCATGACAATTCAAATACTTATCTTTGTTTGGTTGTTGGGTGGAATTCATCTCGATCTTTGCTTCCTTGCAGGAACTATTGGAGTGTGCACCCTCTTGATCTTTGCTTCCTTGCATGAACTACTGGAGTGTGCTCCCTATTGATCTTTGCTTCCTTGATTATCTGTCTTTGAACTTATATCCATCCTGGACCACTATGCATGCTTAAGTGTGCACTAGTGTCATCATTGTGTCATCCTCAAGATCTCATACATAATCATACATGCATTAGTATAATCTCAATACTATCAAAATATTATGATTCTAAATAATCTTAAACATGTATGGTCATGATCATTTCATACACAGGTAATTTATCACAAGCATTAGTATTCAAAGTTTCAGGGAGTACTTATTTTACTCATGCATATTCTTATTTGACCATTGGACTCTTCTAGTTTGTTATATCATATTTAATCAAACTAAGAAGCATAATATGCATAAACCCATGATTATTCAAACCTATAACTTCATGAATAATCATTATCAATAATACGAAAGTATACTTATATGAGATCCTAGCACAAGGTAGGATTCTAACTTGATATAGGAAAAACATACCTGGATTATCATGTTTGTGAGTTATGTATAACATACCCAAACAATGTCTTCTTTGTTCTCTTCAATGCTTTAGAGACCTTGTGCTAGTAACCTTCATATCTCATAAGTTAAGCATTATAGAACCAAATTATACATACCTCGAAAGTAGAGCTTCTATGTGATCAATGGCTATGGATGAGTCTTTATCTTCATGTAACCATGGTCATATGTTCTTGATCTAGAACTTGATTTGTATTTCTTGATGCACCTTTCATGTTAGCGGACAACATCATCCTCATACAACACCACAGTGCATTAGTACAATCATAAGTGTCATAACCCTAATCAATGAATGTCTTCTATCATTCACATGCATTCATACTTTTACTAAGGTGATAAGACAAGTCTAAAATTAATCAAGATTGTACTAACCTCAATAATATGAAGACAAACTTAATCATGAACATATTTCAAAACATACATGTATCTCCTCAAGTCATACCTATCGGGATTGCTTGTAGTCTTCTTTTGTAAGGCCTTAGCCTCATCTTCCTCTGGAACTAGAACTTCTCCACTTATGTAGGTGTCCAAATCATTCTCTTCTAGGATTAACCCAATCCACTTGATTTGCTAAATCTGGATATGGAGCTAGCTAGGGTTTGTCAGAGAAACCCTAAAAATCCAAACTTGGAATTTCAAAATTCTGTCTGGATAGGGAGATGCAGATGACTGAGGCAGGCAAGATGGTGTGCTCATATTTTGAAAACTCCAAAAATTGACTCCTCAAAATTGACCTGCAAGTTTTGAATCTGCAGCTTCTCTCAAATTATGGTTTTCTGGTCAAAATCCTGAACTAGGGTTTGATAGAGCCTGGGGTTCTACCCAACCAAAACATTCGATCTTGGTCTCTAAATTTCAATTTTGATGAGGAGCATCCAACCATGGTCTCATATTCCAAAAATTCCAACTTTTGCAGAAACCCTAATTTCCTGCAGCACTGACAAACCAAAAATGGAAGTGCTCAGAATCCAATTCTGTTTGGATAGAAATATATGTCATATTGCTTCTGGTATAACTCTGAAATTTTGGATCCTTAGGTTCTAAAACTTTGGCCTGTGGTAGAATGACCTGTCATATTTCCAACCCCATAGATATGAGATTTAATGGATTCTCTGAGAGAGAGATATGCCAAGTGTCGCAACGTGACCTGTTTATGGCATGAAACAGTATAAAGAACTTGTGCGGAGTTCCAGGTGTCACTGTTTCAACTTCGGACTTTGAAACTAAATCTTGTGAAACTACATTCCGTGACCTAACTTCCACTTTTTACGGAATTCCATTTGGAGCTTCCTAGCCCTAGATATGACCTTTTTTCCTAGGTCACCTATTTAGGACTGCATTCTGGAAGATGCAGAAACCCTAACTTGTACGGATAATTTCTCACAAAGTACAAAAAATATGAGGCTGATATTCGGACACAAGGTACATGAACATTTCATCTTCATCCTGTAAAAGTTTCAGATCCTGAACCTTCACCAAAACTGAATTATAGCGAAATTTCCACGATGACTAGTTTTACTATATCAAGCCCTAGCTTCCAATTTGTCGCAAGTGCAACAAGTGTCGTAAATGCCATACAATGCCTTCCTTAAGGCTAGATTTGATACTATGTTAGTTTTTCATCATTTAATTGAATATGATATAGGATCTTAACTGAGAGAACAACATGTACAACATATCAAACACAAGAGACAAGAGACACAAAGCATTTCACCGGGGAAAACCAAGAAGGTGAAAAACCCCGCAACTTCCTTAGAGATAGAATAAGCACCAATACAAAGATCACAAAGATCAAACCCCAAAACAAGAGATAGTCTCCTAGAATATGCTCCTCCTCCACTTGTGCACACTCCTCCTCTCTCTCACTAATGCGAAGTGAGTGAGTGAGTGAATGAATAGAATGAGAGACACACACTCTCTATTTATACAATGAATTGACTTGCCTTTAATCCTAACTAGGTTGACTTTATAAGGAAGCCTAATAACCCATCCACATGTCACTGTGCCAACCCCACTAGGCTGGTCTAATAACCCTTTAACCCATACTGGGCTGACCCCTCTAAGGTGTCTAATAACCCATCAAATATAAGTTGCAACAATTACAATAATACTTGCGACACTTGCGAATAACACATAACAAGTCTACTTAGTCTGAAAAGCTGGAAAATTCCTAGAGGACGAAGAGAAGCAAGAGAGATTCGATTGAGTGAGATAGGGTTTGATAGGGCACACGAGACTCATGGCTTTCAGAACCCTCATCGTAGGGGCTGCATTCCCTACAATGGTCCCGGAGGATGCCCCAGGCCATGTCGTCTACGGGAGTGACGTTGATCGAGGGAGGAGATGAGGTAAGGATGGGGGAGGCATGCAACCGGGACTCAGGAGTGAAGCGCCAGTTGGGCCCAAGGGGTTGTCTCCCAAAGTCCTCGACTATCCCGTCCATTCATATCTGAGCAGAGAAGGTGAGAGAAAAATTTGAGCTGTGGAAGGAGAAGTCCCTAATTGGCAAGTTAGTGGGTATCTGGCCTAAGGAAAGAGATTTGGTCTAGTGGATCAAAATCACGTGGAACCCAAAAGGGGACTATGATTTGCAATTGGGGGCCAAGGGTTTCTTTACAATAATATTTTTTAATGTGGAAGACAGAGACAAAGTGTTGGAGGGGGGACCCTATTTTTTCTTTTCAGTCGGCCTTTACCTCAGACCCTGGAAAGAACGTTTCAACCCATAAATGGAGGATATGAATGTTGCCCCAGTCTGGATTAGGATTTTCTCTCTTCCTTGCATATTTTGGCATCTGGAAATCTTGTAGGCTATTGGAAATTCCCTTGGGGAATTCGTCAAAGTTGTGGAACAGATGAAATTGCAAAGGTATACCTCATGTGCTAGGATTTGTGTTTATATGGATCTCTCTAAGGAGCTCCCAGAATCTATCAGCTTAAATTGAGAGGATTAAGAATGGATCCAGCCGCTTGATTATGAGCAGCTTCCATTTTGCTGCCGCCTTTGCCATGAATATGGCCACTTTAGAAGGAATTGTCCTCAGTCTGATCAATAGAAACCCTCATCTTGTTCAGACACTAAATGTAAGAAGGACAAGGAAGGGTTCACCCAAGTCCAAAGATGAAAAAATAATAGATCTGGTGACCAATATCGAAGGAGAAAGGAAAAGATGGATAATGGGTCCACCAACAAAAATCCATTTCAGATTTTGGAGGAGGTCGGTGAGGAGGGAGAGGGAATAAAGGGAGAAAAAGAACCCATGCAGATGGGTAAGGATGAATTTATGGAAAACCAGAGCCAGGATCAGATCCTGGAAGATCAACCGACAGCGATGGAAGAAGATGGCGAGGAAGAATTAGATCTGGATGTGCTCGAGAAGCAATGTGAAAAGAGAGGGAAGGGTTATGTTACCAGAAGACAAGTGGAGCTCCTAGGGGGTGCGATCATCAAATCAAAGGCTAGTCAGAAGCTGGGTATCATGGCCGACCCTCAGTCAAGGAACAAACGGAAATCGCCAACAGAGAACATCAAGCGTGGAAGGAAATCCAACAAACAGAGAATAGAAGAAATTGGTGTAAAAATTATTGATTCCGGTCAGTATCCGACGATTAGGGCGGCATTTTCTGAATTTAACAAATTTGCTCAATGAATATTATCTCCTAGAATATTAGGGGGTGCAATGATCCTCGGAAGCTAAAAAATATCGCGAGAAAGGTGAAGCGGGAAAAACCCGATATTCTTTTTATTCAGGAGACCAAATGTTCATCCAACACAATGGAGAAGGTTGGGAAAAAATATGGAAAGGATGTGAGGTCATGGAATTTGATGCTAATGGCATGGAGTGGGGCCTGGAGGTCCACTGGCGTCCCCTCTCCATTTATATTTCCAATTGGAGACCTAACAGATTTGCGTTGATGACCGATTTCGTGGTTACGGATTCGGGAGTCTCTGGAACCCTAGTAAATGTTTATGGGCCGAGTGATGTGCCTCATAAGGAGGCCTTCCTTCATTTCTTCTCATGGTTATCAGTGTAGGATGAGGAGGGTTCATGGATTGTTGGAGGGTACTTCAATCTTATTTCCTCCCTTAATGAGAAAAAAGGAGGAAGAAAGACAATGGACAAATTCTAAGAAATATTTGGGGATGTTCTCAGTCATAGCGCTTTCATTAATGTGGAAACTAGGAATGGCTGGTATACTTGGAAAAATAGAAGGGGTGGTATTCACCTGGTGGCGTCTAGACTTGATAGATTCCTAACTACTGAATATGTTGCATGGGGGAAAGGGGAAGTCAATGCCAGTGTCCTCCCCTCAGCAGGCTTTGACCATTGGCTTGTTTGCTTAAACTGGGATCTCTCGAATCCTGTGCTAGTTAATCCTTTTCGATTTGAGCATTTTTGGATGGATCATAAATATTTCAATGATATGGTGAGGTAGTGGTGGCAAGAGTGGGTCCCCCCGGAGGGTTCCAACATGTATCAATTCCAGCAGAAGTTAAAGCCCCCGAAGGCTAGGATTAGGACCTAGAATTGGGAGGATTTTGGTATATATTTCAGGATAAACATAAATTGAGTGAAGACTTAGAAATAATTCATCAGAAAGGGATGGAGGTTGATTGGGATGTGAACTTACGTGAACAAGAGAAAATCATCCTGGAATGTCTGGAAGCGCAGGAAAGGAAAGAAGAGATTTTCTGGAAACAGAAATATCGCAACCAATGGATGCAAGAAGGTGAGAGGAACACCAAGTTCTTCCACAATACAGTCATCTAGAACCAGAATAGGTCTAAAATCCTCAAGATTCGTAAAACCAATGGGGAACAGGAAGAAGCTAGAGGAGAAATTGAAGAAGAATTAGTGACCCACTTCGAGACTGCCTTAAAAGAAGATTGAGTGGATCACAACCATGACATAGCCAAAATATCTAGCCTCATACCTAGTTTGGTTACTAGGGAGAACAATGAGATGTTATGAAAACCCGTCTCTATGCAGGAGGTTGAGGAAGATATGAATCAGATGGCTCTTGGGAAATCCCCTGGCCCTGATGGGTTTACCACCAAATTTTTCCATCACTTATGGGATCTCATCAAGGTGGACGTTCATCAGATTGTGAAAGAATCGCGTAGCAGTCGAGGGGTTCTAAAAACTTTTAATGCAACCTTCTTATCTCTTATCCCAAAAGAAGATGGTGTTGATTCTCCGGGGAAGTTCCACCCGATCACCTTTTGCAATGTAGTCTATAAAATCATTTCTAAGGTGATTTCCAACCGGCTTAAGCCTCTCCTCCTCATTCTTATCATCCCAGAGCAATCGGGTTTTGTGGAGGGCAGACAAATTGTGGATGGAATTATCTTGGTTCAAGAGATCATGCATTCCCTAAAGGTTATGAAGAAACCAAGCATGCTTGTTAAGTTAGATATTTCCAAAGATTACGATAAAATCAGCAGGGAATATATGAGGGGTATTTGAAGGTCTATGGTTTTGATAGGGAATGGGTGACTTGGATTATGAATCTAGTCTCGACCACTTTTTATTCTATTCTCCTCAATGGGACCCCTTCTAAACTCCTTCAGGCTTCTCGTGGTATTCGTCAAGGTGACCCTCTGTATCCTTTCCTTTTCATCTTAATGGAAGAAGGGCTCAGTAAGCTATTGCAATCCCAGGTTGCTGAAGGTAGGCTTCGGGGGCTTTAGCTTCATGGTAGTATGGATAAGCAAACGGACCAAAAATTCATGGATGACACAATGCTAATCGGGCACCCTTCAGTCCAAGAGGCCCGGACCTTAAAAAAATTCCTTGTCCTTTTTGCAAAGGCATCTAGGCTGGAAGTTAATCCAGGTAAGTCTCAAGTTTTCTTTTTCAACACTCATGTTCCCACTCAGCACAACATTATCCGAATTCTTGGTTTTTCCCAGGGATCTTTTCCATCAAATTATCTAGGGGTTCCACTGGCTGAGGGGACTATTCGCAGGGTCTCCTATCAGGATTTATTGGATAGATTAAGAATTAAATTGGCTAACTGGACTCTTTGCCCCTTAAACCTTCCCAGTCATCTGGTTTTAGTCAAATTTGTCCTCCAAGCTATGCCGGTCTACCTATTTTCAATGCTATCTTCCCCCAAGTCCATTCTTAAAGAGATCTAGAACATTCCGAGAAATTTTCTTTGGGGTGGCAGGGAATCCAAAGCAAAGTTTGTGTTGGTGGGGTGGGACAACATTTGTAAACCCAAGACTAAGGGGGGTATGGGTTTTAGGGACCCCGAGGTTCTGAGTGGGATTTATGGAGCGGAAATCTGGTGGAAATGGTGCACTCATAATTCTAAACCATGGGCTCACTTGTGGCATATTAAATATGCCAAGGATCGAGAGTTGGGACATTTGATCAGATTCAATGAATTTAAACATGGTTCTCACATCTGGCTTAAATATTTCTCTAGGCGCGATCTTTTTCAAAAAAATTGTTTTTGGGAGGTTCATGATGGGGAATGGGAAAATTTCTAGGATGATTCTTGGAACCAATTACCCAAACTCAGGGATGCTCCTAGGTGTCAAGCGATCAGGGATAGAGGAATGACTGAGCGAAAATCCAAAGTTTGTCACTATTGGGAGCCTCCTAATCAGGATGGATATAGGAATTGGTTTAATCTCGGTGGCTGGGAGGATCTCACTTCGACTGAGAATCGTCACAGTTTCTAGACTAACTTGCAGGAAAGGTTTATCAAGATAAAAAAATTCCCCTAACAGGTTTCGGTGGGGATCTTCACAAAGAGGTACTTCCATTATTAAATAAGCTTATGGTTACCATATTGAGGATGAAATAGTGAAATAGAGGAGGATAAGATGTGGGGGAAAAACTGGGGGATGAATAGGTGGCCCAAAATTGGGATCTTTTGCTGGTTAGTGATATGGAAAAGAATCCTGACTAGTGAAAATCAGAGGAAGCGAGGAATCCTTGGCCCATCAGATTGCCCTCTTTGCTTTAACTTGGAGGAAACCATTGGTAATCTATTGGATTCTTTCTCCTTCTCTTCTTTTCTGTGGGACTGAGGTGCCACAATTTTCAGGCGAAGTAACCAGATTAGAGGGAAACCAGACCAATCCTTAAAATACTGGGACCTTAAAGCATTCTTGAATCCCATCATTGGTTCTCTCTGGATGATGTTTCCAGGTATAGTCATGTGGACGTTATGGAAAGAGAGGAATGGACATATCTTTCGGGACAAACATCACCAGGAAGAGGAGGTTTGGACAAAGATGGTCAAGAACATGAAGGAGATTACCAGAAGTTCCTAGTGGGATGATAAGGATAAAGACTTATTAGCCGGACAGTTGCGGATTGCTGCTGGCTAGGGTATTGATTGGTCAAACTTGGAGGGGCTTAGGAGAGAAATTGTGTCATCCGGTTATTCCAACCCACTGGTCCCTTCCCCCCTCTTCTGGTTTCAAAATAAATTTTGATGGTGCCTTCCATGGTAATCCTGGGTCTGCTGGTTTTGGGGGGGTTTGCCGGGATTCATCGGGTGTTATTCTAAAGGTTTTTTTCGGTTCCATTGGCCACGATTCTAATAACTCTGCCGAGCTAGAAGGACTCATACAGGGTGTCAAGTTGGTGATTCGTGAAGCATGGCTTTCGGTGATTTTGGAAGGAGACTCGCTAATCATTGTCCAAATGGCCAAAAAACTTCTATGCGGTCAATATTCGGAGAAGGTGTCTTCCAGTTGGCACCTTCTAGACCGTCTGGAATTCCTTCGGGTGTTGCTGGATAATCAGCCGGCATTGTCCTTTTCCCATGTCAAACGTGAGGCCAACAAGGTGGCTGATCTCCTTGTGAATAATGGTGTGGAGGTTGGCGGGCCCTTATGACTGGCACGTTGGCAGAATTCAGGCAAGAACCTTGGTTCCATAATTGCAGTCACCTGGAGGAGGCTGACATGGCTGATTGTAGACAGGTGGCACTAATGGATCCCATGAACCAAGGTGGTGATAGTAGGTGGCCAGAGACAGTTATGAGGATGCATCGTGTCCAAGGTCAATCATGAGTGATCTGACACTTGCTGTCGTCTCGAGATATGATGCAGGCATAAGAAGGTACAACCCGAATCAAAGGAAATTCGGTGGAATAGATTTGTACAGCTTTCTCTGTACTTCCGTTTGTAGTTTCGTCATTTTTCTTCATGGGATGCTCAACCCCTTGTTCATTGCACCGTATTCTGTGACGCACACTCATAATTACACAATTATTCCCATAATGTCGCTCAGAATTTTAAATTTGGATAGTTGTCCCTGTTTGTTCACCAATTTTCATTCTTCCTCGGTAGTTTGCAATTTTAGAGACAGTGTCAACAACAATTTCGAGTATAGGTGTGGGTGGTTCTTTTGGGTTCGACCACTTGATTGTCTATGGGTTAGTGCAATGGCTCCCAAACGCGACATTCATCTTAGGAATTTGAAAATTGTTGAGGTTTCCGGTCAACAGGCTGAAGGTGAAACTTATGAGTTTCGTAAGGCTCGGGTGGGTAGGGTGACACAAGCTTCTGCAAAGTCTAGAGCCCGGGAATCTGTAACATTCTTTCACGGTCGCATTCCCTTTATTATTAGGGCTGATATTGAGGTGGTCGAGAAGGAACTTTTGGAGACGGTTCAGGCTCTTCCTATGGAGGAAATTCGCCAAGAGGTCAAAGACTGGGTGTCTGATCCCGGCTTGACGGTGAGAAGAGCATTAGCCTATGAGCGGATGATTATGAATGACTGGGTGACCAAGAATTTTTTGGCTCATGTGCTTATGGACTCTGTCAACAAGAGTAAGGGGGATGAGGATCCCTTCAGAGCCTGGAAATCCCA
This sequence comes from Larix kaempferi, assembly GCA_027924585.1. Lineage (NCBI taxonomy): Eukaryota > Viridiplantae > Streptophyta > Pinopsida > Pinales > Pinaceae > Larix > Larix kaempferi. The sequence continues at coordinate 7,415,040 of BSBM01000592.1, read as the reverse complement.
TAACATGGATAACAGGGTCATGCACATGAAAATTGACTCCATTGCGAAGAAATTGGGAATCACCTTCGTTGTCCAGGGTTCGACTGAAGGGGCACCTACATATATTGGTCACCAGTGCATTTGGAGCTCCTCTGAAGCTACAACTGGTGGTGCTAAGGAGAAGGCCCAGTCCCCGGGGGTGCAACCAATCTCGGAGAACTGCGGTAAGGAGACCCTGCCCATGATCCACATCTAAGTTGTGTTTCTGGTTGTTGTTTTGTGTCTCTGTGGGATTTTTCTGAGGTTACAGTGTTGTTTTGGTTTCTAGTTGCATGGAATGTTTAAGCTATTTAAAGAATTTAATTTTTTTTTGTTCAAACTTTATGCCAATGGAAAGTCTCTATTTGGCTACCCACAGCCAAGAATGTCTATGAATTTGATTATTCTGTAAGGTCTAAAGTTTGGCTTCCTGTTTGGTTGTTGTCAGTCAGGAAGGCTGGGGGTTTTGAAGACTTAGTGTGACTAGCTCTGTATCTTTTCAAGCTGTAATATATTGTTTTATTTACAAAAACAAATACTTGCAACACTTGCAAATACAAATGACGACACTTCCAACCAGAGGAATAATACATCTCCGTTGGGGATACAGTAAAGTACAAATGTAATACATACAATGCACAAATGAATATCTTCCAAAGTTAAAAATACATCAACAATATGGACAGGAAGTTGTTGTGCCCATGGAATACATACTACCAAGCCTGAGAATTGCAGCACTCATAGACATGGATGATGAAGAAACAATGGAAGAGAGGCTACTACACTTATTTGGGCTAGAAGAAGATCACTTCATTACATGTTTTCACCAACAAGTGCAGAAAGATAGAGAAAAAGCATGGCATGATAGGCACATCAAGTACAAATTCTTCCAGGTAGGATACCTTGTCCTCCTCTATGATAGAAAGTTCATGAAATTTCCTGGAAATTTTAAAATGCATTGGATAGGACTGTATTTTTATCACACATGTTACTAGCGGTGGCACAGTTCAGTTAGCCATGCTAGTTGGAGAAAACTTGAAAAGAATTGTTAATGGAAGTAGACTAAAGCCTTACAAGAATAGTCCTACCCCTCCGGTCATTAGTTAAGCACCAAAATAAGATTCTAAGTGTCATGTGTAGTTGAAACTGGACACTAAGAATAACAAAATAAAGAGTCTACACACAATTTTGGTAAAATGTGAAGTTTTTACTAAATGGAAATTGTGTTGTGAAGCACACATAGTAAGTTGAGTTGCGAAGTAAAAGAAGGCTCGCAGTGTGAAGTTAGCATCAAGAAAACGAAATGTGCAGTGAGCCTCACAACTCGCATATTTGATGGCAAGATAGGACTTGCGCTGCGAAGCTAAAAGTAAGCAACGAGAAATGCGTAGTGAACCTCGCAGTTGACATGACCACTCGCGAAGTCAAGGGGAAACTAGCCATTAAAATTTCAGTCGAAAAAGTAACCATTATACAATGTTTTGGACCCACATGTATCTGCAATTGAGGCATATTCAATGAAGGGAAGGGACCAAGATCTACGTTAGAATTGGCCATTCGGGCACATTCATTGAAGGAAAGGACCAAGATCTGAAGGATATTTGGCCAATGGACATAGAATTTAATGCTAAGATAGACATTTTTGGGCACACCGTAGTGGTAAGATGCCTATAAATAGTAAGGATTGTTTTCTTGCCGGTTTTACAGGAAACTTTTAAATTTTTACTGCGTGTAAATTCTGAAGTGTTTTACCAATGAAAGCAATAGTTACCTGGCAGTATATGTCTGAGCAGTTGACATTATAAATTTTTTTGGGTGATTTCAGACAACTTGGTATGGAAGGAGTAATGAAGACACCCGTGAATCTGTTTGTCCTAGAATGCGGTGGTTCATCTAGGAATTCACCGAGAAACCATCCACAGCAAAAGAAGGACAAGCACAAGGCCACTGACCAGGGAAAGTCGAATGCCATGAGTGCTCAGAAGCCAATCCCACCATCAAATACCCAGGAGAGACCTATATGGCTCATTCTGGAGAAGCGACACACCAGTCGTGATTCTCATAAAGAATCCTCTGTATGAAATTCCAATGCCACTTATGTCAAGCCATGTGTGGCTTAAAGAAAATTTGCTAGGAAAAATTCCCGACTGTAAGTTTGTTGATCATGACTTGTTACACCAGGACAAGTTTCCACAATTCCATCCCGATCAATATATGTATAGGAGATTGGACGATGTTACCCAGATAGCAACAATTCACCCGTAGGAATGGGATGCATCGTTAAACGCATCTGGATTGTTGAATCTGTTGCGCATCCCACACTTCGATAGAATTCATGAGCTTGATGTCGTGGTTCGAACGCTACTATCATGAAAGCACCAAGGATATCTATGGTTGGATCAAAAGGTGGATATAAACATTGACCTCATTGTCAGGATCACGGGCCTATGCAAAAGGGGTGCAGATCCTACCGCTAAGTTCATGGGAAAAAATAAGGACAAAGAGTTAGTTGCACGGATGAAGAGTGAATTCAGCATAACTAAAGGAAGTTTTGGTTAAGTAATAGATGGAATCCAAGATCAACCAACGTGCTTTACAGTGCAGTTGCTTGTAGGAAATATCCTGAGGAAGTGTAGGCCAAATGAAGTACCGGCTGCCACAATATCCTTAGTTATGAAGGATAAGGATGGATTTCAGTACAATTGGGAGAGATACTTATTGAATGAGTTTTTAAAAGACATCAGTGAGACACAAGAAAACAGAGCTCCATTCCACTACAGCTGGTTACTGGTACTGGTTTCCTTTGTAGGGTGGAAGGAAACTCGCTACCTGCAAGATCTTCCGGTATTCCTTAGAGATTGCAGGGCAACTAGGTATGCCAACATGTGGGAAAAATCAAAGACAGATTGTCAAAGGACGAACAACCTCCAGTTCCTCACCTATTTTGAGAATTTATGTGAATTCATTAAGAAGACTCCGCGTATCACCAAGTAAGTGACGTCCTGCTATAATCAAAAGATGACATTCAAAGCCAGACTGCATTTTAGTTACATACGGCCGAGAATGATAATCACGCCTCCTGAGTGGTTTGAAGAGTTGTATCAGCTAGATGCGTAGAAGATCGAGTTGATCATGGAATACTGGCCACCAGAATGGAAGGTTGAGGTGCCAACAACACTGATCACCCTTTCCGAAGAAAGTGGGGCGGGATATCCAGAAACCGGAGGTGATGAGACAACAAGTGCGTAGAACCCTGAACCTGGCCAAGGACTTGGCAAGAAGAGAAAGGAAACCGACACACCTATGCCGGAAGGACCACAAAGGAAAAAGGTGAAATCTACCAATCCTCCACTAGATACATAGCTGCATGATGATGAATATGAGTGCATCACATCCAGGGTATCAGCGCATATTAAGGAAACACTAGCTTTGAAAGAAAGCAAGGAAGAGGAAGCACAAGCAAGCATAATAGAGAGCCTCGCAAAATTGAAAATTTTGGTTGCAAGAGTCGAACAAGTCCAGCGGGACTTGGTGAAAGAACCGAACTCCGATGATCGGTCTGTACAATCAAGTCAAAGGAAGAGGAAGGCTCCTACCTTTAACATGAGACCTCGGCTAGTGAGAATTGAGTCGATGAATGTTATATTTCTGATTGATGACCTTGCTAAAAGTGCGAAGCAGCTTGCACATCTAGACATCAATGTTGGGATGTTACCCATAGAGGTGTTACACAATATGCATACCCAGTTTGTAAAAGAAATCAGATACTGAGACTTAGTCTCTTATAACCAGCACCTGAAGCTAGAAGAAAGTTATAAGGAGTTAAAAACTGAATGCACCTTGGAAACAAAGGACCTCGAGTATGGGCAGGAGAAGCAGTGGAAGATACAAGAAATCATTTCAGCATTTTTTGCAAAGATACCTGAACGCAATGAAGAGCCCAAGGTAGAGGCAAATATACTTAATATTGGTGCCACTATGGACAATATTAAGGCAGAAATGATGGACATGGATATTTCCTATAAGGATAAGGTTTTTGATTTGGAGGCACGACAACAATCTGAAACCTCGCAGAAAGATAAAGAAGCGAGCGTCGAGGCACTGAAGGCTTCCACATAAAACATTTCCATAGAAGTGGCGAGATTTCAAATCCTGCTGGATGAAATTTCTAAAGTATGGGTCACACTGCTGGAAGAACTAAAATTGTAGAAAGTCCAGGATGAGGTACAGTAGTGCCAAAAAGAACTAGATGCTATGAATATGGCCATGAAGGATTTTCCACCAAGGCAAAGAATTCATAAATTCTCTAAGAAGAGGGAGCTTCAGAAAGAATTAGAATAATTAAGGGAAAAAGAAGCTAAGACTTCGGCGAAGTTACAACCACTGCAGGAAGAAGCGCATGCGCTTTCAAAGGAAATTGAGCAGAATTTACAAGAACTCCGGGAAACAAAAGATACTATGAAGGAGCAACTTCTGGAACCAATCTCAGAGGAGATTGTCGAAACAATAAGGGAGTTTGAGAAAGAAGCCAAGGATACAGTTGTGAAGTTAAGCGCAACTTTTCAAGAGTTCACTGCGAAATCAATTATTTCAGAAGGTTCACAGGTGGAATAGCCTAGTCAGAGTGCCTTGGGGACAAGCCATATGTGAGTGTTAGGGGCCTGTTTGGCATAGCCCAATTGGGATAGTTTTGATTATGCAATCCAAGCAAAAGGACATTTTTGATGGAAGAAGTACAAGTTAGGCGAGTCCTAACATCATCCATTTTTGGGAGAAACAACTCCGCAATTCTCGAGTGCAGGGAGTAGCACGGAGAAGTGACAGATAGGGATATGTCCCCTTAGTAAATATGAAGTACTAAGGATCAATGAAGTATTTGGATCAGTTAAGGAAGAAGAGGCAGACTGTCAGCTATAGGGATAAAGAAGTAAAGAAATAGGATGGTGTAAAGGATGCAGCATGTCAGCGTCATAGCTGCGCGGTCAGACTCCGATTGTTAAAGAATCCTCAGAGCCTGAAGAACCAGTGCAAAGGACAATAGAGCTCCAACAAAGTAAAGGCAAAGCATCGTCAATAGGAGAATCGTTTCATTTTGGGTTTATGGGTACTATGGGGTTTCGGCCCATAGTTATTGTAAATATGTGACCTTCAGGCACAGTCTATAAAAGGGGCAATTTTGCATATGGAAGGGTTCGATCTTGTTAGATGAGAATACATATTAAAGAATTGATTGTAATATCTTTGCTATGATATCTTTGAGAGGAGAAAGGCTCTGCAGCTGAGTTCACAGACTGGAACTGTTAACCCTTCCAAGAAATAAACAACAGTTACCATGGACGTAGCTCCCATTTTGGAGGTAAACCACGTAAATACTTGTGTTGTGTGATTGCTTCTATGAGATTTTTTTGTCTTTATATATGTTCATGCTTTTATATGTATTTTCATATGCATGTTGATGAGAATAATATGTTTAAGTATTGGACACACATGTTTGAATATGATAAGTGTTAATGAATGAGGATGGAAATGATATGATAAGTATAGGAATAGGAAAGCATGAATATTGTAAAGTCTCAATGGATGTGATGAATGCGTAGTTTCCTAGTTAAAACAGTTACAGGAATAATATTAATCCAGCGAAGTTTGTATTGTTAAGAGCTACGCAGTGTACAATCACATAATTTTTTTGTTATATTATGGTGAATGGTCATACGTAATTGCGTAGTAACAACAAATCAGCGAAGCCTGTAGCTTGTCGAGGAACGCAAGTGCACAGATACATGTCAAGGAATGATCTACGAAGCAAATGTTGAGCAAGCTGCGCATTTTCACCTCTCATAACATAACCGTGTGTCACCAAGTTACAAAAACCTAATTCTATAACCACCCATATTCGCTTGGGGTGAGACTTATTCCTTCTCCCAGGTTGATGTCGAAAGGGCCAGTGAAGGGGATTTTGTTGGACTAAAGATAGAAGAACCTTGCAGAACTCGAGTTATCCCCAAAGAAAGTAGTGAGAAGAAGTTGTGAACTAACAAAGGGTTGTAATCCAACACTAAGAAAACATGGGAAATGCTGGGGAAACCAAATTTGGTATGGTCCCTTGTGCATATTTGATCGGAAAATCAGAGCAAGGTCACACCAATTGGTTGATTATCTCACCTTCCTGTCAAAGTAGAAGGACTGAAGAATTACGCAGACTTCGATGTCATAGAGATAGTTGAAAACACAAGCCCATATCCGGTACTGTTGGGAATAGAATGGGCAATGGAGAATCAGGTTCTCATCAATTTTAAGAAAATGACTATGTCCTTTGAAAACCGTGACATGAAGGTAATCGCCCTGATTGATCCACTAGAATGGAAAAGGTATGTTGAACCAATGAGGGATGAGTTTACAGAAGGATGGGACAATTTCTACAACATTTTGGAGGATGACATCAATCCCACTGCCAACAGGGAATTAAGGTGGTGAAGTGTTAGTTCGGTTTCGTTAGAATCAGACGAGCACTAGAAAACTGGCAGAATCAATTTCATGTTTCATTTAGAAAGTGTGCACGAATCACTTAGTCATTGATATGGGTAGCGACAGAGGTATGTGATTTGTAGACATATGAAGGATTACCTAATCTATCTATCTTCATCGTTGAATTCAAAGAAAAGGTATTAGAACCTCAATTATTGTTGGCGCTTGAAGAAGCATTGAAGGCTACTCCAACGAGGTGGTGGGATGCACACAAGTCGTCGATAACAAGCTGGAAATTATGCCGACAATTTATGGAATTCAGATTTGGGGAGAAGGAATGCTACTACGGAAAGAAATACAATGGAAGGGGTGATCCAAGAGATCATGTGGGAGAGTGTCAAAGCGCATGGGGAATGAGACCGTGTTAGGATATTCTCACCATCATCTTTATTTTTTCATGCATTCTGCATGCAGGCATGCATTTGCATGCATCCCAGTCATCAGTATGGTGTCCCCTAGCACCTAGTCCCTAGTTTTCTAGCCACGGGAGCTTATTTCTATTCAGTTCCATCCCTCCTAGTCCATGATGCGCTTTGTTTTCATCTCTTGAGACAAACTATGCCCTCTCTCACCTACCACCAATGACACACTCAGTTAGTTGCTTGATTTGTGGATATGTTCCTTGATTTGAGGACAGATTGACTAGTCAACTGACTAAAACACTTCGATGGACATCCAGAGAGACTAGTTTGACTATTCTGACTCCATACAGCTCCTCATATGCCCTCCTTGGATTCTCCTTCACTACATTAGTTCTCCATGCATCAATTACACCTACCTACATTCAGTTAGATTTAGTTTGACACCTGGTTGACCGTCACTTGTGCATTGATGACACTACCACTGATTGATGATGAGGACTCCTAGTGGAGACATGCTACACCATGCAGGCTATTCAAATGACCCCCTTGGTTAATTCGAATCTTTTTCGTCATTATTAATGTATTGTATTGTATTCTACTTATGAGTTCAATAGAGCATTGCTGCAAGTCTTTTTGCACAGTTTTCCACATATTATTATGCATGCATCTCTTGTAATGTTTCTCTTGTTCCATAGATCTGCTAGCTTGAATTTCATATGGTATCAGAGCCATGGCAGGGACAAGCCAACTATTCTGCATGGGTGATTCTGTACTGCATGCATATTCTGCACTGCAGCCATTTTTTCCAATTGTGCACCAGAAGTTGAGAGTTTCCACATAATTCCTAGATATTGATCATTGTATATTCAAGCTTGCTTGATCTCCTATGACGGGTGTGATGCAACTTGAAAAGTGCAAGTTGTCGACCTAAAGGTTGATTTTTTTGTGATTTGTAGGTTTTATCCTCCTCTAGGGGCTCCTTGTGCTTTTCCATTCATTGGGAACATTGGTACTCCCTTAATGGCTACCTTGAATCTTCCGGGGTTCACTATAGGGCTACTGGTTTGGTTGTTTTCCACTACGAATGCCTTGCATGCTCCTGATGCTTCTCAAGTACGCACCTCACATCAAGAGCATCATAACCCTATGCCTGCTTCACCAGTAACATCTTCTCCTCCTCCTTCTACCTCATGTGGTGAAAGTAGTAATACTAGTAACCAGCAGTTTAAAAGGAATAGACGGAGGAAGAATAGGAAGAATATTCCAAAGCAAGGGGGTAGCCACCCAGCCTCTAGAAGTCATGCTGGGGGCACCCACCCAACCTCTAGATGTCAATTTGGGGGGAAACTTTCAGTCAATGTAAATCATACTGAACCTATGCAACCATCCTCTGGATGTAATGATGGGGGCACCTACCCAACCTCTAGAGGTCATGTTGGGAGAATTTTCTCAGTCACTATAAATCATACTGAACCCACCCACCCAGCCTCTGGAAGTCATGCTGGGGGAAGCCACCAAGCCTCTAGAATTCATGTTGGGGGCACCTACCCAGCCTCTGGAGGTCATGCTGGGAGACACATTTCAGTCACTGCAAATCATACTGTTTGTGTCAGAAATTGTTATTAAGGCTAGGGTAACAAGCCAACACAATCTCAAAAATAAAATCAATCCAAACTAGGTTTTTAGGGTTTTGTTTTGTAGGTTTTGGTTAGAAACTTCAAGAGCATAAGGGAATACATTCAGCAGATAAGTAAAAACTAATTCATACACATATATCCATGAATATGCATATATATCTCAGGAATCCAACGAAAGATTGCAATGAAGTTCATACAATAAAAGACAAGCATCACTGGAAATTACACATAAAACCAGACATGAATTTGTCAATCAAGAAACTATATAAGTTTAAAATGAAGCCAATACATATCAGAAGTGGGATAAGGAGTCATATATTCATAGTTTCATCAAAAATGCATATGAGAGTTTGCAATACTTAGCAGTGAACAAGTCTGGAAGAATCAACAGCTTGCAGACCTCCTAAAGCTCTCCAAAAATTCGAACCCTTACAATGTCTTTCCTCCCTCTCTAAATAGTTTTTCTTCTCAAAAACAGTTAGGGTATTTCCTGTTAAATTTTCTGAATTTACTTCAATCTGATCTAGGATCTTAACTGAGAGATCAACATGTACAGCATATCTACAGCATATCAAACATGGAGACAATAATGCAAGCACACAAGAGACACAAAGATTTACTTGGGGAAAACCATAAAGGTGAAAAACCCCAATAACTTCCTCAGAGATAGATAGAGCAATGATACAACCAACCAAGAGAGATAGCCATAACCTAGCAGCAATCCTCCTCCTCCATAAGTGCGCCTCTCCTCCTTGAGAGCATGTGTGAGAAGTGAGTAAGCAAATAGAGTGCCTCCCGCACTCTATTTATACTTGACTTGACTTGCCTTTTTACCTAACTCATGTCGGCTCTAACTTGACCACATAAAATAACGCTGAGTGGGCCGACCCCCAATAGGGTGGTCTAATAACCCTTTGACCCACATGACTTATACAGGGCCGACCCCAAACAAGGTGGTCTAATAACCCATCAAGTATAAGTTACGACACTTACAATATAAATGACGACACTTCCTTATAGAGGAATAATACCATCTCTATAGGAATACAATATACATATATGTGAAATACATTCCGAAGTTACATATACATCAACACTCCCTCTTAACTAGGAAGGTATTTCTTAGCACAGTTCTTCTAGCACAAGTCATCTTCTCTGGATCATCGTCACTAGATAATCGTCATCGAGTCATCATCATCGTCACTGCTGCTGCTATCTCAATCAATCTCTGAATCTACTCGTCATAGGAAGTTCTACAGAGCCAGTCCTTTTTCATACTGGATGTAGGCCCACCACCTGCAGGTCTTCGTCATCACTGGCCATACTGTGGAATCCTCAGGACTTATTATGTGCGTCACAAAACCTCGAAAGAGCATCCCAGGATGTTACGGGTACACAACTCCGACCTGTAGGATCTCCCAGGGCGCTATTACATGTGACCCCACCACAAAACCTCGAAAGAGCATCTCAGGATGTTACGGGTACACAACTCCGACCTGAAATCTCCCAGGGCACAAATTACATGTGGTCCACCACAAAACCTCGCAAGAGCATCTCAGGATGTTACGGGTACACAACTCCGACCTAAAATCTCCCAGGGCACAAATTACATGTGGTCCACCACAAAACCTCGCAAGAGCATCTCAGGATGTTACGGGTACACAACTCCGACCTGAAATCTCCCAGGGCGCTATTACATGTGGTCATGGCAAAACCTCGAAAGAGCATCTCAGGATGTTACGGGTACACAACTCCGACCTGAAATCTCCCAGGGCCCAAATTACATGCCATAGGACAAAACCTCGCAAGAGCATCTCAGGATGTTACGGGTACACAACTCCGACCTGAGATCTCCCAGGGCACAAATTACATGTCCTCCCAGAGCAATGTCTCGAAAGAGCATCCCAGGCTGTTACGGGTACACAACTCCGACCTATAGGATCTCCCAGACATGCTCATATGCACAACCTGATCCACGGCCACAGAGTATCAACCTGATACTCACCATACATCATCCTGATGTACTCATGATCGTCCTGATCATCATCACTGCAACGTCCTGCTGCATGTCATCTGGAGCAACATCCTGAAGCTCACCATCCATGATCATCCTGATCATCATCACTGCAACGTCCTGCTGCATGTCATCTGGAGCAACATCCTGAAGCTCGTCATCTATGATCATCCTGATCATCACTGCAACATCCTGCTGCATGTCATCTGGAGCAACATCCTGAAGCTCGTCATCTATGATCATCCTGATCATCACTGCAACATCCTGCTGCATGATCCACCTGATCATCAATGCATCTACCTGATGCATACCAAGTATCTACCTGATACATATCATCATACATGATCCTCCTGATCATCAATGTATCCACCTGATACAAATACATGATACATATCATCATACATGATCCTCCTGATCATCAATGCATCTACCTGATGCATACCAAGTATCTACCTGATACATATCATCATACATGATCCTCCTGATCATCAATGTATCCACCTGATACAAATACAAATACATGATACATATCACCATACATGATCCACCTGATCATACAATGTATCCACCTGATACATATACAGATACATGGTCCAAGCATCCAACATGATGCATATACAAAATACGTACACATGATCCAACTGATCATATCCAGCATCCAACATGATGCATCCATACATAAATGATCCACCTGATCATATCTAGCATCCAACATGATGCGTACATACATACATAAAAATGATCCAACTGATCATATCCAGCATCCAACATGATGCGTACATACATACATAAAAATGATCCAACTGATCATATCCAAGCAGAAACCAGAACATCATCCTGATGCTCATCATCCAGCGCTTACATCCACAGCCATGTGAAGGATCCTCCTTCCAACATAATTGGAATGGCTTCCGCAAATGTGTCCATCACTTCTTCCTCGAAGTGTCCTTGATCTGAAGAACGCCAAGCCTCTCTCTGAAGTACTCGAACTTCACTCTGGCTAGTGGCTTCGTCAGCACATCTGCAATCTGCTCGTCCGTCGCAACATACAGGAGCTTCACAGCTCCTCTCTGCACCATATCCCTGATATAGTGATATTTGATCTCTATGTGTTTCGACCTGTCATGAAACACTGGGTTCTCGGACAGCTTCACACAACTCTGGTTATCACAGAAGATACCAGTAGCCTCCAACGGGAGATCAAATAACTCAGACAGTAGTTTCCGTAGCCATACTTCCTCGCAACTAGCTGAACAGGCTGCAACATGCTCTGCCTCAGCTGTACTCAGTGCTACGCAGGACTGCTTCCTGCTAAACCAAGAGATCACACCTGATCCCATACTGAAGCAACACCCAGATGTGCTCTTCCTGTTTGCAGCACTGCCATCCCAATCTGAATCAACATAACCCTGCAGGTTAAACATTTGATTCTCCTCATACCTGAGCCCATAATACACTGTACCCTTCAGGTACCTCAGAACATGCTTTACAGCAACCAGGTGAACACTCCTCGGATCCGTCAGGAACTGGCTCAATGTGTTCACAGCAAAGCAAATGTCTGGTCTCGTGTTCGTCAGGTACATCAAGGACCCAATCATCTGACGATACAAAGAGACATCAACCGGCTCAGATGAAGCATCATATAGAAGCTTCAGATTCGATGCCATAGGTGTGGCCATATCCTTGCAGTCCATCATCCCGAACCTCTTCAGGATTTCTACTACATACTTCCCTTGTCCAAGGAAGATTCCATATGCACTCTGCCACACCTCCATGCCAAAAACAAATAGTGCATCATCCCCAAGTTCTTCATCTCGAACTTGGAAGAAAGCTTCCGCTGCGTGTCGGCAATCAATCTATCTTTACCTGTAACAAACAGATTATCTGCATATAAAAGTAGTATCACTGGATTGCCTTCTTCAACCTTGTAGAAAAGGTTGGAATCTGCTTTACTCTTGGTAACGCCCAAGCTGGATAGAAAGCTGTCTATCCTACCATACCAAGTTCTGCACACATATATGACTACACCATGCTGTCTTGAAATCCATCTGGTGCATCTTCTATTTCATCACTTTTATATTTCTTAATGCTGTCATCTGCAACATGCTTGATCTGATAGTTCCATTTGGAAGTCATAGCAAACTTCCCTTCATGTCTTGGGATTATATCCCAAACATCATTCTTCATGATCGATGGATCAAGGCATTTCATTTCTTCATCCCAGATCCTGGGAACTTCAATATATTTAATATCTTCAATATCTTCAATAGATATCTTTGTTGCTGGAACAAAATGTTGTAGTTCTTCTTTTGTAGGAGATGGCATACGATCTTTCCTACACAACAAGTTAAATTGCATGATTAGAAAACATCTCATAGTTTTCAGAGCAAATTCTTACACATAAAGAAATATGCCATACAGTCATGCAATTATCTTAGCCAATGCTTCAATACAACATTTATCCAAATTCCGTAACTTTCTAGATGCCTTCCAATCTCTACCAGAACATTGTTAAGAGTGTGCACAACTCCCAACATGTCAGCAAAGAGGTTTCATTCTAGATAAGTAGCAATGGAATGTTGTACAGTGCCATAGGCCACTTACCCATGCATATTAGGAGTATACTGTTCATCAATGCAATTATTCTAATATGCATAATACACAACCTAATTCTAGGAACATCAGTATATACATTATTGAACAGTATTATTTAAGAAATGACAATTCAAATACTTATCTTTGTTTGTTCGTTGGGTGGACTCCCTCTGAGTCTTTGCTTCCTTGCAGGAGCTGCTGGAGTCCTAATATGAAGTAGCTTCTTCTACACCTTTCTGTTGTGGAGAGATGGTCAACTCCCTCTGAATATCTGCATCCTTGCATAAACCACTGGAGTGTACTCCCTCTTGATCTTTGCTTCCTAGATTACCTGTTCTTGAACTTATATACATTCTCGATCCCTATGCATGCTTGTTAGTATCATCATTGTGTTATCCTCTAGGTCTAATATAAAATCATACATTCATTAGTATACTATTAAAACACAATAATCTCAAGCATGTATAGTCATGATCTTTTCAAACAAAGATAGTAAGCATTATTATTCAAGGTTTATGCAGGATTCTTATGGTTAGTCAAATCATAAGAAACATAACATATCTAAACCTATAATTACTCAAACCTATGAATCTTCAGGTTAGTTGAATCAATCAATATAGGAGACATAATTCTTTTACTTATATTCCTATTTGACCATAGGACTTTTCTGGTTAGTCATATCATCAATCAAAGTAAAAATCATAATATGCCTAAACCCATGATTACATAATCAATCATGCCAAGTATACTTATATAAAGGATCTTATCACAAGATGAGATTGTAACTTGATATAGGAAAAACATACCTGGATTAGCATGCTAGCTATTTATGTCTAACATACTCACATGATGTCTTCTTGTTCTTCTTCAATGACTTGTGCTAGTAACCTGTATATCTCATAGGTTAACTATTACAAAACCAAGTTATACATACCTCGTAAATGGATCTTCTATGAGATCCATGACAATGGATGAATCTTTGTTCTTGAACAAAAACATGATTTGTCTTCTTGGTGTACCTTTCATGTTAGTAGACAACATAAAACTCATACAACATCACAATGTGTTAGTACAAACATAAGTTTCATACTCCTAATAAATGAATGACTTCTATCATGCATTCATAATTTTATTAAGGTGATATGATAAGTCTAAAATCAAGATTGTACTAACCGTGATAACATGAAGACAAACATACCATAAACTTAATTATGAACAAATCTCAAAGCATACCTCGATGAGTCATACCTGTCGAGATCACTTGTAATCTTCTTATGTAAGGCCTTAGCCTCATCTCCCTCTGAAACAGGAACTTCTTCACTTATGCAAGTGACCAATCCATCTTCTTCTAGGATCAACCCAATCCACTTGATTTGCAAGAACTGGACCTGGAGCTGGATATGGGTTTGTCAGAGAGACCCCAAAAATTCAAACTTTGAATTTCAAACTTTCAAAAGGATAGGAATATGCGTCTTGATGAACTGATCAAACTGGTATATTCAGAATTTGAAAACTGCAAAGTTTCACTCCTCAATTTTGCCTTTGAAACTTCTGGATTCACTGGTCGTGACCCTGAACTGGGGTTTGATGAAGCCCACTCTTTTGCCCCATCAAAATGTTTGATCCAAATCTCTAAGCTTCTATTTTTCTGAGGAGCTTCCAGCCGTGTTCACAGATTTCAAAAATTCCCATTTTTACAGAAGCCCTAATTTTCCACTTTTCTGATCAAAGTCCCGAACTAGGGTCTAATCAAGCCCGGCCTTATGCCCAATCAAAAATTCTGATCTTGGTCTCTAAATTTCTATTTTGATGAGTAGCATCCAGCCGTGGTCTCCGATTACAAAAATTCCAACTTTCTCCAAAGCCCTAAATTCCGGAAGCCATGAATGAAGGTACCAAAAAATAATTCTGTTTTGACAGAAATATGTACCTGATTGTTTCTGATGTAACTCCAAAATTTTTGATCCACAGGGTCTGAAAAAGTTTCCTGAGATATCCTGACCTGTTATCTTTCCATCCTGACAGGTCTGACCTCAATTGGATTCTCTGAGAGAGAGTTATGCCAAATGTCGCAACGTGACCTGTTTTGGGAAAATACAGGAGAGCGAACTTGTACGGCGTGCCACGTGTCACTGTTTGACCTTCGTCCTCTGAAAAAGTTTTCTGAGATATATCGGCCTGTTATCTTTCCATCCTGATAGGTCTGACCTCAATTGGATTCTCTCAGAGAGAGATATGCCAAGTGTTGCAACGTGACCTGTTTATGGGATAATACAGGAGAGCGAACTTGTACGGCGTGCCACGTGTCACTGTTTGACCTTCGGCCTCTGAAAAAGTTTTCTGAGATAGTTCGGCCTGTGTACTACCTGTCACTTTTCACAAAATTGCATTTGGATCTTCCTAGCCCAAGTTATGAGCTTTTTCCCAAGGTCACCTGATTTTGACTCAGATCTGGAAGAGGCAGAAACCCTATATTGTACAGATCATAAATCACAAAGTACAACGAATTAGAGGTTGTCCTTTGGACACAAGATACCTGGAGATCTTAGCTTCGGCCTGTAACAATTTCAGATCCGAAAACTTCGCAAAAACGGATTTATAGCGAAATTGCTACGATGACTGGTTTTTGCTATATCAAGCCCTAGCATCGTTAGTGCAACAAGTGTCATACATGCCATATCATGCCTTCTTTCAGGCTAGCTCTGATACCATGTTAAATTTTCTGAATTTACTTCAATCTGATCTAGGATCTTAACTGAGAGATCAACATGTACAGCATATCTACAGCATATCAAACATGGAGACAATAATGCAAGCACACAAGAGACACAAAGATTTACTTGGGGAAAACCATAAAGGTGAAAAACCCCAATAACTTCCTCAGAGATAGATAGAGCAATGATACAACCAACCAAGAGAGATAGCCATAACCTAGCAGCAATCCTCCTCCTCCATAAGTGCGCCTCTCCTCCTTGAGAGCATGTGTGAGAAGTGAGTAAGCAAATAGAGTGCCTCCCGCACTCTATTTATACTTGACTTGACTTGCCTTTTTACCTAACTCATGTCGGCTCTAACTTGACCACATAAAATAACGCTGAGTGGGCCGACCCCCAATAGGGTGGTCTAATAACCCTTTGACCCACATGACTTATACAGGGCCGACCCCAAACAAGGTGGTCTAATAACCCATCAAGTATAAGTTACGACACTTACAATATAAATGACGACACTTCCTTATAGAGGAATAATACCATCTCTATAGGAATACAATATACATATATGTGAAATACATTCCGAAGTTACATATACATCAACATTTCCTACTAATTCTCCATCGAATGACTAGACTAGGTAAAGTAACAATTACATTTTTACAAAATTACATCTTTGCTAAAAATAGCAAATTCTTTAACAAAATGTCTTAAATGAACCTAACTGCCTTAGATCTCTTTCGATGCCTCCACAAGCAAAGATATGCCATCTGGACTTGAGGATCTTTTCTTCATTCTTTTGTGCTTCTTCTCCAGCTCAGTTATCCTTTTCTGTAGGTGTTCATTTTCATGTTGCAAAGTTTCAACTGTCTTTTCTAATTCTGAACAGTGCCTGTCAGCAGCCCTTTTTCTTCTGAGTACTTCCTTTGCATCAATCAACTCCTGAAAGTTGTCATGAGTATCTTGAAGATCTTCTCTTAATCTTCTATTTGCCATCATTAGACCATCATTAACTTCCTGCATGTAATTCATTTGCTGTTTATACTGTTTGACAGTCTTCTTCAAATTCTCCTTGTCAAAATTAACCAGTTTTTCTATTGCAGCATCTTGCTCCTCATTAGGTTTGCAAAACATGTCAAACTTCTTAAATATTGCTTCTTCTGTCAATAGCTTCTCAGCAGTATCTTCAATGGTGGGGCTTGGATCATCTGTGGCCTGTACTGACTTAATCTCTTCTGTCAACAATTTCCCAGGAATGTCTTCAATGATGGACTTGGAGCTTCCTTCACCTGCTACTTTTTCTGACCTAATTTCTTCCTTTTTACCTGGCTGCAATTCATCTTTCTTTGATTTCTCCTCCTCCATGGGCTCTTCATCAGAGATAGTCACCTTATCAGCCTTCAATTTTGGATTTAAGAGCTTTTTCATATTTAACCTTAATTTGTTTTTCGACCTAGTTTTAGGTCTCCAGAAAGTAGCTGCTTCTCCCATCATTTTTAATTTCTTCCCTTGGTACCGAATAGATGCTAACTCTACCACTTCCAGCTTTTTGACTTTCTTTTTAGGCTTTGTAATTTTTCCATCTATAACTTGATCATCTTTACTTTCAGCCTTAACTTCAATCTCAGGAATAAACTGCTCTTCTTGTAACATATATCCCTCATCATCCGAGAGGACTGTGATGGGGCTTCTTGGCTGATTATGGACTTCTTCTTTAGCTACAGGAATCACTTTGATATCAATTTTCTTCTCTTCTTGAAAATCTGCTATAGGTGATGACTTCTTTTCAAGAAATTCCTCTTCCTTTTTGTCATCAAATAATGAGAACTTGACTTTATTGTGCTTTGGAAATTCTTGAGGCTGACTGTCATTCTGTCCTTCATCTGCTACCTGCTTTGTTTTCTTTTTAGCTTTAATGTCATGTTTGTTTGCAGGTTTAACCGAATGCCCTAACTTTTGTATCATTACTTTTCCCTTGTCAGTTTGTCTTTTGGGTTGTTGGTCTTCTCCTTCAGGATGAACCCCTGACCAAAACAAAAAGAAGTCCCAAGTCTTTCCCTCATGCTGCAACACTGTAGTGATGATTAGCTTAATGAGACCATGATGAAAAAGTGATGGAGAAGTGTGATCATCATGCTGTTTTATTTTGCTTGACATTTTCTGCAGGCTTTTAAAGAAAAAGAATGGCAAATTCATTTTAGAAACCCCTGCCATGTGCTGTAGGAACCTGAGATGATATTTGAACACTAATGAATACCTTCCTTCACAAGTCACATAACTCTGAAGAATCCTTATAGGTTCAATCCACTCCTTCCTGAAATTATGTATGAGAATACCTTTGTTCCAGTCAGGAATAACATTAGGCAATAAGTATCTTTGAGGATCAAACTCAAAAGGAGACTTCTTAAACCAGAGCTCGCCCTCATTACTAATCTCAGTGGCTTCTGAAATTAATTCCACAGTCAATTTGAATCTCAAAGGATCCATTATAATCATCTCATTTTTAAGTCCTTTAGCAAAACTGCAGGACACTTGAGCATTAAAACCATCTATCCTTTTGAAAAATTTCAACCAGCCTGCCTGTTGGAACAGCTCTGCACAATCTGGAAGTTTCTGAATCCATGTCAAGTCTGTGGGCTCAGCCCTGTTAACCTTACCACTTTTACTGCTTTTTCCCATATCTTTCTTTTCAGGGAACAGGAAAAGTCTAGTTTCAGGTTTCAGAAATGTTTTATAAGCTGTAATCTGAGCAAGTAATTTTACAGGCTATAACAATTTTCAGTGATATTTAAACCACTTGCACAAATTAACAGACCCCTTCTGTGTAACACCTGTACCAACTAGCAAACTCCCTCCTGTGTAAAAACGACGCCCTATTCTGTATATTCTGATGTTTTAAAACATTAGGGAATGAGAGAAACATTCATACACATTCCTCCTAACGGGCTTCAGGTAACTATTTCTGTGGTGCATTCCTCATTTTACGGTCTATTATATCCTCCTCAGCAACGAATTTTTCCAGAAACTCGTGCAGCGGAAAAAACCCAAATTTTTCAGCTATAAGGGTTATAATGTAATACCTGTTAATTACTCGTCCATTGTGGCTTAATGTCTTCAATTTGGGGTGTCAATGATGTTCTCCTTCGAGTACAGGTGTCCTCAATCGATTCTTTAGCCCCAAGTGAATGAATTCAAAAGCCCTAATCTTCGCTGGCGCCAGAACACACCTATCTCCTTTCCACAGCAACACAATCCACCGTTTAACAGTGAACTCTCCTTCACAAACACTGCCTCCTCTGCGATGATGCGTGTAACAAGAGAAAACTGACAGCTAAACCCGGAATTTGCTGGTTTCTGTGCCACTGAACCCGCATACCATGCAATGATGCCCTTGTTTTCTCTTCGTGATTAACAACCCACTAAAATCATGCTCAAAATGCTGCAAACACGTGTTAATACTCACACAATGTGATTAGACACTCTCACTCTGCATCATGATTGAAATCAGATCGAAGATTGACAAAAAATTCAGGCCACGATATTCCTGTAGTGCGCTCTGTGTTAAACTTTAGTGTAGTGCTACAAGAATATCTTTTAACCAAAATTTAGCAATTTTCCAACTTTTTGCTAATTTGTCAGAGATTCTGGCAGCTATTTGATTTAGGACATGAGTTCAACCACTCTCTAAAGTCATTAATGATTCTTCCTTTGAAAATATAACTCTCATTGACCCCCTTTTTAATATAAAAAGTCACCAAAATCAAATGAAATCTGAAAGGACTGGGTTCAAACTTTATTCAATCACTCATAAGGTTCTTAAGAAGACAAAAACCAAAATTGAAAACCAAAAATTAACTAAGGTAGACTCAAAAAACAAACCAAAATTGGAGAGAAAAACTAAAAATGCAGAAAAAATTACTGACTTAACATCTGGCTCCAGCTGCGGGATGAAGACCTCCCTGTGAGGCTTCAAGAACCTGTAGACTAGTGCCTTCAGTCTTCCATTGGGCTATGGAGTCTTTATTCAATCTCACTCACACCGGTATATACAATGAAAAGTGACCATGATCCTTATTTAACTGTAGAAATGCTTGAGGAATCGCCCATTAACAGGGCTGAGCAATTCCTCTCCTTCCAAGGACTGCAATATGAAAGTATTATTTTCCAAAACTTTAGCTATCAGAAAAGGGCCAAACCATAAATTATCAAATTTTCCATGTTTCCCCTTCTGTTCCTTTCTTGCATCCCATCTTAAAACCATCTCACCTTCTGAAAAAATGTGATCTTTGATATTTCTGTCAAACCTGGTTTTCATTTTAGCTCTATACAGCTGGGCTTCTTTGTCTACCTTCTCCCTGTTCTGCTGTAACTCAATCATTTCAAAAATTCTCCTTTGCAAATCATCTGGTTCCTCTTGAGAATTTTGGAGGAACTGCATTACTGGGATTCCCAATTGTACTGGAAATACTGCTTCTGTTCCATAAACCAGCTGAAAGGGTGAAGTACCAATGGCTTGTTTTACAGTAATCCTATCTGCCCATAATGCATATTTCAACATTGAATCCCAGGATTTTTTATTTTGTTTGAGCAATTTCTTGATACACTGAATGATATTTTTGTTAGATGATTCAGCCTGACCATTTCCCTGAGGATAATAGGGAGTTGAGTGTTTTAATATAATACCATTTTTCTCACAAAAGGCCACCATTGCCTTGGATTTGAATGCTTTGGCATTATCAGTGATCAATCTTTGTGGACAACCAAACCTGCTAAGAATATTATTTTCAATGAAATCCATAATTACCTTATCTGTAGCATTCCTTGTGGGGATAGCTTCCACCGATTTTGTAAAGAAATCTGTGGCAGTCAAAATCCAATGATGCTGGCCTGAAGATGCTGGGTTTATTTCTCCAATAAAATCCAGACCCCACTGCTGAAAAGGGGCATTGACTACAATAGGCTTCAAAGGTAAAGACAGCAGCTTCTGTTTACCTGCAAACTTTTGACAAGGTATGCAAGCTCTCACATGTTGATAAACATCTGAGAAAAGTGAAGGCCAATAGTAACCAGCTCTTAAAATTTTATAGGCTGTTGTTTTCCAGTATTTATGTCCTCCACAAGCTCCTTCATGAGATTCTGAAATCACTTCTTTTATTTCAGCCTGATCTAAACACCTTAATAAGATTCCCGCTGGATCTTTCCAAAACAATTGACCTTCTATCAGACAGTATTTAGTAGTTTTCAATTTCAGGGACCTGGCAGCTTTTCTGTCTAAATGTTCTGGACATTGCAAAAATAACAGAAAATGGACAATGTCAGCATACCAATCTGAGGATGAATAAGAATCCATGATTCTTTCTTTTTCCAGGATTACTTGATTTTCTTCAGGTGCTGATTCTTCTGTCATAGCATGTAATCCTAATGCCTGACAATTTGAGTCAGCCAGCAGTTTGGCCAATCCTTGTCCTTTGACCAGCTTAGTAGGTCTGATTTCCACTTCATATTCCATAATTTTGGCAATCCACCTTCCCCTCTTTCCTTCACTATCAGGCTGTGTCAAAACATCCTTCACTGCAGCATTTGGAACAAAGGAAACAACCTTGGAGTGTAAAATATAAATTCTGAAAAATTTTAAAGCCTTTACCAGAGCATAGGCCTGTTTCTCCAAGATACTGTATTTCAGCTCTGAATCTCTAAGTGTTTTGCTGAAAAAGGCAATTGGTTGTTCCAATCCCTCCTCATTCTTCTGAAGTAGGACAGCAGCAATGGTGTCTTCTGAAGCAAAAGAAAATGTAAGAAATTCTTTGTCAAAATTTGGACTCACTAGAACAGGTGCTTCAGTCAGAGCCACTTTAATCTTCTCAAAAGCTGCCTTTGCTTCAACAGTCCACCTGACTTCTTGGTCCTTTTTTAACATGGCTGTAATTTGCTTAATAGTTTCAGCAAAATTAGGAATAAACCATCGCAGAAAATTGATTTTGCCAATAAATGATTGCACATCCTTTTTACTCCTGGGCAAGCTAATCTTCAGTATTGCTTTGACTCTCTCAGGGTCAATTCTGATACCATCAGCTGATACCAAGTGGCCAAGCAACTTACCTTCTTGCACAGCAAAATGTGATTTTTTAGGGTTTAAAGACAAGCCAAATTTCCTGCATTTTATGAAGGTTTGTTCTAAATGCTTCAAATGTTCATCATCAGACTTTGAGAAGACAGTGATATCATCCAGATAGATAACTACAAACTTATCTTTTTCACCCACGAATGCAATGTCCATAGCTCTCTGAAAGGTTGCTCCAGCATTCATCAAACCAAAAGGCATTTTGTCATACATAAATGTCCCCCAGGGGGTTGTAAAAGCTGTCTTTTCTTTGTCATCAGGATGCATGGCAATTTGATTGTATCCTGAGAAACCATCTAGCATAGAAATCCTTTGAGCTCCAACCACCTGCTGCAAAACCTGTTCAATCTTGGGGAGAGGATAATTGTCTTTTAATGATGATCGATTCAAATTTCTGAAGTCAACACATAATCGAATCTCTCCATTCTTCTTTCTAACAGGAACCAAATTGGCCACCCAAGAAGAATACCTAAGAGGCACTATTATTTTTGCATCCAACAACTTCTTTAATTCTTTTTCAATTACAGGGAATAAGGCTGGATTGATTCTTCTTAATTTCTGCCTGAAAGGTTTGACATTAGGTTTCAAAGGAACTTTGTGCTGGATAACTGCTGTATCATAGGTTTTTAGTTCCTTGTACGACCAAGCAAATGCATCTATATATTTTCTCAACAGCCTGATATATCTACTTCTTTGCTCAGCTGTTAGCTTTTTAGACAGTTTTACCATTCTGGGATGTTCTGCTGAACCAATATTATAATCCTCTACATTGTCTTCTGAAGATTGAATTACTGGTCTGGAAGGTGTATCATCTTTAGTGAATATTCTTTCTAAAGGTACTAGACCTTTTGGAATGAAATTGCTCTTCAATTCAATAATCTTATGCCCAGCTATCTCTTCTGCAGCAAATTCATCTAACTGTTCATCCCTTTCATCTATTTCTTGATCAATTTGATTGTTTGAAAATTTATCTACAAGCTCAAGAAATTTTTTTATTTCAATGTCATCTTCAAAAACCCTCCAATGTTTCACATTATCTGGAACACATGGCCTATATCTCACCTCTATTGGATACCTTAATTGAGTGATTTTTAGAATTCTGAAATGTGTGGCAGGCAGGGCTAAAGAATCTGCAGTTTCATTATGATTTCTGGGAATATGAGTGATATTAAATGCTATAAAATAGTTCTCAAGCATATCCCATACCTCATTTCGATATACTTTCAACAAACCCTGCTTTACTTGATATTTGTTCTTCACTTGTTGAACAACTAGTTCGGAGTCGCCAAATGCAGAAATCTGCTGAATTCCCAAATTTTTAGCAGCCTTCAATCCCAGTAGCAGGGCTTCATACTCAGTAGTATTATTGGTGGTAGCAAATTCTAACTTATACATAAGTTTCACCATTTCACCCCCGGGAGAAATCAATAAAATTCCAGCTCCAGCACCTTCTTTGCATGAAGACCCATCAAAATACAACTGCCACAATAAATCCTGCTCTTCTTGACTGTGTTTTACAGGATGATCTTTTTGTACTTGTAACAGACCAGCAGAATTCTCTTCCTCACTAAACTGCAGTATGCATGAACCAAGGTCTTTATCCACAGAATACATTGGGTGATTTGTAGGATTTTTATCATCTGTGACTATGTAAGCCAACTGTAACTCTCTATAAAGTCTCCTGTTTTCTCCACCAAAAACAGGAATGGTAGCATAAGAGAGGTCCATCTGTAATGTCCCCCCAACTTTCTTAGCCCATGACCTAGACAGAAGTAAGCCAAATTTTGGTGTGATGTCAGCTACCACAACATCCATTATTACACTTTTCATAGGTAACTGAGTAAGATTGACAACCATGTATTTTATCACTCCTAGACATTTCACAGCTCGGGAGTCAAAGGCATATAGATCATGGTAAGGCTTAGTGACATTAAGGCCCAGGGCTTCCATCACAGATTTTGGCATCAAATTATGGGATGCTCCTGAATCTAGTAAACAATTATGAATCATCTGCTCATGCACAGTCAAAGTTATATAGAAAGGAGGAGAAGCACCAGCTTCGTTTTCAGTCTTTTCAGCCAAAGCTGATCCAATAAAGATTCTAGGGTTTTCCTCCTGCAGATTTACTGTATCTGAAACTGGCTGATTATTGGGCATATTCATTACCTTCAAAACTGTATTCTTGTATGATGGATTTTTTATGAGCTCAGAAAATGGTACAAGAATTTTAAGTTTTCCTAACTCATTTTCCAAACTAAAATTTTGACCTGACCTATTTACCTCTTCAATTTCTGTATTCTTCTTAGTTTTTTCTGCAGGTTGCTTCTTTTCTGCTACAGGATCAGCAGTTGGTTTATCAGGAATAACGGGAGCAGGAACAGCAGCTTTCTTCTTAGGAGCTTGAACTACTTGTTTCGGTCCAGTTCTGAGATTAATGATTTTCTTAATTCCATTCTGATTAGTGGCAGCATTTACAGCAGTTTTTTCAAACTCCAATTCATCTTCAACCTCATATAAATCGGCATCATAATATTCAGAATTTAGAAAATCTTCTTCAGTAACAAAGCCTGTAAACATTTTATCTCCAATGTGGTTCATGTCCTGATCAGTCTCAGTTTCTTCAAAGAGCAGCTGCTGATCAATTTCTTCTTCATCAACCAAATTATTTTGAAAAGGTGGGGGCACTTTTTGATCTTCATTTTCTCTCCTTTCTTGCTGGATGTCATTATTTCTTCGCTCCCTTGGCATGAATCTAGGTGCAAATTGTCTTCTAAATTGATTTTGGTTATTTGGATTCCTCTGAGCTTCTGGAGCAGGTTTAGCAGAATTCTTTTCAAGCTCAAGTTTATTCAACTTTGCAGTAAGGACCTTAACCATTTTGGACATCTCATCTATCTTGGCCTCAGCAGATTGAGAAGCAGAGCCTGCTGTGACAGCTTCTTTCTTTCCCTTTCTTTCATACAGCTGCTGAGATGTTTCATTCTTAAGTCTATTTGAAGGTAACAAATTAGACTCTACCTCTAGGGCTGCATCTTGCATGTTCAGCAGGGTGATAGGTCTTCTCTCTCTGAGTAATAAAGAAAATTCATGATCAAAAGCATTGGCATAGGTCAACTTGGCTGATGTTTCAGTGGGTTTAATTTCTGCTGGAATTCTACTGTACATCTTATTAAACCTCTTGGAAAAATCTGCAACAGTCTCATCTTTATTTCTTCTGAGAGCTCCAAATTCAGTTATATAGTATGTGTGATCTTTCGTATCTCCCCATTGTCTCATGAAAAGCTCATGGATTTCTTCAATAATAGTAATGGAGTTAGCAGGCAAGTCTCTAAACCATTTTCTTACATCTCCATCTAGACTCTGAACAAATACCCTCATCCACACATCTTTAATTTCAATATTCTGATTGTCAGCATAACTCATGAAAGCCTCCCAATGTTCCTCGGCAGTGATTTCCCCTTGTCCATTGAATCTAGGCATATATTTCTGGTAATCACCTCCAGGCAATGCATGTAGAGGCTGAGGTAAAACTAATAGTGCATACCTAGCTGCTACCATTCTATCCATCATATCCATAGGTGGATTTTGGGCTGCCATTGTGGACTGAGGTTTAGACTGAGATTTTAAGGAGGAAGATATTTGACTAAAACTTTTTTGACAAGGATTTCTTCCTACCTTCAACTGAAAGATTGGTATTTTATCAGGGGAAGAGGTTTTAGCTTTCAAAAAACTTCGAGGATTGGTGAAAACCTGAAAAGTGTTCTCAGAAAAGATAGGTTTTATACAGGGTGAAATTTCAGCTGGGTCTAATGATTCACCAAACTGGTGAGAGTCACAGGAAGCTGGAAAAGATCGAGATTTTCTGAGTTTGTTTGCTGTTTTCAAAATCTGCTCAGGGTCTGTCACACCCAGTTTTAATGGAGAAACAGGCTTATTCCTGGTCCCAATCCCTTTAGAAGCCAGTGTGACTTCTTTTTGGTGAAAATAGCCTTCAAAAACTGCTAGTTCAAGTCCACCTCTTAAACCAGAAAAATGATGAGTATCCCAGGGAAGATATGCTTCAGCTTCGTCCCCGGCAACGGCGCCAAAGATGTTTGTGTCAGAAATTGTTACTAAGGCTAGGGTAACAAGCCAACACAATCTCAAAAATAAAATCAATCCAAACTAGGTTTTTAGGGTTTTGTTTTGTAGGTTTTGGTTAGAAACTTCAAGAGCATAAGGGAATACATTCAGCAGATAAGTAAAAACTAATTCATACACATATATCCATGAAGATGCATATATATCTCAGGAATCCAACGAAAGATTGCAATGAAGTTCATACAATAAAAGACAAGCATCACTGGAAATTACACATAAAACCAGACATGAATTTTTCAATCAAGAAACTATATAAGTTTAAAATGAAGCCAATACATATCAGAAGTGGGATAAGGAGTCATATATTCATAGTTTCATCAAAAATGCATATGAGAGTTTGCAATACTTAGCAGTGAACAAGTCTGGAAGAATCAACAGCTTGCAGACCTCCTAAAGCTCTCCAAAAATTCGAACCCTTACAATGTCTTTCCTCCCTCTCTAAATAGTTTTTCTTCTCAAAAACAGTTAGGGTATTTCCTACTAATTCTCCATCGAATGACTAGACTAGGTAAAGTAACAATTACATTTTTACAAAATTACATCTTTGCTAAAAATAACAAATTCTTTAACAAAATGTCTTAAATGAACCTAACTGCCTTAGATCTCTTTCGATGCCTCCACAAGCAAAGATATGCCATCTGGACTTGAGGATCTTTTCTTCATTCTTTTGTGCTTCTTCTCCAGCTCAGCTATCCTTTTCTGTAGGTGTTCATTTTCATGTTGCAAAGTTTCAACTGTCTTTTCTAATTCTGAACAGTGCCTATCAGCAGCCCTTTTTCTTCTGAGTACTTCCTTTGCATCAATCACTAACTCCTGAAAGTTGTCATGAGTATCTTGAAGATCTTCTCTTAATCTTCTATTTGCCATCATTAGACCATCATTAACTTCCTGCATGTAATTCATTTGCTGTTTATACTGTTTGACAGTCTTCTTCAAATTCTCCTTGTCAGAATTAACCAGTTTTTCTATTGCAGCATCTTGCTCCTCATTAGGTTTGCAAAACATGTCAAACTTCTTAAATATTGCTTCTTCTGTCAATAGCTTCTCAGCAGTATCTTCAATGGTGGGGCTTGGATCATCTGTGGCCTGTACTGACTTAATCTCTTCTGTCAACAATTTCCCAGGAATGTCTTCAATGATGGACTTGGAGCTTCCTTCACCTGCTACTTTTTCTGACCTAATTTCTTCCTTTTTACCTGGCTGCAATTCATCTTTCTTTGATTTCTCCTCCTCCATGGGCTCTTCATCAGAGATAGTCACCTTATCAGCCTTCAATTTTGGATTTAAGAGCTTTTTCATATTTAACCTTAATTTGTTTTTCGACCTAGTTTTAGGTCTCCAGAAAGTAGCTGCTTCTCCCATCATTTTTAATTTCTTCCCTTGGTACCGAATAGATGCTAACTCTACCACTTCCAGCTTTTTGACTTTCTTTTTAGGCTTTGTAATTTTGCCATCTATAACTTG
This sequence comes from Larix kaempferi, assembly GCA_027924585.1. Classification (NCBI taxonomy): domain Eukaryota; kingdom Viridiplantae; phylum Streptophyta; class Pinopsida; order Pinales; family Pinaceae; genus Larix; species Larix kaempferi. The sequence continues at coordinate 7,387,453 of BSBM01000592.1, read as the reverse complement.
ATCATCTTTACTTTCAGCCTTAACTTCAATCTCAGGAATAAACTGCTCTTCTTGTAACATATATCCCTCATCATCCGAGAGGACTGTGATGGGGCTTCTTGGCTGATTATGGACTTCTTCTTTAGCTACAGGAATCACTTTGATATCAATTTTCTTCTCTTCTTGAAAATCTGCTATAGGTGATGACTTCTTTTCAAGAAATTCCTCTTCCTTTTTGTCATCAAATAATGAGAACTTGACTTTATTGTGCTTTGGAAATTCTTGAGGCTGACTGTCATTCTGTCCTTCATCTGCTACCTGCTTTGTTTTCTTTTTAGCTTTAATGTCATGTTTGTTTGCAGGTTTAACCGAATGCCCTAACTTTTGTATCATTACTTTTCCCTTGTAAGTTTGTCTTTTGGGTTGTTGGTCTTCTCCTTTAGGATGAACCCCTGACCAAAACAAAAAGAAGTCCCAAGTCTTTCCCTCATGCTGCAACACTGTAGTGATGATTAGCTTAATGAGACCATGATGAAAAAGTGATGGAGAAGTGTGATCATCATGCTGTTTTATTTTGCTTGACATTTTCTGCAGGCTTTTAAAGAAAAAGAATGGCAAATTCATTTTAGAAACCCCTGCCATGTGCTGTAGGAACCTGAGATGATATTTGAACACTAATGAATACCTTCCTTCACAAGTCACATAACTCTGAAGAATCCTTATAGGTTCAATCCACTCCTTCCTGAAATTATGTATGAGAATACCTTTGTTCCAGTCAGGAATAACATTAGGCAATAAGTATCTTTGAGGATCAAACTCAAAAGGAGACTTCTTAAACCAGAGCTCGCCCTCATTACTAATCTCAGTGGCTTCTGAAATTAATTCCACAGTCAATTTGAATCTCAAAGGATCCATTATAATCATCTCATTTTTAAGTCCTTTAGCAAAACTGCAGGACACTTGAGCATTAAAACCATCTATCCTTTTGAAAAATTTCAACCAGCCTGCCTGTTGGAACAGCTCTGCACAATCTGGAAGTTTCTGAATCCATGTCAAGTCTGTGGGCTCAGCCCTGTTAACCTTACCACTTTTACTGCTTTTTCCCATATCTTTCTTTTCAGGGAACAGGAAAAGTCTAGTTTCAGGTTTCAGAAATGTTTTATAAGCTGTAATCTGAGCAAGTAATTTTACAGGCTATAACAATTTTCAGTGATATTTAAACCACTTGCACAAATTAACAGACCCCTTCTGTGTAACACCTGTACCAACTAGCAAACTCCCTCCTGTGTAAAAACGACGCCCTATTCTGTATATTCTGATGTTTTAAAACATTAGGGAATGAGAGAAACATTCATACACATTCCTCCTAACGGGCTTCAGGTAACTATTTCTATGGTGCATTCCTCATTTTACGGTCTATTATATCCTCCTCAGCAACGAATTTTTCCAGAAACTCGTGCAGCGGAAAAAACCCAAATTTTTCAGCTATAAGGGTTATAATGTAATACCTGTTAATTACTCGTCCATTGTGGCTTAATGTCTTCAATTTGGGGTGTCAATGATGTTCTCCTTCGAGTACAGGTGTCCTCAATCGATTCTTTAGCCCCAGGTGAATGAATTCAAAAGCCCTAATCTTCGCTGGCGCCAGAACACACCTATCTCCTTTCCACAGCAACACAATCCACCGTTTAACAGTGAACTCTCCTTCACAAACACTGCCTCCTCTGCGATGATGCGTGTAACAAGAGAAAACTGACAGCTAAACCCGGAATTTGCTGGTTTCTGTGCCACTGAACCCGCATACCATGCAATGATGCCCTTGTTTTCTCTTCGTGATTAACAACCCACTAAAATCATGCTCAAAATGCTGCAAACACGTGTTAATACTCACACAATGTGATTAGACACTCTCACTCTGCATCATGATTGAAATCAGATCGAAGATTGACAAAAAATTCAGGCCACGATATTCCTGTAGCGCGCTCTGTGTTAAACTTTAGTGTAGTGCTACAAGAATATCTTTTAACCAAAATTTAGCAATTTTCCAACTTTTTGCTAATTTGTCGGAGATTCTGGCAGCTATTTGATTTAGGACATGAGTTCAACCACTCTCTAAAGTCATTAATGATTCTTCCTTTGAAAATATAACTCTCATTGACCCCCTTTTTAATATAAAAAGTCACCAAAATCAAATGAAATCTGAAAGGACTGGGTTCAAACTTTATTCAATCACTCATAAGGTTCTTAAGAAGACAAAAACCAAAATTGAAAACCAAAAATTAACTAAGGTAGACTCAAAAAACAAACCAAAATTGGAGAGAAAAACTAAAAATGCAGAAAAAATTACTGACTTAACATCTGGCTCCAGCTGCGGGATGAAGACCTCCCTGTGAGGCTTCAAGAACCTGTAGACTAGTGCCTTCAGTCTTCCATTGGGCTATGGAGTCTTTATTCAATCTCACTCACACCGGTATATACAATTAAAAGTGACCATGATCCTTATTTAACTGTAGAAATGCTTGAGGAATCGCCCATTAACAGGGCTGAGCAATTCCTCTCCTTCCAAGGACTGCAATATGAAAGTATTATTTTCCAAAACTTTAGCTATCAGAAAAGGGCCAAACCATAAATTATCAAATTTTCCATGTTTCCCCTTCTGTTCCTTTCTTGCATCCCATCTTAAAACCATCTCACCTTCTGAAAAAATGTGATCTTTGATATTTCTGTCAAACCTGGTTTTCATTTTAGCTCTATACAGCTGGGCTTCTTTGTCTACCTTCTCCCTGTTCTGCTGTAACTCAATCATTTCAAAAATTCTCCTTTGCAAATCATCTGGTTCCTCTTGAGAATTTTGGAGGAACTGCATTACTGGGATTCCCAATTGTACTGGAAATACTGCTTCTGTTCCATAAACCAGCTGAAAGGGTGAAGTACCAATGGCTTGTTTTACAGTAATCCTATCTGCCCATAATGCATATTTCAACATTGAATCCCAGGATTTTTTATTTTGTTTGAGCAATTTCTTGATACACTGAATGATATTTTTGTTAGATGATTCAGCCTGACCACTTTTACTACTTTTTCCCATATCTTTCTTTTCAGGGAACAGGAAAAGTCTAGTTTCAGGTTTCAGAAATGTTTTATAAGCTGTAATCTGAGCAAGTAATTTTACAGGCTATAACAATTTTCAGTGATATTTAAACCACTTGCACAAATTAACAGACCCCTTCTGTGTAACACCTGTACCAACTAGCAAACTCCCTCCTGTGTAAAAACGATGCCCTATTCTGTATATTCTGATGTTTTAAAACATTAGGGCATGAGAGAAACATTCATACACATTCCTCCTAACGGGCTTCAGGTAACTATTTATGTGGTGCATTCCTCATTTTACGGTCTATTATATCCTCCTCAGCAACCAATTTTTCCAGAAACTCGTGCAGCGGAAAAAACCCAAATTTTCCAGCTATAAGGGTTATAATGTAATACCTGTTAATTACTCGTCCATTGTGGCTTAATGTCTTCAATTTGGGGTGTCAATGATGTTCTCCTTCGAGTACAGGTGTCCTCAATCGATTCTTTAGCCCCAGGTGAATGAATTCAAAAGCCCTAATCTTCGCTGGCGCCAGAACACACCTGTCTCCTTTCCACAGCAACACAATCCACCGTTTAACAGTGAACTCTCCTTCACAAACACTGCCTCCTCTGCGATGATGCGTGTAACAAGAGAAAACTGACAGCTAAACCCGTAATTTGCTGGTTTCTGTGCCACTGAACCCGCATACCATGCAATGATGCCCTTGTTTTCTCTTCGTGATTAACAACCCACTAAAATCATGCTCAAAATGCTGCAAACACGTGTTAATACTCACACAATGTGACTAGACACTCTCACTCTGCATCATGATTGAAATCAGATCGAAGATTGACAAAAAATTCAGGCCACGATATTCCTGTAGCGCGCTCTGTGTTAAACTTTAGTGTAGTGCTACAAGAATATCTTTTAACCAAAATTTAGCAATTTTCCAACTTTTTGCTAATTTGTCGGAGATTCTGGCAGCTATTTGATTTAGGACATGAGTTCAACCACTCTCTAAAGTCATTAATGATTCTTCCTTTGAAAATATAACTCTCATTGACCCCCTTTTTAATATAAAAAGTCACCAAAATCAAATGAAATCTGAAAGGACTGGGTTCAAACTTTATTCAATCACTCATAAGGTTCTTAAGAAGACAAAAACCAAAATTGAAAACCAAAAATTAACTAAGGTAGACTCAAAAAACAAACCAAAATTGGAGAGAAAAACTAAAAATGCAGAAAAAATTACTGACTTAACACATACTGAAAGCATGTCTTCAACCACTGTTGCTCATGTTGAGGACACGTCATTGATCACTACCGGTCATATTAATGACAAGCAGTTACTGTGAGTCATACTGGAGACACTAAATCAACCACTGCAAATCATGTTGAGAAAGTTGACACTATCAACAAACCTAATAAATAGAATCTTAAGTTCCCTTGTAAGTTTTGTGAGGGAGACCACCTGACCTATTTGTTCCATGTACTTCCAGAAGTGAAAAGAGTGTGGTCCGTAGTTCAAAAGTCTTCTGCTTTTGAGCAACCAGCCACTGCAAGTCGGGCTGGGTGCAATCTATCATCCAATGCTAGTCATGAGAGTACTATTCTTTTAAAGGAGTCTAAGTTTATAAGAAGTGTAAGATTTGAAGAACTGCTTCAAGATCTGAAACTAGTCGAGGAAGAAACTGTTGAATTGTCGCCTCTACAAGAAGAAGATTCGGAAGAATATGATGATAGTTTGTGTTCTGATATTTTATCATAGTTTGATGAACATTAAATATCAGGTTCATATGCAGATCCATATGTGCCCCAACAGTTTCCAAAGTGGGCCCAAAATACTCTCCAATCTGCTAGTTCAAACATTGGAAATCATGTCGATCCAAGAGGAACTTGAGCAAACTTTCAAAGAGAGGGTATGGCTCTTTCATATTTTGATCCTTTACTATCTGAGAATTCTTTTTTGATGATAGTTTCAGATCCTAAACCATACTATCATTCCCACCAAGATCCGAGATGGAAAACCGCCATGGATGAAGAGTACAGTTCTCTTTAGAATAATGCTACATGGGAGCTAGTTTCTCTTCCACCTGGGAGGAAATTAGTCCAATGCAAATGGGTCTACTACACAAAGGTTGATGAAGATGGATCAAACTAAAAATACAAAGCTAGGTTGGTTGCAAAAGGATTCTCCCAAGTCCAAGGAGTGGACTACACCAAGACCTTTGCACCAGTTGCAAAGATGGATTCTATCTGCCTAGTTTTGGCAATTTCCACATCTAAGCACTGGGAAGTGCACCATATGGATGTGAAGAGTGATTTTATTAATAGAGATATGAAAGAAGAGATTTACATGAAGCATCCTAAAGGATACATATCATATCTGACATTAGTGTGTAGACTGAAGAAATCATTGTATGGTTTAAAACAGGCGCGAAGAGCTTGGTATGCAAAGATGGACTCCTTCCTTCTGTCACAGAATTTTGCAAGATTCAAATCAGATCCAAATGTGTAACTACAGCAGCATGAAGGTAATTTGTTGATCATTTTCCTTTATGTTGATGACCTTTTAATAACTGGAAGCAATCTTGCTTCGATCGGCAATACAAAAACTGCTTTAAATCTAGCTTTTGACATGAGTGATTTGGGCTTGTTGAAGAAATTCCTTGGGTTAGAGATAGCTCAAAATTTTGATGGGATCACCATATATCAGCAAAAATATGTTTCAAAACTTCTGAACAAGTTCAATATGTCATATTGTAAGGCAACACCATTCCCATTCCTCTTGGGAATAAGACTAGAGGATGGTGATTCCACACCATTGGTGGATTCGACACTTTATCGACAGTTGATTGGAAGTCTTCTATACTTGAAACATTCCAGTCCTTATATTTCTTATGCCGTGAGTGCAATGTCAATATATATGCAGCATCCCCATGAGCTTCATTAGAGGAAATCCAATAGAAACTTGCACTATGTGCAGGGTACTAGACATTTTGGCATACACTATGCTGCAGATTCCGAGCTAGATTTTGTTGGATTCACTAATTCAGGTTGGGCGGGTGATAGCATTGATCGGAAGTCCACTTCCGGATATGTTTCATGATTGGCATAGGGCCTATCTGCTGTTAAAGAAAAGAGCAGGCTTCCATTTCCTTATCTTCAGTAGAGGAAAAGTACTGAGGAGCGGTCAATGCCTGCATTCATGTAGTTTGGTAGTAGGGTATTCTAGCAGAGTTTGATATTGGTAGCATCACTTCTACTGTCATTTTTTGTGACAATCAGAGTGCTATCGAGATCTCGATAGATCCATTTTAGAGACAGAGGACCAAGCATATCTAGATCCACATGCACTACATCCGAGATCTTGTGCATGACAAAACCATTGTACTACAATATTACCCTACAGAAGAGCAAATTGCAGACATCTTCACCAAGAGCTTCACTGAGAAGAAGTTCTCTTACCTACGTTCACTTTTGGGGGTGATTTCTACTATGGTGGAGACAGATTAGATCCTTCAGTGTTCAGCTTGAGGGGGGGATTTCTTCCCACTGGGTTTTCCCTCTTTCCTCACTTAGACTTTTTCTAGCATTTTGGATTATTTTCTGTATTGGGGTGACCTTTGGTCTTAGTTACCAGGGCCCTATATTTTAGATTTTTACCTCATAGTATAGCTTGTGTGGGGGTGTTAGGATATTATCACCATCATATTTATGTTTGCAGGCATACATGCATGCATTTGCATGCATGCTAGTCATCAATATGGTGTCCCACGGCACATAGTCCCTAGTTTGCTAGCCCCGGGCGCTTATTTATGTTCAGTTCTAGCCCTCCTAGTCCATGATGCGCCTTGTTTTCATCTCTTGATACAAAGTACGCCCTCTCTCACCTACCACCAGTGACACACTCAGTTAGTTGCTTTATTTGTGGATTTGTTCCTTGATTTGAGGATAGATTGACTAGTTAACTAACGAAACACTCTGATGGACATCCAGAGAGACTAGTTTGACTATTATGACTCTAGACAGCTCCTCATGCGCCCTCCTTGGATTCTCCTTCACTGCATTAGTGCTCCATGCATCAATTACACCTACCTACATTCAGTTAGACTCATTTTGACACCTGGTTGATCGTTACTTGTGCATTGATGACACTACCACTGATTGATGATGAGGATTCCTAGTGGAGACATGCTACACCATGCATCTATTCGAATGACCCCCTTGGTTAATTCGAATCTTTTCAGTCATTGTTACTATATTGTATTTTATTCTACTTCTGAGTTCAATAGAGCAATGTTGCAAGTCTTTTTGCATAGTTTTCCACATATTATTCTGCATGCATCTCTTGTAATGTTTCTCTTGTTCCATAGATCTACTATCTTGAATTTCATAGACTGAAGCAGTAATGGGTTCATGCGTTCATCCATACGCTAGATTAAGTACCATGGATCTGTTACATCGCAACAGAATTGCGACAAGGAAAAACTACATGGGAAGAATTGAACATTGGTTTCGGCCAGACTTTCATCTTTGCTGATGAGAATCCTTTCATCCATAGTGCATTGCAGGAGATCTGCGAAAAGGTACTCCAAACAGGTCCGACAAAAATACAAATGGGATTACAATGGACTGCGACACTAGAAATGATGATGGAATTCTATAATGTGTTGGGAGGACCTAATGTCGATAATGATCCTAGAGCCATTTATGTCCTAGAGTTGGAGGGAAGCTGCGATGTCGAATCACCAGAGATTCCATTCGACAAATTCCAATAGTCGCTGAAAATTAAGAAGGTTAATATTGGGTCGGAGGAAAATCCCAAGTTCGCTAGTATTGGAGATTATTGGGATGATTCAACAATTGGAAAGGTCACTGATCTATTGCATGAGTTTCAAGACTTATTCTCGACAAAATTTTCAAAGATGAAGGGAATTTCTGGGGACCTAGGTGAGATGAATATTCCTCTCAAACCTGATGCAAAGCCAATAAAGTAGTGACCATATAGACTGAATCCCAGGTTTAAGGAGTGGGTGAAGGATGAGATAGAGTGAATGATGGATGCAGGAATCATAGAACCTGTCGAAGAGTTGGAATGGATCATCCCAATGGTCATCCAAGATAAGAAGACCGACTAAATTTGGATTTGCGTTGATCTAAGGAAGCCAAACGATGCATGCCTCCACAATCCATTCCCTATGCCATTCACTCATGAAGTACTGGAAGGTGTTGGAGGCTAGGAGATTAATTCCTTTACAGATGGATTTTCAGGATACCACCAGATAAGGATCGTGAAAGAAGATCGACATAAAACAACTTTCGTGACATAATGGGGTTGCTTTCAATACACAGTGACATCGTTTGGTCTTAAAAACGCCCCTACAATATTTTCAAGGCTATTTATCACTGCATTTAAGGATTTCATTCATAAGTTTCTGGCAGTGTATATGGACGACTGGACCATATATGGGCTGGTTAAGGACTACATTGCAAACCTAAGAATGATGCTGGAAAGGTGTCCACAACATCAGATTTTGCTGAATTTAAAGAAGTGTATTTTTTGTGCACTATTAGGAATCCTACTGGGACATATTGTATGCAAGGAGGGGATGTTGGTTGACCCAGCAAACATTGCAATCATCTCTGAATTACCACCACCAATGACAGTAAAGAAACTAAGGGCGATGTTGGGACATACTAGATATTATAGGAATTTCATCAAGGGATATGAAGTGATTACTGCACCAATGGAGAAGTTGTTAAAGAAGGATGAAAAGTTCGAGTGGAATGACGGGTTCCAGAAGAGCCTCGGCATACTAAAGGTGAAGATGGTCGCAGCACCAATATTATTCTTCCTCAAATGGAAGAAATAATTCCATGTCCATGTGGATGCATCATCAGTAGTGCTAGGAGTCATATTGGCCCATCTAAGAGAAGGGTCGATTGACCACCCAATCGCATTTGCGAGCATAAAGTTGTCTACTACGGAGAATAATTATATGAAGATGGAGAGAGAACCCTTGGAGATGGTATATGCATTGCAGAAATTCCGACACTACCTTCTTGGAGGACATTTCAAAATTTTTACTGACCACTCCGCATTAAAATATTTAGTCAATAATATTGTGTTGGGGGGGAATATCTGTCGATGGTTGCTGCTATTCCAAGAGTTTGATTTTGAAATCATTGTGAAACCAGGGCGATTGAATGCGGGACCTAATCACCTGTCAAGGATTGAACTAGGCGAAGAACAAAGGATCATTGATGAAGGATTTCCCGATGCATAGCTATTCCAGAATGGAATGGTCGATGACCATTATGAACAGATTATTCAGTTCTTGGTTACGGGAAGAGAACTGGAGGAGTTGACTACTAGTCAAAAGAAGCAGCTAGTTGTTAGGGCTGCTGATTTTCAACTAATCGCAAGACATCTCTACAAGATGGGACCAGATGAATTTCTTTGTTGATGTGTCCGTCCGCATGAACAAGAAATATTATTGGCGGAAGCTCACGATAGGATCACAGGGGGCCATTATGGAGGGCATGCAACTTCCAGGAAGATACTTAGGGATGGACTATGGTGGCCAACAATGCATGGTGATGTTGCATACTATGCTTAGAGCTACGACATATGTCAAAGGACACGGAAATCATTGCAGAGGGATGAAATTACACTAGTACCTCAGTTTACATTACAAGCCTTCAAAAAATGGGAACTAGATTTCATGGGACCCATTAACCCACCAGGAAGAACATGTGCGAGATACATTATTACTGTGACTGACGAATTGGCCAGATGGGATGAAGCAACACCAGTAAAGGATTGCAGAGCTGTGACAACAATGCAGTTTCTCTTTGACAATGTGGTCACCAGATTCAGGTGTCCAAATATATTGATAGCGATCAAGGCACACATTTCGACAATCAAACTATCAGATCCATAACGGAGGAATTTCAAATTCAACATTGAAGGAGTACCCCATATCACCCACAGGTGAATGGAACAGTGGAGGCATTGAACAAGATATTGGAGCATGCGCTCACCAAGGTGTGTAATACAAACTGAGACGATTGGGACTTGAATATTCCAGTCGTACTATAGGCCTACAGAAGGAAACGAAAAAGGTTGACAGACCAGACTCCTTTCAAATTGGTATATATACAAGAAGCAATGATTCCGATGGAGTACATTATCCTGAGTTTGCGCATCGCAACAGCGAAAGGAATGAGTGACGAAGGATCCATTGAATAGAGATTGGCGCAGCTGTTACAGCTCGAAGAGAATTGCTTCATCGCAGAATTTCATCAACAACTAGAAAAGGACTGACAGAAAGCATGGCATGATCACCACGTAAAGGAAAAGCACTTCCAATGCGGAGACATGGTTCTCCTTTATGAAAACAAGTTTGAGAAGCACCCAAGTAAGCTCCATATGCATTGGCTAGGTCCATACATTATAAATTTTATCACTAATAGAGGTGTAGTACAGCTAAAAAAGTTAGATGGAACACTATTGACAAATTTAGTGAACGAAAACCAACTAAAGCCCTATCGGGATAGACAAGTGCACATCGATTGAAAAAGCAGTTGAGTTAAAATGAAAAAAAAAAAATTAGGAATTTTGGGAGTATGTCGATGGAACAGCGACGAAGTTTGAAATAACCATGAGGTTCGGAGCCTATCGACATCTAACGAGTTGCAAACGGGTCAAATCCAACAATAAATGTAATAGTTAAGGCTCGATGGACGACACCACAATGCGAGGAAGATGCATTTAATGACCAATAAGTATGGACGGCGGTAGTGCAAGTGGATGAAGGCGTATTTAATGGCCAACGAGTGTGCAGGATTTGGAAAATCGACGGAGGATTTGGTAATCATTGTCCAAAGATGGACAAGATGGACGGAAAGCAAGAAATTGAAGTTATAAATATATGCATAGATGGACAGTTCGACTCACTATGCGTTGCGAGAGTTAGTGAAGAAATTGCAAAAGAAGAGTTAGATCAAAGATTAAAAGTAAAGTTAGGAAGTTGTGATGGAGCATTTCATCTCCAGCACGAGCACACAATATTCTCCAAGGGTGAGGGCGAGCATTATCCAGGAACAACCAAAAATTGCATTGGCGTGGTCATTCACAAAGATAAGAAGTGTCAATCGGCTAGTGGATACCGACCGAAGGCTGAAGAGGGATACTCATAGTTTCGCAAGGAAACACATTAGAGCGACTGCCAAAACTGCAGTACAACGACCATGACATTCTAGCATATCCAGAGTGCAAGAAGGACACACATGTTGAGATAGTGCATGGATAAGGAGGTCCGATCACAAGAGATCCAACGAAGTGGGAATTGGGACTGAACCAATCAGGACTTTTATCCATCATTCACATGCCGCATTTTGAGAGATCAAAAATAGAAAATGCATGTGTAAAGCAGCTACTAGCCTGCTTTCATGGCAGATATTTGTGGTTGGCGAAAAATATTCCAATCATGGTCGATTTGATTTCGTGGATCACTAGATTACCCAAGGCTGGGGTAGATCCTTCCCAATATTTTCAGGGGAAGGATAATGATAAGAAGCTTTCTGCGAAGCTGAAGACAAAGTATGGGGTGGAGAAGAACACCAAAGGATACATGATCAACACAATCAATGATCAGGAGGTTAGGATTGCAACAAATTTGTTGGAAATCAAGATAGTAAGAAATAATCGACCAAACCAATGTACACTAGGAGTGATTGCTTCCGCAGAGTAGTGCGCAGCGGGAGTTCAAATGAACTGGTCGCTATTTTTGTTGAACGAGTTGATGGAGGATGCAGTAGCAGCGTAGGAGAAATTAAATCCATTCACATACTCATGGTTGTTAATATTAATCGTGCTGGTGGGATGGAGAGAACCATCGCACTATCAAGGGATGGACACATAATTATCAAAGGTGTTCCAAGGGGAACGGTACAAGAACCTGTGGGTGTTAAGTGACAAAGAAAGACAAACAGGTAACAACATTCAATTCTTTATTTATTTAGAAATGCTAAAAATAGATGCAGAAGTGATTCCGCAACTAACTAAAGAAGCAACGAAGAAGTATATAATATTCGCAAGGCTGACGGTAGATCCCCAAACAAAATTTATTCAGGAACGTGCAGAACCACATAATCAGTGGTTGTCGACGCAATACAAGCTTAGCGACGCAGAACTAGATGTCATCATGGACGAATGGCCAGAAGAGTGGAAGGTTGCAGTAGGTGAAGACCAACTATTGTACCCAGAGGATGGGAAACTGATGATTGGGTTGAAGGAACCATAAGAAACCAAAGACTCTGAGGATGAAGGGGAAGGTGCAGAATAAAATTCGCACACCACAAGTCATGATGGGGATTCATCTGCGACTCCAATAGATTCAAAACTAGAAGCATAGCGAGAGAAAGAAAGGACAAAGAACAGGTTTGAGAGAGGTGAGGGGATTTCAACCGCTGGCCTCCCTGATGAGAAAATGAGCAAGCTAATGGAGAAGATAATGATGGTGGCGGAAGAAAACCGCATGAAACTCACACAACATGCAACTGATTTTTTCCATTAGGTATCGTAGTTGCTACATATGCTGATCAATGTGGTGATGGAAACAAAGCTACCGCAAGGAGAAGTGGCGCCAAGTGCGTCAACAAGTAGATTCGAGGTGGAAATCGACATGAAGCAAAGGATAGTACAAATACTACCTAATGCCATCACTATCGGTGATGAAGACATGGATGTCGCATTACGAGGGCATAACTTGATCAACATAGACTTCAACATGTTGCCGATGGTTATGATACATCACACTCATACTGCAGCAAGTGATGAAATCAGTGACTAGGAAGCTACATCGCATGATCAAATGGTAAACTACAAAGGACAAGTGCAGAGCACCGAGGTGGAGGTTCAATAACTCCAGGAAGAGAAAGAAATTATTATGAATGAAACAACAAAGGCAATTGAGGACATAAAAAGGTTGGAACATGCCATATCCATGGCATGCGAAGAGGCACCATAATTCGATAAAGGTATGTAGTCAGAAGCAAAAGAGTTAAGGCTAGGCGTGGTCATTGCAGACCTGCAAAACGAGAATGAGGAACTATAAACAAGGGCAGTGCCAAGCACACCGCCAGAGTAGATTGAAGAGAGGAAGAGAATGATTGAAGAAGTTGCGACAGAGATCGCAAAACTAGAGAAAACAACGCAGACAATCGCAAAATATGTAACACAATTTTGGGGTATATTAGTGTAGGACGAATAGTTGCACCAGTTGAACGTGCAACTCGGTGAAGTAGAAGCGCAACTTGAGGCATTAAGGGGGTCAATTAAGGCGATGCCACTAGTAGCGCAAATGAAAAAGGAAACAGAGCTGAAAAAACTGCAACATCGGGTCAAAAAGGCACGCACAAGGAAGCAAAGAAGAACAATGCACTTGGACAAGCTGCAGACAAAAGCGGAGCAGTTGGCAGTAGGGTATTTTTTAAGAATTCTAATAGTATTCCTAAGTATAGTATTCTAGGTGATTATTTTGGGTTAAAAAAATCATATATAAAGATAGGTAGGCGAATGTTAAACATGAAACATACAATTTAGTACTAAATTTTGTAAATTTTGGTGAATATTACACTAAAAAACACATTTTTTGTAAATATAGGCGATATTAGAGAGTAAAATTGACCAAATAGCGAATTTAGTTTTTGAAAAAATGCCCAAAAAATTGCCAATTAGCGAAATTTCACCCTTAAAAATTACCCTGGTTGGTGGTCAAAGCAATGGAAGGAATGACGAAGATCAAAGAAGAGTTGGAGAAAGAGCAACAGATGGGTGGTGAACACCTGACAAAAAAGGAAGTGGAATATTGCGCAGCACTTAAGGCGTCGAAAAAGGAAGCTATTGATCAGGTTAAGGTAGCATATGATGACTTCACGATGCAAGTAAACGCACCAACAGTTTCCAGCTGAGGTGGCTCAAGGGCGAGCCACAATTTTGTGTTGGGGGCCTATTGGCATGGGTCCAGAGCACACAAGTACAGTACCAAAAAGCAACGAAAGGGTCATCGACAGGAACAAAGGACCAGTCGTGAAGTGTAAAAGAGCCGACAAATGTGGAATATTTGGTTTAGTTAGTTAGTAATGCGTCATTTGGACCATTTTGTAACAGCCAAGTGAACCTATAAATAGGAGTATGATTCTAAGCCTAAGGGCATATTGCATCTATCTTTTGATTGATCTATTCGAGCATCTATCTGGTTTTGGTACCGCATGCATGATATTATTTTTTATTTCTCGAATCGCAACTGTTGTTCTGAGTTTGTAATGGTTCTGCGATGTATGAGACAAGTTGATGAATAATGAGAATGATTGATTCATTTATGTCTTTGTCTTAATTTCAGTTATCACACTATGCTTGAATATGTGATATCGCAATGTTTAACGTCACTACATGGTTCTATATGTTTTTATCGTAGTTATGTTATCAGATCTGTTAATTATGCTTTGATAATCTATTTAAATTGTCAAATTGGGAGATGATAATGTCTTGATGCAAATGAAGATAATGTTTAAGTAGATCTAGTTGATAGGTCGATAATATGATGTTCTGATGCAGATGTGAATCTCTAGCTTATGTTGTGAATGAGTGTGAGATAATGCATGCCTTCTTACAATTGCGGAAACTTGGTTCCTGTAGTCCCCTTAGACATCTCGGGTGAGACTTCACTCGCTCTATGAGTGTTGCTGGAAAGGGTAAAACCTTTCTGGGCCAATGTTTAAGGGATTTTGTGTCAATGGTTTTTGACAGCAGTGCAAAGAGAACCCACGTCGACATAACTGTGTCAACATATGTAGAGTAGTAATTAATTTTCCCCTTTATTATTTGATTCAGATATCAGTTTGTACCATCTGGATGCGAATCTAAAATATTGGTTGGAAGGAGAAAAGAAATTGAAGGTTTTTACCAAAGGTTGGAATTTATGTAGTATTTATATTATGCCTTTATAAATACTTTGTTTTTTCACTCTTGCTTTCCAATTAAGAGGTCATGTGTAACCTGTGTAGGCCATTATGGATTTATTGAATAATTTTACTTCTTATAAATTTCATCATGTTCAATACAGACCTTGATCCATTACCACATAAAGAACAAAAGTCATTGCCTCCAGATATTGTGGAATAAGCTTTTCGAATACTTGCTGAAGAGGATGTTGAACGAGAAAAGAGATGAAAAATGAAGCAACAATTATCTATACAGCGAAAAAATTCATGGAAATTATATAGACTTGCGAAAACTGATTTTTGGAGTGACGATGATGTATCCAGCGGTAATGATGTTGAGAACCAACCTAATGATAGGGATATACCTTATCAACTCCAATTCCATTCAACTCTGCAGTATCTTAAGTGCAAGGATCCAAACTTTGATACAGTTGTTGTTCTTAAAGGAGAAAATGCTTCAGAAGAAATCATTATCTACAAAGTTATAGATGAGTCACATACAAGAAATGTAGAGTTGACAATGTTGGATCCTTGTTGTGATGATCCAATTCTTTACATTGTTAATATCAATGACACATGGACACATACTATGGATGATGTTCTTCCTGCTCAAATGGTGTATGTGGATGAAAGTGGCAAGCTTATGTTGCAGTATCCTTCACTTTCTGAAATAAAATCACAATTATATTCAAGTGGGCCAGATGAAAATTATAAAAACATTCCACTGAAGTCATCAAGCGAGGGTTTTATATGGGATCTTGTTCAGATGTGACTCCCCTACTGACTCAAAATGGTCATTTTGTGACGATTGGTAGAAATAAATTCATTCAAATAGATGGGATATTGGTGTGAAACACAAATTCATTTGATTTTACCATAAATGTAGGCATGTATGTTTTTATTTATCATGAAAAATTGCCTAGAATGTCTGAAGATGAGTCAGTGAAAATCCCATATCCTATAGAAGTGTTGGATTGTTTAGTAGATGTTTCAAATGGTGGAACATTTTGTTGGGTAAGAATATTTGAAAATCATGTAGATGTTTTTGGTAGAGGCCACTATATTCCTGAAGGTGTGAATTTGCATCCACATGAGGTGTCTTACACAAAAAAATCTCTGTTGATACCAACTGAAATAATTGATGGTGAGTATACATGTGTATCTTTTAATATATATTCTTCAACTCATATATGAAAAAATTATTTATACTATCTAATGTTATATTATAGTGTGTTGTAGTCATTGATGATGTTTTCTTTACTGTGAGCTCTATTAAAAGGTGGCACACTAGCAGTCGAAAAGGAGAATCTTTTTTTCATTTGATTGCTACGAATGATGATAAGCACACCACTTTTCAACTTCTTGCAACAAAAGGTAACAATGAAGTTGTGACTACTGGATTAGCTGCCTCTATAGAATATGGAACCAACAATGCATTGCCATCATGTATCGAAGTATTTCAGCTCAATCGCGTACATCGTCACAATATTCATATTCTTTCCTACAAAGTTTTCAAACACATAAGGTCTCGAAACATTATATGTAGTGAATCTTATGTGGAAATTCCTTGTTTAGATTAAAGTTTCATGGTTACTTTTTAACTAGTTGCAATGAATTATGCACCTCCCGAGATTGTAAAGAAGAATAATTCACTGGAGTTCAACATAGAAAGATATGAGAATCTTAAGGAGGAATTTTTCTATACATGTCCAACCTTCCATGATAGATATCAGCCAACTTCAGGCTCAAGTGATCAGAATTAGCCTCTTGGTAAATGGAGAGTGGGACCAAAATTTAGATTTCTCTATTTTCATAATAGCCTACAACCTCATGTACAAGTACACTTTTCATGGGATTCACACTAATGGGATCCTTTACATCAGTGTTATGGATTAAGGATGAGGACTGGTGTACCCCATTTGGATTTGTAAATATTTTTCCTTTCATTAACATTTTTTTATACTGTTTGGTGCAATATGTATGGTGAATTATATTATTTAGTATATATGAATTATTTATTTCTTGCATTCAATTGTTTCTGGTATTTTATTGTTATTTTATAAATGGTTTTTCTTTTTCATGAAAGTTTTCTTTATATATGAAATTTGAATGTTTGAAACGATAATATACATTTGTAGCCTGTGAGCTATTGAGAAGATGGTTCTGTACTGTCTTTTTTCTGTCCTAAAATCTACTTATTTTAGTCTTATATAATCATCAAAACATGCCCTGCAAGGATTTGCACTTACAGGAAACATAGAGTAGAACTTTCCAAAAACAAAAACCTTACAAAAGTGGAATTTTCTTCATCTTTGTGGGGAAAACCATCTAAAATTAACTTTGGACTAGTCTAAATAGTTTTCTCCCTTCTTATTATTTAGTTCTATAGATAATATTTATTTATGACCATTACATGAAGTACATTTTATATGTACATGCACTTTGGTTCTATAGTAGCTGCTCCATGATTAAATGTGTTGATCATTTTGGACTTACAGTCTGCTAAAGAAACTTGGGGTCTTTTGATAGACCAATTCACAGATTGTTGAAGAATGTATTACATTTCTGCTTGAAATGTAATATTATTCTTTCCGAGGAAAAAAATGAGTGGTTTTTTACGTTTTTTATCCAAGGACTAAATTCAAATTATTTAATCTAACACAGAAATAAAAAAAAAAAATTATTCATGTGCTAGTAAGAACGTTACATAGTCAAATTGAATGATACAAGTTGAACATGATGTGTCTTAATAGCCACCACTACTCCACTGTTCAATATTTTTAATTTTATCCTAAAAATTGCTATTGTGTAAAAATACTGAAAATCTGCCCTAGTTCACCAAAATTCACACAATAAGTTCACTTTTTGTCCTGTTTGAGTGATTCAAATTGGAAAATGAGAGTTTTATTATTCTCTATTTTTTACATTTTCATATTTTAATTTCATATTTGCAAATACCAGGAAATTTGGCTGAGTTATTGTCATTGACAAAAATGGCTAAGCACTGAAAAACTGTCTCAAGTGACTATGGGAAAATGACCGCCATTTCCTCAATGAGAGAGAGAAAATTATTCTAAGGGAACCATTCTATAGATGGATGACTAATTCACCTGAAAATAGTATTAGTTTTGGAAAAAAAATTCTATTCAATAATATATTGGCCTGCCAAAACAACCACTCAACCTTTTCAGCACCTAAAACTGGCCTAAATGACCTTAGGAAAATGCCCACCATTTCTCACCAGGATTAAATTATTCTGACAACATAATATTTAGGGTGGAGTATTTACGCACTTGACCATTGACTCATTCTTGATAAAATATCTATGGCCAAGAAGATAATGTCCTGCCAAAACAGCCAATCAACCTCTTTTGCACCATTCTAGAAAATGTTCTTCATTGGCAAAAATGGCTAAGTACTGAAAAAATGGCTCAAGTGGCTATCGGAAAATGACTGCTATTTTCTCATAGACAGAGAGAAAATTATTCTGAGGGCACCATCTTGTACGTGGATGACTAATGGACCTGAATATAGTCTTAGTATTGGGAAAAGGTTTCTGGTCAAGAATATTTGGCCTGCCAAAACAGCCACTAAGCCTTTTTTGCACCTAAAACTGGCTTAAATAGATTTAGGAAAATGCCCACCATTTCTCACCAGTGAGGGATTAAATTATAATGACAACATAAGCTTTCAAGTGGATGATTTACGCACTTGACCATTGAATCATTCTTGAAAAAATTTGTATGGCCAAGAAGATAATGGCTTTCCAAAACAACTAATCAACCTGTTTTGCACCATTCCAGAAAATGCTTGCCATTGGAAAAAATGGCGAAAGACTAGAAAACTGGCTCAAGTGACTATTGGAAAATGACCACCATTTTCTCACAAAGAGAGAGAAAAGTATTCTAAAGGAACAATCATGTAGGTGGATGAAAAATGCACCTAAATATAGTCTCAGTATTGGAAAAAAGGATTTGTTAAAGAATATATTGGCCTACCAAAACAACCACTCAGCTAGTTTTGCACCTAAAACTGGCCTAAATCGCTTCAGGATAATGTCCTCCATTTCTCACTAGTGAGGGATTAAATTATTTTGACAACATAAGGTTTCAGGTGGATGATTTATGCACTTGAAAATTGACTCATTATTGATAAACAATTTATGGAAAAGAAGATAATGGCCATCCAAAACATCCAATCAACCTATTTTGCACCCTGGTAGAAAATGCTCGCCATTGGCAAAAATGGCCAAGTACTGAAAAACTGGCTCAAGTGGCTTTGGGAAAATGACCTTCATTTCCTCAATGAGAGAGAGAAAATTATTCTGAAGGAACCATCCTGTAGGTGGATGACCAATGCACCTGAATATAGTCTCAGTCTTGGACAATAGAATCCGGTCAAGAATATATTGGCCTGCAAAAATAACCACCCAGTCTGTTTTGCACCTAGAACTGGCCTAAATGGCCTTAGGAAAATGCCTACCATTTCTCACCAGTGAGGGATTAAATTATTTTGACAACATAAGATTTCAGGTGGATGATTTATGCACTTAACCATTGACTCATTCTTGATAAAAATTCTATGTCAAAGAAGATAATGGCCTGCCAAAACAACCAATCAACCTATTTTGCACCCTGCTAGAAAATGCTCTCCATTGGCAAAAATGGCTAAGTACTAAAAACTGGCTCAAGTGGCTTTGGGAAAATGACCTCCATTTTCTCACAGAAAGAGAGAAAATTGTTCTGAAGGCACCATCCTGTAGGTGGATTTCCAATGCACCTGAATATAGTCTTAGTATTAGAAAATGTTCTATGTTCAAGAATATTTTATCCTACGAAAATAACCACTTATCCAATTTTGCACCTAAACTGGCCTAAATGGATTTAGGAAAGTGCCCACCATTTCTCACTAGTGAGGGATTAAATTATTCTGACAACATAAGCTTTCATGTGTACTATTTATGCACTTGAACATTGACCCATTCTTGATAAAAAATCTATGGAAAAGAAGATAATGACCTACCAAAACAACCAATCAACTTGTTTTGCACCCTACCAGAAAATGCTCTCCATTAGCAAAAATGGCTAAGTACTGAAAAACTAGCTCAAGTGGCTTTGGGAAAATGACCGCCATTTTCTCAGAGAGAGAGAGAAAATTATTCTAAAGGCACCATCCTATAGGAGGATGACCAATGCACCTGGATATAGTATCAGTATTAGAAAAAAGTATCTATTCAAGAATATATTGGCCTTCCAAAACATCCACTCAGCTAGTTTTGGACCTAAAACTGACCTAAATGGATTTAGGAAAATGCCCACCATTTCTCATCGGTGAGGGATTAAATTATTCTGACAACATAAGATTTCAGTTGGATGATTTATGCACTTGACCATTGACTCATTCTTGATAAAAATTCTATGGAAAAGAAGATAATCACCTGCCAAAACAACCAATCAACTCATTTTGCACCCTGCCAAAAAATGCTCGCGATTAGTAAAAATGGCTAAGTACTGAACAAATGGCTCAAGTTGCTTTGGCAAAATGACCTCCATTTCCTCAATGAGAGAGAGAAAATTATTCTGAAGGCACCATCCTGCAGGTGGATGACTAATGCACCCTAATATATTATTATTCTTGGAAAATAGGCTCTGGTCAAGAATATATTGGCCTTCCAAAACATCCACTCAATCTGTTTTGCACCTAGAACTGACCTAAATGGCCTTAGGAAAATGCCCGTCATTTCTCACCAGTGAGGGATTAAATTATTTTGACAACATAAGATATCAAGTAGATGATTTATGCACTTGACCATTGACTCATTCTTGATAAAAAGTCTATGGAAAAGAAGATAATGGCCTACCAAAATAACCAATCAACCTGTTTTCCACCGTGCTAGAAAATGCTCGCCATTGTAAAAAATGGCTAAGTACTAAAAACTGGCTCAAGTGGCTTTGGGAAAATGACCTCCATTTTCTCACAGAGAGAGAGAAAATTATTCTAAAGGCATCATCCTATAGTTGGATTACCAATTCATCTGAGTATAGTCTCAATATTAGAAAACAAACTCTGGTCAAGAATATATTGGCCTGTGAAAATAGCCACTTATCCATTTTTGCACCTAAAACTGGCTTAAATGGCTTTAGGAAAATTCCCACCATTTCTCACCAACAGGGGATTAAATTATTCTGACAACATAAGCTTTCATGTGGATTATTTATGCACTTGACCATTGACCCATTCTTGATAAAAATTCTATGGAAAAGAAGATAATGGGATTCCAAAACAACCAATCAACTTGTTTTGCACCCTACCAGAAATTGATCTCCATTAGCAAAAATGGCTAAGTACTGAAAAACAAGCTCAAGTGGATTTGGGAAAATGACCGCCATTTTATCACGGAGAGAGAGAAAATTATTCTGAAGGCACCATCCTATAGGAGGATGACCAATGCACCTGAATATAGTCTCAGTATTAGAGAAAATTCTCTGGTTAAGAATATATTGGCCTTCCAAAACATCCACTCAGTTAGTTTTGCACCTAAAACTGGGCTAAATGGATTTAGGAAAATGCCCACCATTCCTCATTAGTGAGGGATTAAATTATTCCGACAGTAGAAGCTTTAAGTTGGATGATGTATGCACTTGACCATTGACTCATTCTTGATCAAAATCCTATGGAAAAGAAGATAATGACCTGCCAAAACAACTAATCAACCTGTTTTGCACCTGCCAGAAAATGCTCGCCATTGGAAAAAATGGCTAAGTACTGAACAAATGGCTCAAGTGGCTTTGGGAAAATGACCTCCATTTCCTTAATGAGAGAGAAAAAATTATTCTAAAGGCACCATCCTGTAGGTGGATGACCAATGAACCTTAATATATTATTAGTCTTGGAAACTAGGCTCTGATAAAAAATATATTGGCCTTCCAAAACAAACACTCAATCTGTTTTGCACCTAGAACTGGCCTAAATGGCCTTAGGAAAATGCCCGTCATTTCTCACCAATGAGGGATTAAATTATTCTAACAACATAAGATTTCAAGTGGATGATTTATGCACTTTCCCATTGACTCATTCTTGATAAAAATTCTATGGAAGAAGATAATGGCCTACCAAAACAACCAATCAACCTATTTTGCACCCTGCCAGAAAATGCTCGCCATTGGAAAAAATGGCTAAGTACTGAAAACTGGCTCAAGTGGCTTTGGGAAAATGACCTCCATTTTCTCATAGAGAGAGAGAAAATTATTCTGAAGGCACCATCCTAGGTGGATTACCAATGCATTTGAATATAGTCTCAGTATTAGAAAACATACTCTGGTCAACAATATATTGTCCTACAAAAATAGCCACTTATCCATTTTTGCACCTAAAACTGGCCTAAATGGCTTTAGGAAAATGCCCACCATTTCTCACCAGTGAGGGATTAAATTATTCTGACAACATAAGATTTCATGTGTATTTTTTATGCACTTAAAAATTGACCCATTCTTGATAAAAATTCTATGGAAAAGAAGATAATGGACTTCCAAAACATCCAATCAACTTGTTTTTCACCCTACCATAAAATGCTCGCCATTAGCAAAATTGGATAAGTACTGAAAAACTAGCTCAAGTGGATTCAGGAAAATGACCACCATTTTCTCATGGAGAGAGAGAAAATTATTCCGAATGAACCATCTTGTAGGAGGATGACCAATGCACCTGAATATAGTCTCAGTATTAGAAAAACATATCTGGTCAAGAATATATTGGCCTTCCAAAACATCCACTCAACTATTTTTGCACCTAAAACTGGCCTAAATTGATCCATATCGTAGTTGGCATTGTTGTTGAATGCCAACATCTACTGGGACAAGTCATCCTCGTCGACACAACTTCGACAAGTTTCAACTTCAACACAACTTCGACAAATCCCCACCTTGACACGTTCATCGACCTCACAGTATCACGACGTCAACATGTAGCATTGACCTGCGACTTGCACAACACCGACTTGCGACTTACGACCATCGAACTTCAACAAACTGTCTCTCTGTATTCCATTCGACTATAACGGTTGAACTGTCGAAACCTTATAACTTCTTTGTAACTCAACGTAATGGGAAGGAACCCAAGCGCCTCAACTCTCTTTATGTAACCATGTAAACTATTGTAATATACATCTTATCAATCTGGATCTTTACATCTAGTAATAGATAAGATCAGTTCACATTCCTACATATTGTCTATGTGTATTTGTGTTTATCTGCGTAGTGTAATCCTGTTGGATTATTCTATTTCTTATGCTTCTGTTATAACAGATCCGACTCATTCAGTCAAACTTTTGTCCCCCTCGTGCTTCCTGGCCCCGAGTGGATCATAAATGGCTTTAGGAAAATGCCCACCATTTCTCATCAGTGAGGGATTAAATTATTCTGACAAATAAGATTTCAGTTGGATGATTTATGCACTTGACCATTGACTCATTCTTGATAAAAGTTCTATGGAAAAGATGATAATGGCCTTCCAAAACAACCAATCAACCTGTTTTGCACCCTGCCAGAAAATGCCCGCCATTGGAAAAAAAGGCTAAGTACTGAACAAATGGCTCAAGTCACGATTTGGGAAAATGACCTCCATTTCCTCAATGAGAGAGAAAAAATATTCTGAAGGCACCATCCTGTAGGTGGATGACCAATGCACCTTAATATAGTCTTAGTCTTGGAAAATAGGCTCTGATCAAGAATATATTGGCCTACAAAAACAGCCACTCAGATGTTTTTGCACCTAAAACTGGCCTAAATGGCCTTACGAAAATGCTCTCCATTTCTCACCTTTGAGGGATAAAAAATTTATGGGAGCATAAGCTTTTAGGTGGATGATTTATGCACAGCTTTTAGGTGGATGATTTATGCACTTTACCATTGACTCATTATTTATAAAAATTCTATGGAAAAGAAGATAATGGACTTCCAAAACAACCAATCAACCTCTTTTGCACCATGCCAAAAAATGCTCCCCTTTGGAAAAATTGGCTAATTAATGAAAATATGGCTCAAGTGGCTATGGGAAAATGACCGCCATTTCCTCACTGAGAGAGAGAAAAATATTCTGGAGACACCATACCGTAGATGGATGACTAATGCACCTGAATATAGTCTCAGTCTTGGAAAAAAGTATCTAGTCATGAAATAAAAATGATTAAAAATATTAAAAAGATCAATCTTGGCCAATAAAATAAAATAAAATAAACTTGAGTTTTGGTAGATCCGGGTTTAAGATCGATTTGTGCATTTTTAAAAAAAGTGATAACTTGTGTCTATGTAATTTTTTGTGTCAAAGTACAACCCATTTATAAAAATTGATAGCTTATGTTTATGCACTTTTTAATGTCAAAGTACAACCCAATTATAAAATTCCCTCTGAAGCCAAGGCCTGAAAAAATATTAAAAGTCGGATGTCAGCATAGGTAAATGTGCATTCCCAAGTCATGAAATATGACCTCGAAATACACTCAAGTCCTACATTTTGTTTCCAAAATACTTTGTGTATGCATAATTTGATTAAGTCTGAAATATAGTCTGCATGCATCACTTCTGCTTCGAACCTAGACAACCATGGCCGAACTTGAAACAAGGACGTTTTCTACCACGGGCGCAATTGAAACGAGGGCATCCTCCTTGGCAACCGTAGTTGAAACATGGGCATCCACATATCATAGGTTCACAGTCAAAAAATTCTAGTATTATTTTGATGCATGGAGAGATGAAAATATTTGGCCATCAAATATGGAAACTATCCTGAGGAAAGCAGAATTTTTTGACTTTTTGTTTGGAATGTTCAGTTTTGTTGATGAGGAGATATATAAGGCAATTTTGAATTATGATGTCGGGAATATGGAATTGAGAATTTTTGGGAAGCAGATATATCTCAACACTGATTTGGTTTCCTGAGCTACAAATATTCCACGTAGAGGGGGAGTGATTTTAAGCTCTTGGAAAACCCCCAAATGGGATAAGAGCCATATGACCAATAAAATTTGTGGGAGAGAAATATATGTTCTGAGGAATGGTTTAAGAATGCAATATGTACCTCCTGGAATATAAAAAACATTGATTTAGATTGTCCATAGGACGATTTTGAATCATCACAGACAGGACATTTCGGGTGAATGCATGAGAGTAGTGATACATTGGGTTGAAGATATACTTGTAGATATTCCTTATCTATTGGCTACGAAAATCCACTATGTCCTGCAATAGATCCAATTAAAGAAGCTTAAATTTAGTTTCACGGGAACACTTCAAAAAATAATTGATTTATGTCGACCCCATGCTACTGAAACAGAGATTGGTGATATCAATCAACATGAAAATATATCTTTTCCAAAACCACTTGTTCATAAAACATACAAATATAATAGCAAGGAAAATAATGAGGAATTTCCAGTACAATCTCCTCAGCGGAATCAGGAATTAGTACAATCTCCTGAGCACCATGAGGAATTACCAATACAGCCTCCTAAACATAATGACGAATTGCCCGTACAAACTCCTGAGCACCATGACGAATTACGAGTACATTCTCTTGATTTTGTCACCATTGATGCAGTTCATGATACCACAACTTTGAAAGAGATACATGGACATGTAGATGGGGGTAATTGAGAGGAGGTGACGAACAACGAAATGGAACAAACTACTGCTGATTTTTCCATTCCTCAAGAGGTTCTTGATAGAATTCCTCCTAAATAGTTGGCAATTTAGTATGATTGTTTTTTCAAATTTGATTTAAGGGATTCCACTATGCATTTAGAAAATCCATCATATAAGTTTGATAGTAGATTTGTGTTCAACCTGTATGATAAATTGGAGCATTTCAAGGAACAAGCTTCCTATATATGCAATTGGGTAGAAGAGGGCATGATAAAAGATAATAATATTATGGAATTCCTCAAACAGATAGCAGTGTTGCAAAAGACAGTTGTGGAAAATCAATTCAAAGTGAACAAAATTATAAAAGGAAAAGAAGAAATGGTTGAAGAATTATCCAAAGAAGTAGACAAAATCAGTGATGAGGCTGAAAACAAAATTGAGTCAGTTAGGGTTGTGTATAAAGAGGCTTTGGAAAAAGCTAAAGTTGAAGTGAGTGAAATTAAAGAAGAGTTGAAAAAAGACATGTTTTGAATATACCGCTAATAAGGACAGAAATGGGTCATTTACAGGTATTGGAGAAGAAAATGAAATAAAAGGAACACTTAATACAAGAATATCAGTTGAAGATGAAAGAGTGGGAGGGAAGCCATGAACAAAAATTTCGAGAATTAGAATCATTAATTTTCAGTTTAAGAAAAACCATTTCTAAGCATGTTGATAAGCTGAGAGCCAAAAGGTTCAAAAGGATCTTTGAATCACTGGAACTTAAAAACCAAAGGAGATTAAAACAAATTGATAGTAAAGAAGGTGGTGAGGGTGAAGGTAAGGGTACCATAGGAGACAAGGGTAAGGGTAAAAAAAAAAAAAACAGGTACAATGTCCTTAGAAGAGCGAGAGAATTCCTTGGAAAATTGAGAGAAGATGCTACACGAATGCTTCTCAATGAGCATTTCTCTAGGTGATGTGTTTGGTTCATCACCATTATATAAATAAATGAAAGAGACGATGGTTGAAAAAGATGCAAAAATAAGAGAGCTAGAATCAAAACTCTTGGATGGCCGAAAAGTTCAACATTTGGGATGTGATATGGAAATTCAAACTCTTAAATCCACACTTGGTGATTTGCAGAAGGAATTACAGGGTCCAGTTGCTGTGATGATGGAAATTTTTGTCGTTCCCAATGAGACAGAGTTGAGGGAAAAAGAGTAGGAGAAATAAATAAAGAAACTGGAAACTGAATTAGCTGAAGTTACCAATTAGTTGAAAAATACGAGACAACAATTGGAAGTTAGGAAAAAGAATAATCAACGAAGTATAAGAACAATGTTGAAATGTTGAACAAACTGATGGAAGAAAAAAATGTCTTTCTTGGAAATTTAAAAAATGTTACACAGAAATTTAAAGAGCTTGAAAAAAAATTACAAAACGTGCCTCCTACAACTTCAGAAGAATTAGAGTCTTCTACGAAATGCAAGAGAGACCATACATATTTGTCTTCATCTCAAGAAGAGGATAACGGCCATCTCAGAAACATGATATACATGTATAAATCATTGTATATATGTATTTATCGACAAATAATGAAAAATTCATTTTGTACGATGGAGTTTTTTATTTATTAGTAGATGATGAAAAATTCATTTTTGTATGATGGAGCCTCATTCTGCAAAATTGGGTTCATTCTTTGGTATATATTTTTATTTTGCAAATCAACGTTCATTGTAATGGAAGCATGACTAAAACTTGTTATTTGAGAGAAATTTGGGACATTCACAGTCTCTGAAATAGATTTCATTGTAGTAGGAAGCAGGAATAAAATATGTTCTCTGAGAGAAATTTGGGACCGACACATTCTCTAAAACAAAGTTCATTGTAGTGGCAGCAAGAATAAAAATTGTTCTCTGAGGGAAATTTGGGACCCCCTCATTCTCTGAAATAGAGTTCATTCTTTCATAAATATTTCCACTTTGTGCATTAACATTCCCTTCAACTGCAATTGGAGACAAAGGTTTCCTATGTTGTCCAACAACATTATTGTTTGTCATAGGTTGCTTACATTGAGGACAATGAGTTTGAAGAATGGCTAGTTGATTGCTTGTTGTTTGAGGGAAACTTCTGGACTTGTTTTGTTGTATTGAGTTTTGATCTCCAAATCCTCGACATTGTCCATGAGCAACACATTGCGTAGTCTTTTTACCTCTACCACGAGTGAATTGAAGGACAATGTCACATGGTTCCAAAGTTGGAAGATTTGAGTAATCTACACCCTTACATCTGTGAAAATCCTCACAGCAGATCTAAGAGATGATGTATACCTCACAAGACAGATTAAGCAGGAAAATAGAAGAAGAGTGGACAATGCAGTGTAAAAGAGCAGCATAATTATGATACAGTAGAACTCAGATAGAAGCAGAATAACATCACACACTAATTCATTAATCACAATATGGACAAATAAATAATACAATGGTGAGGATTCGTATGCCAAGGTGGCAATTTGAATTAGCCCTCATGGAGTGATCATTAGATCAATGGAGTGTCATCAAATCACAACTAGGAGTCTTAATCATCATCAGTGGAGTCATCAATGCACAAGTAACTATCAACCAGGTTTCAAACTGAGTCTAACTGAGTGGTAGGTGTAACTGGAACATGCAAGCACTAACTGAATGAAGGAGGCTCAGTGGAGGGCGCATGAGGAGGTAATTGGAGTCATAATAGGTAGTCTAGTCTCACTAGAGGTCCATCAGAGTGATACAGTCAATTGAGAGTCAATCTATCCTTAAATCAAGGAAAGATCTAAAGATAACTCAACTAACTGAAGTGCAACTGAGTGGTAGGTGAGAGAGGGTGCCTGGAATGCATGCAATTGCATGCAGGGCACACTAAGCACTAGTAGGGCTAAAAATAATAAAAAAGAAGTTCCCGGGGATAGCTAACTGAGGGATAGGTGTTGGGACTGATGACTAGGATGCATGCATGCATGCAAAATCATGACTGCATGCAAAACGCATGCATGACTGAAAATGCAAAAATGGAGAATGATGTTAGGACTAGGATGGAGTATAGGAATATCCCAACAATGTCGACCTCTTTTTCGAGGAATATTTTGTTGAGATGGATTATTTGAATGATCCATTGATGAGATACTATGCAAAATAAACAAAAAACAATCAATATTTGCATTAGATTTCAAACATAATTTCTCTAATTAAAAAAATATGAAATATATCATAAATGTAATTTTACACTCAAATTTTACTTGTAATTTTACACTCTAAGCAAATCAATGTTGTGCAATAAAAATTCATATTTATGTGTTTTTGCACCCTGCCAGAAAATTTATTCACTTTACCATTGACTACATTTTGAAATAAAGTCTCTGGTCAAGGAGATATTTTCCTTCCAAACAGTCTTTCAGTTTGTTTTGCACCCTCCCAGAATAATGCTCTCCATTTTCAAAATTAGTTAAGTATTGAAAAAAAAGGGCTTAAGTAGCCTTGGGAAAATTCCCACCATTTTTCACCTAGGAGGGATAAGATTTTTAGGAAAACATCACCTTGTAGGTGGAGGATTTATGAACATGGCCATTGCATCAATTTTGAAAAAAAGTCTCTAGTCAATAAAATATTGTCCTTCCAAAATAGCCACTCAACCTGTTTTGCACCTAAAACTGACCTAAATGGCCTTAGGAAAATGCCCACCATTTCTCACCTTTGAGGGATAAAAAAATTCTGAGAGCATAAGTTTGTAGGTGGATGATTTATTCACTTGACCATTGACTATTTTTTGAAACAAATTCTATAGTCAAGGAGATATTGTCCTACCAAAACAACCATTCAGCCTATTTTGCACCCTCCAAGAAAAATGTTCGCCACTGGAAAAATTGGTTGAGTATTGAAAAAAATGGCTCAAGTAGCCTTGGGGAAATTCCCACCATTTCTCACCTGTGAGGGATAAAAAATTTAGGAAAGCATCAACTTGTAGGTGGATGACTTATGAACATGACCATTGGCTCAGTTTTGAAAAATATTCTCTGGTCAAGAAAATATTGGCCTGCCAAAACAACCACTCAGTCTGTTTTACACCTAATACTAGCCTAAATGGCCTTAGGAAAATGCCCACCATTTCTCACCTTTGAGGGATAAAATTTTTATGAGAGTATGATTTTGTAGGTGGATGATTTATTCACTTGATCATTGACTACTTTTCAAAACAAAGTAATTGGTCAAGGAGATATTTTCCTTCCAAAGCATACATTCATCTCTTTTTGCAACCTCCCAAAAAAATGCTCACCATTAGAAAAAATGGTTTAAGTATTGAAAAAAAGGGCTTAAGTAGCCTTGGGAAAATGCCCACAATTTCTCACCTATGAGGGATAAAAAATTTAGGAATGAATTAGCTTGCAGGTGGATGACTTATGAACATGACCATGGGCTCAGTTTTGAAAAAAAAGTCTCTTGTCAAGAAAATATTGGCCTGCCAAAACAGCCACTTAGCCTATTTTGCACCTAAAATTGGCCTAAATGACCTTAAGAAAATACCCGCCATTTCTCACCTTTGAGGGATAAAAAAATTATGAGAGCATAAGTTTGTAGGTGGATGATATATTCACTTTACCATTGACTACTTTTTGAAACAAAGTCTCTGCTCAAGGAGATATTTTTCTACCGAAACAACCATTCATCTTGTTTTGCACCCTCCTAGAAAAATGCTTGCCATTGGAAAAATTGGTTAAGTATTGAAAACAAGGGCTTAAGTGGCCTTGGAAAAATGCCCAACATTTCTCATTTGTGAGGGTAAAATTTTTTAGGAAAGCATCAACTTGCGGGTGGATGATTTATGCACTTGACCACTAGCTGAGTTTTGAAAACAAGTCTATGGTCAATAAAATATTGGCCTATCAAAATAGCCACTCAGCCTGTTTTGCACCTAAAATTGGCCTAAATGGCCTTAGGCAAATGCCCACCATTTCTCATATTTGAGGGATAAAAAAATTCTAAGAGCATAAGTTTGTATGTGGATAGTTTATTCACTTGAAAATTGACTCCTTTTTGAAACAAATTCTCTGGTCAAGGAGATATGCTCCTTCCAAAAAAACCATTCATCTTGTTTTGCACCCTCCTAGAAAAATGCTTGCCATTGGAAAAATTGGTTAAGTATTGAAAAAAAGGCTTAAGTAGCCTTGGGAAAATGCCCACCATTTCTCACCTGTGAGGGATAAAAATTTTAGGAAAGGATCAGCTTGCAGGTGGATGACTTAGGAACATGACCACTGGCTTAGTTTTGAAAAAACGTATATGGTCAAGAAAATATTGGCCTTCCAAAACAGCCACTCAGCCTGTTTTGCACCTAAAACTGGCCTAAATGGCCTTAAGAAAATGACCGCCATTTCTCACTTTTAAGGGATAAAAAAATTATGAGAGCATAATTTTGTAGGTGGATTATTTATTCACTTTACCAGTGACTACCTTTTGAAACAATGTCTCTTGTCAAGGAGATATTTTCCTGCCAAAACAACCATTCATCTTGTTTTGCACCCTCCTAGAAAAATGCTCACCTTTGGAAAAAATTGTTAAGTATTGAAAAAAATGGCTTAAGTAGCCTTGGAAAAATGCCCACCATTTCTTATTTGTGAGGGTAAAATTTTTTAGGAAAGCATCAGCTTGCAGGTGAATGATTTATGCACTTGACCACTAGCTGATTTTTTAAAACAAGTCTACGGTCAATAAAATATTAGACTACCAAAATAGCCACTCGGCCTATTTTGCACCTAAAATTGGCCTAAATGGCCTTAGGCAAATGCCCACCATTTCTCATATTTGAGGGATAAAAAAATTTTGAGAGCATAAGTTTGTAGGTGGATAATTTATTCACTTGACAATTGACTCCTTTTTGAAACAAAGTCTCTGGTCAAGGAGAGATGCTCAAAAATCCATTCAACTTGTTTTGCACTGTCCCAAAAAAATGCTCGACATTGGCGAAATTGGTTAAGTATTGAAAAAAAGGGATTAAATAGCCTTGGGAAAATTCCCACC
Organism: Larix kaempferi; assembly: GCA_027924585.1. Lineage (NCBI taxonomy): Eukaryota > Viridiplantae > Streptophyta > Pinopsida > Pinales > Pinaceae > Larix > Larix kaempferi. The sequence continues at coordinate 7,355,711 of BSBM01000592.1, read as the reverse complement.
ATTTCTCACCTGTGAGGGATAAAAAATTTAAGAAAGCATCAGCTTGGAGGTGGATGACTTATGAACATGACCACTGGCTCAGTTTTGAAAAAAAGTATCTGGTCAAGAAAATATTGGCCTACCAAAACAACCACTCAGCCTACTTTGCACCTAAAACTAACCTAAATGGCCTTAGGCAAATGCCCACCATTTCTCACCTTTGGGAGATAAAAAATTTCTGAGAGCATAAGTTGGTAGGTGGATGATTTATTCTCTTGACCATTGACTAATTTTTGAAACAAAGTCTTGTTGATGTATATGAAACTTCGGAATGTATTTCATATATGTATATTGTACTCCTATAGAGATGGTATTATTCCTCTATACATAAGTGTTTGTATTCCTATAGAGATGTTATTATTCCTCTATACAGAAGTGTCGTCATTTATAATGTAAGTGTCGTAACTTATACTTGATGGGTTATTAGACCACCTTGTTGGGGTCGGCCCTGTATAAGTCATGTGGGTCAAGGGGTTACTATACCACCCTATTGGGGGTCGGTCATGTGGGTCAAAGGTTTATTAGACCACCCTATTAGGTGTCGGCCCAATCAGCATTGTGTTATGTGGTTAAGTTGTGGCCGACCTAGTAAAGGTTATTAGGCAAGTCAAGTCAAGTATAAATAGAGTGCGGGAGGCACTCTATTTCATCATTCTATTCTCACACACACTCTTTGGAGAGTGGCACACTTGTGGAGGAGGAGAAGCTACTTCTAGGATATGTCTATCTCTTATGCTTGGGTTGTATCATTTCTCTATCTATCTCTGAGGAATTTATTGGGGTTTTTCACCTTTATGGTTTTTCCTAAGTAAAATATGTGTCTCTTGTGTGCTTGCATTATTGTGTCCATGATTGATATGATGTAGATATGTTGTACATGTTGTTCTCTCAGTTAAGATCCTAGATCAGATTGAAGTAAATTCTAAAAAATTAACATGGTATCAGAGCTAGCCTGAAAGAACGCATGGTATGGCATGTATGACACTTGTTGCACTTGCGATGCTAGGGCTTGATATAGCAAAAGCCAGTAATCGTAGCACTTTCACTATAAATCCATTTTGGTGAATTTTTTGGATCTGTAACTTTTACAGGTTGACGATCAAATCCCCATGTACCTTTTTTCCAAAGAACAACTTCTAATTCATTGTACTTTGTGTTTTATGATTTTTACAATCTAGGATTTCTGCCTCTTCCAGATCTAAGTCATAAACAGGTGACCTAGGAAAAAAGGTCATAACATGGGCTAGGAAGCTCCAAATAAAATTTCATAAACATTGACAGGAAGTGCATGGATTGTACTTTATTAGGTAACTTTTTCAGAGGCTGAAATTTAACCAGTGACACATGGAATGCCATACAAATTCGCTCTCCTATTTTATCCCATAAATAGGTCACGTTGCGACACTTGGCATAACTCTCCCTCAGAGAATCCATTTGAGGTCAGACCTATGGGGTTGGAAAGATGATAGTTCAGGCTACCACAAAAAACGTTTTCAGACCCTGTAGATTGGAAAGTTCGGAGTTACACCAGAAACAATCAGGTGCATATTTCTGTCAAAACAGAATTATTTTTGAGCACCTTCATTCATGGCTCCGGGAATTAGGGTTTCGGAGAAAGTTGGTATTTTTGTAATCGGATACCATGACTGAATGCTACTCATCAAAATTGAAATTTAGAGACCAAGATCAAATTTTTTGGTTGGGTAGAAGGCCAGGCTTGATCAAACCCTAGTTTGGGTCTTTGATCGGAAAAGTGGAAAATTAGGGCTTCTGCAAAAGTTGGAATTTTTGAAGTATGTGACCACGGCTGGAAGCTCCTCAAAAAAATCAAAGTTTAGAGATTTGGATCGAACCTTTTGGCTGGGAAGAAGGGTGGGATTTATCAAACCCTAGTTCAGGATCCTGTCCAGAAGATCCGGAAGTTTCAAAGGCAATTTTGAGGGGTGAAACTTTGCAGTTTTCAAATTCTGAGTATACCAGCTTGATCAACTCATCAAGGCACATATTTCTATCCTTTCAAAAGTTTGAAATTCAAAGTTTGAATTTTTAGGGTTTCTCTAACAAACCCTAATCCAGCTTTAGATCCAGTTCCTGCAAATCAAGTGGATTGGATTAATCCTAGAAGAGAATGGATTGGTCACCTGCATAAGTGAAAAAGTTCATGTTTCAGAGGGAGATGAGGCTAAGTCCTTACATAAGAAGATTACAAGCAATCTCGACAGGTATGACTTATCCAGGTATGTTTCGAGATTTGTTCATGATTAAGTTTATGGTATGTTTGTCTTCATATTATTACGGTTAGTACAATCTTGATTAAATTTAGACTTGTCGTATTACCTTAATAAAATTATGAATGCATGATAGAAGATATTCATTGATTAGGGTGTTGACACTTATGATTGTACTAATGCATTATGGTGTTGTATGAGGTTTATGTTGTCCACTAACATGAAAGGTACACCAAGAAAGACAAATCATGTTCTAGTTCAAGAACATATAATCATGGTGACATGAAGACAAACATTCATCCATTGTCATGGATCACTTAGAAGATCTATTTATGAGGTATGTATAACTTGGTTTTATAATGGTTAACTTATAAGATATGAAGGTTACTATCATGTTCTAGTTCAAGAACATATGATCATGGTGACATGAAGACAAAGATTCATCCATTGTCATGGATCACTTAGAAGATCTATTTACGAGGTATGTATAACTTGGTTCTATAATGGTTAACTTATGAGATATGCAAGTTACTAGCACAAGTCATTGAAGAGAACAAGAAGACATCATGTGGGTATGTTAGACATAACTAGCTAACATACTAATCCATGTACGTTAGACATAACTAGCTAACATACTAATCCAGGTATGTTTTTCCTATATCAAGTTAGAATTCTACCTTGTGATAGGATCTCTTATATAATTATACATGGCATGATTGATAATGATTATTCATAGGTTTGAATAATCATGGGTGTATGCATATTATGTTTCTTACCTTAATCGATGATATGACTAACCAGAAGAGTCATGAAAGTATAGGTTTGAGTAATCACGGGTTTTGGCATATTATGTTTCTTACTTTAATTTATGATATGACTAACCATAAGAGTCCTTGAATACTAATGCTTATTATTTCTGTTTGAAATGATCATGACTATACATGCTTAAGATTATTGTGTTTTGATAGTATAAATGTATGATTATGGATGAGATCTCGAGGATATCACAATAATGATACTTGTAAGAATGCATAGTAATCGAGGATGGATATAAGTTCAAGGACAACAAATCCAGGAAGCAAAGATCAAGAGGGAGCACACTCTAGTAGTCTATGCAAGGATGCAAATATTCAGAGGGAGTCGACCACTTCTCACAATCCACATCAGAATGGAGTTGCAAAAAGGAAGCAAAGACTGAGAGGGATTCAACTCAACGAAAAAACAAAGATAGGTATTTGAATTATCATTTCTTGCATATTTGATTGTTTAAATAATACTACTCAATGATGTATATACTGATGTTCCTAGAATTAGGCTGTGTATTTTGGCATATTAGAATAATTGCATTAATGAACAGCATACTACTAATATGCATGTAATAGGTAAGTGGCCTATGGCATTGTACAACATTCCATTGCTACTTATCTAGAATGAAACCTCTTTGCTGACATGTTGGGAGTAGTGCAAACTCTTAACAATGTTATGGTAGAGATTGGAAGGCATCTAGAAAGTTACAGTATATGGAGGAATGTTGTATTGAAGCATTGGCTAAAATAATTGCATGACTATATGACATATTTCTTTATGTGTAAGAATTTGTTTTGAAAACTATGAGAATTTTCTAATCATGCAATTTAACTTGTCTTGTAGGAAAGATCGTAAACCATCACCTACAAAAGCAGGACTACAACATTTGTTTCAACAACAAAGTTATCTATTGAAGATATTGAATATATTGAAGTTCCCAGGATTCGGGAAGAATGCCATGATCGAGGAGTACCAGTCGATCATGAAGAATGATGCAATCCCAAGACCTGAAGGGAAGTCTGTTGTGACTTCCAAATGGATCTATAAGATCAAGCATGCTGCAGATGGTATCATGGAAAAATACAAAGAGAGGTTTGTAGCTCGTGGCTTCTCCCAGAAAGAGGTATTGAGTATGAAGAGAATTCTACACCTATAGCCAGGCACACTTCCATCAGATCAGTACTTGCTCTAGCTACAGTGATGAAATGGAAGATACACCAGATGGATGTCAAGATAGCCTTCTTGAATGGTGTAGTCAAGGAGGAAGTGTATGTGGAGAAACCACTTGGTTTTGAGACACGTGACATGGAATCATATGTGTGCAGACTGAAGTAAGCCTTGTATGGCTTGAAGCAAGCTCCTAGGACTTGGTATGGTAGGATGGACAGTTTCCTATCTAGTTTGGGATTTACCAAGAGTAAAGCAGATTCCAACCTTTACTACAAGGTTGATGAAGGAAATCCTGTGATACTACTGTTGTATGTAGATGATATGTTTGTAATAGGTAATGATAGTTTGATTTCCGACATGCAACGGAAGCTTGCTGTCGACTTCGAGTTGAAGGACTTGGGGATGATGCACTATTTTCTAGGTATGGAGGTGTGGCAGAGTGCAGATGGAATCTTCCTTGGACAAGGGACGTATGCAGTAGAGATCTTGAAGAGGTTCGGGATGATGGACTGCAAGGCCATGGCCACACCTATGGCATCAAACCTGAAGCTTCTGTGTGATGCTTCATCTGATCCGGTTGATGTGGTGTATCGTCAGATGATTGGGTCCTTGATGTACCTAACGAACATGAGACCAGATATTTTCTTTGTGGTGAACACATTGAGCCAGTTCCTGACAGATCCGAGGAGTGTTCACCTAGTTGTTGTAAAGCATATTCTGAGGTACCTAAAGGGTACAATTGATTATGGGCTCAAGTATGATGTGAATCAAAAGTTTAACCTGCAGGGCTATGTTGATTCAGAATGGGCAGGCAGTGCTACATATAGGAAGAGCACATTTGGGTGCTGCTTCAGTATGGGATCAGGTGTGATCTCCTGGTTTAGCAGGAAGCAGTCCTGCGTAGCACTAAGTACAGCCGAGGCAGAGTATGTTGCAACATGTTCGGCTAGTTGTGAGGCAGTATGGCTCTGGAAGCTACTGTCTGAGTTATTTGATCTCCTGCTGGAGGCTATTGGTATCTTTTGTGACAACGAGAGTTGTGTGAAGTTGTTTGAGAACCCATTGTTCCATGATAGGTCGAAACACATTGAGATCAAATATCACTATATCAGGGATATGGTGTAGAGAGGAGCAGTGAAGCTCCTGTATGTTGCGACGGATGAGCAGGTTGCATATGTGCTGACGAAACCACTAGCCAGAGTGAAGTTCGAGTACTTCAGAGAGAGGCTTGGTGTTCTTCAAATTGATGACACTTCAAGGAAGAAGTGATGGACACATTTGCAGGATCCATTCTGAGCATGGTGAGAGGAGGATCCTTCCATGGTTGTGGATATAAGCATTGGATGATGAGCATCAGGACAATGCTCCAGTTATTGCTCTGTATGTGTATATATGCATCATGTTGGATGCTTGATATGATCAGTTGGATCATTTATATGTATATGTATGTACGCATCATGTTGGATGTTGGATATGATCAGTTGGATCATTTATATGTATATGTATGTATGCATCATGTTGGGTGCTGGATATGATCAGTTGGATCATTTATATGTATATGTATGTACGCATCATGTTGGATGCTGGATATGATCATTTGGATCATGTATTTGTATATGTATCAGGTGGATACATTGTATGATCAGGTAGATCATGTATGATGATATGTACCAGGCAGATACTGTATATGCAGCAGGGATGCATTGTATGATCAGGATGATCATGGATGACGAGCTTCAGGATGTTGCTCCAGATGACATGCAGTAGGATGATGCAGTGTTGATGATCATGTGTACATCAGGATGATGTATGGTGAGTATCAGGTTGATACTCTGTGGTCGTGGACAAGTTGTGCATATGAGCATGTAAGTAGACCTGGGAGATATGGACAGGATGAAAAAGGCCTCAGATGCTCTTTCAAGGCATTGCTCTGGGAGGACATTTAAGTAAACCTGGGAGATCTGGACAGGATGAAAAAGGCCTCAGATGCTCTTTCGATGCATTGCCATGACCACATGTAATCAGACCCGGAGATCTGGACAGGATGAAAAAGGCCTCAGATGCTCTTTAGGGTTCTTGCTTGGCAAGACACCCTTTTAAGGTTTTGTGGTAGGAGTCACATGTAATCAGACCTGGAGATCTGGACAGAATGAAAAATGCCTCAAATGCTCTTTAGGGTTCTTGCTTGGCAAGACACCCTTTTAAGGTTTTGTGTTAGGAGTCACATGTAATTAGACCTGGAGATCTGGACAGGATGAAAAAGGCCTTAGATGCTCTTTAGGGTTCTTGCTTTGCAAGACACCCTTTTAAGGTTTTGTGACTGTCACATGTAAAATATCCTGGGAGATCCTATAGGTCGGAGTTGTGTACCCGTAAAAGCCTGGAATGCTCTTTTGAGGTTTTTTGACGCACATAATAAGTCCTGAGGATTCCACAGTATGGCCAGTGATGATGAAGACCTAAAGGTGGTGGGCCTACATCCAGTATGAAAAAGGACTGGCTCTGTAAAACTTCCTATGATGAGTAGATTCAGAGATTGATTGAGATAGCACTAGCAGTGACGATGACGATGATTCAAGGATGATGCATCGATGATCTGTGTCGAGAAATACCTTCCTAGTTAAGAGGGAGTGTTGATGTATATGTAACTTCGGAATGTATTTCATATATGTATATTGTACTCCTATAGAGATGGTATTATTCCTCTATACGGAAGTGTTTGTATTCCTATAGAGATGTTATTATTCCTCTATACGGAAGTGTCATCATTTATATTGTAAGTGTCGTAACTTATACTTGATGGGTTATTAGACCACCTTGTTGGGGTCGGCCCTATATAAGTCATGTGGGTCAAAGGGTTACTAGACCACCCTATTGGGGGTCGGCCATGTGGGTCAAAGGGTTATTAGACCACCCTATTGAGTGTCGCCCCAGTCAGCATTGTGTTATGTGGTTAAGTTGAGGCTGACCTAGTAAAGGTTATTAGGCAAGTCAAGTCAAGTATAAATAGAGTGTGGGAGGCACTCTATTTCATCATTCTATTCTCACACACACTCTTTGGAGAGTGGCGCACTTGTGGAGGAGGAGAAGCTGCTACTAGGAGATGTTTATCTCTTATGCTTGGGTTGTATCATTGCTCTATCTATCTCTGAGGAAGTTATTGGGGTTTTTCACCTGTATGGTTTTCCCCAAGTAAACTCTGCGTCTCTTGTGTGCTTGCATTATTGTGTCGATGATTGATATGTTGTAGATATGTTGTACATGTTGTTCTATTAGTTAAGATCCTAGATCAGATTGAAGTAAATTCTGAAAAATTAACAAGTCTCTGGTCAAGGAGATATTTTCCTACCAAAATATTCAATCAACCTGTTTTGCACCCTCCTATAAAAATGCTCGTCATTGAAAAATTGGTTAACTATTGAAAAAAAGGGCTTAATTAGCCTTGGGAAAATTCCCACCATTTCTCACCTGTGAGGGATAAAAAATTTAGGAAAGCATCAGCTTGTAGGTGGATGACTTACGAACATGACCATTGGCTCAGTTTTGAAAAAAAATTCTCTAGTCAAGAAAATATTGGCTTGCCAAAATAGCCACTCAGCCTGTTTTGCACCTAAAACTGGACTAAATGGCCTTAGGAAAATGATTGTCATTTCTCACCTGTGTTGGATAAAATAATTATGAAAGCATAAGTTTGTAGGTGGATGAGTTATCCACTTGACCATTGACTCATTTTTGAAAAAACGCCTTTGGTCATGGAGATATTTTCCTTCCAAAACAACCATTCCTCCTCTTTTGCACCCTCCCAGGAAAATGCTCACCATTGGCAAAATTGGTTAAGTGTTGAAAAAAGGGGCTTAAGTAGCCTTGGTTAAATTCCCACCATTTCTCACCTGTGAGGTATAAAAAATTTAGGAAAGCATCAGCTTTCATGTGGATGATTCATACACTTGACCATTGGCTCATTTTTTAAAACAAGTCTATGGTCAAGAAAATATTGGCCTTCCAAAACAACCACTCAGCCTATTTTGCACCTAAAACTGACCTAAATGGCCTTAAGAAAATGATCGTCATTTCTCAATTATGTTGGATAAAAAAATTATGAGAGCATAAGTTTGTAGGTGGATAAGTTATTCGCTTGACCATTGACTCATTTTTGAAAAAAAATTCTGGTCATGAGATATTTTCCTGCCAAAACAGTCATTCAGCTTGTTTTGCACCATCCCAGAAAAAATGCTCGCCATTGGAAAAATTGGTTGTGTTGACAAAAAGGACTTAAGTACCCTTGGGTAAATTCCCACCATTTCTCACTTGCGAGGGATAAAACTTTTAGGAAAGCATCATCTTGCATGTGGATGATTTATGCACTTGACCATTGGCTCAGTTTTTAAAACAAGTTTATCGTCAAGAAAATATTGGCCTACCAAAACAACCACTCAGCCTAATTTGCATCTAAAATTGGTCTAAATAGCCTTAGACAAATGCCCACCATTTCTCACATGAGGGATACAAATTTTTTGAGAGCATAATTTTTTAGGTGGATGATTTATTCACTTGACCATTGACTCCTTTTGGATAAAAAGTCTCTAGTCATGGAGATATTGTTTTGCCAAAACATCCATTCAGCTTGTTTTGTGAACTCCCAGAAAAATTCTCGCCATTGGCAAAATTGGTTAAGTGTTGAAAAAAAGGGCTTAAGTAGCCTTGGGATAAAAAATTCTCTCCTATGAGGGATAAATAATTTCTGAAAGCATCAACTTGCATGTGGATGATTTATGCACTTGACCATTGTCATTTTATTTCATAAAAACATCGCTTCTAGAAATTAAAACATCATTTCCAGAAATTTAGAGACTTGGCCAATCATTTTATATAATCACTTTTAAATTCAGAATTCATATATAAAATAAATTTTCATGAAAATTATTTATCATTCCTCAATTTTTTATCGCAAGGAAATAAAAACAATGAACAGTTGATAAGGTTTCCCAATTTTTCATGTCCAACACAAAAATGCGCATTGGCCCAATCCAAGTACACCCCATGTATGAAATATGGTTTGAGGCATAATTAAACCATATGGGCATACTTATCCATGAATCACCTCTACCAAATTGGCTACATACACATATTTGAGCCTACTTATCCATGATTTGGCAAGAAAGTCAAGTTTTCATAATTAACACAAAAATGCACACTTCCTCAACCAATCAACCAATGATTTTGCTTACTATCATCACTATCATCTCAGAATATCCTATGAATGGGATACACATAGAAGCAATGATTTAAAAATTTCTATAAACATCAGTAAGTACATGCTCTTGTTGCTCATATTTCTTGTTTTTTATTGATCAATAGTAACAGGCAAGTGCATTTTTATTTCCTATTGAGATTACAGTGCATTTTTATTTCCTATTGAGATTACAATGGCTTGATAGAATGGTTTATTTCTATCCTGCGCAACGTACCTTCAACAGAATGAAATTATCAAAAGAATTTTTTGCTTAGATGGATTTTTCAAGAATTGTCTTTGCAATGAGTCATCTTGATGGCCAAAGGTAAGGACGAATATAGTGGCATGTTTTCTTTCTTTCTTCATAGTGCCAAATATCACCGCCAAAAACAGGATTTTCAAAAAACATTATCAGTTTTATTTCTTCCATGAATTTTTTTTAAGTTTCCCACCAGATCGGTGATTCAACCACTTTGATTTTCGAAAATCATTATCAATTTAATTTCTTCCCTAAAATATTTTTACGTTGCACGCCAAATGGGTGATCAGGTTTGGATGCTCAACCAATTTCAATTCAGGAAACGTTTCTCAGTTTATTACCCATCAGATCGTGATCAGGAATGGATGCTCCACCACTCCTATCACATAATTGCACCACTCTTTTCTTAAATATGTAGAAATTAAAACTAATTTACTTGCATGTTTCACTCCTGGAATATGTTGGTTATTGAATGCGATTTAGAATTTCAAGACTCTTAAACCCACCTTTATCACTTCCCAACTCATGTTGAACCTCTGTTAACTCTTTTTTTTTCAGAAAATGTCTCGATTTTCCGAGAAATTGTCCCCATTAAAATCTTCTTGGCTGCATACATTTGCGATTAGTTGACTCACTCACTGTCTTCACAATAAAAAATACTATTTCCTCAACCATTTGGAGAATTTTAACTAATCAAAAAAATAATCTTTTGACAAATAAATCATCTTAAAAGCATCCCTTGGCATCATTCCTAATGAAATAGGATACATGCTAGACTTGGATAGAATGTTATGGAAGATTTATTGGATTTTCCTTTATTTTTCTTCTTACCATCAGATTGCTCAGATGAAGCAGATTGGACTGAATTCACTTATGCAGTGGGAGCAGGAGTGGGTGAATGGTTGGTGTTATTACCATGATGTGACAGAGTTGGATTTGAAACCATATGTCTTTGTGATCCAATCGATTGGGTGGCATGCTGGGTTTTAATGGAACCAATTATTTCATCGGCATGTGATCCCATGGATTGTTTTGTTGGGTCATATGTTGGTCGAGGGGCATTGGGAATAATGTCATATAAAGTGCTAGATTGAGCATAGACTAAGTCTAAGTAATGTGCATGTGAAATGGCTTGTTCCTCTTTAACCGCCCTGCCCATAGCGACATCTTTGGCTATGAGGAAATAATTATTTGGTAAACCAATCAGCCAATAATTGATCTGGAATGGGAGCCTTAATGAGCTTAATTATTCTCCTACATTCATGAATATGATTGGAAATATGAGTGGAGGTGGATTGCCAAAGCGAAGTCAAAAGTTCTGTGTCAGTTTCATAGAGGATTGGTAATTGAAAATGTGTAAGAAAATCCATAGCCAAGGATCGAAAGTCTGTGAAAGAGTGTGGTGGTAATTTGATATACCATTTGACGGCTGTGCCGGTGAGGGTTCTTTGAAATAGCCTCAAAAGGATAGAATCATCCATTAACGAGTTCGAGGAGCACTGCAGATGATATGTCATTACGTGGTTTTTGGGATCCTTGTTGGTTTTGTCGTCAAACTTGGGTATGTCCGATGGAATCTTCACCGGAATGGGTGGCCAATTCATGCCATGTTGAATAAGATCGTTGGTCAAACATGACAGATCTGACAGATCTAATGTATCCAGAAATGGTAATTGTCGATTTGGATACAGGTACTGGTAATATTGGTATGGAATTTGACTATAGGTAGTACCATAGATTGATTGATTGTAAGGTCCTACCATAGAGGGTTTTCCATATGGTGAGGCTCCTCCCATGTTAGGAGGTGGACCTAATGGGGGCCCTCCTCCGAAATGGGGGGGTCCTCCATAATGAGGGGGTTTTCCAGATGTTGGGGGTAGAGGTGAGATAGGTGGTGAAGGTGGAGGTGGGACAGGTGATGGGGGAGGGAGTGGGTCGCTGGATGGGGATCCAGTCATTGGAAAATTATGATGCCCCCATGGGGTGTTTGTGTTTCTAGGGTACAATACTCCAGGATAAAGGTTTCCTAGAGTATTTTGATAGATTTAACCCATTTCTATATTGTAATTACCTGGATATGTATAACTCCATGCGGATTGGGCCCGTACAGATGGCCCTCCTGTGTGATGTTCCCCAAAAGGTTGTCCCATGGATGGGGGTGAACTCTTAGTCATATTATAATTCATAAACGAAGGTTTCCCCCCAATTAGATTTTGTCCACTAACTAGAGGTTTCCCCCCAGTTAGGTTTTGACTACCAACCAAAGTTTTCCCCATAATTATACCACTGACCATAGGTTTCCTCGTGGCCATATTTTTACCACTAACTAGAGGGTGACCTCTGATCATACTTTGTATCGAAGGTTGTGTTCTAGTCACAAATTTAATATTGGTTGAAGGTTTCCCACCATCCATGGAGGTCAAAAGGGGTCTAGAACCGACCAGATGTGAAACAGGTGGAAAAGATGGTTGGCCTGGTTCGTAGGAGGTCATGTTGGGAACATACACTCCTGGTGAAGGAAGAGTAAAATAATACATGGGAGAATGGTGTCTAGGATTCACTACTTCCAAAGTATACTATAAATGGAAATGCTAATGGTCAGAAAAAATATTCATTCGAGATGAATCTGGTAGGACATGTAGGTGAAGGTGTCTCCATAGTCGATGGTGAACCAAAATAGGAAATAGCTTTCCCTAGGGAGGCCCCCCAAAATGAATCGGTTGGACCAAAAGTATTCAATATCAGGTCATTTGGAATTTGAGTGAATATCCAATTGATGGGTCCAAGGTGTCCTTCAAGTGAATGGTGAAAATATGTGTCATGCGAATAAGGTTGTTCCACCACCAATGGTCCCATAGGATCGATGATGAGCATATTTAAGGAGGAGAAAAATCCCCTCTTGATTCAATAACTGGAATTCCTTCTTCGTGTGAACTAGTTGTAGTTGGTTGGTCCATATATGCCCTTGTGCTTCCTTCCCCGATGAGAGGGTATTCAGGTGGCAAGTTTTTTATTCTATAGGATCTCCTTAAGTGTTTCTTGGCCAGAATGGCTCATGAAAGTCTCCTCCTAAGAGTCTTCTATGGAAAAAGACACTTCAAGTCCTACTCAAGCTAAATTCATAGGAAAACTTATGTGACAAGTGGGATAAAGAGTTGGATCCTCACAGGAGTGTTAAGGCATCGCAACTCGCGATATACCACAGGGCCCAATAGTAATACTCAGCCCAATATTTCAAAGCACTAACCAAGAAGTATTATGACCATACCCCTGAACGTATTACGTGCGTAGTAGTTCCCCGAGTGTTGTTCTCGGTGTATTGCAATGTCAAGATGGCCAATGGTTGACTCGGATGGTTTGAGGATCCTAGTGGAGTATCCCGATATACACAAGGTACGTGGGAGATCCAATCCATGGTAGTGTTTCCTAATTGTAGGGACCCCCCTTTTTGGACTTACTTACTTAAAAATTATTAAAAACTTAAAACACAATATAACCATTATGATGCATAATTATTAATAAAACTTGACAAATTCGAGAACTAACAAAAATACAATACCTGAATCTGTTGTTGGAGGAGTAGTTGTCATTGTCAGTCCGATCTCGCTTTCCCTTGACGTCCGCTTCGCTCATTGTGCCCCTCCAGCAGAAGCTCGTTTAACCATTGGCGAAGCAACCGTTAGCTTCGCCACCCAACCATAGGCTCATGCTTTCAGTCGCATGGCCTCCCCCGAGCTTCGGGTCATAGAGCTCACACACTCACTTGGGAAACTCAGCTTGGGATTCCCCCCCACCAAAGTTTCCAGCCAAACCCTCAATAGCAGCAAGTCGTGAGGTAACTCAAAATTACGATAGTCATCCAGGGTCTGGGTGCTTTACCCATTCCCAAAGCCTTCCTTTTAAAGGAACATTCCATGCGACACATGTCGCTTCATGCATAAATACATATTTTATTAAATTTTCAATTTAATAATACTCACCCATCCATGTGTCAGTTTTTCTAGGAGTTGCACCATCATTCCTAAGATTGCTCATGTTTGTCCCCTAGATATTTTACTTAACTCCTAGTTTTGAGGTAAGTGGAGTTGACTAGGAGTCCATGCTTAGGATTCTACTTTGCTCCTAAAATAAGGATTTATATTATTTTAAATGCTCAAAATATTCTTTTATGTGCAAATGCCTAAAGTACTCAAATGCATTTCTTAGTAATGCTCTAGGTGCAAACTTATATGTTTTTATGCAGTTAAGTTTAACAAGCATTTTAACTAGGACCCCAGTGCCGCGTCGTTGGGCTTCCCCGTTACTTAATTTCATTTCCCTGACATGGCACCACTCCGTCGGGTCCATTCATTCGTAATTTCCATTCTTCGGCAAGGTACCACGTCATTGGGTCCTTGCGTCCACTCTTTCCGTTCTCGACAGGGTACCGCACCGTCGGGCCCTTCTGCCAGCATCCTTTCGTTTTGACTTGCGGGAACTTAATGTAGGGATTTCAGGAGCCGTTACCTTCTATCCTCCGTCTACACGCTATTAGGGACTAATGGCATTGAGGAGTGAGTCCGTTCTCACTGCGCACCCCCCAACTCGTACGTGACCAGCTCCGTCGTGGCCCACCTCGTACGCCCTCACGCTTTCCTCTTGAGCAAGCGGATCAGTGCTTATCTGCTCAAGCGTGGTATTCCGTCAGAAGTCGACATCGTCGTCGCTCTCCCTGTGTGTGATTTAACCGTACTCTACGACCCTTCATATTCCTTTGTGTGTCTGTCGGTGAACCGTTTCACCTGTCGCTATACACATTTCTCACAAACGTAAATTAGTAGCAATGTCCTCAATAATCATAATTTGATTTATAAATCTGTTGCTTCATTAAGCATCTATAGTTTACTCAATCGTTACTCATTCGTCTAATCACATAATCAATTGCACAACTAGTCGTTAAGCATCATTCATATGTACAGTTTTCATATCAAAGTTTATTGTTAAACAACATGAAATCTTCCATTCACAATAAGTACCCAAATGCACATATATCAATCAATCGTAATCATAAATATACTCAAAATAAAATCATAGGGTTATTTTATTAATGTTTCAAACAGTCGGGTCACTCAGCAGGTTCCCTCAATGTCTACAGTAGTCTAGGGGCACTACATACACCCCTACTTATTTAGAACTTCGTCCCGAAGTTCAGAATAAAATGCAGAAATCTATGACGCATCTCAGCTGCGTCCTCCCAAGTCGCACAGCTAGGACTATAAATGTCCCACTACACTTGACTTGATCAATCCGTGCTAATCATTAAGCAAGATGTAATCAATCAATTATCCCACCCCACACAATATAATTTAATTCCTTAATTCATTTATCAATTATTATCGTCATTCACATCTTGAGGTTTTCCTCAATCATTTAAGACATAACAAGGCTCAAGAGACCACTATATCGAAGTTGTTCAGCCGGGTCACTTGACAGGTGCCCTTAAGGTCCACAGTCATTTTAGGGGCATTACATACACCCCCTCTTAAATAGAACTTCATCCTGAAGTTAATTTTTGTTCCTGTACTTTCGACACTAAGCTTTATCTTAATTTCCTATTATCATCTTCTTTCCATTCCCTTCTATTTTTCTCCAACAATCATGGCCATAAGCACAAGTGGTTCTAATCATTATTATTATTTTATTTTTTTCCTCTAACATGGTTCCAATACATTCTCAGGAACTCAATCATAGTTGTGTATAATATCAATTTGATAGTACATTCAATAACTGTCAGTCCCAACTAGATTTTCGATATCACTTATTCTTGTCATTAGTATCATCATGTTCAGCTCCATGAGCTTATCATGTATTTCCCTTATCTCTTCCTTTATGTTGTCATAGGACCACTTCGACAGATTCATCAAGTCGCACAAAGTGTCTTCTTAACCCCATCAAGTTCCATCTCGAGGGCTAGTTGTCATTTTATCATATTTGATTATGACCTAAGGTTAGCTTCATTGCGTTCGATTTATTATGCTAATCGTCTCCATACTTCTTTTTATGAAACATTGCCTTCATTTGACCATTTCGATACCATGGTTAAATTTCAAGTTCGTAGTCATGAGTTTTCATAAATGGTTTTGTCATAATGCAAAATGCATGTCATTGAGTTCAACTCATCATACCGATCACATTGATATCTCGTTTTCAAATTTTAAATTGGTTTCTCTTCCTCGACAATCCGTCAAAGTCTCGTCAATCTGAGCATCTTGGTGTCTTATCATTTAAAATTGATCAATTTTTCGTCATTCAGCAAATCCACCGATTATATCCGTCCACTTGTTTTCTCATCATGGCTATGTAGAAAAAGGTTTAAAATATCGTTGGTCTTTGTTCCTTTCTCCGAGTAGATTTTTCTTAAAATACAATTTTACGTTATTGATACCATCTCTATTCGACAATTTAATGCTCGTAGTTAGTGAATGATTTTTTTTTATTTTTTTTTTATACTATAAGTGTCTACTCCTAAGTTATAGTTCTTTGGCTTTCCAAAGCATTTGTTCTGGAACAATTATTCCATATGTGAATTGGCAAGGATCTCTATCATAGTTGAAATATATCTTAAATAAGTAACACTCGCAAACGAAAACCCTAAGGGTACAATTTGACAAAAAGGAAGGCTATGTCTTTAATCTTACAACCTACAATCCCCTAAGTGAACTGTGAAATATAGGCATGTGTTAACTTTTCATCTAGTTCATTTTATAACATCAAGAAATATCATAACAGTATCTTATCTTTCAACCAGTTCATATTATCATATAAACGTAGTATAAATATAATAATACATTAGCCTTTCATAGTATCCCATAAAAGAATTATGAACTATAAACAAGGCATTAACCTTTCCTTTACATCTTGCTATCCCATTAACGAAATATGAAATATGGTGATGCATTATCCTAAATTTACCTAATTCATTTCATCACATAAACGTAATATAAAATAAAATATAATAATACATTTAACTTTTCAAATTACATAAGAAAGTACAAAATATAGACAAAATATTAATCTTTCTTCTACTTCCAGCTATCCCCCAAAAAAATATGTAATATCACACTACTTTATACTATCATTCATAAATAAAAAATATTACAATATCTTTCAACTAAATCTTATAATTATAATAAAGTATTATAAAATATAATAATACATTAACTTTTCATCCATGCCATAAAGAAATATGAAATAAGAACATGCCATAAAGGAATATGAAATAAGAACATACCATACATTGTCATCCATTTCATGTCATTGCATAAATGAGAAATATTGCAATATCATTCAACTAGTTTTTATAATTATAATAATGTATTATAAAATGTTATAATACATTTAACTTTTCAACCATATTGTAAAGAGATATGAAAAAAAATATCTTTCAAATAGTTTTTATAATTATAATAATATATTATAAAATGTAATTATAATATATTTAACTTTTCAACCATACCATAGAGATATACGAAATAAGAACATATTTTAACTAGTTTTTATAATTATAATAATGTATTATAAAATGTAATAATACATTTAACTTTTCAACCATACCATAAACAGATATGGAATAAGAACATGTATGAATTCCACTCAACGTATGAAGATGTGGATAATACTAACTCTTAACTCATTATAATAATTCTAATCACAACTCATCTTAAATATATATAATAATTCCATATGCCGCTCGGTGTTATAATTATGTCATACTTCTTGATGTGTTAAAATATGTTATAATTCCATATGCCACTCGTTGTTATAATTATGTCATACTTATTGACGTGTTAGCCATAAGATCAATACTATGGTTTCTCAGATGTTCAGCTTATCACTTGATTTAAAAGAGTAATTTTATTGAATGCCACAATCTCAGTAATTTAAGAGATGTGATGGATTTCTTCATATTTGCGGTAGTCTATGCCATGCTTAAATTGGCTGCCACTCATACTTCCCCAACAGAGCTTTTCGACCAGATGTCAAGTAATATTCAAGGAGGGCTATCGGATGGAATGTATCAATTAAGGAGAAGTCATCCTGGAAACGACAGATGGTATCGGCGATCGAAATACTGGGTCTGACTGCGATTTTAGGATGAAAGTAAATTTATTACTACACATCCAGATCGAATAGTATACAGAGATAAAACTAGTAAGGCTCTGATCCGTTAAGCAACAGGTTAGAAGATAAGGAATTCACTATTGTTGTCCATGGTTTCGGAATGATTTTCCTATTAACCATTTAAGGAATGGACGTTTATATATATATATAATAGCTTAAAGCTATTTCCTTATAAAACTATAATTCGAGCAATTCTAAGGAGTTATTTTTTTATATAAAAACAAATTTTCACATAACTAAACAGCTAGACTATGAGTTTAGCAACTACTCGAATGAGATAAACTTTATCACCATGATTTTTGGGAAAGCCAATAGAATGTCTACAAGAGACTCGTAGATGTTATCTATCCTTAGATTACATGTCTCCCACTCAGTCAAGCCAACAATAGAGTGGTATAATAGTGATAAAACTTGAATATCCACTAAGACGTTAACAACAAGAAAGGAGATAGCAACCGAAAATGCAGTGCACGCTATCTGGAGTCATCAAGATTTCACAGGTTTATAATTATTGTGAATATCCACACCTTTTAATTCGGCAGAGTTCTGTCCGTACACAAGCAATTAATTACGTTAATAAGAATAACCAACAGACAACGTTATAAATGCACTGAAGTCTATCGTCCCGAGTTTTTCTATCGGCAGGCCATGTTCGTCGCATGGAAACTCTTATCAAGAATCCGAGGAGGGGTACCTACTCAACGAGGACTTTCATACACCTGTCTTAAGTAGAACGAGTGAAGGATCACTAATTCGGTGAGTCTTCCGTTGATTAGGTTTTTTTTAACTATCAGTGAGGAGAGAAATAAATAAATAAATAAATAATTACGCGGATCTTTCAGAGGGAGGATTCTCACGCAGATCAAGGATGGTAAAGACCCAATCGATCTGATCAAAGTTTTTCATACACAGAAAAGAAAAGAAAAAATTCAAACTGGATATTAGCGTTTTCTTTTTAACACAAATTATAATCTAGATTGAGATTCATATCGGGATACCTATCAACGGTTTCAATAAATCTTTAAATTCCAGAATGCGATTTAAAACAGAGATATATATATCTATAATTCCAACACAAATAAATTCCAGAATACGAATTAGATCATTACCAAAACGAGCAGAACAGAGATTGTAGATCAGTTAAAATCTCAATGGGAAACAAGATTTGGTCATGTTAAAATCGATTTCCCCAAAACTGATAGAACAGAGATTAAGGGATACGATCGTTTAAAATCTCAACGGAAAACAAGATTTGATCATGCTAAATTGATTTTCTCAAATCTGACAGAACAAAGATTAAGGGATACAGTAGATCGATTAAAATCTCAATGGAAAACAAGATTTGATCATGCTAAATCGATTTTATGAAAACTGACAGAACAGGGAATTAATAAAAGCACAGATTGATTAAAATTTCGATGGAAAAGAAGATTTGGTCATGCCCCAGAATTTCCAACATCAAATAAACAGTAACTAGAAAGGGTTTACACCAACGATCTCAATGATCACGGTGGGAGACATCCCATGCACACAAATTAAATTAAACAGTGATAAGAGATATGCACCAGTGATCTGAGCGATCACTGTGGGAGATATCCTGTGCACACAAATTACTAAAACAGTGATTAGAGGGTCTGCGCCAGGTTCTGTGTGTTCACGTTTTAAATGAGACAGGGTATAAACAATTTAAAAACCAAAGACTTTTAAGATCTAATAAAAAGCAGAGATATGATTTCAATCATTGTAAAAGAAATATGAAGGCTAGGGCTTACAAGACACGTTTCGGTGTGCAGTGAAAATAAACAGAGATGCCCATCCAACATTACGCACAGGGTTCAAGGTAATAAGAGGTTCTGCGATTTTCAGATCTACATATAATATTTTTTTTTTTAAAGAATTTTAAAAATGGGCAGTCTTGAAAATCGCGAATTTGGATAAAACACAGAGATCTGCAATTTCCCATAAGACACCGAGATTTACAAAGGAGATCGACGCTGGTCTGAAGAAGGTTCAAAAAAAAAAAAAAAAAAAAGTAAAATGCAAATGTCTGTAATTCACATAAAATACAGAGATCTATAAAACAAATCTATGCCGGTTTACAAAAGTTTCTCTTTCACTTTAACAGATATAATCGACATGAGGTTAATCTTCAGCAAAGTGAACCTACAGGATACTTTCTTAGTATAAACAGAAAACAACAAATACCTAATCCTTTAACTCTCGGTTCTACTTTGCAATTATAAATCAAACATAATTAAATTCACAGGTTATGCATCCAGTATACAAAAATAAAGTGCAGGCTAACCTGATGAAATGGTCACTCCAACAGTTGGTTGAAGCCCCGGAGGTGTCGTCTCTATTGATTGCAATCTTCCACGAATTTACCGACAGCCCCTGATAGAAATATGAGTCCGGTGCCCTCAAGGCTCGACCGGCTCTGATACCAAATGTAGGGACCCCCCTTTTTGGACTTACTTACTTAAAAATTATTAAAAACTTAAAACACAATATAACCATTATGATGCATAATTATTAATAAAACTTGACAAATTCGAATGCACATATATCAATCAATCGTAATCATAAATATACTCAAAATAAAATCATAGGGTTATTTTATTAATGTTTCAAACAGTCGGGTCACTCAGCAGGTTCCCTCAATGTCTACAGTAGTCTAGGGGCACTACATACATAAAGCTCGTTTAACCATTGGCGAAGCAACCGTTAGCTTCGCCACCCAACCATAGGCTCATGCTTTCAGTCGCATGGCCTCCCCCGAGATTCGGGTCGTAGAGCTCACACACTCACTTGGGAAACTCAGCTTGGGATTCCCCCCCACCAAATTTTCCAGCCAAACCCTCAATAGCAGCAAGTCGTGAGGTAACTCAAAATTACGATAGTCATCCAGGGTCTGGGTGCTTTACCCATTCCCAAAGCCTTCCTTTTAAAGGAACATTCCATGCGACACATGTCGCTTCATGCATAAATACATATTTTATTAAATTTTCAATTTAATAATACTCACCCATCCATGTGTCAGTTTTTCTAGGAGTTGCACCATCATTCCTAAGATTGCTCATGTTTGTCCCCTAGATATTTTACTTAACTCCTAGTTTTGAGGTAAGTGGAGTTGACTAGGAGTCCATGCTTAGGATTCTACTTTGCTCCTAAAATAAGGATTTATATTATTTTAAATGCTCAAAATATTCTTTTATGTGCAAATGCCTAAAGTACTCAAATGCATTTCTAAGTAATGCTCTAGGTGCAAACTTATATGTTTTTATGCAGTTAAGTTTAACAAGCATTTTAACTAGGACCCCAGTGCCGCGTCGTTGGGCTTCCCCGTTACTTAATTTCATTTCCCTGACATGGCACCACTCCGTCAGGTCCATTCATTCGTAATTTCCATTCTTCGGCAAGGTACCACGTCATTGGGTCCTTGCGTCCACTCTTTCCGTTCTCGACAGGGTACCGCACCGTCGGGCCCTTCTGCCAGCATCCTTTCGTTTTGACTTGCGGGAACTTAATGTAGGGATTTCAGGAGCCGTTACCTTCTATCCTCCGTCTACACGCTATTAGGGACTAATGGCATTGAGGAGTGAGTCCGTTCTCACTGCGCGCCCCCCAACTCGTACGTGACCAGCTCCGTCGTGGCCCACCTCGTACGCCCTCACGCTTTCCTCTTGAGCAAGCGGATCAGTGCTTATCTGCTCAAGCGTGGTATTCCGTCAGAAGTCGACATCGTCGTCGCTCTCCCTGTGTGTGATTTAACCGTACTCTACGACCCTTCATATTCCTTTGTGTGTCTGTCGGTGAACCGTTTCACCTGTCGCTATACACATTTCTCACAAACGTAAATTAGTAACAATGTCCTCAATAATCATAATTTGATTTATAAATCTAATGCTTCATTAAGCATCTATAGTTTACTCAATCGTTACTCATTCGTCTAATCACGTAATCAATTGCACAACTAGTCGTTAAGCATCATTCATATGTACAGTTTTCATATCAAAGTTTATTGTTAAACAACATGAAATCTTCCATTCACAATAAGTACCCAAATGCACATATATCAATCAATCGTAATCATAAATATACTCAAAATAAAATCATAGGGTTATTTTATTAATGTTTCAAACAGTCGGGTCACTCAGCAGGTTCCCTCAATGTCTACAGTAGTCTAGGGGCACTACACTAATGCACAATCGTTCGACAGATTTATTCCTATATATCATTTAGTACATGAAGTACCTTTCTATATACCCTTATGTATGTGAAAGTCCATTTGATATAATGACTAGTACATGGATAAATCGAAGCCCCCGAGATGTAGTGCAAGAAAAGAACGACAGCTACTACGCTTAAAGACATTAGAACACATCTCTAACCTATCACAGGAGTTTCTGAATATTTTAACTTAGAATGTCGCTTGATTTTATCTTGTACGGTTAAGTGGATGCATGAAGTGTACACTCGAACAAATATGCATGAATAAGATAAATGAGATGCAAGTCTTTTATTTCTCGATGAAAACTATCTAAGGAAAGGAGAGAGATCTTTCTTATTTTGTTGAAACAATTAAATTCTACCCCGAAACACAATACTATCATTTCACTTTCTCCTTAAGTAAAAACAAAAGATATAAGAGAGTAACACTCTTTCAATCAAATCCAATGATACCAAAATAACACCAAAGCAAAAATTTTGTTTCTGGTTTTTTTTCAAAAAATATTTGACAATGCAAATCGAAGATAAAAGAACAATGGAGTCTTTTAATTTGCAAAAAAACTCAATTTCGAACAAAGAATCAAAGAGTTAAAAGAACGATTTAAGAGATCTTTGGAACATGCACTAATTGTCAAAAATTCTTGAAAATGTAAACTTTATGATCATTGTAAGAATTCTTCTCTTTTTCAAAGACTGTTTAAAGATCGAAAGGAAGAAAACATGGAAAATTCTTAGTTCTTTCAAGTTTTTCAAACAATTATCCAAGATCCAAAAGATGTATCTTCTCAACAATCAAATCACTACACTTCAAATATGAAGAGAATGAAAACCCAATTCCTTTTAACACCATGTTCAATCAAATTCAAATATGATTGGGCTCACTTCGAGAGAGGTCTACAATTTTTGGAAACAAAAAGTAACCAACCAAGCAATCAATCTCAAATCCTACAAAAATCCAAACCAATCTTACACTAACAAGATTTGGTACAGCAACACACTTTCGTAGGTATCAAGACTCAAAATAGAGAAAATTAAAGGCTTATACAGGTCCACAAGACTAGTCACACTTGCAAGAGAACAAACTCACTCAAAGCAAAGCAAGTAACCGCTTGACTATAAAGAATCAACGACAAATAACACTACTCCAAATTCCAAGAATAAAAACAGAAACATAGATCTGGGGAAAATACAAGCATTGACATAAACTTAGAAGATGACTAGGTCCAAGTTTGAGTAAGGATAAAGGCCCTACTACAAGATTTTGCAGTACGACGCAATCTGTCAATATAGCAAAGTGTGTCTTTCTAGATTGGAACGACCTAATACACTATCCAGGTGCATCGATGACACACTGTATATCAAAGGTAAAGTGTGTCGAGCCTCCAAAAGCAAATTTCTCAAAAATAAAAGCTACAAAACCCCTAAACTCAACAAATTTGAGTGGACCTAGGGTGCTAGGAGAAATCAGGTTGATCTAGTGACTCTATAAAATTATATCCAAATCAAAAAGTGATGCGATCTAAGAAAAATCCGAGCAAAGAAAAAGAAATATATCTAGGGAGCAAAGTCCCCAGTACGGTCGCCAATTTTGTTTTTAGGACTTGCCTGCAAATGTGGACATAAGTTGAACTCCCTAGTTTAATCACTAAACTAGAACAAATCAAGCAATCATACATACATTTCCCTAACTTGATCCAATCACAAATTTAAATATATAAAACATACCTTTGGATGTGATTTGTCTTCAATGATCTAATGCTCGAGCAAGCTTGATCATCCACTTATAAGAAGTACCACTTAATCCTTGGTGTTGTATCTCCTCTCCAATGGATTCCTCTTTGCTCCAATATGTCACTTCAATGAAGGAAGGATAAGGATCTAAAATCTGTCACTCCTACTGTAATTTATCTAGCATAACTCTATTCTCAATTCCTCCTCCCCTTTACCCATGGCCAAGACTTGAATTTATAGGACAATATGGATAGAGGAGAGATGATATCTTTAGGGATAATGGATGAGATATGATCCCAGCAAGTGAGGAATTCGAGTGAGATCCTAGAAAATAGGGAGGATATCTCATCTAGATAAGATTTTGTTCTAGAGACTTCTCGAAAACCCCTTTTTAGTCCTGTACAGACATCAATGCAACTTGGACATAGAGAAACGTGCGTCAAATGAGCTCAACGCGAGTTGACGTGAAGGAAAACTGAGTCATCGACGTGGGTTGATGTCACATACCCACCCATCATACCAGCATGGGAAAGAACATGACTCTGATTCGGGGACATCTAGTATACAAACATGCATATAGAGAGAAGATGGAAATATGGAAATACATAAGTATTTGAAAACACAACAGAATTAAGTTCTATTACACATCCATCATACATTCAAGACATTCATGTCATTTATCCATTGAAACAATACAGAATTAGCACATGAGAGTACTTATCTTGAAACAGAGTAGTCCCTGAGAACCCAACTATGCAACTACAACATTCCTCCCAACCATAGGCCACTTGTGCTTATCAATCTCTTGATGCAACTACCACCCCGGAGTTGGGCATGATTTCTACAAGGAACCAAGGAACAACAGACTCACACATAGCCCAACATACACCAAAATGAGCCAAGCCAATCTACAATTGGGTTTATCGGGCTGCTAGGAGATGGAAAGGAAGAATTGTTAAGCTAGTGACCTCAAGCATAGAGCCATGGATACCTCTACAAGATCTATCTAGCTTGGTACCCATAATGCCTACACACCCCACTCAAGGAAGTATTCCCTTCACCAATGCACAGTCCCTCATGCCATACCTTCCAATCTAGAGTGTACAAGGTGTGCATAGAAGAGTAGCCAACCCTCTTGATCTTCTTGAGAGGTTATTTTCCCCCACTAGGTTTATCAAGCCAATTATGTTCACTACCACTCCCAATCTCTTGCTCACAGGTTCAAACCAAAACAAGGATGCACATAACAGCAAAAGTATAAGTGTTGGGCATGAAGAAACATTTTTTTTTTTACAGTGATATGCCCAAAGATGGGATTCTTACTAGTTTAGAAAAAACGTGGGCAACCCAAAAATGAAATGGAGAAATGGGAATAAACCCCGGAAGGCAAAATTTGTTTTCAGAAAACGTTTAGGGACAACCCAGGAGCAAAAACGACCTCCATTAAACCCCCAATTCGTGGTTATCTTCTCCCAACCATAGTGCTATCCAAAAACGAGTTCCCAGGCATGGGAAAATGTTGAAAAAGGATGAAAAACGTGTAGGGAAAGACCCAGCTAGCTCAGAATGCGTGAGAGGTCAAAGGCCATGGGTGAAGAATGGCTTTGGGCCCAATTTCGTGGGTGTTTTCTTGCCCATGGAGGCAAAATACGATTTTCCAGATTGATGGGTTGCCCATACTCGAAATTGACTGCCATACCTCTCCATTCCCAAGGCATTAACTACCTCAACCAACTCTTAGAAGAATTAAATGATTGGGTGCATAACCCAAAATGGGTAGTTGGTGGTTTATGGGTTTTCTCATTGACACATGGATTAACACCATTGGCTCAAGGATTTGAATAATTTCCCTCCCTATTCCTTGTGAAATCATGCCCCCATCTCTTTGTTGCATTGCATAGATAGTTGTGGGTATTTCATTAAAATTTGTATTTACATGATGTCTTCATTTACATTGTGCATATCTAGCACAAGAGCCATATGCACCGATTTTTAATTGCCGATACATAAAACGATAAATCAATGGCGGGGCCTTGGCCTTGAGCTCCTCACCATGATTAAATAACGATATTTACATCATTTACAATTTTAATGCCACAGGGTCTAAATGGGGACGTGACATTCTCCTCCCCTTACATTAGCATTGTCCTCAATGCTCATTAAAATTGAACAAAAATGAATATGCCACTCTCATGGCATCCTCCAGCTCCCATGTAGCCTCATGAGGACCGTAGTGCTTCCATTGCACCTTTACCTGCCTGATGGCTCGGTTCCGAAGCAATGTTACTGTTAACACCTAAAAAGTGCTCACTAGCTCATTCCCTTATTCACATGACCCATTTGTCCACTTTTCCACCATCTGAGCCTCTGAAACCAACAAAAGGTCACCAAAAGACCTTAGTACACCCCTTTTTCCATTAAAAAAGATTATTTTTCCTGAAAAGCATAAAAAACCCTCAAAAAGGGTCCAAATTCCCAAAAATATTAAAAAGGGAATTAAAATATTAATTTTATTCAAAAAAGGAAAAAGGAGGGAAAAGTACCTAAACCATGTTGGTCAATACCATTGGTTTCCACAAAACCACAAATGGTATTCCCCACCACCAAAACCTATAAAAAGGTGGTAGGGGCTCCTCATTTCACATCCATCCATATTCCTATCCTCATGCTGCCAAAATCTCCCTTGAGTATTTGGCCATTGTAGCAACCTTGGAGAAAAGACCCATTGGAGATTGGAGCTGCTCACCATTGGAGCCATTCAAACAACCTTCATCACTTGGAGGTATTGTTCTTGCGAGCATTTGCTTGCCCCATTGTCAATACAAAAATTATTTTTTTATCTTTCTTGTTCTTGTTCTTTAATTCAAAATGCACATGCTAGTTTAGTTTAGTTTAGATTTAGTTTAATGTTATTTATTTCTATTGAAACTGCTGCTACTAGTTAGCAGGTGCCCATAGCATTCCTTTTAATCATTTTAGCCTAATTTATTCACCCATTTACTACCATGTTCTCCTAATCCTTCATAAATGTCCCTTTCAAAGCTTATGAAGTGAAAAGTAGTTAATTATCATGTATTTCCTTGATTTTTAGTGAATTAATAAGGAATAAGTTATCTTTTCTAATGATGGTTGTGAGAGTTTAGTTCCTACATCAATGTTCACAATCATGCAGTAGCCACTTATGGGTTTTCTACAACAACGTGACCCTGCAGCACCATCATTGTTCCTCATACTTCAAGAAATAGGCACATAGAATCTAGATATGATAGATGGATGTTTCTAGATGGTTATTTTTCCATTAGATCGTGCTCAGGTTGCACATGTGAACCTCAAAGCACTTGGTCAATGATTTGGTCTAAATTTGCAACAGATTTCAAACAGTCATCTTTCACCACGATTCTCGAGGTGATGAAGATGAATCTTGGAAAAATAAAAAACAGGTTTTGTTCACAACATGTCAAATTGAGTAGTATGTGCATCGTTATCCAAAAATTGATACAGTTTGGGAGATCTTGGTGGATCTTAAAACATATTTTTATGTTTTTCTCCTAAATTCCTGAAGGTTCACTCCTAGAAATCCATTCATGAGCTCATGGGTTGGAATGATTTGACCTCCTCAAGATAAGAACATGAGTAATAATATAAACAACCTTCAGTTAATTTAAAGATGTGATCCATATCTTGAGATCATAGATCCACTTATTTAGGAATTGGTTGTATCCCTTCTAACCTCTTCCTCTTAGAAAATGCATGTATAAATATGAGGAAAAAACATTCTTTTAGGGGAGTTAGAGTAGGAGGCTAGAAGGTAGAAGCATTTACTTTTGGATATGAAATTTGTACCTATTATGATTTTAATAGAAGACTGATTTCATATTTGATGTGTTGGTGAGTTAATTTTCGAATTTAATTAGAGGCTTGTTCCTAAGAGGAGGAAGGCCCCCTCCCTCTCATAAACAATGCTTTAGTATGTTTTATTTATTATAGATTGGTGAATGTTTAATTATATTTTCATTTTTGTTATAGATTTGATCTAATTAGTTCCTGCAATGCCTTTGTTCTGTTCCCGTAGAAATTGTTTTATGTTCCTATAGCACTTGTGTTCTGTTCCTACATAAACTATTTATGTGTAGCATGCATGCAACTTTAAAAGTTTTGATTGAATTGTTGAATATGTGTGATTATTTAAATAGGTTTTATTTCATTCATGTCTGAGTCAATATCAACTAAATAAGATACTTGCAAAGTATCGTTAGCCACATGTGCTAACCTGGAGTTCTACTTAATAGTCCATAGTTGGATTGCAATGTCCCTGACACCGCTAAACACCTCAGAACCAGGGGGAGAGGAATGATTCAAGGTAATTCATAGTGGAATAAGGGATCTAAGTCTAGGAAAACATGTCTAAATTCCAAATAAATAAACATACATCCCTTTTAAATGAAATGCGGAAAACCATGCATATCATTCTCCCTCGATACACATGCAATGCAAGCATGAATGCAATCCCACTTGCACCTATAATTTAACATGTAACTCAACATTATTAAAATATCTACAGGATTCCATGAACAGCCAAATAAACCATAATAAGACAAAGTTAGAGTTTGAGATGTGAATATTAATAGATTTCTAGTTCTCGGTTATACAAGTGTTGTCGGTTTTCATTTTAGTGGCTTCCATCTACCGTCGTTAAGTGTTTATAAAATCGGGTTTAGAAGTTGTTTCTACATCCATATACTATTTAAATTAGGTGTGAAGGCTTCCATGTATAGAAGAAGAATCATAATTTATAGAATAAGGAAATAATGCTTGTAAGAAACCGAAAATAAGCCATTCAACTTGCATCCAAAGGTTATCATACAAATCCATAAACCAAATCAGAGTTCACTCGGCCTCTAAGGTTCTATTAGCTGCATAAAATACAGAGTATAAATAGAATAGAAGCTACTATAACATATATCTATCTTTCAAATCTCATAAACAAAGATTGCAAGCAAGATTCGAAGTGAAAATCATCTGATCATTGACAAAATGAGCATATATTCAAACAAAGTTTATAGTAGCCACCAACGATGCATTATTATAGATATAAACAACACATAAACACATGAATAAACATATAACAAAGTACTTATCTTATTGAAGATAAATTGGATTCAACGAGACAACTTTCCTCCCACCATAGGCACAATCCAGCCAAATCTTACTTGGACAGGCCACCCCCGAGCTAAGGCCAAGGAATAAATAGGAAGGGCACACTCAATCAATGGAATAGCTCAATATCATATTCAAAAACACAACTCAATCCTTTCACCATCTAATTCCCCCTCCATATACACTACCTGGTGGAATGTGACTCCCTTCACTACAAAATTCCCTTAGGACATCACCATTCTTCCCAAGCTTTACGTGATGAGATGGGGCAGAGATAAGCAATGGGAGTGAGGACCTCTTGTTGTCTAAACATTGAAAAATAAGATCTATCAATGGTTCAATTCCATCTCAACTCACAATGGTTCACAATGCACATAGCTATCATACAATCATTCATCACACTGGCATAGTTCGAGATTATGTGAGAACGAAATGAAAGAGTATATATATGTTCACATACATAGATATATGGCAAGAAACACAGTAATACAATAAACTAGTATTCTATCAAAATGAATGAAATAGAACAAACTGTAAAATAAAAGCAACTAGAATGGTGGTAGCTATATCTCTAAGAAGAGATGTGGTGACTACGCTCATTCGTGACAAGTTGAATACAAGAAGAGGCCAAAAGGGCCTATTTATCATAAGCATGAGGGAAAGAACCCTAAACATCCAAAAACCTAACCCTATAAGATGAACTGTCATAAATTTTGTGGCCCCAAGGTGGTTAGTTGAACAGTCAACTTCCCGGGGTCATACCTTTTGCATATGATCTCTGTTTGGGTCACTCGATAGCCCATTGGAAAGGTCTATTTTAGCTTTTCAACTTTCGAATGGGGTCCAATTCATGATGAAGGCAACCATTTCCCCCCCCCCAACCCCTTGCCCGAATTTCCAAAAATCTTCATTTAGGACCTGAAAATGGCCCGGGAAGTTCGGGACCCGAAAAACTATAGAAAAATTACTAGAAAATTGCCAAAATGGAAAACTGTTTTGAGCTAGTGGAATAAGTGGGTGTCCACCTACATCCATCTATATCAGGAATGAATAGATCACATAACATGACTGAGGTAACTGGTAATTGTTCCCAAGGAAGGTAGCACTTGGTTTTATAGCTAAAGGAGGAAATTTGAATTCATAGAGGAAATAAGGGAGGGAATTCGAACTCCATGAGGTTAACTCGAGTTGGGGTGAAGTAGAGGTTAAGTTGAGATAGATTCCATTTTCCAGGAATAGAAAAATGAGAGGAGTTACTAAAAAATGAGGATTGGAGGCCAAGGAGGGAGAAATTGGTCATGGGACTTGAGAGAGGGAGCCAATTAGGTGTCATAACTAACCTACAACACAAAAATATGGATAATCTCCCATGAGTAGTGGAGCAAGGGCGCTATCACCAAGTGGGGCCCACCAATCTCTCAAGAGGGTGCACTAGTGCAAGTGGAGCTACCAAACCTTCGTGAGGGAGTTACAAAACATAAATAAGGTCCAAAAGGGTAAAGTTGGGTCCATCATCAATTGTTTGGGTGGTCATCAAGTCTAGAGTGCACTAGGAAGTCCCCATTCCCCCTCACTTGTGAAGTCCAAGGCTCCTCATTCTTGTTAGTTGTCCATGTTGAGCTAGATATTTTATTTATTTACAATGATGTCATAGAGACCATAGTCCCAACACCTAGTGCCATAATAACAAAGCAAATAACAAGAACATATGATCATGGTCTCAAAATCAGGGTATTTTATGGATGGTATTGGTCTCATGGATTCATGATTACAATTGCTTGTTGTTCTCAGATTTAGTTTACCAAGGTGTCTTTCTAAGAATTGATCAAATCTATTAGAGGTGGGACTATTATAGTACTGTCAGTCATAAGAAGGATTGCTTGTTATTGGCCTGCAATTCTACCTTAGGAGCTCACAATGGATTTTAATCAATATTGAATGATATCATAGGATTTAAGTTGCTTTCTATATGCAAGTTTTGTTTTAAATAATTGTGTGCTAATTGGTGAGTGGATTTCATAATTCTAGAAGCACTTTAGGAATTATCTCTGCATATATTTTTCCCTGCACCTCATGAGTTTACAAACTTGCGTTGATGATAATTTTAACATAAATTATTACCTTATAATTTGGCTGACACTTACTCTCATTCATCTATGGTTTAATATATCCCTTTTCAATTGGGTGGAAGGATTTAATTCTTCAATATCTTTTATAGTGTTGGTTAATGGCTCAACATCATCTATTTTTTGAAATCTTCAAGGGGGTTAAGACAAGGTTTGAATGACTTTTATTTTTCCAAGTGTCATTGATCTATTGTCCCCCCTCCTAGTCCTAATGGTGGTACAAAGTGTGAGTAGGTGTTTGGAGAATTTAAAGAGAGAAAGAGTTTTGAAGGGAATTAATTTTGCTATAAATATGGGTATTGCGCACTCACTTTTTGTAGATGACGTCCTATTATTTAGTAATGGATCGGTCCAAGATGAAAAATAAATTGAGTGGGTTTTGAGAATATTTGGGAAATAAATAAGGATGGAGGTAAGTCTTAATAAATATATTATCTCATATCACAAGATTATTCTAGTTCAAGAGAATATTACAAAAGCACTCTTGCCTTTAAAATATCAGCAATGTGATCATAGTATGAAGTATATATGTTTCTAAATGAATGTCAATGATTATGGCGACAATGGTTTACTATGGTTGTATAAGAAAATGGAAAGGACAACGAATCATGGTGCAGTCTATAGATGTCTTTTACAGGGGATTCTCATATTGATCAAATTAGTACTAGAAGCCACAGTTATATACCGGCACTCAATGGCCTACATCCCAAAAGGCACATTGAATAAGATTCATAACAAAAAAAAGAGTTACCTCTAGATAATTAGGAATGAGAAATATGGAATTCATTTTGTGAAGTGGGAGGATGGTAGATAAAGAATGTGCATTTGTTTAGAGGGGCATTGAAAGAAAAATGGATTTGGAGGTTGATTTCCATACAAAGCCTTTGGTAGAAGATGTTGTTAATGAAATATATAGAGCCACATTTGATGGAGGAATATATCTGAAACCTAGTCAATAGATATAATAATGGATAGACATTTTCAAAATCTTTAGTTCTCTCATATCCATTGGTAGGAATCTTCTTAGCATGGAAAGTTATGGATGGCAAAAAATTTAGACTTAGAGTGGGTCCATAGATTGGAGGTCTAGAAATTTATTGTCTTTTTTATATTCAAATTAACAAATTGAGAAATGAAGGTTTGGAATATTTAGTGTATGTGTACAACCCAAATGTTGTTAGTTTATGGAGATATGGATGGAAACCAAATATGGATTTGGAGCTAGAGGGGGAGATGGATGAGTGGAAGGAATATCTTCAAGCCCTTGTTAATGCATATGTTAAGTTAAGGAATTCTTTGGACACTTTGTTAGCACTCAAATTTACCAGT
Organism: Larix kaempferi; assembly: GCA_027924585.1. Classification (NCBI taxonomy): domain Eukaryota; kingdom Viridiplantae; phylum Streptophyta; class Pinopsida; order Pinales; family Pinaceae; genus Larix; species Larix kaempferi. The sequence continues at coordinate 7,323,242 of BSBM01000592.1, read as the reverse complement.
ACATTTTGAGAACATTTAAAATATATTTGTCCTTAAATTGTCAAAATTTTGAAGCTTTTGCCTATGTCATGATCTCCAATTTTCTTATCTAGTCTTGACCAGCTTCAATCGAAATTCTCTGGCTTTGCCCTCTTGACCTACAAATAAAAAAATGTTGCCCAAGATTTTTAGTCTGGATGTATTTCTAGTTTTTTATTCCTAGCTTTTCTATTTTATTAAAGCGGTGTGTGCTTTAAAGTGGCTTAATCCTAGATCATATTATGTATTATCGTAAGTCTAGAGTTTCTAAAAATCAAGAGTCAAGCTATAAGTTAAGCCATGGGTCAAGCCAAACTCCAAGTCCATATGTCAAAGCATAGTCAATACTTAAGTCATCAAATTCATGCAAAATACTGCCCTTTGCCAAGTGAAGTTACAGGTGCCCTATGATTGATGGTTATTCAGCTTTTGGAACATTAGATAGGTCAAAGGCACCAGGCCGCAAGGAAGTGTCAGGAGGAGCAAAGTTCGGACATTTGCATGATGATATCATAGGTGTAACCTCAGGAATGTTACCTCGAGGCCAGACGAGGAGTTCCCTCAACAATACATAGATTTTGTTGATGTCCTATTATGCCACAGACCTGACACCTCGATCCAATTAGTTTCCTTTTGGGGATATGCTCTTAATCAATTATCTTACAGGTGTCATTTGAGATAAAGGCAGAGTTGTTGTCGCCAAGTGCTTGCAGGTTTAAAGGTATCAACCACATATGTCAAAGTATTTCAGATTGTCAAATGAGGAAAGGTCGTCTTACACTCATGCGTCCAGCAAATCGACATCGCACAGTATTAGGCTTGTAACAAAGGAGAGAAATAACAGTTTCAAGGTGCTTGATTCAGGTCTATATATCTACAGCATGAGATAAGAAGCATGCATCAGGTATTGGAATGATGGGCAGGTTGTGACACATGAGCTTGCATATAGCTGGATTGGAGATCTCATCACTAATGCCACAAATAACGATTGATTCGCTTAACAAAGTTTTTCAGGAGAATCACTTATAGAAATCATCTTCGAAGTTTGTGGAACCACTTGAGCAACCTGAGAAATAACAATGTGATATATGAATGAAAAGAGCAGAGGACAAAGTATCTGGTTAAACAGCAGCAGCATTGAAGATCATCCCTGAAGTGTTAAAAGCTAAAAGGAAAAATGCATTTTTTGCAATTTTGTGAACTGTTATAAAGAAGACTTTTTGGTGGCTTAGGAAAACTGTTCAACTGTTCATTATCCATCGAAAGCATAGCTTTTGGTAGCTTGCAAGCTCAGATTTTGATTTTCCTAGCCACCGAAAGTACAGAACAAGAAAGAGAAGCATATTTTTGCACAGATCTGACTTTTGTTGATCCAAACATCTCTAGGATGGTTTCTAATGATAAGCAATAATTAAAGGCATCATCATTAAAGATCTGTTTTGATTTTGAAGAGGTCTACCTATTTTTTGGGCAAAAAATCTGTCATTTTACCAAAAGTGGCAATTTCGACTTATCCACGGCCTATGGAGATCTACTACACATATCGAAGACTTTGGAGGAGATGGAAATCATAAAGATCAGAAGTTGACCTATTTTTTAGGATCCATCCCTATTCTATTGTAATCGGTTTTGACTTTCTATTTTTAGTAAATCAAATCCAGTTTCTTAGGATCTGGAACTGTCTTGTAAAGGCTATAAAGTCTAAAACTTCATAAGAAGTAGGGGTTCGATTTTGGAGATTTGCAAACAGATTGTATTTTCAGACTTCTCATAGCATATCATAATATAAGCTTCTTTTGCCTATTATGTTCAGTTTCACCTATTATCCATTCTATGCTTGTATTTGAATGAGTTATTTCATTTCCTTAGTTGATCTAGTGTCTGAGAATTGTCATATTTTTCAATACATTGATTGACTAAGCTTTGCAAGTATTATTTGCTTATAACTTTGGCCATTCATATATATTGTTTATGTATGTTTTTGCTGATAGTATAAGATCTGTCCATCCATATACTTTATTCAAAAACCTCTTAACAGAGTTGGTTAAAATCCTTTTCCATTGATATATCTATGCATGCTTTGACTAAGTACACCTTGTGTTAGTCATCCGACTTGATCCAATTGAGAAAATCATTAAGTTACCAGGCATCTTCGAGCTGCAACCTAGAAGAGTTTCCTGGAGTGACAACATTTTGGCACCGTTGTTGGGGAGAGGAGATTGAAGCGCAGCTTCCTTGGGAGACAACATAGATCCAGCTTTGATGATAGACAAAGTCTGGACATTATCTCGGTTGTAATTATCTATCTGGCGACTCCATGAAGGACGAATTTAGTGGCGACTCCACAATATTTAGATGTCAAAAGCATTTGCTGCTCTTTTGGCTCAGAGGTTCACACCTCTCAACTTCTTTTCAGTTCCTGGTTTCCCACATCCAGTCCCTAATATGTCAAAATGGGGAGATTTTCTACTTGTCTTCAAAGAGGAGAAAGAAGACAATCCTGCAGAACACCTCCTCAAGTTTCATGAATGCATGGATCTATTAGATTTGCAGCATGAAGATGTTTGTTTATGCATTCATTGTATGGTGATGCACGTCAGTGGTATTTTTCTTTACCTCCTTCCAGCATTTCATAATTGAAGTATTTTCACAAAGCATTCACTGAGCACTGCAAAAGGTATTTTTCAGATGAGTTTGCATTTGATAATTGTTGTGATGAATATAAGTTACATTATAAGGTTGAGGATGTAAATAGAGAAGGATCTCTCCCTCACAATATGCAGCAGCCCTTAAATTATCTTCATAATGATAACCATAGTATAGATGCTTTTGACATTGTATCAAATGCACCTACTGACTTAGGGTGTCATGAAGTTGAGATTGTCCCCTTTCAAAACCCAAAAGATGACGAACAAATTTTTATATCAGCATGTGACAGATTTGAATCTGTAGCAGATTCTAAGGGAAGCCCTCAGTTTTCTGATTTGCAGATAAAGGAAATTGCAGCAGGCATGAAGAGGAAGATGATGAACAAAAAGATCTAGATCAACAATTCATCATGCATGTTTCTCCGACAGAGGTTGTCATTGAAGGGAGTCAGCAAAAGCATCTCAGTCAGTTGAAACACTATTATGAAGAGCTATTTCTTTGTGACATTTATGATCCTATTGTTGATTATTTGGAATCTATGAGTAGTATGGATGTCAAAACATTTTTTCAGACGAAGATTGTTTCTGTTATCAACTACATTTTTGCATGCTATAGTTTTGTTTATTTTTCAAGTCCAGACCAAGCATGATATTAGTAAATCAGTTTCTTACTTGGTTGCATTGGAGATTCAGTTTTACTTGATCAGTCTGCTTCTGTAGATATAGTTAGAGTAGAAGTAGGTAGAGAGAATAAGCTCACCCTATGAGCAAGTAGATTCTTTCAGTCGTTTTCAGTTTTTGTTGAAAAAGCAGAGCATGTTACAGGCAGGCTACATTCAGGCTACAAGTTTTCAGAGGATCAATTCCACAAGCAAGATGACTCCATAGCCCAATGGTAAAGGCGTCTGGAACTACTAGGTTCTTGGAGCCTCACAGGGAGGTCTCCATCCCAGCTGGATCCAGATGTTAGCACTCAAATTTACCAGTACATTTTGAGAACATTTAAAATATATTTGTCCTTAAATTGTCAAAATTTTGAAGCTTTTTCCTATGTCAAGATCTCCAATTTTCTTATCTAGTCTTGACCAGCTTCAATCGAAATTCTCCGTCTTTTCCCTCTTGACCTACAAATAAAAAAATGTTGCCCAATATTTTTAGTCTAAATGTATTTCTAGTTTTTTATTCCTATCTTTTTTATTTTATTAAAGTGGTGTGTGCTTTAAAGTGGCTTAATCCTAGATCATATTATGTAGTATCGTAAGTCTAGAGTTTCTAAAAAGAAAGAGTCAAGATATAAGTTAAGCCATGGGTCAAGCCAAACTCCAATTCCATATGTCAAAGCGCAGTCAATACTTAAGTCATCAAATTCATGCAACACACTGCCCTTTGCCAAGTTAAGTTACAGGTGCCCTATGATTGATGGTTGTTCGGCTTTTGGAACATTAGATAGTTCAAAGGCACCAGTCCACAAGGAAGTGTCAGGAGGAGCAAATTTCATACATTTGCATGATGATATCACAAGTGTTAACCTCAGGAATTCTACCTCGAGGCCAGACAAGGAGTTCACTCAACAATACATAGATTTTGTTGATGTCCTGTTCTGCCATAGACCTGACACCTCGATCCAATTAGTTTCCTTTTGGGGATATGCTCTTAATCAATTATCTTGCAGGTGTCATTTGAGATAAAGGCAGAGTTTTTGTCGCCAAGTGCTTGCAGGTTTAAAGGTATCAACCACATATGTCAAAGTGTTTTAGATTATCAAATGAGGAAAGGTCGTCTTACACACATGCGTCCAACAAATTGACATCGCACAGTATTAGGCTTGTAACAAAGGAGATAAATAACAGTTTCAAGGTGCTCGATTCAAGTCTATATATCTACAGCACGAGATAAGAAGCATGCATAGGGTATTGGAATGATGGGCACGTTGTGACACATGAGCTTGCATATAGTTGGATTGGAGATCTCATCACTAATGCCACAAATAACGATTGATTGGCTCAACAAATTTTCCAGGAGAATCACTTATAGAAATCATCTTCGAAGTTTGTGGAACCACCTGAGCAGCTTGAAAAATAATAGTGTGATATCTATATGAAAAGAGTAGAGGCAAAAGTATCTCGTTAAACAGCAGCAACATTGAAGATTAGCCCTAAAGTGTTAAAAGCTAAGGAAAAATGCATTTTTTGCAATTTTGTGAACTATTATAAAGCAGACTTTTTGGTGGCTTAGGCAAACTATTCAACTGTTCATTATCCACCGAAAGCAGAGCTTTCGGTAGCTTACAAGCTCATATTTTGGGTTTCCTAGCCACCAAGAGTCCTGAACAAGACAAAGAAGCATATTTTTGCACATATCTGACTTTTGCTGATTCAAACACCTCGAGGATGGTTTCTAATGACAGGTAATAATTAAAGGCATCGTCATCAAGGATCTGTTTTGATTTTGAAGAGGTCTATAAAGGTGCAAAGGTTGAATTGGCTACCTATTTTTTGGGCAAAAAATCTGTCATTTTACCAAAAGTGGCAATTTCGACTTATGTTAGAAAAACAGGATCGCAGAGCAATAACAATAAACAGAAATGCAAATTTAATCACACACACATTACAAGAGAGACACAGATATATCGTGGTTCACCCAACTTGGGCTACGTCCATGCTAAAGTTTCCAGTCCTTTTTATTATACCGTCCAGCAAAGTGAAGGGATACAACCTGCAGCACAGTAGCTGCACTTCCTCTTCACTGTCTCACAGTCTCTCTTCTTGATTTCATAGATCTTTACAATGCATAAAACCTAATACATCTCCCCTAGACGTATTACAATTTCTTTCTTTTATAAGGGAAAGACAATGGGAAAATACCACGGGATACCCAAAACCATGGGCCCAAAAACTGTTGGCAAAAAACAGCCCCCGAACCCCCGTAACCCTCGTAACTCGGGGGCGTTGCCCCCAAACCCCCTTTTTCAGGGCGATTCCCTGAACCCCAAGGTTGGGGCATGAGTGTACATTCCTCTGGGGTGCATGGCTGAAACAATATCATCTATGAGACTAGAAGATCTGGCTCCACAACCAACAATCTCCCACTTGGAGACTGATCACAACAACTCCACCGTTGCTGCACTTGTTGGACTTGGACTTGGAAACTTTCTCATCTTCACCTTCATGCTAGAAGGCCAACTAAAACTGAGCAGGAACTCAGTTTCTCTCTGGTCACTACCTTTGTGAACATGTCTGCAGGATTCAGGCTAGTATGTATCTTTTCCAGCTTCAACGGTTCATCTTCCAGAACAGAGAGTATGAAATGGTACTTGAGCTATATATGTTTAGTCTTGGAATGGAATTTTGAGTTCTTTGCAAGATGAATGGCACTCTGGCTATCTCTATACAACCTGCTATCCTTCTGCTTCTTACCCACTTCCTCCATAAACCTCTGCAACCAAATCATCTCTTTACTAGCCTCTGTAACAGCAACATAATCTGCTTCCGTTGTTGAAAGTGCAACAACCTTCTACAGTATTGAAATCCAACTTACTGTTGTTCCACCTACAGTAAACACATACCCTGTGGTGCTCCTCTTGCTATCCTTATCACCTGCCATATCTGCATCAACATATCCCTGTAGAACAGTGTCTGAACCTCCAAACCATAATGCTTGAGTTGTAGTACCTCTCAAATACCTGAGAATCCACTGTATTGACTTCCAATGTTCTTTACCTAGATTGTTCATATATCTGCTCACAACTCCCATTGCTTGTGCAATATCTGGTCTTGTGCACACCATGGCATACATCAAGCTACCAACTGTTGATTGATAGGGAATCTTCGACATGTAATCTGTCTCTTCTTGTGTCTTGGGACATATTTCCTTACTTAGACTGAAATGGCTACACAAAGGTGTACTTACTGGTTTTGCATTCTGCATTCTGAACCTCTCCAACACCTTTTGTATGTACTCACAAGCATGTCATCCACATACAATAACAAGATAATATATCTTTCATTGTCTAACTTCTTGAAATAAACACAGTGGTCAGAATGACATCTACTATAACCTTGTTCTGCCTTAAACCTGTCAAATTTTAAATACCACTGCCTTGGAGCTTTCTTCAAGCCATACAAACTCTTTTTCAACCTGCATACCAAGTTCTCCTTACCTTTGACCTCATACCCTTGTGGCTGCTGCATATATATCTCTTCCTCCAAATCCCCATGGAGAAAGGTTTTTCTTACATCTAACTGTTCAGGATGCAAATATTCTACCACCACTAGACTTAAGATAGTCCTAATTGAAGTCATCTTAACAACAAGTGAAAATATTTCATCAGAATCTATACCTTTCTTCTGTGCAAACCCATTTACAACAAGTCTAGCCTTGTATCGCTTCTTACCTCCTTCTTCTTCCTTCAACCTATAAATCCATTTATTCTGCAATGCTCTTTTACCAACAAGCAGCTGAACCAAATCCCAAGTCTGGTTTCCTACCAATGCGTCCATCTCCTCATTCATGCCTTGCTCCCACTTCTTTCTAGTTTCCACCTGCATTGCTTCTTCATAACATTCTGGTTCACCAGCATCAGTCATCAACAAATAATACATTGAAGGATAGTATCATTCAGGGAGTCTACTTAACCTGGTAGATCTTTTTGTAGTTGCAGGAGTTTCAGGTACTTGTTGTTGTTCTTGATTTTCTGGCACCTTTGGAACTTCATTTTCTTGAATTTCATCAAGTACTATGCTATGTATATTAAATATTGTATCAAATTAATCATTAAATTATTAATTAGTTTAATTGAAGGGACGTAACCCTTCTTAAGAAATGCTCCAACCTTATAAAAGGCAAGCTCTTGTAAAGCGTTAAGCATCTTATCAATTCAATAATATATATCTTATTCAAAATGGATTTCGTGTCCTAGTTTTCTGCCGCATTTGGTATCAGAGCCGCGTTCGGCATCAACACGCTCCAGCTGCGATCGTCCTCTACTCTCATCTCAGGATTCCACCCACTGCATCCATTCGCCTTTCTCTCCATTCAGCCCATCCACACTGCTTCATGCCACACCCATTTTCTGTCACCGCTTTCCTTTCTCTGTGCCGCACCCATCTCCCCCTCGGCTCTTCACCAATCCATCTCGCCCTCCTCCCAAATCGCTGCACACAACCCTCTTCTCTAACCTCTCCAGCCCTCATACTTTCCAACTCGCACACGTCCCTCGTCCCTCACTCATCCGCCCAATCACCACATCTACCACCGTCTCCCAGCTATCCACCTGCGATATCTGCACGACCACGCCAATCTTCCCAGCATCTCCAGCACTCCACCCCACTCCACGCTCCCTTCCACGTCGCCTCCACTACCTCCCGCCCCGCACCGCCTCCACGCAACGCTTCTCTCTCCCGCGCTCCTCATCCCCCGCTCCCCATCCACCTTCCCACCATTCCCCTCTCCACCTTTGTGAGTCCCCAATTCGCGCCCACCTCCCTCTCTACACCAGCCTCCTCACCCACTACGCATCGTTCCCATCCACCCTCTGCTCTGTGCGCCTTACCCTCCGCGCTACCTCCACACTCTCCTCAACGCTGCACTCCATCTCTTCAGCATCCGCTTGGGCTCCCCCGTCCACCTCTCGTCCATCCCCGGCTCGGCCTCCACGTAAACTCCCTCAAACCTAACCCTAATTTCAAAAAAAATTAATATTATATAATTAATATTAATTTTTATAAAAAAATCCTTAAATCAAAAAAAATATATATATATTAATATAATATTTATTATATATATATATTTTTTAACCACACCAAAAATTATAGTAATCCCACTTTTCCAAGTCATTTTCATTTTCCACTCCTCCTAAGCCAAAATTGCGTCCAATTATTCACCACCACACCTAAGAAGCATGACGACTGAGTTAAAAGCCCAAATGGAGAAAATAGAGAAGGATTTTCGAACCTTCAAGGAAATGATCACCAAGAACCAGGAAGCACTTAAGAAAGAAATTAAGGAGGAAGTCATTCAGGTAATGGAGCAGAAAATAGACGACAAGTTCGACATTATAAGTAAGGAACAAAAAATGTTAGATCAAAAAGTGACTGAGAGCCAGAAAGGTATCGAGGAGATATTACAAAAAATGAAGGATGAGGACAAAAATCATAAACAACATGGCTCGGATATGTCGGTTACCCCATCTCCCAATTCTGAGTCACCAGAACGCAACAGGATGAAAGGTACTCAATACCAACCATTCGTAATGTACCTGCCGAGAGCAAAAATAGAAATGACGAAATATAATGGAGGAGAAGACCAATGCGTCGCTTGGTTGAATAAAGCAGAAGAGTATTTCAACATATATAACATTACAATGGACGAGGAAAAGGTCAAGTATGCTTCAATGCACCTTGAAGGATATGCCTACAACTGGTATATGTGGTGGAAGGGAGACAACTTCGCATACACTTGGAACTTATTCAAGAATGATTTCTTAAAAAGGTTTCAAGGAATCACAGAAGATGAATTCTTCTCAAAACTTACCAGATTACAACAAAAGGGAAGCGTCGAAGAATTCACGCATCAATGGGAATCCCTCGCTACCAGAGTATTTGGGCTATCCGACAAACAACGGTTGGAAACCTACTTAGGAGGACTAAAACCATACATACAAAAAGAGTTAAAAATGCATGACATAACAAATGTCGAGGCAGCAAGACGAAAAGCAAAAGCAGCCGAGGCCAAATTTGATAGTTTTCAATCAAATAAAGGGATGTCATACTCACAAAGAAACATCCAGTCGACTCCAGAGGATGATACAAACAAATACATCCCTCCACCTAGAAGGGACGATAGGAAGAGCCTCGAGAATCAACGTATGAGGGAAGGAAAATGTCGACGATGTGGAGACAAATGGAACCCTAAACATAGGTGTCGCCCCGAGGACAACTCAAAGAAATTATATACTTGTGAAGCAGAGGAGAATAGTGAATCAGAAGAAGAAGAAGAAGAAGAGCCAGAATATGAAGAGGAGGAAACCGCAAATATGGCAGCCGGGAACGACGAGAACCCCAAAATCTCCCTAGCAGCCATAACAGGCATTAGTCAACCATAGACTCTCAAGTTAAAAGGGCATATAAAAAATGAGAATGTTACAGTGCTAATAGACACTGGAAGCACTCACAACTTTCTTGATATAAGAGTGGCACGAAAACTCAAGTTGTTCATACATCCAGTTCCAGACATGAAGGTGATGGTTGCAGATGGCAAGAAGATCGAAAAAGTTGGAAAGTGCCACAAGGTGAGACTTCAAATACAAGACTTCGAACTGGAATCAGAACTCTACACCTTACCGTTGGGAGGAGTAGACATCGTTTTGGGAGTCCAATGGTTACAAACATTGGGAACATATTCTGCCAATCATCAAAAGCATTTCATCAAGTTTAAGTGGCAAGGGCAAAATTTTAAGCTATATGGTTTTCATCCACCAAACACACAAGTAGTTTCATCTCAGCAAATGGAAAAACTCATTCGAAAAGGGGCATCAGCATACGTAATACAATGTCATCAATTGGAAGGAAAAGAGGAGGAACCAAATGATTTCAAAAAGGAAATCCAAAAATTACTCCAGAAACATGAACACATATTTCAAGACTTACCCATGCAGCTACCACCAGAAAGGAGTATAGAACACATAATCGAGATTAAACCAGGGTCAAATCCTGTCAAGGTTAAACCATATAGGTATCCCCACCACCACAAAACAGAAATAGAAAGTTTGGTTCAAGATCTACTGAATTGTGGTGTCATCACCAAGAGTAGAAGCCCTTATGCAGCTCTAGTTGTACTAGTACGGAAGAAGGATGGATCGTTTAGATTATGTATAGATTATAGAGGATTAAACAAAATAACAATTAAGAACAAGTTTCCAATCCCTTTCATCGATGACATGCTGGATGAACTTCATGACGCAAAATATTTTTCAAAACTCGATTTAAGGTCAGGGTACTATCAAATCAGGGTCAGATTAGAGGATATCGCAAAGACTGCTTTCCAAACTCATGAAGGACATTATGAATTCAAAGTAATGCCTTTTGGGTTAACTAATGACCCTGCCACATTCCAGGCAACTATGAATGAACTATTTCAGCCGTACCTAAGGAAATTTGTGTTAGTATTCTTCGATGACATCCTTATATATAGCAAGACATGGAAAGAACATTTGACGCATCTAGAAGAGGTTCTATCTTTTCTGAAGGAAAACCAGTTCTATGCAAAAAAGTCAAAATGCACCTTTGGGAAGCAAGAAGTGGAGTATCTCGGTCATATAATCTCAAAGGAAGGAGTTAAGGTGGACCCAAAGAAGATCCAGGCAATGAAGGAGTGGCCCGAACCAAAGAATGTTTCAAAATTGCAAGGATTTTTGGGATTAACAGGTTACTATCGAAGGCTCATCAGGAACTATGCACATGTCACTGCCCCACTAACAAATCTCCTAAAAAGAAATTCTTTTCAATGGGATGATGAAGCAAGAAGATGCTTTGAAACGTTGAAACAAATTATGTCTTGAACTCCCGTTTTGGCAACACCTGATTTTGCAAAACCATTCGTAATCGAATGTGATGCTTCAGGGTTTGGGATAGGAGCTGTGCTAATGCAAGAAGGTCATCCAATCACTTTTGAAAGCAGGAAGTTGAACAAAAGAGAATACCTACAGTCTACCTACAACAAGGAAATGCTTGCCATCATGCATGCATTAACTAAATGGCGACAATACCTTTTGGGAAGTAAATTCCTAATCCGAACAGATCATAATAGTCTACAACACTTGTTACAGCAGAAGACATTAACAACCGAGCAACAAAAGTGGATATAGAAAATCTCTACCTTCGATATGGAGATCCTACATAAAAGAGGGAAGGACAATGTAGTAGCTGATGCTTTATCAAGGAAAGATGAAGAGATACAAGTCTACGCCGTATCCATGGTGATCCCAGAATTTTTGGACGAAATTCGTAAGGAATATGCCAAGAATTCAGAGGTTTGCTCCATAATTAACAACATAAATCAGTATCCGAAGTTTGAATGGAAGAATGAACTGTTATGGTACAAAGGACGTATTTACTTAAGTTCCAATTCCAGTTTTAAGACCAAGGTGCTTAAAGAATCACATGATTGCCCAGCCGCTGGTCATGTAGGAATTTTTAAAACCTACTATAATGCAAGGCAATCATTCTTTTGGAAGGGTATGTATGCTGACATTCACAAGTATGTTGCAGATTGTGACATTTGTCAGCGGAATAAAACTGAGAATATCTCAAGTCCGGGGTTACTCCATCCGTTACATATTCCGAATAAGAAATGGGAGGAAATTTCAATGGATTTCATTGAAGGTCTACCCATATTAGATGGAAAAGACAAAATACTAGTTGTGGTAGACAGGCTAACCAAATATGCACATTTTGTTGGAGTGAAGAAAACTGATTCGGCAAAAGAAACAGCCGAAGTTTTTTGTAAAAATGTCTACAAATTACATGGTTTTCCGAAGATTATAGTAAGTGATAGGGATGCCAAATTTAAAGGGAACTTTTGGAGAGAGTTTTGCAAGCAAATTGGAACGTCTCTTAACATGAGCTCAGCTTATCATCCCCAAACAAATGGACAGACAGAAGTTGTCAATAAATGCTTAGAAACCTACCTCCGTTGTTTTGTGACTGATAAGCAAAATAAATGGTTCCAATGGCTACATCTTGCGGAATGGTGGTATAATTCTACTTATCATACATTTGCAAGAATGACACCATTTCAAGCCCTATATGGATATGAACCCCCAAAATGGAAGGATTTCATCACCAACCAAGCAAGGGTCGCATCAGTAAATGACCATTTAGAAGAAAACCAAAAGGTTGTCCAAGTACTTAAAGAGAATTTGAATACTGCCAGGAATAGAATGAGACAACAAGAAGATCGACATCGAACAGAACGAGAATTTGAAATTGGAGATTGGGTATATGTAAGACTACAACCCTATAAACAATTATCTCTTAAACAAGGTGGAAAAAATAAGTTGGCTCCACGTTTTTATGGCCCATATCAAATCAATAAGAAGATTAGTCAGGTGGCATATGCATTGGAATTGCCAACTACAAGTCGCATCCACAATGTCTTTCATGTTTCATGTTTGAAAAAGATGATAGGTCAACACCAGAAGGCACAAACAATACTTCCCTTGTTAGATGAAGAAGGAAGAATCATATTCGAGCCAGAATCTATCATTGCTACTAGAGAGAAGAGATTAAGAACGCGAGTCATTAAAGAATACCTCATTAAATGGAAAAATCTTCCCGAAGAAGATGCAACATGGGAATCAGAACAATTTCGACAGTTACATCCCTCATTACCATTGCTTTGAGGACAAAGCTCTTTAAAAGGGAGTGGCAATGCTATGTATATTAAATATTGTATCAAATTAATCATTAAATTATTAATTAGTTTAATTGAAGGGACGTAACCCTTCTTAAGAAATGCTCCAACCTTATAAAAGGAAAGCTCTTGTAAAGCGTTAAGCATCTTATCAATTCAATAATATATATCTTATTCGAAATGGATTTCGTGTCTTAGTTTTCTGCCGCATACTGTGTACTCTGTGGTTTCCTTTTCCTGTTTCGTTCCCTACAATTGATCTTTATACATGACCTTTTCATTGAATATCACATCTCTACTCCTGATGATTTTGTTATTTTCATAATCCCATAAGCGATAACCAAATTCATCAACCCCATATCCAATAAAGGTACATTTCTTGGATTTAGCTTCAAGCTTTGTTCTATTTTATTTATCAATATGGACAAATGCTTCACAACCAAACGTTCTCGAAAATGAGTAGTTTACCTTTTTATCTGTCCATGCCTCCTCTAGAATACCACCATCCAAAGCACTTGAAGGTCCTCTGTTTATTAAATAAACAGCAGTATTCACATCATCTGCCCAAAACTGTAAGGGAAACCCTACATGCAATCTCATACACCTTGCACGCTCCATGATCGTCCTGTTCATCCTTTCAGACACACCATTTTCTTGTGGTGTTCCTGGGACTGTCTTCTCTCTACGAATCCCATGGTATGAACAGTAATTATCAAACTTCTTTCCACAATACTCACCTTAATTATCAGATCTAAGACACTTTAACCTTTTTCCTATCTCATTCTCAACCAAAGCTTTCCACTTCTTAAAAGTAGCAAACACATCAGATTTCTGTCTAATGCAATAAACCCAATTTTTCCTAGTTCCATCATCAATAAATGTAACATGATAATGAGAGCCACCAAGAGATTGTACCTGAGCTGGTCCCCATACATCTGTATGCACTAACTCTAACTTTTCATTCTTCTTCTGATTCCCAACCCTGAGAAATCTGACTCTCTTTTGTTTTCCATAAACACAGTTTTCACAGAATTCCAAACTTACCTACTTCAAATCGGGCAGCAACTTCCTTGAGTGGGGAATCTGCATCCCCTTCTCACTCATGTGGCCAAGCCTATGATGCCACAATGTTGTATCTATTCCTGTGGAAGCTAAAGAGATAGAATGGTATGTACTATGATGACATAAATACAACGTACCTACCCTATCTCCTTTTGCTATCACCATTGATCCTTTAGTGATCTTCCACCACTTTTCTCCAAATGTAGATAGACAGCCGCTATCTCCCAATTTCCCTATTGAGATCAAATTTCTTTTCATAGCAGGAATATGCCTAACATCTTTCAACAACCAATCAGTTCCATTCTTAACTTTTATCCATACCTTACCCATTCCAACAATTTTACATGGCTCATCGTCACCCAATAAAACATGTCCAAAATCACCTGGAACATAATCATGAAAATATTTCCTATGGGGTGTAGCATGACATGAATCCCCTGAATCTACTACCCAATAATCACTTGTATTTTCTAATGCAAGAATCAAAGAATCTTGTAACACATCACCTGCTACATTTGCTTCCTAGGTAGTTTCCTTATGTGCATCTTCTTTCTTCTTTAGAGATCTGCAGTCTTTCTTCGGATGTCCTTTCTTTCCACAGTTCCAGCACTCTATTTTTCCCAGTCTGGACTTGGATCTTCCCTTTTTAGAGTTGCTACAATTTCCTTGGTTCTTTCCTCTCTCCTTTTGTCTTCCCCTGCTCTCCATGGTCAACGCATTACCTGATGTCTCACCTGTGCTTTTTCTTCGCATTTCTTCGCTAAGAATAACACCAATAACATCATCAAATTTCAAGGTGTTTGAACCAAAGATAGAGTTACTTACAGCCATGACCAAGCTATTCCAACTTTCTGGAAATGAACACAATATTAGAAGAGCCCTAACCTCATCATCAAAGTTCACATTTACAGAACTTAGTTGATTTGTAACTGTATTAAACTCATTTAAATGATTAGTAACAGATCCACCTTCAGACATCTTCATATTAAATAAACACTTCATTAGATATACCTTGTTGGAGGCCGAGGGTTTTTCATACAGCTTACCCAGTGCGCTCATCAAACCCTCCATTGTTGTTTCTTTTGAGATATTGAAAGCCACCGACGAAGCCAGGCTCAGCCATATTGTTCCCAAATCCTTTCTGTCAAGAACCTCCCATTCTTCGTCCTTCATGGCCATCGGCTGCTTTGCTCTTCCTCCCAACGGTAGGAATAGATCCTTCTGGTACAAATAGTCCTCCATTTGCATCTTCCATAATTGGAAGTTTTGGCCATTAAACTTCTCGACCTTAAACTTTCCTTCTTTTTCCATTGCTCCCACTCGAACCAGAAACCCTAGCTTCCTGTGGGTTTATCTGCCAAATAAACCTTTGGCTCCGATACCAATTGTTAGACAAACAGGATCGCAGAGCAATAACAATAAATAGAAATGCAAATATAATCACACACACATTACAAGAGAGACACAGATATATCGTGGTTCACCCAACTTGGGCTACATCCACACTGAATTTGCCAGTCCTTTTTATTATATCGTCTAGCAAAGTGAAGGGATACAACCTGCAGCACAGCAGCTGCACTTCCTCTTCACTGTCTCACAGTCTCTCTTCTTGATCTCAGAGATCTTTACAATGCATAAAACCTAATACATCTCCCCTAGTCGTATTACAATGTCTTTCTTTTATAAGGGAAATACAATGGAAAAATACCACGAGATACCCAAAACCATGGGCCCAAAAACTGTTGGCGAAAAACAGCCCCAAGGTTGGGGCATGAGTGTACAGTCCTCTAGGGTGCACGGCTGAAACAATATCATCTATGAGACTGGAAGATCTGGCTCCACAACCAACAACTTATCCACAGCCTATGAAGATCTACTACACCTGTCGAATACTTTGGAGGAGATGGAAATCATAAAGATCAGAAGTTGACCTATTTTTTAGGATCCATCCCTATTCTCTTGTAATTTGTTTTGACTGTCTATTTTTAGTAAATCAGATCCAGTTTCTTAGGATCTGGAACTGTCTTGTAAAGGCTATAAAGTCTAAAACTTCATAAGAAGTAGGGGTTCGATTTTGGAGATTTGCACACAGATTGTACTTTCAGACTTCTCATAGCATATCATAATATAATCTTCTTTTGCCTATTATGTTCAGTTTCACTTATTGTCCATTCTATGCTTGTATTTGAATGAGTTATTTAATTTCCTTAGCTGATCTAGTGTCTGAGAATTGTCATCTTTTTCATTACACTGATTGACTGAGCTTTGCAAGTATTATTTGCTTATAACATTGGCCATTCATATATATTGTTTATGTATGTTTCTGCTGATAGTGTAAGATCTGTCCATCCATATACTTTATTCAAAAACCTCTAAACAGAGTTGGTTAAAAGCCTTGTCCATTGATATATATGTGCATGCTTTGACTAAGTACACCTTGTGTTAGTCATCCGACTTGATCCAATTGAGAAAATCATTTACCAGGCATCTTCGAGCTGCAACCTAGAAGAGTTTCCTGGAGTGATAACACACTTGAGCTTGGAAACAAATCCATTATGGGGTCTCTACATAGTGAGATTGGGTTATGTGGTCATTTTTCCCTCTACGGATGATGAAGTTGATTATTGGTGGTGGAAAGATGTTTGGAAACTTAATGCCTCTTTAAAATATTATATTAGTGTAGATGGTTCTTTCAAAAGAGGTTTTGACATTGACAAACCTTCAATAACATTATTGGAAAGCTGACCTTTTGTATGTTATGTACGGAACATGGGGGAAGTGTCTTGCACTTATTTCTTTTATGCCACTTTTCAATGTTCACATGGGATGTTGACATGTTGTAAAAAATTATATAATGGTAAAGGGGAGTGGAATAGTGATTTCATGAATGGGTTTTTTGAAAATGGACGGATGATAAATATATCCAAAATCACCATCCTCTCCGTATGGTGGCATTATGGGATATGGTGTGCAAGAAATGATGTTATCTTCAAGGAGTTGATTTTTTATTTTTTCAAGGTCTTCTACAAAGTGTAAAGTGTCTATTTAGTTGGCAAGGAGGGTTAGAACTGGATGTTAGGTGGACAAGATGGCTATTTATTTCTTGGGGTTTCTTTAATGGTGCATATAGAGGGAATTTAGGGGAATGAGGTGTCGAAGAGGATTTATTTATTTCTGATTGTTAGTGGTGGTCATTCTATTGTGGTATTAGAAAATGGTCTGACAAATGGGAAAAATTAAAAGTTTCCATTTTACTTTTTAGGTTGGCAATAGAGAAGGGCATTAAAGGTATTCAAATATTTTTGGATTCCAAGATAGTTTTTGAATGGTTGAAGGGATGATACTCAAATCAAAACATCCTTCTAGGAGATATTATTCATCATGCAAGAGTGATGCTACCCTAGTTCTCTAATATCTCCTTTAGGCATACTTTCCAAGAAAACAATGCTACTACAAATGTATTGTATAAAGGGTAGTGCATTCTCAAGTAGGGTCTTTGATGGTTATTGAGCATAGGGATTAAGAGAGTGTCCATTTCCCTTCTACATAGACCTTATAGTTTTTTATTCATGATGGATGTCCAAGACTTGTACATATTGATCTGTATGGCATTTATTGTTTCAAATATTAGTAGATCATGTATGATCATACAATCTCTGATTAGAAACCATAACCTTGGTCTATGCTTCATCTTTTTTATAGTGCGCTGTGATCTATGTTTATTTCCAAATTATTTTCTAATATTATTTGCAAAATTATTAATTTTGGTGTGTTTAGAATCAACACTTGTGGAACTTATGATTTGTTATCCTTTTTAAAATAAAAAGAAAACAATTTATTTCTTCGAATACATACATACATATACAAAGAGAGAGAGGGAGATAGAGGGAGACAGAGAGAATCTTGCAAGGAAACCTAATGGATGATTCCCCACATTAATGGATCGTATCCTTAACGAACCAATTGGCATAGACTAGTGTGCCTCACTTAGGGGGATTGAAACGAAGCATCTATTGGCATGAAACTAGCCAAATGCCCAACAAAATTGGCAATAATTGATTGAGTTAACCCCTTCGGATATATATATCGTCCAAAGAAAAATTTGTGGGATTCCCTCTTCTTCCCTAGAATATTTGATTGGAGAGTAGCTCAACCCATAGCCATAATAGTGGCTAGTAATGCCAAGGGAGTTGTAAAGAAGTTCCATTTTCAAATCTTGGCAAATATGCTCCTCTCATATGTAGGGTATGCTAGTTGTAGCCTGGACCTTGGATACCTTTGTTTTGACACATGCCTTATAAGACGTAACCAAGATAAGTACCTTCTTGAGCTTTGTAATAACTCATTATGTAATAGTACTGATCAATATGAGTGAAATCAAAGCAATTCCATTACGTGTATTGGTAACACTGCGGTAAGGAAGGCGAAGTCATACATCCATCTTCGATTGGCTTAGTAATTAATCTTCACAGGCTCACTTGATGTAACCTATAGACATTTAATTGTTAATTTCTATTTGCTTATTTCCATTAACATCATATTCATCATTAAAAATGTTAGAAGGTGAGGAAAAGGTTTTCCATGTTTTCAATGTATTAAGTTGTTTCCCTTTTATATGTATGTGCAAGTGCAATTTTTTATCACTCCTTGTTTTTTACAATTGAGACTAGAATAAAATCTAAAGTCAAGATCTTAAAAGAAACATATTTTGTAATTAATTTGGTTACAAATTACACCCATTATGGATCTTTACAAAGAAATACGAACACAAATGTAGATATAATTATGTTTATTAGCAATTATGGCCTTAGTGAGTATTACTTTCGATGGTACTTTCGAATAATTTGGATGCTTATCTTTTCTGGTTGTAATAATTATTCATTTGATGTTAGTTTTTTTTTGTTTGCTCGAATCTCCCTGACTTGTGGGAGTGTCATGTGGTCTGAGAAACCACGACCCCGGGGCACCTAAGCTGTCAAAATCACCTAGGGATCGCACCTAGCCTAGACCGCACCAGCCTCAACTTGACTAGGTTTTTGGGTGTCGCCTACCAACTAAGTCACCCCTAAGGAAAATTGAACTTGGGTTTCCTTGTTGACGATACCCAAACCTTACCCGAGTGAGCTAGAGAGAATTGACATTTGTTTGATGTTAGTTATGTCATTGATGAATGTTTATTTTAAGTGACAATTTTTATGTTAAAATAAAATGAATTATTAACCAAATTGTAAAAAAAATGAAAAACTCAAAATTGAATTGTTCTAGTGGTAACTCTTGTGAAATGCAGTAGTGTATGAATGTATTGAAATGAAAAAATAAAGTATTAGATCACATTTGAACTTAAATATGATGGGTTTATGAGAGGATCATGCTAAACTAAGAAAGTATGTAAAGGAGATTAGGAACTTTATAAAAGTGGAAAAGAATTTAATTGTATTTCTAAAGAATATTTAGCAAAATTTCTTCTAATCAATGGCAATAATAATGGCACTCGATAACCTTGAGAGATTCATCAAATTTAAACTTATAACATATAGCCTCTCGATTAACAACTAATATTGAGTCAATTATTTAGCAAATTAAACTTAAAATTAATAAGAAGAATTTCATATTAACACTCACATATTAAGTGTACAAAGTGTAGAAATTGTGACCATTAAGTAAATAAAACATGAGAATGAGATATCATTGATTGGATGAATCATAATAGCTTATGTTATAAGAATCATGTTACTTCATTACTAGAAAGGTCAAAAGGTCAAAGACATTACATGTTTCTATATTTACTAAAATTATTAGATGGTAATTTCTTTGAGTGAATAAAATTTTCTAATTATTAAAAATTATATTTAAAAAAATAAAAAATAAAAAATGAAATGAAAAAAAATAAAAATAAAATTATTTTATTATTATTAATATTATGCTTAGACAACAAAGTATATAAAACATATTATTTTTGTATTTGGAAAAGTAAAATGCATTTAACCCTAGTATTGAAGAGATTTTAACATTATTCTCGTATACCTAGTTTCTCATTTCTGATTTATTCATTAAAAATAAAATATTAATAAATTTAATATCAACTAAACAATAATCAATCAATTATATATATATATGGATAACTTAAAACCATATGGAAAGAATAATTATTATTAATACCTTGAAATCTATTTGGAGAGCAAGATTTAGATAATAAGGAGTGCTTTTGAGGTCCTCGTTTATTTTGGAAAAGACAATCGTTATTGTTATTATGTTTAAAATAGGGTTAAATTTGTTCATGGGTTGTTTTTCATTTTTTTCTAAAAATAGATTTGCTCATATTTTTTAAATAATTTATATAAATTTTATAAAATAAAAGTATTTTATTTTAAAAATTATATAATTATTTTAAAATTTTAAATATTTTTATAAAATTATTATTTCATTTTATAGTTAAAATTTTAAAAATCAATAAATATAGATTTTAAAATTTCTATAACTTAAAATAAATATAGATTTTTAAAATTTCTTTAGTTTAAAGTCTTTGTAAATAAAACAATGAATAAAATTACTATAAATGATAAATAAAATAACTAGAATAATTTAATACTGATAGATATAAATAAAACAAGTGGAATCATTATTAAATGATGGTAGATATTAAGAGATTGTACTATAATGGTGAGCTAGAATTAGATAAAATATAAACATCATTGTCCATCATCTATAAAGGAGGATGGTGAGTAAATTATGTTAGCAAATCTTTATAAGTATTGCCAAATTTTCCTAGAAACTATATAAAAAAATTTAAAATTTGAATATTTTTACAAAACTATCACTAAACATTTTATAATTAGAATTTTAAAAATTAAATTTTTATAATTTAAAATAAAATTAAATTCTTAAAATTGTCTCAGTTTAAAGTCCTTGTAAATAAGACAATTAATGGAATCCCTATAAATGATCAATAATGTAAATAAAACAATAGGTAGAATCAATATAAATGATAATTAAAACAAGTGGTATCATTATTAAATGATGGTGGATTTTAAGAGATTGTACCATGAGGGTGATGAAAAATAAACACTTTCATTTATGGATGGAGGATGGTGAGTAAATCATAAACAAGGATATTTAGTAAATCCTTACACATTAAAAGATGGATCAAAATAACTACTTAAACTAACTTTATATAGAGAAAGCTACTAACCTTATATATAGATATTAATCTTATAGAGAGAGAGTTGATATAT
Organism: Larix kaempferi; assembly: GCA_027924585.1. Lineage (NCBI taxonomy): Eukaryota > Viridiplantae > Streptophyta > Pinopsida > Pinales > Pinaceae > Larix > Larix kaempferi. Next base: position 7,301,872 of record BSBM01000592.1, on the reverse strand, counting down.
ATAATTAATTCAAAGAAGAAAATGAATATAGCCAAGATTAGAACGAATTTTCATGAGCTCCATAGCTAAATAGGGCATTGGTCTATTCCCAAAATTCGGTCTATTCCCAAAACTTCGTGTGAGGAAAGGGTTTGCCATCTTTGTGAGTCTATGAGCATTAAGGATGAAAATCACTTTATCTTAGAGTGTCGTGCTTACCCATTTTAGATATGAGTTTCATAGTATTTGCTACAATACAAACATTTCTAACCTTGTGACTTGCCAAAACTATAGTGATCTTGGAAAGCTTCTTTCTAAGTTTTTTTAGTATAAAAACATAAATTTAAAACAAACCAAGTAATAACATTCTTACGGTTAGATAAACCAAAGGTGATCTCAACATTAATCATCATCATCATCATCATCATCATTCATATATATATATATATATAATTTAAAATTTAAACTTGCAAAAAAAATTAAGTTTTTTAATATTTTTTTCATATATCCCTCTCCATATTACAACAAAATGATTCCATTTCTTTTACGCCTCATGTGAGAGCAGGTTTTACTTCAACGAGAGAAAACCCTGGGAAATGTTTATATACATAGCATTGGACAAGTATCTTCCTTGGATAGTGGGATAAATTTAACATATGCGACTTCATTACTGTAATCATGCCATCTTCATGATTGCATTCATTAGCAGCTTAAATGGTAGATTTTAATTGTGTAAATCATACACAGGAAATTTTTGACGTAAGCATTGGCGTTGCATAGAGCACTTGATATGACATTTGATAAGAAATGAAATACCATCTGTGTCAGAGATGGAGCCAGACCACTGTTGTGTCTTTTATATTGGGGCAGAAAAAACCAACATATACTTACAAGAGGGCAGCATCCATTTAGAATCCCATCATGTTGGTCACATGGAATGCACTTTATGTACATGGCTATCCTCTTTTAGGACCACTTTAACAGGAAGATTGATCACATGAATTACACCTTTTCCAAACAGAGATCTTCCTTTTATACATTACAAGAACAAGAATGAAACTGTAGTGATCAGCTTAAAACTCTATCAGACATGTCCTCACATAAACAACTACAACTAAAGAAAAAAGAGCCTGAAATACACCTACAGTCTTAGTCAATTGACATCAATATCTTAACTGATATATCTGAGAAATTGCTATATATTATTAGTTATTATAAACTCGTATGGCCTTCCAGAGAATTATCCCAAGTCATTGACATGATGGCAGATCAATTGAGACTTCAATAAATTACATCTGTTGTAAAGTTGGAGAATGGCTAAGTAGTTTCACAGAGAAATTCAGTTGCCAATATCCAATAGGTTATCCAACTCAATTGCATCTTAACATCATACTTTGCTCCATTGCAATGAATTCAACAAATAAGATGAAATAATTTAGCATTGGTTATTCTTATGTCACAAGACAGAGATTGCAGGAATAACAACAACGAATTATGCTTAAAATGGTAAATGAGGGCTGATTTTCTCATTCCATGTCAGATATTACAGAAATACCAACAATGAATCATGCTTAAAATGGTAAATGAGGACTGATTTTCTCATTCCATGGCAGTGCAGAAGGAAATCAAAATAGAATTGCTATACAAAACAAACAGATTTAAAATATCCTTTTAGTTGGTCTCAGTTGGATGCAGACCATCTACAACCACTTATGCAGAGAGCCATGTTTATTTTATATATAAGCATACTCATTCACAGATGTCAGTTTTTGAGAAATTGAGCACAACACAGAACTGATCTCATTGCCAAAAATAACAGCCCAAGTGCAATCTACAAGAACTACTGATCATAACTCATAGATATGGATACTTAGACATTAGAAAGAACATGGCAATGCAAAACAACATTGCCTATTCAATGTAATGTTACAGCAGACTTGTGTTAACAACAGAGGTCTAGCATAAGGGCCTTTGCATCAAGAGCCTCATGTGCCTTGTAACTTCATAACAAACAACATCTGTGGGAAGCTCATACCTACAAACAGGGCAAGTATTTGTGGTCTTGAGCCATGGATGAATGCAGTCCTAGTGATAAAAGTGGGAACAAGGCAAGTAGCTTGCTACAGTACCTGCCTCAAAATCTTCCCCACATACTGCACAGAGTCTCTGTTTTTCTTCATCTTTGGATCCAATATAAACAACTGAAGGAAGACATAAAATACTTGCAGCGGATGCAGGAGGATATGGATTCTCCTTCAAGTAACTATTAATATTATTGTTATTATCAGAATTAGACAACACTCTGAAAAGCCTCTCGTATCTGTAAATAATATCAAGATATGAGCTGACGCTGGCTGGCTGAGTGTTGGCACCTGCCATTAATCCAGGCAGGCAGAAACCCATTTTCAGAATATATTCACAGAGGTATTCTCTAATCAGCTGTGAATGAAATCTGGATCTGAGGGATAGATCATGATTCGTGGGCAATTTACCCACAAAGAAATTCTTATAGAGAAGTGGATTGACTCCATATTTTTTTGCAGATTTAAGGCATTCCTGATCCTGAGCTTCGTACAGTATGAGCAATATCAAAGCAGAATCTGTATCCCTCCATACCCCATAACCCAATTCAGATACTGTTTCCTCATTCTCATATATTTTCACATATGAACTTCTTGGCATGTTTTCACTGGCATTACCAATAGAATGTAATGGCATAGAGCATAAAGGCTCTTTATCCCAATCAGTGCTACTGGAATTGAACAGCCCATCTCCGTCCATATCCTCCATGAAAGCAGTTATTTTTCTCAACAAACGCAGAGTGACACGTCCAACAAGCAGTTTTTTCTGCACAGCAGAAAGGCTGTCAACGTACCCAATTATTCTCTCGGCTTCCTGGGAGGATTCCAACATTGCCCGAATCCGCTCTAATTGTATGCGACATTCAGTGTCCAAAATCTGAGCCAAGTTTTCCAATTCATCGCTGCCCATACTCAGAAGCCTTCCGTGAACCAAACCCGCGACTTCTCCCCTCAGTTCGGCCATGATTAATGGATTTGGAGGCCTACTTTTGACAGCTTTTTCTGATATAAATCTTCTCCACCTTCGGCCTGTTACCTTTTCCTGACTGCCAATTCTTATAAAAAAAAATCAAACAGATGGATTTTTACATCATTTGAAAGCTGAATTTAGGACTCTTTATTCGAGACTAGTGGGAAGAATTTGAGCCCTTTACTCTCGTGTAGATATTTCTTGTACTATATTAATTTTTATGGAGTACCGAACCTTTTTCAATAAATTTTAAGTATAACTAGAGGATTATACTTCTCTGGAAAAAACTAGAGGATTATACGAGTAAGTTAGCTGATTTTAGAACGTTTTGATGACTACTGTGAATATTCATTACCAAGAAATTTAAATAAAATTTATGAAATAGAAAAGAATAGTTAATGTAATGAATAAATATATTTAATAAAAAATATTTAAAATATTAATAAATTTAATAATTTATTAAAATAAAATATAAATAATAATTTATTAAAATAAAATAATATTTTTAATAAAAATAATAAAAAACTTAAATAAAATAATATAAATAATAGCAAATATAAATATATGGACATCATAAATAAATACAGTAAAAAGTTAAACCATAAGCAAATCGATGATAAAAAATTTAAATATAAGGTAATTGTAAATTATATATATAGATATATATATAAAGAAACAAATAGAATTGAAATCAAATAAAGCTATTAGAAAAGGATTGTTAGTGAATAAAGTAAAAGTTTTTCAAACTTTAAATGAAAGGATGTGATGAAAATATTAAGAATAATAAGAGAGGACGATAAAGACATGGAGGGGAGAAAACGGTTTTCAATAATGTTATTTTTAAATTGTTTTTATAATAATAATAATAATATATTTTTAAGGTCATTGTCAAGTGAGACACCAATTTGGTGTATGAGACCTCATTGTTTGTGGGACAAGGGACCCCCTCTGCGTAGCGATTTAACTCCTAAAGTCTACAGAGTTATACATACCTTACCCCCTCCGGATTTGAACCTCTGACCTCCTAGGAAGGAACACAAGGGACCCCCTCTGCGCAACGATATAACTGCTAAAGCCTCCAGAGGTGTACATACCCTACCCCCCTACGGATTTGAACATGTGACCTCCTAGGAAGGAACACATGTTCTTAACCATTAGGCCCACTCAAGTTGTTATTTTAATGTTATGATATTTTTTATTTTCAAGGATTTTTTAATAATTTATTAAGAATACTGGAGAGAAGTATTAAAATTTGTTGTATATTTTTGTTCATGAAACAAAATATTCATTAAGTTATCATATATATATATATATAGATATAGATATAGATATATTTATTTATTTATTTATTTTATTTTTTTCAAAGGAAAAAAGTGTAATTTCATTAGGAGCAATCAAATTACATATTGCAAAAAGGCTTCTAGGAGCCCTGTCTAGTAACAACTTTTCAGCTTCATAGAATAAAAATTTGCAGGTACCAAGGCACCCCAGAAAATAAAAACCTATATCTAAAAACCATATTTTAGGGCAGCCATGATTGACTCATATACAAATGAAAGACCAGCTCAAAAAGAGCTGCAGAAGAAGTTTAAGAAAGAAGCTAAATGTAATGCCGACCAAGACAAACAAAAAATGATATTCCCATAACGCTTGTAGAGATAGCAGAGCCACCGGCTTCTGCAATGAAACTGCAGCCAGCTGCAACAGGAAAAACTGCTCCTGACAGCCAATAGGTAGTTGGTCGGCTCTCCTCAGCAGGGTAGTTTCCACCGCCGCCTCTGGAAAGAAGGAGCTCGCCGATAGTAAACGCAGAAGGTCTGATGCTCCCATTGTTTCGACTTCCTCGGCAAGGAAGCTGTCATCATTGTCATTGGAAAACAGGAGCCCGTGTCAACGCAGAAGGGAGCCCATGCTCCACAGTCACCTGCTGTCGTCGTTGCCACAATGCCATGGACGCCCCATTGTTTCGGCTTCCTCGGCAAGGAAGATGCCGCCGCCGACGACATTGGAAAACTGGAGCCCGCGTGCTCCACAGTCACCCGTTGCCGCCGTTGCCATAGTGCCAAGGATGCCCGGCCCTGGTTCGGCATCCCTCAACACAGAAAACCGCCGCCACCCGCCACTGGAAAGCAGGAGGAGCCCGCTACCCAATGGGTCACCGTGCGAAGGCGCCGCCACCACTCCAAGCATAGGGAGAAGCCGTCTATAATCACCTTCAATCGGCCGTGACAGATAGCAACTCAGGGGAGAAAGTGGAAGGTGGCCATGGAAGGTACCATCGCCGCCAAGTTCATTTCTGTAGTCAACTCTAAAACCCTAGTTGGAGAGCCCCCTTATCCTGAATATATATATATATATATATATTTCCATATTAATTTCACAAAAAATATAAATTATATCTTTTTAAAATAAGCGATTAATTATTGTTTTTAAAAATATGAGTGAGGAGGAAAATCAGGAATTACAATTGCTGGAACACAGAAAAATGATATTCTTGAGCAGGAAGAAAGTTCTTGGCGGCTAAAGAGTCGAGCCACTTGGGTTGCACTTGATGATGAAAATACCAAGTTTTTCCACAGCTATGTCTCCGATAAAAGAAATCAGAATGCAATATGGGATCTATATGATGACAATGGCAATCTGGTCAAGACTAAAAAGATTTAGAAAAGTATGCTAAAAGTTTTTTTCTCTCGGCAATTTACTGATCCAGGCACTGCTCGAATTGATGATCAGATGAAAGTGATAAACCATTTTCTATCCTTCTATTCAGAAGATGAGGATTTAGAAATTAGTAAGCCTGCCACTCTTGAGGAGATTGCAAATGTTCTTTAAAATATTGCAAAGGACAAAAGTCTTGGTCCAGACGGCTAGACGGTTGAGCTATTTTTGGGCTTCTTTTATATAATGGGTCATGACTTACTTTCCATGATTGAATTCTCTAGAGTTGAAGGTTTTATGTATAATGGGATGAGCTCTACATTTCTAACCTTAATTCTGAAATGCAACAAACCTTCCAGTTTTAATTATTACAGGCCTATTGCTTTGTGTAACATGGCTTATAAAGTGATAACCAAGATTATTGCAAATCAATTGAACCTAAACTTGCTGAAGTCATATCAAAAGAGCAATTTGCATTTTTGCATAACCCCAAATCTTGGATGCAGTTGGGGTTTCTCAGGAAGTTCTTCATACCATCAAATCTAAATATTTGAAGGCACTTATTCTTAAAATGGACCTTGTCAAAACCTATGACAGGGTTAATTGGGTATTTTTAAGACTTCTCTTGCTACAGATTGGTATCCCCCTATTGGTGACTAATTGGATTATGGCGTGCATTTCTTCGACCGCTTTCTCTGTTTTGATCAATGGCACTCCAACTCAGTTTTTTGGTTTCTCTAGGGGATTGCGGCAAGGATGCCCCCTTTCTTCTTACTTATTTTTACTTGTTATCGAAGTTCTTAGTTGTTTGATTATTGAAGCAAGAAGGATTGGAATTCTTCGTGGCATAAATATCTCGGATTCTGTTTTAATTACGCATCTACTATTCGTAGGTGATGTGGTTCTATTTGGTACCAGCTCGGTGGAAGAGTGGTCTCACATCTATGGAATCATCAAACTCTTCTGTTCTGCATCAGGTATGGATGTTAGCCTCAATAAATCCTCCTTCTCATCATAATGTGGATGACACTATATTACAACAAATATATGGTTATATGCCCTATCAAATGATTCTGATCGAGAATGGTTTTAAGTATCTTGGATACTATATAAAACAAAACTGCTACAAGATTTTTGTTTAGTATTGGTTGGTTAAAAGATATAAGAAAAGAATAGGGAACTGGAGTTTTAAGTACCTCTCTCTCTGGGTGGTAGACTCACCCTTCTGAAGGTTATTCTCATAGGTATGTCGATTTATTGGTTTTCACTGATAATGGTTGCAAAAACTATAATCAACATGATCCGAAAAAATATGTTTAATTTTCTTTGGTCTGGGAATTCAAAAGGTGGAAATATGCACCCTACAAAATGGGAAAAATTATATGTTGTTAAAATTCAATATGCTAAGACAGAAAATAGCAGCATTACATTCTATTTTCACAATAATAGCATATACAGGATCACTGAAGAAACAACAAGCATAGCATAAACACAAGAGACACAAATTTATCCTGGGAAACCCTCATGGGGTAGAAAACCCAGTAAAGCTTCCTCAATATAGATGACCAGCAATATACAAAGATGCAAACCAAAGACATGATCTCCTCCTCCACCATAGCAGACCTCTCCTCCACAAGTGCGCCTCTCTCAAGTGAGTGTGTGTATCAAATGAGGAACACACCTCCTCTATTTATACACTACACTGACATATATTTTACACAGGTACATGTAGGCTCGTATTTATCCATTAGGTTAAATACCCTATTATAACTGACTGGGCCGACCCCCACATGGTGGGTCTAATAACCCTAGTTACCACAACTTCTCGGAGGAATAAACATCTCCGGATTCATAGTATAATCACATCGTAGGTATGGAACATCTCCGGAATAAATAATATACAAATATAATATTCTTAGAAGTTACAATATCTCAACACTCCCCCTTAACGAGAAGGATATTATAACAACATCTGCATAAGCAAGGAGTCATCAACATCATACATGATACATCTATAAATCATTGGAAGCTTTCTCAACATCATCAGTAACTCAACCAGTTACTGGAACATCTTCAATACTGGAACATCAACATCTTCAGTACTGAGTCGTTATCTTCTGTAGCACTCAAACAACTACAGCAACATCAATATCTGAATCCTCACGATCGTCAGCATCGTCATCACACGATCATCAGCATCGTCATCACACGATCATCAGCATCGTCACATCATCTTGATCTACAACATCTGGTTCATCACGATCTACAGCATCGTCATCATACGATCAACAGCATCGTCATCATACGATCAACAGTATCGTCATCATGCGATCATCAACATTGTCATCAGCATCGTCATCATACGATCAACATTTTCCAAGGTGATCAATCCTGCTCTCTTTAGGACATACATCCATGGATGATGCAATCCAGTCATGTACCTTTTGAACCGAAATCCAGGGACGATCCAGTCCTATCATGTACCTTTTGAACCGAAGCTCAGGGACGATCCAGTCCTATCATGTACCTTTTGAACCGAAGCTCAGGGACGATCCAGTCCTATCATGTACCTTTTGAACTGAAGCTCAGGGACGATCCAGTCCTATCATGTACCTTTTGAACCGAAGCTCAGGGACGATCCAGTCCTATCATGTACCTTTTGAACCGAAGCTCAGGGATGATCCAGTCCTATCATGTACCTTTTGAACCGAAGCTCAGGGACGATCCAGTCCTATCATGTACCTTTTGAACCGAAGCTCAGGGACGATCCAGTTCTATCATTCAATTCTCTGAGACCTCATGTCTACGGCTCAATTCACAGGACCAAAGTCCGAGGACGATCCAATCCCCTTACCTGTTCATTCAGGATTTTGTTCTCGGAGACATCATGTCTACGGCTCAATTCAAAGGACTAAAGTCCGAGGACGATCCAATCCCCTTACCTGTTCATTCAGGATTTTGTTCTCGGAGACATCATGTCTACGACTCAATTCAAAGGACTAAAGTCTGAGGACGATCCAATCCCCTTACCTGTTCATTCAGGATTTTGTTCTTGGAGACATCATGTCTACGGCTCAATTCAAAGGACTAAAGTCTGAGGACAATCCAATCCCCTTACCTGTTCATTCAGGATTTTGTTCTCGGAGACATCATGTCTACGGCTCAATTCAAAGGACTAAAGTCCGAGGACGATCCAATCCCCTTACCTGTTCATTCAGGATTTTGTTCTCGGAGACATCATGTCTACGGCTCAATTCAAGGGACTAAAGTCCGAGGATGATCCAATCCCCTTACCTGTTCATTCAGGATTTTGTTCTCGGAGACATCATGTCTACGGCTCAATTCAAAGGACTAAAGTCCGAGGATGATCCAATCCCCTTACCTGTTCATTCAGGATTTTGTTCTCGGAGACATCATGTCTACGGCTCAATTCAAAGGACTAAAGTCCGAGGACGATCCAATCCCCTTACCTATTCATTCAGGATTTTGTTCTCGGAGACATCATGTCTACGACTCAATTCAAAGGACTAAAGTCTGAGGATGATCCAATCCCCTTACCTGTTCATTCAGGATTTTGTTCTTGGAGACATACGTCTACGGCTCTCTTTAGGACTGAAGTCCAGGGATGATCCAATCCCCTCAAGTCCACCAAGGACTTCATTCTCGAAGACATACGTCTACTGTTCTCTTTAGGACTGAAGTCCAGGGATGATCCAATCCCCTCAAGTCCACCAAGGACTTCTTCTCGAAGACATACGTCTATGGCTCTCTTTAGGACTGAAGTCCAGGGATGATCCAATCCCCTCAATTCCACCAAGGACTTCATTCTCAAAGACATATGTCTATGGCTCTCTTTAGGACTGAAGTCTAGGGATGATCCAATCCCCTCAAGTCCACCAAGGACTTCATTCTCGAAGACATACGTCTACGGCTCTCTTTAGGACTGAAGTCCAGGGATGATCCAATCCCCTCAAATGTCAATCATGGGTACAAGTATCTTCATCCATACAAGTACATCAAGGAATCATGTATTCTCATCATCATAAACATGTATATATATCCTCATCATCAAAACATGTATCCTCATCATCAAGACATGTACATCAAAACATGTATCCTCATCATCAAGACATGTACATCAAAACATGTATCCTCATCATCAAAACATGTATATCAAAACATGTATCAACAAAACATGTATATCAAAACATGTATCCTCACTAATAAATCTATCATCAAAAGCATGTATACATCTATCATCAAAAGCATGTATACATCTATCATCAAAAGCATGTATTCTCACTATCAAAAGCATGTATTCTCACTAATACATCTATCATCAAAAGTAAAAATATAAGGGTCCTAAAAAATAATTCTAAGTAACTAAGTGCAGTAAAAGGTAACCTCATCATTGATGAGACAGACTTGTTATCAGATACTATGCTACTCCCCCTTTCGAGGAGAGTTCTTTTGAACTATACCAAGCTTGTCTCGAAAGTATTCAAACTTCACTCGAGACAGAGGTTTAGTCAAGATATCAGCAATCTGATCCTCAGTGCTTATATATACAAGCTTGATAGCTCCTCTTTGCACCATATCTTGTATATAGAAGTATAGGATCTCTATGTGTTTTGACTTATCGTGGAACACAGGATTTTCAGTCATCTTAATGCAGCTTTGATTGTCACACATAATCACAGTGGGATCCATTTCTAAGTCAAACACTCCATATAATAGCTTCTGAAGCCACACTGCTTCACAGCTGGTAGAGCAGACAGCCATATATTCTGCTTCAGCAGTACTGAGAGCCACACTAGATTGTTTCTTGCTGAACCATGAGATCATGGCAGATTCAAGACTATAACATCCACCTGATGTACTCTTTCTGTCTGAGACACTTCCTGCCCAATCAGAATCTGAGTAACCATGTAAACGGAGTTCATGACCTCCAAGATAATATAGACCAAAAATCTAATGTACCTTTTAGGTACCTCACTACATGCTTTGTAGCTATTAAGTGATCCTTTCTAGGTTCTACTAGATACTGACTTAGGGTATTTACAGCAAAGCATATATCTGGCCTAGTATTTGTTAAATACATCAATGACCCAATGATTTGTCTATATAGGGTTAGGTCCACTAATTACGATGAGTCATTAACTAATAACTTCAAGTTGGAGTCCATGGGAGTGGCCATGGATTTATACTCCAACATATCAAATCTTTTTAGAAACTTCACAGCATACTTACCTTGATTTAAAAGATTCCTTTTGGATATTGCCATACTTCTAGACCTAAGAAGTAGTGCATTAATCCGAGATCTTTTATTTTCGTTTCTGCAGCCATTTTCATGACCTGTTTCTCATTCCTTGTCAGAAAGAGATCATCGTCATACAATAATGGTATGATAGGTTCATTATCCACAACCTTAAGGTAAAGGTTAGGAACAACTTTACTTCTGGTAAATCCCGAGCTTTGTCATGAAGCTGTCAATTGTCCATTATTCACACTCTGCATTGAGTGATCTTCTGCATATCTATCTGTGCCATCTCTCATCAGATGGGTCTACTAATATGAGCCTCAAAATCATTCAAACTCTGTGGTGAGTTCCTTCTTGCATCCATGTCATATGTGTTTAGAACCCATATTCAACCTTGTAGCAAAGGTTGAGATCCACATCACCCATGATGATCATTAAGCTCATCAATTGACTACCGATCATGGGAACCCATACAGAACCTGATTACATTATTAAGAGAATGGTCTTATCTAGTCCCTTGGAGCAAAACATCTCATCATGATTCTCTTCCTCTTTCTAAGAGAATCTCTTAACCACAAGCTTTCTATAGTGTGTTTGATTTGTAAATCTTTTGTTGAACATCCATCGCTTGTTCAGAGTTCATCATTCATCATAATCTTTCCTACAAATCAAAATTAAGTACATTATTAGTAATACTTCATAATCATCAAATCATATTTATATGATAACCTATTATGCATACAAATATCATTTACATAGTTATGCAACTATTTTGACCAATACTTTGGCACAACACTTTCCCATATCCTGTATGCATACAGTGGCTATCTAGATGCCTTCCATCTCTACCAGAACATACTATCGAGAGTGTGCACAACTCTCAGCATGTCAGCAAAGAGGTTTCATTCTAGACAAGCAACAATGGAATGTTTGTCCAATTTACCAATCATATGCATATTAGTAGTATACTGTTCAATGCTTTATGAATTTTTACACTCAGCATGATATATTCTAGGAATACAAATATGCATACAAGCAATATCATTTACTATTTCTAATAACAACCCAAAAACTTATCTTTTATGTTTGTGTGGTTGCCTCCCGCTTGATCTTCTGTATGTCTTCTGAACTTCTATTCATTCTGTACCACTGTGCATGCTCAAGTGTACACTAGTGTCATCCTCATGATCTCATACACAAACATACATTCATTAGTATATTCTCAATATTATCAAAACATTCTAATTCTAAATAATCTTGAATATGTACAGTCATGATCATTAGTATTCATGGTTTCAAGGAAGTCTTCTTTTACTCATGCATATTCTTGTTTGATCTAGTTAGTTAAATCATCAACCAAGATAAGAGACATAATATGCATAAACCCTTGATTACTAACCAATCATACCAAGTATACTTACATAAGGGATCCTAACACAAGGTAAGATTCTAACATGACATAGGAAAACATACCTGGATGAGTATACCTGCTTAGTTATGTACAACATACCTAAACAATCTCTATAATGATTTAGAGATCCTGAGCTAGAACCTGCATGTCTCATAGGTTAAACATAATATAACAAAGTCATACATACCTCGTGAGTCTTTGTCTTCATGTTGTCATGGTCATGGAACTTGAATTGTCTTTTGTGATGTACCTGTATCTTGTTAGCAGACAACATCAACCTCACACAACACCATAATGCATTAGTACAATCATATGGCCCTAATCAATGAATGTCTTCATGCATTCATACTGTTACTAGGGTGATAAGACAATTCTAACATTAATCAAGATTGTACTAATAAATAATATGAAGACAAACACATCATGAACTTAATCAAGAATCAGATTTCAAGACATACCTGAATCTCCTTAAGTCATACCTGTCGAGACTTCTTGTAGTCTTCTTATGTAAGGCCTTAGCCTCAACTCCCCCTGAAACTTGATCTAGAGCTTGATTAGGGTTTGCTAGAGAAACCCTAAAAATTCAATCTTTGACTTTCACACTTCCGAATGAATGGAAGGATGTGTCTTGCTGAGCTGATCAAACTAGCATACTTCAATTCCAAAATTTGACCCCTCAGAATTGCCTTTGAAACTTCTAGGTCTTGTGGACAGGATCCCGAACTAGGGTTTGATGAATCCCACTCTCCTGCTCAATCAAAAGGTTTGATCCAAGGCTCTAAACTCTTATTTTTTTTTAGGAGCTTCCATCCGTGGTTACAGACTTCAAAAATTCCAACTTTTGTTGAAGCCCTAATTTTCCATCTTTCCGATCAAAATCCCGAGATAGGATTTGATCAAGCCCGGTCTTCTACCCAACCAAAAAATTCGATCTTGGTCTCTAAATTTTGATTTTCCTGAGTAGCATTCAGCCGTGGATTCTGATTCCAAAAATTCTAACTTTCTCCGAAACCCTAAATTCCGGAAGCCATGAATAAAGGTGCTCCAAAAATAATTATGTTTTGACAGAAATATGTACCTGATTGTTTCTGCTATAACTCTGAAATTTTTGCTCCATAGGGTCTGAAAATTTTTTCTGTAGTAGCCTAACCTGTCATCTTTCCATCCTGATAGGTCTGACCTCAATTGGATTTTCTGAGAGAGAGTTATGCCAAATGTCGCAACGTGACCTGTTTTGGGATAATACAGGAGAGCGAACTTGTACGGCGTGCCACGTGTCCTTGTTTGAACTTCGGCCTCTGAAAACTTTTCCTGAGATATCTTGCCCTGTTGTCTTTCCATCCTGATAGGTCTGACCTCAATTGGACTCTCTGAGAGAGAGTTATGCCAAGTGTCGCAACGTGACCTGTTTATGGGATAAAACAGGAGAGCGAACTTGTACAGCGTGCCATGTGTCACTGGTTCACTTTCGGACTCTAAAAAAGTTTTCTGAGATATGAAAGTCTGTGTACTACCTGTCACTTTTTACTAAATTTCATTTGGAGCTTCCTAGCCCAAGTTATGACCTTTTATCCAAGGTCACCTGATTTTGACTGAGATCTGGAAAAGGCATAAACCCTAACTTGTACTGATCATAACTCATAAAGTACAACGAATCTGAGGGTGCCCTTTGGACACAAGGTACCTGGGGATGTTATCTACAACCTGTAAACTTTTCAGATTCTGAAATTTCGCATAAATGGATTTATAGTGAAAGTTCCACGATGACTGGTTTTTGCTATATAAAACCCTAACCTTCAAATTGTCGCAAGAGAAGCAAGTGTCGTAAGTGCCATACATTGCCTTCCTTCAGGTTGGCTCTGATACCATGTTAAAATTCAATATGCTAAGACAGAAAATAGCAGCATTACATTCCATTTTCACAATAATAGCATATATAGGATCACTGAAGAAACAACAAGCATAGCATAAACACAAGAGACACAAATTTATCCTGGGAAACCCTCATGGGGTAGAAAACCCAGTAAAGCTTCCTCAATATAGATGACCAGCAATATACAAAGATGCAAACCAAAGACATGATCTCCTCCTCCACCATAGCAGACCTCTCCTCCACAAGTGCGCCTCTCTCAAGTGAGTGTGTGTATCAAATGAGGAACACACCTCCTCTATTTATACACTACACTGACATATATTTTACACAGGTACATGTAGGCTCGTATTTAACCATTAGGTTAAATACCCTATTATAACTGACTGGGCCGACCCCCACATGGTGGGTCTAATAACCCTAGTTACCACAACTTCTTGGAGGAATAAACATCTCTGGATTCATAGTATAATCACATCGGAGGTATGGAACATCTCCGGAATAAATAATATACAAATATAATATTCTTAGAAGTTACAATATCTCAACATATGTTCCCAAACAACTTGGAGTATGGAATATTAAAAATTTATACTGGTTTAATTGTGCTCTATTCCTTAAAAGCAAGTGGCATGGAATTTTTGGATCGGGTTTGTGGACTGGCATTGTGCTCGGTAAGTACACAAAAGATTACCTGATCACTTGGATAAGGAATCTGAAAAAAACCACAAGTAACTCCTCAGTTATTTGGAGGAGCTTCCTCAAAATTTACCTGTGGTTTAGTAAACATTTATCTTGGTGCATAGGAAAAGGTCGTAAGGTGTTGATTGGAATTGACCCGTTTATTGGAAATGAGGAAAAAATTGTTTTATCTCCCAGAATTAACGTTGGATCTTATTAGAAGGCCTCGGTGGGATCAGAACTCCTCGAGCTATTAGTTGTCAACACGGGATCTTGGCCTCGATATTGATCTATTTGAAAAATGGAACCAATATATATTGCAGCTCAACAAGGCCGGTATTAGACTTAAATCCACAGAGGATAAGCTTGCACGGTCTTTCAATACTGAATCTGACACAATTTTTGCTAAAGTGGCTTATACGGCAATTATGCAGGATTAGGTCATTTCTATTCGGAAATGGTGGTCTATATGTTTGTGGAAATGGAAATTCCACATAAGGTTAAGTGCTTTTTGTGGCTTGCATTGGAGGATTGCATACTCACTTGGAGTAACTCAGCTTGCAAAGGTTGGAACAGACCTAGTATATTCCCACTTTGCATGAACAATGAGGAGACTGTTACTCATTTATTTATTGATTGTGAGTTTTCCAAATCGGTCTGGTCTTCGATTTGCTCTATTCTCTCTTTAAACTGTCAATGGGGATCGAAATCCTTGGAATCTGCATTGTTTCAGTGGTGCAAAACACTGTTTTCTCATAAGACTTTGCATGCCTTTGTTATTTGGATGCTTTGGAAAAAAAGAAACGATGTTATATTTGAGGAAAGAAGGATTTCTCACATGCAGATTGTTTATAAAAGCATTGGTTTGTATAATTCTTACAAAATTTTATCAATTTCAAAAGTTAAAGGTCGTATCCTGATTGGTATTGAGGAATCCTGCAACGCCACTGGTTTTTTTGATGGAGCGGTTGTGGATGGTTTGTGTAGCTGGGGTCTTTCTTCTTATTAATTCTAAGCACTATTTCAAATTTAAATTGAACTGCAGCATGGGAACTAACTCTAAAGAAGAACTCCTTGCATTGTGGTGTCTATTGAAAATTGTTGTTTCTTTTGGGGTGGACGATCTGAGAATCGTTGGTGACTCCATGATGGTTATTAATTGGGCCAAAAAATTATACAAGATTAATAATCTCTCTTCAACATTGGTGTAGGCGAACTGCTTCCCACATGTGTTCTTTTTGTGTTTGGACCATTAATCATATTTATCGAGAGATGAATGATGTGGCAGATGCTTTGTCCAAGGAAGCTCTCAATGTTGAAGAAGGAATCTTATTTTGGGAAGAATGGATTGATGAGGTCCTAGAGTATCAAAGTTCTATCCCTTCTTTTTATGATTAGTCAATCTCAGTTTTCTTGGTTGAGATAGCTAGTTTTTTTGTTTCTTTGGGACTATTTTGTCATGTGGATGTGTCCATTTCAGACCCTTTTGTCTAGTGGATTTATCCTGGTATTTGATCGTGTGTTATGTCCTATTAAGCTTATTTTGTAATGCTTGTATCTTTCGATGATCCAGACTTATATGGAAGCATGATCATGTATTGAAAAGTACTTTTTGATTATTTTAATAGCAAAAGTACAGGTTTTTTTCTTCTTGAAAAAATGAAAATATAAAAACTAAAAATAAATTTTCAATATAAATATAAGTAAAAAGATAAACAATGTACTTTATAAAAAATACTATTAAAATCTTAATATAGATTTTCTAGTACATATAACTAAATACAAAACAACTGAATAAAATTACATGAATTGAAATAAAATTCATGTACCTATTAGCTCAAATAATTTCTCCTCATAAATATTTATTATGTTGTAATCCTGAGGGGGTATGGTATGTACACCTCTATAAACTTTTGAAGTCAAATCGTTGCATGGAGCGGGGGGCTTGTCCAGAAAACAAGGAGGTATCATACTCTAGAACTAGGTTGTGACCTTATTATTAGTAGTAGTAGTAGTAGTAGTAATGCATAACTTAATCACAATCAAGTATATCTAAACTCATGAATGGATAATCTACTATATTTCATTGTTGATATGTCTATGCATTATTTGTGGAATGATTAATAGAACTAGTAATTCCAAGGCATTAAAAATGAAAATATCTTCACCCACATTTGTTCCCTTTTGCACCTTGCACTCAAGTCTTGGATCCCTAATATATGAAGTTTCAATTTCTCCTTCTCCTCCTTCTTCTTACCCAGTGAAAATTGAATCGTTCCCAAGCCTTCCAAGGAATGAAAACCCTTCCTACAAGGGTAATTAAAAAAAAAACCTTTAAAAAAACATAAATTATTGAGACCACTTGTCATATATGAAGGGTAACAAATATTATAAAATTTCAAAAGAAGGGTCATAGTTTCAACAACTCATCAATGTCCTCATTCTAAATACTTGGTTTCTCAATGAGCATTGTACCTTTAGTATTATATGAGGACTAATGTCAATCATGACTAAGATATAGGGTTCAACACACAATACTTGCCTTTGGCATCTAAAGACTAAAATCATGTCTATTCATGTTCCCTCTCATCTATTTCCAATACATTGTACCCTTCTACAACACTAAATACACTACATATCTCATGCCTAGATAATCCTCCCAATGTATTTGCATGTGCGCCATTTTAAGTGTCACTTAATAAGAGCTTCCCAAATAAACTTGGACATTGTGTCTTTTTGAATCCCCACTTGAATTCATGTGTTATAAGAATTATTTATCCATGTCAATATGACAATTAGCATCACATTTAGTTTCCATACTCAATGTTTTTGGATCCTACACTTGGCATAATGTCATTTACTTTATCTTTGTCTCTTCTCTTAGCTTCGTAAAACATGAAAATAATTAGTCGTGGGTTATAGGAGTAAATTCTAATGTCATTGGGAACTTGTTAGTAAGATTAATTGCAAACATGTGCCTCAATGAAAATATTGAGCTCAAACAATAAGCATTGAGCATACCGAAGGAAATGAAGTTATATCTATTTTTTCTTGTTCACATAATATATATCTTTGCGACATCTAACAGGTTGATTCATATTTATTTTATTGCAATGATAATGCTATGTGTTTTCCTATTATAAGTTAGGACATGGGTTTTTTTTCCAGAGAAAAAAGCGTATTTTTATTCAAGAAAAATAAAATACATTCACCACATGAATCATCGCCTAATTAATCAAATGTGTGCTTATAAGAACTCATATATGACACAGTGTTCACAACCTATACTAGCTAGAGTTCAAAACAATTCATACATTGTTTAACAATGTAAGCATAAAATGTTCAGGAATAGAATTATAAAATTACAGTCTTCCTTCCAGATAATTTCAAAAGTTATTTAGAATATCAATCCTAGACCTTAGTAAAAGTTGACCATCCAGCTCTTCAAGAACAATTGCATTCTCTTCTAACTCCATACCTTCCTTTGAAATTTGATGTACTTCAAGACTTTTCTCCCTGTACAAATGTTGAAAATCAATGGATTGGAAGTTTCCTTTCATATCCTTAAGGATATATTCCAAATGAAAGAGTGAATTGTTTACAACATGTAGACCACTTCATTCATCCAATTAATTGTCAATAAAGAGTCTCCTTTCACCTATAGTACAAAAATTTGATTATTTATAGAAAATATGATCAAAAATATTAACTCATTGAACTCCCCAAGGTTATTGGTTCATCTTCCACAGTTTTCTTTGAATCTAGCACAATGGGATCTAGGAAAGTAAATTACAAACCCCTAGCCAACCATTGCATCTCTACACCTACATGCACCATCAAAATATGCCCAGGCCTCCGAATTATCTAGGGTGATCTCTTTCAATTATTGAAGGAGTTTATGAGGCTCCTCTTAAAAAAAAAAAAAAAAAAAAAAAGAGGGAGTAGACTCCATATTTGTGCCACAGTTTGAAAATTTGGTCGGAACTGATCCTCAAATGCTAGGAAATTGTGAGCTATCCAAATGCCCCAAAGGGTGAGGAAGGGGAGAGTCCTCCATAATTTTAGTTTCCTATCAACAAATATTTTTCTAGATAAGAATAAAAAGATGTTCCTACCCAAACTGCTCGTTGACCAATCAAATTTTCTAGCTTAGACCAAACTTGTGAAAAGTGAGAACAATGAAGAAAAAAATGTTCATTGGATTCTTCACTAGATATACACAGTAAGCAAATTCTAGGGCCCTCTTTTCCCTACTTGAGAAGTTCACTCCACGTCAACACTTTACCAAGTAAATCATGCCACATGCGAATTTTTTTTTGGTTGGTGCCAGAACTTTGCAAATCTTTGACCACCACCATTTCTTTTCCTAGGATCTGAAACTCATATCTTCTTTATAACCCGTCTTTATTGTATATTCAGCCTCGGTCTCGTTGAAACTCAAAATAAACAAGTCGAGGATATAATAAATTTTGATCCAGACCCTTACGAGTTCACTAGTAAAGGACTTCCAAACTCGAGCATGATCTCGTGTTAGCCCTAAATATTCAACTGTGCACCTACCATGTTCCCAAATACTTGTAGCACTAGGTTTTACCACCTAGCTTAGAAAGAAATAACCCAGGCCATGTAGGATTTCAATAAAATTATTTTCGAGAAAATCATTTTGATTGCAACTCATGGCATATCTTGCAATTCTAATCAACAAACCATTCCCAACTTTCCAAGCTATAATTTTTCCCACAAGGGAGAAGGATACATTTAAGGATTTCCAATGATTTGAACCACCTGAAATAACTTTTGTTCTCATATTATCCAACCTACTACTAATCTCGAGGAGATGTATTTATGAAATACAAGTTTCTTCCATAGAATGTTAGAGGATATAAATTTATAGACCAATTTGGCTACTAGCGAAGAGCTAAATGTGAATATTTCCTTTAATCCCCAACCCCCTAGATCTTTTGGCTTAGTCACCTTGTTCCAAATTACCCAATCAGTTCCTATATACTTAGCATTACCTTTCAATAAGAAATTACAACAACACTTCTTAATTTTTTTAAGAACCCCTTTAGGAATCGAGGCCAATGAATGCCAATAAACAGGGATCGCTTCGAGTACCAATTTAACCAGTATGAATCTTTCTCCTTGTGAGATCCATTTATGAGACCATAAATTGATGCAACACTCATTGATCAACCTTGTCATGAGCCATATCCAATCCTTTTTGATGTATCCATTAGGATTAAGGTGGAACCCCAGATATACGAATCCATCATCTATAAGATATTGATGAAAATGAAGAATCCTCTCTATTTCCAACAAATCACCCTCTCTTGAAATGGATGCATATAATGTTGACTTATCCATGTTTACCTAGTTACTAATATATTTTTTAAACAACAAGAGAATATCCTTAAGTGTATTGATATCTCTACCCAAGATCTATTGGAATATTTTATATTCCTTGGAAGGTAATAATGTCTTTGTATTATGTCGGAAGATATCCACAATCTTATGTAAAAGAGTAATACATTTATCCCATATTCATTATGGTAAAATATGCTCTTGATATTCATTATTATATAAAGAGATGTTATTATGGAGAATTATATTATCCCACATGTAATATCTGAGAGCAATTCCTCCTCATCTCTTGGTATATAATAGAGTCAAGGGAGTCTTTCACATTCATCCCTGTGAGGATTGTTCATTCGTGAATCATTCATCCATTATGGATCATATTGTATTGGGGTTATTGGCATTGCTCTCTTGTAAGCTTGGGGGAGATATTCTGGAGATAATAGAATACTATCTTCCCATGGACGTATCCCAATTGGGTGAACTACGTATATCTAGTGTACTTTTTTCTCTTGTTCTCTTTCGATTCTTATTTATTGTGATATGTTATTGTTTGCATAGATAGGTAAGCTAGTTTAGTTAGATACATATATATGACATGGTATCAAAGCTTGTTACTATGATCTAGCACATTCTATTGCTTTCAAACAATATTTTATCATTTGGGCATTGTTTATTTCTTGTATATTTTCTTTCTATCTGGTAGCCATTAGGTTTCTCTTCAGATTTGGGCATATTTCTACAGTTTTTTATTTCTAACCCTAACCTTGTTGTGTAGATTTTTGCAGAAATTTTTCAAGGGTTTCTTGATGTTGTTTTTGTAGATCTATATGAATTTCTGATACTCCTCAAGGAGATCTATCTTCTGGTTTTCAAAACGGCAATTTTTGTCCAAGTTTGGTAGACTTTGTGCTGGTTTTCGTCTTCGGCAGATTCAACACTATTTTCGGCCTCATAACTCGATCAATTTTTATCGGTTTTTTTATTATAACCTGTTTTTGGAACTGGAAAAGCTGTTCTGGATCAATCTACGCAAACATAACATAATTCTGGGCTTTTTAGTTTCCAAAATGGCAACTTTCGTCCAAGTTTGGTAGACTTTGTGCAAGTTTCCGTCTTCGACAAATTTGACACTATTTTTGGCCTCATAACTCGGTCAATTTTTATCGTAATTTTTATTATAACCTGTTTTTGGAACTGTAAAAGCTGTTATGGATCAACTTTCATGGATGGAACAGAATTTTGAGCAATTCTGGACACTCAATCCAAGGGTTGTAAGTAAAATTTTCTATTTCCTTTACTGTTTTTCTAACTGTGTTTTTTACAGATTCAGATCAATACGGTAAAGTATTTAAGTTTTATGTTATTCATCTTTTTGCATTTAGGTTTTGCTTCTAATCATGTTTACTAAGAGATTATTTCTTGTTCTTGGTATATATTTGTCTAACATTTCTATATGGAAACTTTGACATCTTTTAAGGGCATGGATCTCTAGTATTTTGTCATGATGATAGCTATAAACCATTTACTGCTTAATATGTTAACAAGATACTTAATAACTAATTCGTTCTTTTTTATCATATTTAATCATGTTGATTTCTAATCATGTCATGTTTATAAAATCAATTTTATAAGAACAATCTCATATGTGTTATCTTTTGATCATTATTTGCTTTATTTATTTGTTATTGCTTATCTTTGTGTAAAAGCAATTTCATTGTTTTATAAGTAATATCTTTATGATCATTATATGCTCTTGCTAATTAATTTCTTGAGTAAAGTCAATTTTTGAATCTATGTGATATCATAATTTTTTGGCTTGTCATAAGTTATTTAATTGAGATATAGTTTCCTTCTCATGTATTGTAGAGATTGCACCTAGTTCTTGTGCTATTGTTTCTAACATTCCTATACGGAAGCATTGACATGTGTTGTTTGTCTCTAACATTCCTATATGGAAGCATTGACATTTCTAGGGCATTTCATCTCTTGCATATTTATATAGTGTTAACAAGAAATGAACCCATGACTAAGACCATTAGTGACTTATCATTTCATAATTTTTAAGTGATATCATGAGTTGATCATAATTTGCTATATGTTGATCATATTAAACATTTTGATTTATTTTCATATATATCATGTCATGTTTATTTTGATCATCTTTTACTCAATATTTATATGGCTTTGAGCAATCTTATAATCTTGAAATATTTGTCATGAGCACCTTGTTCTTGTTGCAATGGGATTTCTATTCTTATGATTGCAGAGGTTATCTTGTTCTTATTTGTCTCTAACGTTCCTATATGGAAGCATTGACATTTGTTTTTTGTCTCTAACGTTCCTATATGGAAGCATTGACATTTTCAGGGCATTCATCTCTTGCATATTAACATCATACTAATAAGAAATGCACCTAATTGCTTAAGATTAGTTGCTTCATGACTAAATTTTCATATATTTAAGTGAAATCTTGGGCTCACTATTTATATGTTGTGGCTGACACATAATGTGTAAAAGTAACTTCATTTTCCTTAAATGAGCAAGTTAATCTTTTATTTGATCATATTATGTTTCCATCTTTTTATATGATGTTTGCTTACCTTTGGTTTATAAGCATTTTAATTTATGTATGAACACCTTTATTTTATGATCTTTATGTGCTTTAATCTTGAAAGTTCTTGTGCAGATAAGTTCTTTGTTTAGGCTTTCATCTCATTCCAAACATATTGAAGCACCATCTTCTACTGTTAAAATCATGATGTTCATCTGTATGATATCATTTTCGATGTGTAGACCATTGGGGTCTTGTTCCTTCGATGTATGAGGTCTTCTATAGATATTTCTATGTGCACCTTGATTGGAAGAATGTCTGTTATCCGCACGTGTATTGGCCATCTGGGTATTTTTGTACACTGTTGTGGTGTTCTTAGCCACATGTTCTGTTGTATTAGCCGTCAGAAGGTATCTGTATACTGGTGTGGATATTATATCAGAGTTATTCAGCTATCAGTTATGGTTGTGATGATTCTTGTGGTGATCTAGGCATCTTGTGGATCTAGTAGCCATGTTGGATTCTCTTTAGATTTGGGCACCTTGCTATTGGATTGCATCACATGTTCTCGACATCTGTTGGATCTAGTAGCCATAAAGGCTTCTCTTTAGATATGGGCATATTGTTGTTGGCATTTCATCGTACAACCTAGTTTGTGTGCAATTTCATGATTCAGTGAGAAGCGGTTGTTCTTCATCAAATTCCATCAGCCAAAGTGTTCTTCTTTTGCAGCTTTGGTTCTTCTGGAAGTTGTCATCAAGGGGGAGCAATAATGACTCATTCCTTCCTTGTTAGTAGGATTTTCTCCCAGCCATTATTAAGGGGGAGTGTTGGAATATTTTATATTCCTTAGAAGGTAATAATGTCTTTGTATTATATCGGAAGATATCCACAATCTTATGTAAAAGAGTAATACATTTATCCCATATTCATTATGGTAAAATATGCTCTTGATATTCATTATTATATAAAGAGATGTTATTATGGAGAATTATATTATCCCACATATAATATGTGAGAGTAATCCTCATCATCTCTTGGTATATAATAGAGTCAAGGGAGTCTTTCACATTCATCCCCGTGAGGATCATTCATTCGTGAATCATTCATCCATTATGGATCATATTGTATTGGGGTTATTGGTATTGCTCTCTTGTAAGCTTAGAGGAGATATTCTGGATATAATAGAAGACTACCTTCCCATGGATGTAGCCCAATTGGGTGAACCATGCATATCTGGTGTACTCTTTTCTCTTGTTCTCTTTATGTTCTTATTTACTGTGATATGTTATTGTTTGCATAGATAGGTAAGCTAGTTTAGTTAGATCAATATCTCTGACAAGATCAACCCAAAATAGAGCACATCATCTACAAATAAGAGATGGGTCACATTCAGGTCCCTTCCCAAGTTGGTCCCTCAGATGAGTCTTTTGTTCTTGGAATTTATCATATCGCTAATTAGTCCCTCCACTACAAAAAGGAAGAGATATAGAGATAGTGGACACCCTTGGCAGAGTCCCCTTGAGGATTTAAAGAACATTGAAGTTGAGCCATTTATCCAAACATTGAAATTTGTTTTTTTTACACAACCCATAATTCAATGAACCATAGACAAGGAGATACCTAGATGAATGAGAAAGAGATGGAGATATAACCAAGACACCCTATCAAATTATTTTGAGAGATCGGCCTTTAGGACAACAACTAGTAAATGCTAATATGTAAAGGAGTGGATTAGTTCCTAAGCCGATCCTATAACCTCATGAATTTGGAAACCCTAAAGGAGGCCAAATTTCTCTTCCAATATGTAATTGGACAGGATCGATTTTAATTGACAGGCTATGATTTTAGAAGATATATTATAAATACAATTACAACGTGATATTAGACGGATGTTTGCAAAGGAGATTAGTTGATCAAATTTTGGGATTATCACTAGAAAGGTCGCATTCATACTTCCAAGGAATTTTCCATTTTGTCTAATTTCCTCCACCATGTAGAGAAGATCCTCTCCCAACAAATCAAAGAAGTCTAAGAAGAATTCTATAGTTTACCTGTCAAGTCCTAGACTCTTATCTTTTCCAAAAACACCCATATCCTGAATCAAATCATCCCAAGTCACTGGATTAAATAACTTCTCATTTGGATCTTCATAAACGTATTGATTCCTGGGGTTGTCCCACATGTCAACACAAAGGGGATATCCCAGTCGAAGGCTTCAGATAACCCTATGCAATAATTACCCTATCCTGAATTTGTTTGGTGTAGCTAGCTCCGACAGGTTTTATGACTCCGTTAGCTTCTAAGTAAGGGTTGCTCCTCAAAGAGGGGACTTCTAATCATAACTAAAACTAATTCCTAAGTGCAAACTAACTTCTAATCTAGGATGCAAATTAAATCCTATTGAAACCAATTTTTTTGTAACCAATTTATATCGTTCTATCAATCTATGATAAATGACATAAATGCTCATCTAGATAGATTAACAAAATGAAAGCAAAAATGCTCTTTTATAAACTAATCATTGGAACTATTAGTATTCAAAATGTGCAATTGATTATCCAACTAATAAACCAGATCAACAACAATCAACAAGTTAGAAAATTTAAAATCTATGCAATAAACAATTATCAGGAAGACATTTGAGATCCCGCCTATCACAAATTAAACAAGATTAGTACTACAATTGATTATGGCTTCTAAAGTCTAAACATAGCCAACGAAATATGAACATATGATAATAATCAATACATTCTGGAAATAAATTGCAGAATTAAATAAGAAAATGGGAATTAAGAAATTAAAAACAAACTCAATCTATTGATGAAGCTGGTGTCAACAATACATAAGATCTTTGAACCTGATTAACTAGCTATGGGAGAAATCATAGAGTATCATCTACAGATCCGAACAGTGAACCATCAACATAAAAATGCTTGACAAGTTTATATCAAAATATTTTTCACTAGAGATCCCCCCCCCCCTCTCTACATAACAGGTAGGTATTTATAAAAAATGAATGATTCAGAAGATAAGATCAGTTTCCCCAATATCTGAGCTAATTGGTTGAGTTGCTTCATTTATCAAAACCGTCCATGAGAAAAATCTAGGAAAATCCGTTTTACAGAACTAGTCAGATCTCTCAAATGAAACACTTTCTAATGATTCTGTTGAAATTCCAACTAATTGGGGTCATTTTGCACAAAAATCATGTCTCATATTTTCTAGATTCATCTCCATCGCTCCAAAAATTGCGTCCGAAAATCACTTCTTTTATCTTGAAGTTTTTTAATTATTCATGATCTGGGATGTTAATTGATATCTTTAGATTCGAATCCACACTTGTACAATTAAAAAAATTAAATTAGAAACAATAAACAACATTCTAAATCCAATGAAACAAATCCAAATCCATAAAAATCAATTTGCAAATCAAATAATAATAAAAATAGGAAAATCTAATCCAAATCCGAAATCGTTTTTCTAGCAGATTTTTAGGGTGATTAAGCTATCAATTTGAAAACACGAATGTTCCCAAATCATTCATCATCTTCCTAGCTTTCCAACGAGCTATCACAGGCTTAATTTGGACTTCTAGAACTCAAGATATAGCTCCTGGAAGTTCAGAGTCAACAACCGTTGATTTCATTATTTCGTGAATTGTAATCATTGATCTTAATGTTAAGTTATTATCCCATATGCATTGGGAAAAAGAAATTTCAAGTATTTATAAGGATTTAGACACATATTATTATTTTTAGAAAAACATAGGAGAGAAATAGATAATGGGGCCCATAATGATTATTTTGCCAAAATAACAAAACCGAAATTAATAAAGAAAAACAAAATTAATAATTAATAATTAAAAATCAAAACAAAAGCCAAATTCGGGAGTCCTAAAATGTTTTTACAAGCTAATTCTTAGGAAATTAAATGTTTAAGTCCCACAAATAGACCAAATTAGAATTTCCTTTTGTACAATAATAAATAAAACCTCATTAAAACAGAAATATTATTCAAGATCATATGCTTTTAGGTTTCACATACATAAATATTAAATTTTTATATCAACAATTCCCAAAATCATAAATATCAAAAATCATATTAAAATGGCAAAGATCAAAATTGAGATAACTAAATATATGTGATTTTTTTGTTAAAATGTTGGTTTAATTAAATTTAAATATGTGAATTCAAACCATAGATTTAATAGAAAATATTTCTTTAAATTCACAAAGTAATTTAATCAAAACCAAAGCATGATCATGAATATTAAAAATGATTTAAATAAGCTTAAATTAAACATTAAAAATATTAAACTAATCTAAGGAAACAAACCAAAAGCATAAGATTATTTACAATATATATCATGATTCTAGACATGCAAAAGTGAAAATAAAATTCCATCAAGCTCGAATATCAAACTAATGCAATATCTAAACTCATAACGGATGAAATCAAATGATCAATCAAGATCCCGAAACGAAGGTAATATCCAACCATCATTTTGAATAATCAATTTATGCATCGAATACCAAATCTAGGTGGGGAAATGTGAAGAATAACATGGTAACCCACCAACAACATGGAACCAACTCAACTAAATCCACAAAGCAAATACATGCTAGAGATCAACAAAAATGGGAATAATCGAAATGAATCCAGAGATGCAGAAGAAGGATCAACTAAATGGTGCAACTAATCGATCATCGAAACATCATGCATATGGGTGAAATCTTTGTAAAAATCATGTCTCGATATATCATAGCAGCAAGTCAATCAACATCCACATAGATAACATCAAATAAATATGAAAGGAGTAGAACCAAAAGATTAATTAGGAAAAACATAAAAAATTTATGGTTTCACAATATCGACCATGCCAAATTCGGGATGGGAAATATTTTGGAAAAGTCAGTAGTCGGGACTAAAAACAACATAACAATCCATCACATGCCGATTTCTGAATTCCGCAATTTGGCGTGAATAGGGAAAGTCGGGAGTCGAAAGTCAGGGTTGAAGTTTGAGCATAAACAAATAGCTTCCCCGATTGCTGACTGCCGATTTAGAACGAAAACATCGGGGTCGGGAAGTCATCAAGATTAAGTAAGGTGAACCAAATTTTACGTCGATTCCCAACTTCAAAAGAAATCGCAAACTTTGGGGTTGGGATGTCGGGAGATAAGTTGTGAAGTAAATGTAACTCGCCGACTTTCAAAGTCCAAAGTTTATTAATTTTAAAATGTCGAGAAACAAAATTAAACAAGCAAACTTTCCTGCAATGCTCATCTTGATGTTATAGATTTGAGACAAGATACCATTAAGCAAAAATGAGAATCAAATCCAATCGAGATTGAAAGGCTTGAACAAGACAAATCTTGAACCCGATATAAAGATGAATAAAAATGTAATCCCAATATGGTGAAATTGACATGGCAAATCAAGAAATGAACTGATCAAATGGATAGTGGCTGCCAACCAAATCAACCCAAAGATGAGGCGAAAAATATATAACGATCGATAAAATCAAAGACATTAAACCAAAATCCATCAAACTAACGAAGGGAAATTATTTTTTTTGAAAATTTAAGTGGGGGACCCTTCATTTTGATAAAAAAATGTAGGGGAGTTGTTATAGCCGCAACAAAACCATATGAGGGAACACGGAGTGTAATATCCCGATTTTGAACCCATTTCATTAAAATTGTAAATGATGTAATATCATTATAAAAATCGCGGTGACGAGGTCAAGGCCAAGGCCCCACCATCGATTTATCGTTTATGTATCGACATTTAAAAATCGATGCATATGGTTTGTGTGCTAGCTAGACACAATATAAATTACAAATATCATGTAAATATGTATTTTAATAAAAATGCCCACAACTAGCTATGCAATGCAACAAGAGTGTGGGGCCATGATTTTTACAAGGAATATGGAGGGAAAATATTCAAACCCTTGAGCCAATAGTGTAAATCCAAGTGTCAATGAGAGAACCCATGAACCCTCAACTACCCATCCTGACTTTTGCACCCAATCATTTATTTCTTCCAAGAGTTGGTTGAGGCATGAAAAATTTTAGGGGCTAATCTTATACCATGGGCCAAATTTAAGGGTTTTAAATTTTTAATGGACTATTTTTTTATTAAACACCTGTTAGGTATGATTAACCCACATTTTATTTATTTATTTTGAATGAATAAGAAGTTAGCCCCATCGAATTTAAAAAGGGGATCCAAGATAAAACAATTTAGCCCCTCTAAAAATGGATTTAAACCTCTATTTGCCAATGAAAATCGCTAGTCAACTCCCATCCACCCTTGATTTCCAGAAATTTCAATTGATAGGGGCTCTTTCGCCTTCTATTAATCATGGAAATTGAAGTTGGAATTACATTCATCCACATTTAATGGGTTGAATCTTGTTTTGAAAGTTGCTTAATGTCCACATGAGAATGGAAGTTGATTTTACAAGGTTTTATAATTTAGTGAAATATTTGCCAAGATTTTACAAGATTATATAATTCAACGAGATATTCGCCAAAAAATTATATATACATAATATAACATTGATAAAATAGCCTTCATATTTTCCTATACATCATGGGGATTCGCCAATTTATTATACATAGAAATTGAGGGGGTCTTCTTAAAATTTTCCATGGGTTGAGGTAGTTAATGCTATGGGGAATGGAGAGGTATGGCTGCCCAATTTCGTGTATGGTAAAGATATCAAATTTTAAAATCATATTTTGGATTCTTGGGAAAGAAAACACCCACGAAATTGCTCCCCAAGCCATTATTCATGTATTGGTTTTTCTCTCTCACGTAGTCTAAGCTTGTTGGGTGTTTTCCTCCACATTTTTGCAGAGCATTCCCTCATTTTCCATAGCTAGGAAGTCATTTTTGTGTTTTAGAATGATTGGGATGAAGGGAGTCGCAATTTGGGGTCCATAGAGGCCATTTTCCCCTTTGAATGCCCATATACCTGTGGGAAACTCAAATTTGTTCCCCAAGTTTCGATTTCCCCTCTCAAAGGTCGTTTTTGGTGTGCCATGAATTGGAAGAATGCACGACAAGCATGTTTTGTAAATTCCATAGTTAAAAATGTTTTTCTTCGTGCCCAACAATCTAGTTTTGTTATTATGTGCATCCTTGTTTTGGCTTGAACTTGTGAGTAAGAAACTAGGAGTGGAATAGGATTAGAATTGGCTTGATAAACCTAGTGAAGAGAGTAACCTCACAGAAAGCTCAAACGGCTTTGGCTACTTTTCTATGCACACCCTGAAGAGCACTAGAAGGGATGGTATGGCCTGAGGGACTGTGTAGCAGTGAAGGGAATACTTCCTTGTGTTGGATGTGTAGGTATTGTGGGTTCCAAGTTAGGTAGATCTTGTAGGGGTATCAATATCTCTATGGTTGAGCTCACGAGCTTAGCAATTATCCCTTTCTACTTCCTTAGCAGCCTGATAAACCCAACTGTGAATTGGCTGGGCTGAATTGTGATGCATTACTTGGCTATGTGTTAGTGGTTGTTCCCTTTTTCCTTGTGGAAATAATGCCCATCTCGGGGGTGGAAACTGTGTTGAGAGATTGCTGAGAACAATTGGCCTATGGTTGGGTGGAAAGTTGCAGTTTCATAGCCAGTTGCTTGGGACTACTTCATTTCAAGATAAGTATTCTTTCTTGTGTTAATTTTGTAATGTCTTAAATTATTGATTGTAATGATTATGTTGATGAATGCATGCTAGACGTGTGTGTGTAGTAGAATTTATTCTGTTGTGTCAAATTTGATTATGCATCTGCACACATGTGTTTTTATTTGTATGAATTTGATGAATGGGGATGAATTTTGAATATCCCATATTTTTAGTCATTTTCCCTTCTCGGAGTGGGATTGATGGAACGGGACATGACAAGGAGGCTACCTTTACAATTTCAAAAATGTTAACATGTTTGGTATTTTTAAACAAATTGTGAAAATAATCCACAACCATTCCTACCAATCCAGAAAAATCTTGAATACTTGCTCCCAAATGGTATTTTGACTACTTCGATGAGCTACAAAGCTATGCAAATACTTTATGTTGGTATTACCGAGGGTGATCTAAGTAGCTTGGATTTTGAGATGCCAATCACATTCATTGTCTAAGAGAAATTTGTTTCTACAAGCCTCTATATATTTCAACCTATTTAGGCTCTCCTCATTTGGAAAGATCTCTGCTTCTTTCGTAACAAGAACCAACTAATCTTTGACCTATTTTAGTCAAGCACACTGGAATTTAAATATCTGAACTGACCAGTCCACTGCTTTGAATTTTATGCATTTCAAATAATGCATGAATTGATCATAAGCCAAAAAGCATGACTGGGGTCATAGTGCATCCAATGGTTGTGAACTAAGTCCACAAATTTAAATTCCTGAATCCACCAAAGATTGAATTTATAGGGGGACCTTGTCTAATCCTTAAGATTATCAAATTCAAAAACAATCAAAGAATGGTTGGAAAACCTAGCATCTAGAACCCAAGACCTAAATTTTGAAATATGCAAAAGGAGATTCCCACTCACAAGAAAGCGATCCAACCTTTTTGACATACCTTTTGCTCTATTGTTACACAGAAATCTTACACCCTATGAGCATCAGCATTCTTTGGCTGTAGGATCCATTTCAGTGGCTCAGATCCATTTTTATCCTTCAGTGATACTAGTTTGCCCTATTTTTATTCCTACTCGCCTGTTGCATAACTATAGCAGGTGTACCCGCAAGTTGCATCCTTATAGCTCGCGGGTAGCATGTAAAATGGTAAAAACCACTATTAATTACTTTTTACTCCCAAAAAGCGGTCATTGGGTGACCTTTGGCTCTCCATCTGCCCAAGTAACACCTCAAAGTGTCCTTTCACCTACCTTTGAGAGGACTATATATTGAGCACATGTGGCTTATGGACAGGAGAAAGAAGAGAATAGTAAAGGAACTCTAGTGGATTTTTGCCCTATCTTGAGTCTGCACTCATTGTTCCTTGTAGTTGTGAACCATTTATGTTCACCTTCCAAACTCCTTCTAGTTTGAGTTCGCCATTCATAGAGGATTGAAGTGGTGGAGGCACAAGTGGATTGATCTAGATCTTGGTTCAGATTGGTTGTCGACAAGAGGTCGTATCACTTTGTATCACTTTGTACTTCTTCTTGTTCATTAATAGAAATACTCATATTCTCGTCCATTCATGGTGTGAATGTCATTTATTATACATTGGGTTACATTTGTTTATGATATTATGGACCATTGTTATTGATAATGTTAATGTCAATTATATATTATATGTACTTGTTGGATATTGGCTGTCAAGACTAATTTGCATATTACCAGTGCGTGGATTGAAAGCTCCAACGGGGATCTACATCAAACGTTGGATCGAGGTTGGTTACATTTCTCCATTATATTAACATTGTCATTTATAATAGCATTGCTTTGAGAATTGAGTATATTTCTAGTAGTCATCTGTCTGTTGTGGTATTCCCAAGCCATAGTGAGTTTTCTCCAATACAGAAATGGCAACTCCGCTGGGGAAAACATCCATGTTTGGGAAAAATTTTGAGCATTAGTCCATAATTAGAGTTGTTGTTTATCGAAGCTCTGTGTCACTGATTGGCCATTAAGATACACTGTAGAAAACTTGCTTTTTCTGAGCCCCTGGACTCTTTATTTGCACATTTTCCTTTCCTCACCCGCGGGCTAGCTTAGTTATGCCCGCGTCTACTCGCCTCTGTTTACTCTACTGCTCCTGGGTACCCGCAGGATTTCCTTCGACATTAGCATGTAACTCCGGCTTTTGTTGGTTTATGACTATGGGTTGTTGCTGGGTGAGTTTGGTTGGTTCCTAAGTCTTTGTTGGCCTCTTTCTTGACTGTTTCATGCCTTGGTTGTGACCAGATCTCTTCATTTCTCTTGGTTGAGCCTTCTTGGTTTTTTACCAATCTTTGGTTTTAGCCTCTTGGTTTCTTTCTTTTGAGCTCATTCCTTTGGCTAAGTCTTGCTGTTTAGGATCTGCTGGGTTGTCTTAGTGATCTTCTCGGCACTTCAGTGACTGAATAGTAGGATTTTGCTTGCATTTTTTCATTTCATTTATATTGAAAAAATACAAAAATATTCATTTAGTTTTTTGCATTTTCCTTCTTGTTTACAAGCGAAAATACAAAAGTATTTTATTTCCATGTATTGCATCTTGCATTGAGTGCTTGTTGCCTTCATTTTAGGTTCTGCTTGTGCATCGAAAAGATAAAAGATTGCATCTTTATTTCGGAATTGTTGGTTATTTTACATATTAGTGACATTGTTTTATTGGATAGATGAGTCTAGGATTGGATGATGTTGCATACTATTGAGTCTACACATCACTAGTTTCACAATCATATCCCTTGAGTAATCACAACCACTAAAATTAATGCTTAATCATAAAATTGATTAGACCGATTTTATTTATAGGGTACACCAACTAGCATAGGTTTAGAGTCTTGGAGTAGATCATTGTGAGTTAACAATCCAAGACTACTAGACGAA
The DNA here is from genome assembly GCA_027924585.1 of Larix kaempferi. Taxonomy (NCBI): domain Eukaryota; kingdom Viridiplantae; phylum Streptophyta; class Pinopsida; order Pinales; family Pinaceae; genus Larix; species Larix kaempferi. The sequence goes on along the minus strand of BSBM01000592.1, from coordinate 7,268,489 downwards.
ACATTAGGTGTCTGATCAGGGAGTGGAGGAATCCATGGTATAGATCGGTGTTCTCAGGAAGCTCTACTCAATCCAGAGTTAAGCACGAGGTCACGGGAGGTTGGTTGAGGAGATATCCCTCTGATACCGGCTGAACGTGGGAGATATATCCAGGATTTGTTTGTATCTGGGGGTACCGAAGGTTCATCCTCTTGTGCTTTGGGCTTAGCTACCTTGCCCATATGACGGGTCCCACCTGCAACTACCCCCCTGAGCATTGGTTATATTGCGGTGAACATAGTTGCCTTACCTAGGTACCGCACAGGGTACTTGCAGTGGTTATGTTGTTTGTGTCCTGAGTCAGATAGGGATTGGACAACACAGTTGTGTTCGTGCAGTGGACTTGACCCTGTCGACACAGTGAAGCCTGGGTGTCTCTATAACTGATTCTGTTACCTTCGGTTATAGTTTGGGAGTCTCAAGCCTCTCCTAGGCGAGACATACCGGCTCTAGTGTTGGGAGCTCATTTAGCCACTCTGTTTGTCTTCTCTTGGCTGTAGTTTCTCTAGGTGTGTGCTTTTGATTTACTATTTTTTATCGATAGTTGGAATTTAGGAGACGTTGTGACTCTCTCCAGAGATAACGTGGCGTGGAGCCCTACTCTCCGTCGGTCCCATCAATTGGCTGGTTTAAAGCCACTCAAGGTTACACGCTGTATTGCTAGAGGATGCCGGAGGGCTCCCTCTGAGTCTTCGGATTCTTACGTGACTTATGTTGAAGACTACATGGCTGCATATCCCAATATTGGGCAAGATCCTTCTACTCCTTCGGGTAGAGTTGAACATACTTCCAATCCCCATACTACTCATGAGGATTGGCAAGGTGATCCAATTGAGACTCAACCTGGTTCTGTTTGGCCTAATCCACCTGACCGGGATCCATTTGATCCTTCGAATCCGGACAATTATCTTTACGAAATGCCCAACTTACCTGAGGAGGAAGAACAGGATGAGCCTTTCATTCCTTCGTTTCCACGCAATTATAGATACAGGAGGCCTGAGACTCATGATGACATTAGCCCTACGATCAACCCCATCGCACTCTCTTTTGGTATGCCTAGTCATAGTACTGTCAAACCTTCCACCATGGTTGGTACTCACGCTGGCACTAGTCAAAGTGTTAGCCATACTATACCCACTGGGGGCACTACCCTCGCTGGGGGCACTACGTTTTCCACCCACTCACATAGTATGGGGACTGGTCAGATTCCTAACCATGCTAATGTTGGAACTTGACCACCTCCTAGGAATACCCAACCTAGCCAGAATGTTGTTCGAAATACGCAGACTCGCTATCCAGAACCTAGTACACGTGCCGCTACTCGTCAACCCAGGACTACTTTTGCACATGATACCGTTCCTCCCAACCACAGGGGTGGACACATACCGCATACTTTTACGTCCCTTTCCGCCACTAGTACTGCTAATGTAGGGGGTGGGAATATTTCCTATCCACATGGGCATCACACCACCAACCCTACTACTAATCACACTAATGTTGGGGATGGGCACACTTCTCATGCTTTTGGCCACCACACGACTGCTCAAGCTAATCCTAATGCTGGGGGTGGGAACACACCATACCATTACTGTCATTACAACACGGTTCCTGCTATGAATAGTACATACATGCCCCATATTCATGGTGGCAACCCTTACTACAACACAGTCGATGCTGGCCACTAGTATCACCCACCACCCCAATATGGTGCTCAAAATGCACATATACCTGCTTATTCTCAAATGGGTTAGGCAAGGGGAGGTTATCAACCTTATGGCCATGGGAAAGCTTATGGTCCGTCAGGTCCTTCTTATTAGTATTTTAATCCTCATGGTCAAGCTTTTGGTCCATCTTATAACACAATTCTGTTTAACCAACCTTTTATGGGAGCTTATAATCCATCTTTCCAGCCACAGCTCCCGTTCCTTGCACGCTTGAATCTCCCATATCTTTCAAATCTCACGAATGATCTGGTGTGTCATGACCCTACTTGGCCCCCAGTCCCTACCAAGCTCCCTTTGGACATTCCGAAGTTTGAGGGGAAAGATGGTGAGGACCCAGGAGATCATGTCACGACGTTTCACCTTTGGTGCTCCTCCAACTCTTTGAATCATGATTCCATTAGATTACGACTATTTCAACGCACCCTCACGGGGGCATCCGCGAAGTGGTATGTAGAGTTTTCGGGGAACACCTATAGGGGATTCAACAAGATTGCTTTGGTTTTCTTAACCATTTCCAGTTGCCGGTTCGTTATGACACTAGTACTGAGTTGTTGTCCACCTTCTGTCAAAATAAGGCCACACATATTTCTAACCACGTTTAAGAGTGGCATCGACGGAAGAGATTAGTGAAAGCCAACATTCCTCCAGAGTGCCTGTTGGAATGGTTCCTTAAGTCTTTACTCCCATACATTGCTAAGGATGTTTCGATGTCCGACATTTCAATGTCCGAAATTGTGACTGAGGAACAAGCTATCTTGAAAGTCCAGTAGTTAGATCTACTTTATTCTCAGTTTGGCATTTTGTATGACATTATTCCTGATGCACCGAGAACAAGACATGAGCCTACATCAGTTCCTGGACCACATACCGATGGCATTGTGGGGTCCGCATGCACTCGCCCTGTAGACTTGGTAGATAATCAAATGCAAAATTTGTCGCTAAACTAGTCTGCTCCCGGACAGGTTCACACCTTGTCCACTTCCACTCCGTTGTCTGATGTACACAATGTGCAATCAACGAAACCGTCGGGTAACCAACAACCTGGTGGTAAGAAAAAGGGGAGAAATAATCATAGGGGTGGAAAAAATGAAAGTAATAACAATAGAAATCCTAATACTCCTTGTAAAGAGAATGCCAATCCTCCTCGGGAAGGAAATAATGCTGGTGAGGATCGTAAGCCTAGGCATAAGGTGAAATTCCCTTGCAAGCTTTGTGGGGAGGATTATCTTACTCATTTATGTCCTCGAATTGAAGAAGCATCGAAGCACTTGGCACAGAGCCCAGCTGTGTTGAAGGATCCCCTTCCTCATCATCAAAATATGGCTTCGCATGCTCCCACCACTGGTTATGGTACTAATGAAACGACCACGTCTTCTTCCAATACTAGTGGTTATGGATGTGTGAATATGGTTCAGTCTGAGGTTTGTGTTGCTACTTGTCAGCGCGATTATGGTGCACCACAACCGAATTTGGGGAATGAGCCTCCCCCTCCTCCTGATAATTCCTTACATATTGAGAAGCCCTCTATTATGTCGTGAATACCGAAAGGTGTTCTCAAGCACTCCACGCATAATACTAATGCTCGAACCGCCCAGAACTACTCCATCGTAGAAGATTTGGGCCAAACTCTGTGTGCCATGTCGGCTCTTGAGGTTTTGCAAGCCTGTCCTTCTCAGAAGCATGCCCTTTTGAGTGCATTAGGAGTTCAGGATGGGGGAATTCCTAGTGTTATCAAGTTCGATACTACTAATGTCCAACCTCGCTTACCTTACCACATGGCTTTCAAATCCAGGTGGTTTTCCTTAAAAGCTTCGTCAAACATACTATGGTTGATGAAGATGCTTCCGCGTCAGTAATGTCATTAGCTTGTTGGAAAGATCCTGGCTCTCCTCCTCTACTCGCATCTAGAACTACACTCACTGCATTCGATGGTAGATCTTTTACGCCACATGGAATTATCTCTTCCCTTGTTGTCTCCTTGGGAGGTAAGTATGTGCCTATTGAAGTCGAAGTGGTTGATGCGCCCATCGACTACAACCTTTTACTAGGTCGGAACTGGATGTATGCTATGAAGGCTGTCGCATCTACTGTGTTTAGAGTTATATGCTTTCCCCATGAAGGCAAGATTGTGACGGTTGATCAGCTGGATTAAGTTGGCATTCCTTCCACAACATCCACGGTATCTCTAGTCCCGCAAGTTTTTGATTCTCAGCCGGCAACTGGGAACATAGTGTTGATGTATATGTAACTTTGGAATGTATTTCATCTATGTATTTCATATATATTTATTGTACCCTTATTAGAGATGTGTTATTCCTATATAAGGAAGTGTCGTCATGTGGATTGACAAGTGTCTCAAGTGTGTGTACTTGCTGATGGGTTATTAGACCACCATGTGTGGGGTTGGCCCTAAAATATATATATTATAATGTGGATGTACCTAGCTAGACAAGTCGGCCCCATAAGGTCACTGGCCAAACAGGTTAGTATAAATAGAGATCAAGTGATCTCTATTTAGATCATTCAAAAATTCATATCTCTCTCACTCAGAAAGTGGCGCACTAGTGAGGAGGAGGATCATCTACTACTAGGAGACTATCTCAGTGTATTTTGGTTGTACTTTGGTTGAGCCATTTCTCTCTCTATCTCTGAGGAAGTTGTGGGGTTTTTCACCTTAGGGTTTTCCCCACAGAAAATCTGTGTCTCTTGTCTCTCATGCTTTTGATTCTTGTGATGCTTGTCATGCTTATTGTGATTGTTATGCATTGATATACTGTACATGTTATTCTCTCAGTGAAGATCCTAGAGTATTGTGAATTAATGCTCAAAATTTAACACATAGGTATTGGAATGTACCCCTCATTGATGGGAACTTATAATCTTTCTGCACCTGTGAATTTTATTGGAACCATTACCGACAATGCATCTCCTCCTTCGAATAATATGTTATTCCGGACCTCCTATTCAAATGATCCGTGGATTTTTCCATCCACGAATTCTACGTCTGTAGACATTGCGCATGTCGAGATGTCTGTGCCTTTATCTGTAGCGGAGCTTGCTTACGATAATATCCAACAAACCACTGCAGATCCGGATCTCGCTTCCTCCCAGACAGTTGAAGAATATCCCGTTATGCTGTCAGTTTGGACAGCCAACTCATCTTGTTCCCACGATTGCCTTGATGATACTTTACCATCTGATGAAGCTATCATTGAGGCCATGTGTGGTAGTGAGAGGCCTTGAGAAGATATGCACCATCGCTCTTATTTCCTTCCCAACCTCGAGCTTGTTTAGTAGGAGGAGTTTAGGATGACTCTAGCTGAGATGGTTGGTCACCCTATGGCTCTTTTGGAGTCGCATGATGTTTTTATGGAGGGGAATATGGTCAGTATTTCCCCAACCATTTCGATCAACATCTCTCACATTCCCGGAAAGATAGAGAACGTTTACATTGGTGCCGATTGCACTCCTGAAGAGATTTCTATTTACACTAACTTGTTTACTGAACTCCGGAAAGCTTTCGCCTAGTCATATGAGGAGATGCCAGGAATAGACCCCCGCATTATTGAACATGAGATTAGAGCGTATCCTGATGATAAACCAGTTCGACAACGCTTATGTGCTGTGAACCCTAGGAAGGTAGCTGCTATTAAGGAAGAGGTGGAGAAACTGCTCAAAGCTGGTTTTATCTACCCCGTTCCCCTTACCGAATGGGTGTCAAACCCCGTTCCTGTGGATAAGAAGCAGGGAACGATCCGTGTATGCACTGATTTCAGAGATTTGAATCGTGCATGTTCGAAAGACAACTTCCCCACGCCATTCATTGATCAAATATTGGATGCTTGTGCGGGGAGTGAGATTTTTTCATTCATGGACGGATTCTCAGGTTATAATCAGATTCAAATCAAACCTGCGGACCAATAAGACGGCATTTATTTGTCCATGGGGAAAATTTGCGTACCAGAAAATGACCTTCGGCCTAAAAAATGTCGGAGCTGCTTTTCAGCGAGCCATGATCTATGCCTTTCACGATCTTAAGATGATTAGGGAAGTTTTCTTGGATGATCTTGCTGGCCATTCTCACAAGAGAATGGACCACCCCAAGCACCTCCATATGATTCTTGAACGATGTATCCATTACAAAATTCAATTGAATCCAAACAAATGCATCTTCGCTGTTAGGACTGGTCGCCTTCTAGGATTCATAGTTTCACGAGAGGGGATTAGAGTCGATCCTCTCAAAGTTGAGGCAATACTTCAGTTGCCTCCTCCGCGTAATCTGTTACAAATTTAGATCCTCCAACGGAAAGCTACTTTTCTGCGTCGGTTTATAGCTAACTATGCTAGTATTACTAAAGGTTTTTCACGCTTATTGAAGAAAGACACACCTTTTATCTGGGATGAGCGAGCCCAGTAGTATTTCGATGCCCTTAAGAAAGCTTTGGTATCGGCCCCTGTGCTTAGTCCACCAAACTTTACACGAGATTTCATTCTTTATATGGACGCTTCTCAAGAGACTATTGGCATGGCCTTGGTTCAGGTAGATGATGCGCTCGTCGAGCATGTTATCTATTATCTCAGTCAAAATTTAGTAGACGTTGAGCTAAGGTACACCCACGTAGAAAAGCTAGCACTTGCGACTGTTCACACAGTCCAGTGGTTACGGCATTACATTTTGCTTCGAACAACCACCGTCGTAGCTCACATCAATCCATTTCAGTTCGTGCTATCACGACGCCTTATTGGGAGTAAGTATAATAAATGGATTGTGATCCTTCAGGAATTTGATCTCGATTTTGCACAAAATCGGTGAAATAATTGGTGTTCACTGAGCTCATGTCGAACCTTCCATGGCTTGATGAGGATGTCATTTATGAAGATTCCTTTGTGGATGAACACTAATTTCTTATCTCGACCGAGGACCCTTGGTATGGGGATGTCATTGTATATCTCCAAACTTTGAAGTTTCATTTGCATTATTCACGAGAAGAGCGACGGCGTGTGAGAGATCACGCTAAAGACGATACTATCATCGGTGACACTTTGTATCTCCGAGGAAAGGATTCCATTCTCCGTCGTTGCTTGACTCACGAAGAAGCGGAACGGGTACTTAATGATTGCCATGTAGGGGCATGTGGTGGTCACTTATTCGAGCTTGCAACAGCCCAGTGTATCATGCGAGTTGGTTATTTTTGGCCTACTATCTTTAAAGATTGTATTAACGTTGTGAAGAGATGTCACCCTTGCCAGGTGTTTTCTTGGAACATACACTCGCATCCAGCGCCCCTCCATCCGGTCGTCACTGTCGGTCCCTTCACCAAGTGGGGGGTAGATTTCATGGATTGCAAACCAGCTTCGGCTGGGGGGAATCACCATATTATCGTGGACGTGGATTATTTTTCCAAATGGGCTGAGGCCATTCCTACTGTTAAATCCAACGGTGCTACTGCAGCCCATTTTGTGTTCAACCAGATTATCACTCGGTTCGGTATCCTGAAAGAGATTGTCACTGACCATGGCAGTCACTTTCAGAACAAGATGATGGAGGATTTGTCTCTCAAGCTTGGGTTTCATCAGGAACACTCTTCTTCCTACTATCCTCAAGCGAATGGCCAGGTTGAAGCGGTAAATAAGTCTTTGAAGACCATTCTCCAACGTACCATCCAACAAAGCAAGACCAATTGGCATATCATGTTATATCTTGCTTTGTGGGAATATCAAACCGCAGTTAAGACTGCCACTAGGTTCTCACCATTCCAGTTAGTTCATGGTGTGGAGTCACTTTTACCAATTGAATGCGAAATCGATTCACTGAAGCTAGCCATAGAGCTCCTCCCTGATACAACGGAGATTGAGCAACGTTTAGTACACCTCGAGCAACTTGACGAGCACCGTCGAGATGCCGTTGTGGCCATTGATGTTAATAAGCATCGTGTCAAGGTTCAATATGATAGGTCCGGTCTGTCCCCGGCAATATGCTGAAGGTGACTTGGTACTCTTGTATGACCAAGCTAAAGAACCACTGGGGGCAAGCAAGTTCAATCCCATGCAGCAGGGTCCTTACATTGTGAGGCGTGTCCTTGAAAAAGGATCTTATGAGTTAGAATATTATGAGGGATTTGTCTTGAAGGAGCCTAGAAATCGGCTCTACCTCAAGTGGTATTACGCTTGAACCTTTGGTTCGAGTTGATACTTTTGTACACTATTGTATAGTTTTTCTGTACATAGTTTAGATTGCCTTCTGGTTATCGTGTCTACTGATTAGCCTCTATTTGATTGACAGATGTCAACGGGATGTCCTACGTTCTTAAGTTTCGTGGATGGTGCTAGCCGACATATGCAGCAGCTTGCTTCTGCTGCCTGGGTTATCTTCTCACCTGACCACCTAGTTGTGTCCTCAGGAGGTGCTTGTCTCAATCCTACATCTAACAATGTGGCTGAGTATAGTGCCATTGTTGAGCTACTTCAGGATGCCATTTCACATGACATCCAGTCTTTAGAAGTCCGCCTGGATTCACAACTAGTTGTGCCTCAGCTGAATGGGCAGTACCATGTACGAGACCCTACATTACTACGGATATTCCTTAAGGTACAACTCTTGGAGAGACATTTTGTTTCTATTACATATATTCATATTCCGAGAAGTCATAATTATATATCTGATGCATACGCTAACTATGTATTAGATTGGCATTTGTCACATTCATCATGAAGCACATAACTACAAAGACATTCATACATTTGTAACATACACACATGTAGTAGAACCGAGAACCAAAGTTGTATATATATATAAATATGTACAAAAATGGTAGTGTCATACAAAATTGGAGCCCGTAGCCCTTAAAAATATACATATCGATACAAAAATGATGAAACCCTAGGATATCTATTCCCTCCAAGGAGGTCTAGCTGCCGCCTCGGCGGGATGTGTCTCATAGTAGTACTGTACTGCGTTGGCCATCCGCTGCAGTAGCCGCACCCACTCACTAGGAACACCCACTACTTAGTGCTGCATAGCCTCAGGTAGTCGGGCTACCTCTATCAGTGGTACTCGGGAAACCATCCGTGATATGTTGCGCCGCAACGTCTGGAGTGTGTGACCTGCTGCAGCATTTGTTGCCACCTCATCTCTACCCCGACTACCATGTCTCGGGAAGCCCTCGGGTCTCACTGGGCCTTTGTCTGCGAGCAAACAGTCACCCATTAGCACATGATACTACCACCAAAAAGATTTTTTGCATTTCAACTATAATAAAAAAATCCATAAAAATTTAATAACCACAAAACCAAAAGAGTACTCACCGATGTCTCCAAAAGCTGGGCCTGGTGGGAGCGACATGTCATGGTCCTGTCTAAAGTCTATCCCCGCATAGGGGTAGTCCTCTATAGCGATCATCTGCCGGTTCCACCAGTGGAAGAACTCCTCAATATATGGTGACGCCAGACGACCACCACCCTATCGTGTCAAGATCTCAGCCCACCGGGTCAAGGCTAGATCACGGAGACTGTGAGGAGGGACATCCACCCTCGGACTAAGTCCCGGAACCCTCTCAAAGAAAAAACTGCAGAGGATGCTACCATACCCAAATTTTTTGGCCTTACCCTCTTTTCATTCCATCAGTTGTGTCTTCATAGACACCAGTAGAGTAGTACACCAGTCGAATATAGTAGGCTGCAAGCATTGTGATGCGTAGAACATCACCGGTCCGGATGCCTGATGTAGTGCTTTGGATCCCGTGATCCGCACTAGGGTAGCCACAATGATCTTTGTACTCAGATCTATTATGGCATTGACTGGCACTTGACTTCCCACCAGTTGTGTGTTGGCGGGACAATACCGTACTATGTATTCTTGCACAGTGATCCCACCACCCACGGTCCGTGACCAAAGACTAGCCACCTCCCCTCTACGGGACAAACCGGTAATGAAATAGATATCCTCTACTTCTAGCGTCAGTGTTTTCCCATTGAGGATGAAGTGTTGAGCATCCACATCCCAGTAGTTTATCAGATGATGGAGTAGTAGTTTTTGGGCCCTTAAACCCCCTAGACTCCAGTACTTATATAAGACACATGCTTGCAATGCTTGTTGTTCTTGCAAATTATTGCGCACGGCCTCATCAACCTGGTCATGCTCTCTCTCTCCCTCCACTCTAGAACCATCCTAGAGTGCAAAACAAGATAATTTTGGTCAGTTTCATGATTAAAACTTTCTTCACGGCCGTACCTGCAGGAAAAATTGTAGACAGTGGGGGGTAGACGCGGGCAATTGGTTTTTTGACTATGCGTTTGGTGCCCTACCTGCGACCCACATACTTATAGCCCACGGGTAGTGCCGAAGCCATCTAGGGCTTGGCCAATCTAAAAAATCCACCGACCAAAACTGAAATAAAAGCATTTAAATGAAAGGTATGGCAGTGACCACTAACCTGCTCCGGACGGTTCGTTGAACGGTCGCTTGTAGCTCCCACGATCGGCATTTGAAGTTTCAAGTAAAAAATACCCACTAAACTCCAAATTGGTGAATAGTGCAAATGAATTGAAAATTATTAAATTTTATTACTATGTATAATTTTCTGGACCCACTTTTCTATAGTTTTTGCCATTTTGAGCCGTTATGAACTAATATCGTGTCATGGAGTAGTGTTTTTCAACAGATTTCCTCGGTGAGAGTTGTTCTGAACCATTTCACACCTATGGGAGGTACGTTTCACACCTGGCATATAGGTTAGATGTCATTTTCGCATGCATTATGCATTTGACCTGTTGACCATTTTTCATAAACCATAAGTGCGACCCCGCTTCGTAACTGACACGGAACCTTCACACTACTTTAGAAGTGTCGTTATGTGGTGGTAGGGCTTTTCCGAACATGGGTACCCTAGTTAGAACCCCTTATTCATTTTGGTTCCCATGCCGTTGTTTGTCCTTAAGATTGGGAGTCATTTGTAGTCACGCCAGGACATTGCGATAAAGACTCATACTCTACTTTGTCTTATGTTGGCCATCTCCCTTAAGGACTCCCCTCAGTTATATCATGTTGTGATTGCATTGCATCATCCTACTTGCCGCTTGATCCTTGTGCCGGCTCCCTCTTACTCAATTGATAGCCTGGTGCCTGAGCACTTTCCCCTGTCGAGCCCTGCAGAGCTTATATATTTGCCCTTCAAAATTTGATGACCCTTTGACCCTGAAGGAACACACCCCCGAGTGTCCACATCCTGCACGCACTTCCTTGCATTGAGCATAGGTATGTTCCACTGCTTGGGACTAGTCTGCTAGCTATTTGACACTCGTTCCCTCACTTGTTGTACTATAAGCAATTTTATTATTTTTCAAGCTTTTCCAAATATGAAAAAGACCAAAAAAATCAAATATTCCAAAAAGCCAGACGGGATTATGGTCACTATTTCTTGTTGGCAGTTGTTGTGTCGCCTTTGAACAGAGCATTCATTCCACTCCATACATTATGAATCGGGACTATAGTTGGGCCTTAGGAGTTGTACTTGTTTCTCAGTTTTCTCCACTGATTGGTTAAGCTTCCAGTCATTATGGATTCCTCTGTAATGCCTCCTGCATTGCACAGTTTATGTCAAGTCTATGATGCCTGAGTCTATCCATCTGCTCATGCTCTTGTTCAAAGGAAGTCCTCAAACCAGTTTTGGCCACTCCTCAGATATCTTGACTATTACATGTCGGCCATCCTTATTGAGTCAGTTTGTTTCACCTGAGATCTTCCAAATCTTTCAGCATTGCTGGTACCTCGTGCTGGTTGATGGGGGATGCCTTAATGCCCTCCTTCCAACAAGTCTCATTCCATCGACTTCAACTCATTTATTCGGTTGAGTACCTTGAGGCTTGCATTCATTAGTGGCAGGTTCTCTCACCATCGATAGTTTTGGGAATACATCAATGTCCCCTGATCGATGGATTCATCCTAGTGTTCGACTTCAACCCATTTATTCACACTCTGATGATTGTGCTCTGTTCCTTGATGCCCATTTTCATTATTGGTGGGTCATCTCGCATCTGTTAACAATATACATCATTGACCAGTAATCAGACGATGTCTCATCAGGTTTGACCCCAACTCCTTTATTCACTTGATGGGACTTGCACCGTCGAAGACTTGTGTAGAATACCCCAGGCGATTGTGGCATTCAGTATGCTACATATGACTTTGACTTTACATCTGAGATATCACCTCTCATATTTCAGCAGTTTGTACCTCCAGTTTGCACCAGTTGTCTTCTTTTCAGCAGAAGACCATATCTTACTGTAGAGGGATCATGGTTATGACCATTTATGACATATATCCATTATGTACTACCTATTCATGGCCATTGTATCAGATTGTTGTCCTATACTGACATGTATTTAGAGATACTATTGTATTATGATGAGTGAGCTGTTCTTTCCACTTGTGTCTCCATCACTCCAATTCTAGGTTTTATAATGTATTTCGGCCATCGTACCACATTTCAGTCTCTGACCTCACACATTAGGGGGCATCTGTTACACAAAAATCTTTCACCCTGTGAGCATCAGCATTCTTTGGCCTGTAGGATCCATTTCAGTGACTCGAATCCATTTTTATCCTTCAGTGATACCAGTTTACCCTATTTTTATTCCTACCCGCCTGTTGCATCACTATAGCAGGCGCACCCACGAGTTGCATCCTTATAGCTCGCGGGTAGCATGTAAAATGGTAAAAAACACTATTAATTACTTTTTACTCCCAAAAAGCGGTCATTGGGTGACCTTTGGCTCTCCATCTGCCCAAGTAACGCCTTGATGTGTCCTTTCACCTACCTTTGAGAGGACTATATATTGAGCACATATGGCTTATGGACGGGAGGAAGAAGAGAATAGTAAAGGAACTCTAGTGGATTTTTGCCCTATCTTGAGTCTGCACTCATTGATCCTTGTAGTTGTGAACCATTTATGTTCACCTTCCAAACTCCTTCTAGTTTGAGTTTTCCATTCATGGAGGATTGAAGTGGTGGAGGCACAAGTGGATTGATCTAGATCTTGGTTCAGATTGGTTGCCGACAAGAGGTCGTATCACTTTGTACTTCTTCTTGTTCATTAATAGAAATACTCATATTCTCGTCCATTCATGGTGTGAATGTCATTTATTATACATTGGGTTACATTTGCTTATGATATTATGGACCATTGTTATTGATAATGTTAATGTCAATTATATATTATATGTACTTGTTGGATATTGGCTGTCAAGACTAATTTGCAGATTACAAGTGCGTGGATTGAAAGCTCCAACGGGGATCTACATCAAACGTTGGATTAAGGTTGGTTACATTTCTCCATTATCTTAACATTGTCATTTATAATAGCATTGCTTTGAGAATTGAGTAGATTTCTAGTAGTCACCAAAGATTGAATTTATAGGGGGACCTTGTCTTATCCTTAAGATTATCAAATTCAAAAACAATCAAAGAATGGCTGGAAAACCTGGCATCTAGAACCCAAGACCTAAATTTTGAAATATGCAAAAGGAGATTCCCACTCACAAGAAAGCGATCCAACCTTTTTGACATACCTTTTGCTCTACTTCTATTGTTTGACAAGGTTAGTTTCAACTCCAGGGGTTTGATGTCCACTAAATTATTTAATTCTAAGTGATTAAGGAAGAACTCGGGTAAGGAGTCTGGCTTGGCCAACTCCCCCAAAACGTCTAAATTTAACAAGGTGAAATTTAAATCCCTGCCACAAATCAAATTCTCTACAATTCCCACCCGTGGATTAAAAAACCAATCCAGGAAGTCTTTCCTTTCAGAATATGGACCATAAATATTCACCACATTGACTGTAATATTGATCCTTTGAACTAGAAACTCGGTGCATAATCCTGAAGAGAAAGCGTAGGAGCTTGTTAATAAGACACTCAAATTCCACTCGGAGATCAACCTCCTGACAAGCATTTAGAGTCCATAGATAAATAACCCTATCCTACCAAGAATTTACTAAGGGATGAGATTAAATATGCACCCATCCCCATCACATCTTGTATTAAGACAATATCTAGATTCTCGACCTCAACTAATCTCCTTAGGGCCAATTTTTTGGCTTGGCCTCCCATCCCTCTCAAATTAATTGATAAAATATACATGGAGAAAGACCATTGACACTACAAAGAAAACACCTTCTAGAGGATTTTTTTGCGGACCCTCCACAAAAAATATCCCATTTATTTGTTTATAGTAGAAGCTGGTAGTGGAGGCGGGTGGGAAGTGATTTTAGCGGAATCTTTTAATTTTTGTGTATACACATACAAAACGCATTGGTGTGCTACATAAAATGGTGCATCAGTGCACCAAAATAGTATGAGAACTGAAATCAAAATAACTTGTTGAAATTTGAAAAGAAAAGAAAAAAGTTCGCTGCAAAATTATCTGGTGCGTGGAACTGATAGAGACACACCAGTGCAGACTACAATATAACGCATCGAGTCCTGTAGCACTAGCTTGCCACTGTGTGGAAAAATGGTGGTGTTTATGTTTTTTATTTATTTTCAAAAATATGGTGGTGCGTATACTAAATACAAATGCACTAGAGCGTGAGGAAGTAAAACACACTGATTAAAAGATAAAAAAAACATAGAATTTTTTTAAAAGAACAATGCTCGCTATCTACCTAACCACCCGGGTGCGCCAACAAAACTGACGCATCGGTGCGCCTAATTATGCAGAGCACCAAAGTCAAAATAACTCGATGCAATTTGAAAAAATATGTTTTTTTTTTTTTTTTTTTTACTTGGAAAAACATTCTGGTGTGTGTGAAGGACATAGCTGCACCAGTGCGTTTCACAATCCAATGCAACACATGTCAAAATAGCCCATCCTTGACTAGAATTTTTTTTTCCCACAAAACATACTAGTGCGTTATAAAGACATTGACGCACCAATGCATAACTAAATGTAGCACACCACCTTCTAATACAAGAAAATATGTTTTTTTTGTAAAAATATAAAAGCCTAAACAATTCTCTCTATAATGGTAAGCGCACATGAGTGCCAAAAAACTAAGGCACACTAGTGCACCACTAAATAGGGCACATCAAACTAGGGAAAAAAAAAACAAATTACAACACAAGAAATCATTTTTACCCAATTGTCAATGTTGCAGACTGCCTAAGACTACCTAGGCACCGATGTTGAACTTTATTACATGATGCAACCCACAATCAATGCTTGTTATTTATCATATTTCTCTTGTCCTTTGCTTCGTTGGTGGATTTTGAAATTTTCAAATGGTTGAAAAACAACATTTATTATGTGTGTGGAAACCATGCCTCCATGGAGGGAAAGATTTCACGCAATGTATTTATTACCTTCTTATTTACATTTTTAGCGGATTAAAAATCGAAATTTCGCTTGAATTTTCCATTTTTCAAAAAACAATTGCTTGGTGTGTTTCAACTGTTTGGCTCGCACTGATCATATTAGTGCTCTCTATGTAAACACAAAGTGAACCATTGACAGGATTGTCGAATAAAAAAATAAATTCAATATCTATAGTGCATTAAATTAAACGAAATACACCATAGTCGGTGCATTTACATAAATTGAACACATCACCATTGAAATCTAGTATACATTTTTTCAAAACTATCAGTGCTTTGTATATATATGGATGCACCCGTAGCAGTGTGTTAAGATATATAATAGCGCACCACCCCCAATGTGTATAGTTATATAAAGCGCACAAAAAATATATAAATCCAAAATAATAGATTTTTTTTTAATTTTTCCAAAGATATCAGTTCTCTGTATCGAAGACATCGGTGCTCTAGATATAATGACACATCACCCATAGTGAGTATAAATATATACAGCACACCGAAAAAATATAAATCCAAAAGAATATAGTTTTGTTTTTTCAAAAATATCGGTGCTCTGTATATATGGATGCACCGCTGGTGGTGCATCCATATACATAGCACAGCGTATAAAGAGAAAAAACACTAGATTTATTTTTCAAAGACATCGGTACTCTAAATATAATGACGCACTGCCTCGGTGCACACACACACACACACACACAGATATATATATATATATATATATATATATATATATATATATATATTGCACCGAAAATATATAAATCCAAAAATAGATTTTACTTTTACAAAGATATATGTGCTCTATATATATATGGAATCACCCCTAGTAGTGCATCAATATATCTAAATTGCAACATATAAAGGGAAAAATCACTATATTTATTTTTCAAAGACATCGATGCTCTAGATATAATGTCACACTACCCACAAAGTGCAAGCGCTAGTGCGCGCGCGCGCGCGCGTGTGTGTAGCACAGTGTGCTTGCTTATGCGAATCAAATGCATCAGTACCAAATTTTTAAATATACCCACACTGACTATAGTGTGTTGTAGTTATTTTAAAGCATCATGAGCGGTGTGCTGATTTTAATAAATAAAAATGTACTTTAATCAATTTTTTATGTTGTGTGTGTTCGTTTCTAACAAAATTCGTATCTGAAATAGAGATAGGAGCGATGAGGATATGTAGGAGAGGGTAGTATTTCTCCCATTTCCCCATTGTCTCTCCTGGCATTGTAGAAGACAATTAGTTGGAATACATTCATAGATATGTTAGTGAGGATGCCACTACCCCTAGTGACTTCCAGGTATCTAGTGGCTAGTTGTGTATAACTTCATTTGTTGTAGAGTAGGTTAGGTTCCTCTCTCTTTTGGTCACAACACTGGCCCACTACATGTCTGATGGGAAATGCATTAGTTCCCCCCCTATTATATTATGTAGATTCTTTAGTAATTCGAGCATTAATAAAATCATAATACATGTTATAATTCAAATGTGCATTATTAAATGAACAATGTACACGAAGAGATTATTACAGATTTCTTACACCCAATCCCTATGTTTAGTGCATCCTCTTCACCGCACTAGTAATGATCAAATGTGCCATATTTCTCTTTGATCTAGTCATCCACCCAACTATTGGGATGTCCCTATCATTGGCATATTTTCTTTTAAATGATCAGAATAAGGGATGCTTCTATTGTTCAACCATTTGAATTTGTTCCTGTCACTATCCCATTTTCTCTTCTCTTCATACAACATGACCCATAATTGTGTTGCCTCAACATTATAAAGAACAAATTTATTGAGGGAATCAATTTTTGCATTTGCTGGTGTATTCATGTCATGAAAATGATTAGTATGAGATCAAATATATATTATCATTAGTTCACTGTAAACAATTACACTATAGAAAATTGACTCGGTACATAGTGGAAATTGAATAGGTGGTTGATCCAACCATACTTTGCATGCTTCATCTCCAAGCTCTACTTTTTTAGAAACCTTCTCTCGATTTAACATCATACTGGGGTGCAACGGTAGATGGTAGACAAGTTCATCATTATCGGAATCCTGATTGCAAGAATACTAAATATTAAATCGATGATATTAATAAACAAATGCATTTAGTGTGTTTAAACATTATATCAAAAATTTATAAAACAAATGCAGAATTCAGAAATATATTAACATTAATTACATTGAAAATCCAAAAATGCAATTACTCAGTGACCTTTTTCTTATGCCCTAAGAGGACATGATCTAAATTTAGAGCCAATGTAAGTATTTTTTTATGAGCATTTGGTGGTCTACGAAAGTTATAGTTTATTAAAAACGTCACCAGGAGGCAAACTATGTATTGCATGCACAACAACAAATCTAGATGCCATCTTTTTCATAAAGAAATATTTGTCACTAGATTGTTCCTCAAATGAACAATTTGCACTGAACAATGAACACCTGCATCTATTTATGAAATTTGCAATGTTCCCATGAGTGTGTGGATGACTATCGATATATAACAAGTTCTTCCTTTCAAATTCTCTCGAAGCATAACCATTCATGCACATATTATACATGGAAATACTTTGTTTGTATTTTTCTCGAAGCATAACCATTCATGCACTACTATACATGGAAATACTTTGTTTGTATTTAACAATATTCAAGTAATCAAATTGACTATAAAGAGGACCACAAAATGGCATAAGTGTTGCTAACTATTTGGGAGGAACAAACACACGTGAAAGGATAAACAACCCATTATTTGTAGAATTTATTTTAGACTTTACGATCATATAATTGTTACGACAATAGGAGAATTCAGTCCCAACATCAGACACGAGTAGGTAATACAACCAAGTGCCATACAAAGCAATATTGTAACAAGTGTGTTATTTACTTTGCATATGGATGGGAAGAGAGAATTCATTGCTGCCCTCCAACAATTAAATTGACCTTTGTTTGTACTTGGAAATTTTTGCTCTTAACTCAGATAGGTTTTTGGATCTCCTTGTAGAGATGTTTTGGGTAGTATTTATATCATACGTTGGCTCACTAGAAATATTGATTGACTCAATAGAAGGAGATGGGTTGGTCGATTTAGGAAAAAACATGGTTGATTTAGCTTCCAACTTGTCAAAAATGAGCATACGGAAGTGTTCCTAAGTGTATTTTCTATTTCACCTATTGGATCATTAACCGCAGTGGGTGGCATTAGATCATCAAATTTGGGAAGTCGGTCATTAATATAATGGGAAAGTGTGACATGCCTAGGGTTCACCTTCAACCCTTTACATTTTGAACAAATGCATTCTTATGGGATGTCATAAAAGAGATCCAATTCACATTGAACTACCATTGGTCCAAGATGGTTATTAGATGATGGCATGTTACAGTTGACGGGGTGAAGTGGTCTTGCATTTTCATCTATAATCTTCCTATGGTATGTTGCTCCCAATAATACCTTGTGTCTTTTTGGGAGTTATGGAATATCATGTGCATCCAAACTTGACCTAGAATCAAGATCCTACAAAAGTCAATGCATAATTATTCAAATGCACTTGAAAAGGAAATATAAATTCAATTAGATAATCAAAATATGTATAAATATGGAATTACCGATGATGGGAAAAGAGAACTTGAACTTGGAACGATATGGAATGAGTTGGAGTTTGAAGCATTGTCCATTTGATTTATCGTTTTTTTTTGCCCCTACATTTGAGTCTAAAATAAAATCAATACATGTCTTCATTCCTAAAATAAAAATGGGGAAACAAGAAACATTCTACGTTTTTAAGTAACCAGCATGTTGAAATATTTATTGGCGCATTGGTGTGCCTTAAAATGAAAAATGCACTAGTGCGCTACTTCCAGATGTGCACCAATTGAAACCTATGCAAAGGACAAACCTACACAAAATATTAATTGTGGAAGTTTACACTTCCATTTTTTTGGACTTGTTGTGTCACCAATGTGCTTATGTCAATATTACACATCAGTGTGCTATTATTTACTTAGCGCATTGTTATCTCAAGTAAAAAATTTGTGAAATTTTATATTTTCATTTTTTTCCTATTTTTTATACGGTGTGCGTATATGAGTATAGCACACCGATGTGCTATTATCTAATTAGTGCAAAATCCCAATTATTTTTTAAATGGTGTGCACATTTATCACCAATGGGTCAAAATATCAAATGAAAAAAGAGAATGAATTTAAGTTTAATACAATGAGCTTATAAATAAAAGAAAACCCTAATCCCTAAACCTTTTTTGGCCAAAAGTTTGAGGAGAGACTTATACAAGAGAGATTTACCATTGAAGAATTTGGAGACGCAGATTTTGCTTTTCAAAATTAAATCCTATGACTAGGGAAAGATCACCAATGTACTTATTAGGGTGAGACTAACCTAAATGACTCTTTTTAAAAGCATATTAGACTCTTATTCACTCATAATACCACATAGAAACTCTAATAAGCAAATATAAACTAGAGAATAGATTAGGGGGAACAAAGGTATGTACCTTTTTCGAAGGTTGTCCTAGTTGCTCCTTTTCCTCTTTTCCAGAACTGATCCTTACCGCCCAAACTCGACCTATAGGATCAACAAAGCCAACCCTCCTCAAGGAAATTTGACCATAATAAAGAATGACAACTACTTGAAATATGAAAAGAACATTAAGTATCTAATCAATTTCAACATAAATAATTAAACATTCTTTAAGTCAAATATCAATCATAAAAGACACATGATTGGGGGATCAAAAGATGTCAAATATCAATTATGACAATGAAATAAGTACAATTTATACCTTCTCACTATTCATCACCTTATCAGAATTGAATATTCAATCTATCTACTCTTGCAGTTCGATGATCCCACTCTGATCCACACTAGATGTATACAAATGATGAAGTTACTTAAGGGCAACAAATTCGATACACATTAGGGATATAAGGGTCAACAACATGGGTTGTTGATGGGTAGGAATGAAGGGTATAATGTGAGTGATTCCTTCAACATTAATTTAGTATATTGGGTGTCCTCCCTTGGTCCATCTCATTTCCTTTTTATGTTTGAAGGAAATAGTTGGAAAAGGGTTACCAAGTGGTTCAGGGAGTTGCAACTGAGAAATTGGTTTGAAAAACTTCCTTAACTCCCTATTTTCAAATTTTTATATTTCTTTCATGGAAATATGGGGAATTCACCCCCTATCCAAAAGGAATCACACAAATCATTTGCACTTTGCTAGTGTGCAATGTGCGAATAAAATGGACAGATGTTGAGGTATTCACACCTTGTTAAAGGGAAATGCACAAAAGGTTCGCGCCTTGCTAGTGTGCAAGGTGCGAATTTTCTCTTTGTGGTTGTAACTTCTCATTACGAATGTAATGGTGCTAGGAATTCACTTTGAATGTTTAGGCCATCATTAGGTATCAAATCATGGGCTCTTCCATCCATAAGATTCATTTTTGTGAACAAATAGTAACACTTTGAGTGTCAATTTTTTGAATTGTCGTCACAGATGGATATGTGTCGATTTGAGTTATAACATATCTCTTTGGAGATAAATTTTGTAAGGATCATTTTGGACACACACAATTCTCCAAAGGATACATTTCAAGTAATTTTTCCCTCAATAGATTTAAAAAATCACATAAATTTTATATGTTTTTTCAAGAAAATATAGGATACAAGAGTTACCTTCAATGTTGCAAACCCTTGTGTTATTCTTCCTTCGGAGTTACATTCTTTACTTCAAACCTTAGGGTTATCCTTGTGTTTCTTTTGTTTTATATTTCTTTTTTAATTTTACAATAAGATTTTTTTTTGGTAATGTAAACTTCTTGGTTATATATATTAGTATATGGGGCTTTGGGTCACTCTTGGGCTGAGACGATCATCGGGGTATTTTTTAAGGATTATAAAAGTATACGTAAGTATAGTCTTCTAAGCGATTATTTTGGATTTAAAAAAATATGTATATAGATTGGCAGGCGAATATTAAATTTGAAACATGCAATTTACTATTGAAACTTGTAAAATTTGGTGAATATTATGATTAAAAAACACATTTTATGTAAATATAGGCGATATTAGAGACTAAAAATGACCAAATAACAAATTTATTTTTTTAAAATAAGCCCAAAAAATAGCCAATTGGTGAAATTTCGCCCTTAAAAATTTCCCTGACGATCATGATGCGATTCAATTCAAATACGACCTGATTGTCATTGCTAGAATGTTTTTCAAAAATGATTTCATGGTCTGTGGTGCACAATCTACATCATAGATGGAACGGTGTGTTATCCTAATAAGGTGTATTGTTTTTGCATGTTTAAAAAATTTAGTAGGTTAATCAGTGCACATATTATGGGATATACACACGGTGCACTTATATTTCAAAGTTGCACCATTTAGATTATGCTTCTATAAAAAAAATGTTAATAGATTTAGCAATGCATATCATACAGACCATGTGCACTGGTGCGTTATCTCATATAAGGTGCACTGATCTTGATTTTTTGTATTGTGTGCACCAATTGACCCAAATACATTTTTACCTGAAATTCTTTACTTAGTGTGTAAAATAATATTTCATAATTTATGTCTTTCATTATGCGGTGTGTTTATTGATTAGATCATGGAATAAAAATCACATCTAAGGAAGTGAGGGAAACACATATGAAACAAAGAACATGGCAAGTTTTTTGTAATTTTAATATAAAAGTAATATATTTGAATTATATGTATTTTTAAATGATGTGTACCAGTTTATGCATGTCATTCAGAGCAAAAATTTAAGGAAAATCTATAAGGTTGTTCATAATCTAAGTGAAGAAGAGAAAAAAAGCTTTAAGAAATTATTGCAAATAGAGGAATTATGTGGATCAAAAGGTGACAAACATGAGGCTCTTTTTTTACTTCTTGTTGACAACGCTTATCAACAATAATTGCTAACATGTTTCAAACTTTGGATTTTGAATTTGTTGAATGTTATGCAGGGACATATAGCGAAGAAATAGGACACCCTGAGAAGATAAAAATTCAAAAAAAATGTAAATGATGATGAATTAATCATCGATTCAACTGGAGTGGTGTTGGAAGTAATTGAGAAAGGGAAAAAGTTTTATAAAACTTTGAGGGACATAGTGGAAAGAAAGTATAGATGTACTTTTCATTTACAATACAAAAATCAATCCAATGACTCTAAGAATCAGGTTATAATTAAACTACGAGAAGCATTTTTTGAGCAAGGGCATTGAGACCAGTGAGACTTGCAATGGAAAAAACATACAATAAAAAAAAATTGTTTCAAAAGTATTATTTCTAAAAATGTTTTACTATAATATGCATTTACTAGTCCAAAAATTTACTTTGCTGATATTTTTTCTATGCTTATTTTCATATAAATATTTATCGTTTTTTTCATTGTGTTTTTCATTTCTTAGGAAGATTGCTAAAATTCCAAATAAAGTACGACATGATATCCAAAAGATGCCAGTAGGGAGGCCAAAAAAGGCGTTCCATGAGATGGTAAAATAAATGGACTTAACCACATCACATGGGGTCCATCCCAACAACAATGTGCATCAAACGTATGCAATCATTGCTTTATTTTTAACGTGCAGAGAGTTTAAATATTGTATGAAATACTAATTTTCAATTGTTTTGTTGTAGCATAAAAGAAAAGAAAATGGCACCCATTCAGCGCATAAGACGGGATGACAAGGAAAAAAAATGGTTGATCGCAAAGTTTATGAGTACTTGTTGTTTGTTCAGATTTCATTTTTGGTCTAATGTTTATATTTTAATTAATTTAAAATCATACATGTATTTTTTCTAATAGGTGTTAACATATGAAGAAGAGATATCTGATCATTTGATTGACATGGGATTAAGTAAGGGTTGTGAGTATATGTTGGGGTATCAATGCTTAATTGAACAATTTGTAAGTATCTATGTTGCTTAATGTCGCTTATTTTATAATTAATGGAATAATAAGAAAACTTTAATTATATATATGCTTTGTCATGGCCTATGAAACTCACAGGAAACAAAGTATGGAGTAAAGCCAATAGAGGATTTATTGACACACGACATGAGGAATGGTATCAAAAATATGTGTGAAATTTATGATTCACTCATTGAACTGGTACACTTGTTCATTTGCATAGTCATTTTGATTATTGAGGAACTTTAAATAAAATGTCATGACTATGTAAATGTAAAATGTAGATATACTCATTACATTTTATTTTTATTATTATTATTTTATATTATTATTAGATATACTCATAGGTACACTATTATTTTACTATTACATGGTCAAATGTAGATATACTCATTACATTTTATTTTTATGCTTGTAGATGGAACATGAAAATGTCGAACAAAATGAATTTAATCAACAAACCATTTCAAATAACTCAAGAACAATATCCCCAGAAGGTGATGAAGCTACGAGGCATGGAAGCAGCTTGAGCGACTATAGTAGTTTGAGCAATGAATAATGATCAATACATTTAAATTTTGTTACTACAAGTTGTATATTTTGGATTTTTTATAAGTGAAAAACAAACATTTTGTTTAATGTGGACATATCATCCTAATTGGAAGAGGATAAGTTATCAATAATTGTAACAATGCCAAAATGACATTTTGATTATTGAGGACCTTTATGTTGTCCCATATTTTGGATTCTCATCCATATATAATAAAATGAGTTTCTTCCTATATTGCATTCTCTAATGTCCCAAGATGTTATATTATGGATTAAATATATGAATGATTTGCATTATGACTATGAACAAAGGTGTAATCAACATGCTTATCAAAACACAATAATTAAAATATAAAAATTAATATGATTAAAAAATATTTTATTTTTTATAATTAATTCAAATGCTAAATATATGAATGATTTACATGGTTACAATGAACATATGTGTAATTATCTCATATATCCAAACACAATAAATAAAATATAAAAATAAATATTATTATAAAAAATATTTGATTCTCAAATGATTAATTGAAAATTTGTAAAATAAAAAAGAATAAACTATATTTGCATATCCGTAGCATGGAAAATCTCACCGTTGAACTATATGTAATCTATTTATTTCAACTAAACAATGCATTTTATTTGCTTCTATGAACCAATTCCTACTCAAATTTTATCCATCGGTGCTATTTTATATAGTAAATGCATTAGTGCTTTTTACATATCATAAGCACTGGTGCACTTTTCAAAACATAAGCACCGGTTTTTTTTTGCAAACTATATGCACTAGTTGTTTTTTGGGATAATATACACATTAGCTATCTTTTAATACAAAATACACAACAATGCATATATAATATGACATCAACACCGGTGCATTTAAATATAAAAACACATTGGTGCTTTTATAAAATATATGAGGCACTAGTGTGGATTTGAATGTTACATGCACCAATTTTGTTACAATATAATATAAGCACCAGTGTGTCTGCATTAAAATATATGCATCGGTGCATCGACAATGAATCTACACACTAGTGCGTATATAAAAAAAATGCACTGGTCTTATTAAAATATAATATAATCATTGGTATTTCTGCATTAAAATATACACACAAGTTCATTGACAATGCATATATGTACCAACGTGTATTATTTATAAAAGACGCACTAGTGCACATTATAGATTACAAAGCACTAGAAAAAAATTTTGTTTAAACCTTCGGCCACCCATAGTTTTTTAATTATAGTGAATATTCGGTTTAACCTCCACCATAACCTTCGCTACCAGAAGCGAAGGTTTTTTTGCAATTTTTGTTAATCTTGTAACATTGAATACCTCCACTATAGGGTGGTTTCCTTGTAGTGTGGGGTAGGGCATGCTCTAAGTGCCCCCAAGATGGACTTATGTCTTCCTTCATGTATCTCTTTTATAAATCTCTCTTTCACCTTTGTCAAGGACGATTTATATCCAACTGAAGAACCACTTGGATTTGGACCGCATGTCCACTCCTAGGCCTCTAGAAGAACCATACAACATGGGAGAGTATTTTTGTAGCATGGGATTATACCGACTTGTTCCCCTAGACAAACTATTAAAATAATTTACAGTATGCACTTAAGAATCCATGACAATCTTCTCATTAAAGAGTTCGGATAGGGAATCTAGACCAACCATACACAAGTAGTTTTCCTCTCTAGAAACCTCAAAAGGATGACCTAGGACTTCAGTGACATCATTAATTGGAGGAGCATTCAAAGAGTCTGAGTCCCTAGTATCACAAATTTGTAGAGACCAAATTACTAAAGGGATCAAAGGACTTACCCGTATTGTTAGGGAGGCATCTGCAAGATGGGGTAAAAGACTATCTCTCCATTGAGGAAGAAAATGAATACGGGAGTGGTGCATAAGCAATGGCTACCTACCCGATCAATTCCTAATGATGATCCTCAATACAGGAAATAGAAATATCATCCACTAATAATTATTTATTCTTTCTAGAGGATTCTATCACTAGAATCCCACTCACAACATTTCTACCTTCTACTTGAGGAGAAACGAAAGCTTTAGGTGAAGTCTTAGACAAACACTACATAAGAGTGACACCATTCAACTTTTTATGCCATACACCTCTAGAGAAAGGATTAAAACAGTAAAAAACAACATGGCCATATAAATTACATTGAGCACACCGAAAGGAACATGGGTGTAATCTAGTATTTGAGTGTAATTCCAAACACCCAAGGTTAGAAAAATACAGTCAAACAAACTCTTCAAGGAATCCAGTTCAACCAGGACTCAGGAAACATATCAAGATCCAATAGAAAGAGAAATTTCATCGAATATAATGGTTTTTCCAAGAAAATACATGATATCCTTTATCATCGAGACCAACCAATACTCCATAGGTAACCCCAACATATTAACCCAAACCAAAGAAAAAGATATATATTCAATCCAGTCATCGAATAAAGCATGCCACATGTTTAGATACGAAACCATAGAATCTAGAAACCAATAACATTTCAAAATATCCACTACATCCTCCTTGGAATGGAACATGAATCCACACCACACTTTGGCCAATATGTGGAAGATCATAGTGTATCTCAATCGAGAGGCAAAGTTTTAAAAAACCCACTTTCCTAAAATCTCCATAGACACCCTTCTACCCATGAATTTTCCTACTAGATCCTTATCCAATAGATCCAAGACCTGGTCCAATCTGATGTCCTTTCCAACAACCAGTGACGAACCACCTCCCATATTTTTCAAAAAAATTCGACATTTCTTACCCTTGTATTCTACATTGAGTAGAGGGTTACCACCTTGAAGTGAATCAAAATCTAATCTAGTCCCCACAAATCCATCTTCAATAAAAGACAGGGAGTTCGAGTGCCTATATCTAATTAAACTAAAATATTCAAATGGAATCAAGCCTTCCATAGGTGAAATCAAAGGGTTATTAACAAACCCCTAACAAAATCATGTGCAACAACAGAAATTGCAGGGGATACCCTTGACATGGACTTGGTGGAAGAGGAAACGTCTGCTCCAGCAATAAATCCTCTACTATCTCCATCAATCAGGAGCTCGACTATAGATTTTAGATCGTGGTTTCCAACAACATTTGTGGGCCTCCCATTCATACACCCAAATATTGCGTAAGGCAATTTATGATATGGCCAATTAGAGTCGCAATACTCTCAGGGAAGAGAAGATTTGAATCTCCAAAATCCTATCATATGAATAATCAACCAAAGGTTCATAATAATCCATATCAGAGTGCAAGTACACCTATGGTTACCTCAGAAACCCTAGACCCAGTTTATAAACCCCACATTTCTATCCCATGATAGAAAAACCTATGACAACTCAATTGTCCAAGATAGGATATGGTTATAACGTTGGTTATATCTAATATTTGATTATTATTTGCGCACATTGGTAGGTATCTCGACCATTTAGTATGTAATTCATGGTATCCGCATCATTATAATAGATACTTAATATGAAAAAAAACACATAATTAATAATTGAATATAAATCTCTCAACAATCCACCAATTTGTATAATTTTGGTGAAGCTCATCATAAACATAATTTTTTATTTTTTTGATGCAAAACTATTTAATAACTTTGTTTGGGATAAAACCTCTATTATATTGAGTGAAATTTTATAACTTGTATGTTATGATTAATTTTAGATATTAACCTACACAAAATACCTTGCCAACATTACAACACCTAAAATTGGGATTAAACCCATGATAATTGTGATTTTATTTATTCATTTTTTTGTAACAATAAATCCTCAAGCATATGTTCACCATTCTCAATTGTATGCAACATTATCTATTATAATATTTTTACTTTCTTCTTGTTTTTTCTAGCAACATTGTCATCAATGTGATAATACTTTTTGTGTTGAATATTTTGAGAATGCCCCATAGATCTCTTTCCCTCTACCTCATCCAAATCCCAAGGTCAAGGAGACATATAATTCTTAGAGAAACATTTTTTATGCCTGAGTGAGACTATTAATAAAGCTAGGGAGAAGGTAACATCATTTTTGTTATCTTCAAACTTATGCATTAGGGATTATAATCTAATATCTCACTCTTGATCTCATTTTTGTATGGATTGAGAGATAAAGTGAATAATCAATATCCTCAATAATCTAACAAATCCTGGAATTAGTGTCCCATTTAGCATCCCTTTTTAGTGTAATTGTTTTTATCATTGAGTGGTCGAAGTAGACGCTAAATGGGATGCGTCATGTACAAAACCTAAAGAGTCTAAAATAGCATCTTTTTTTTCTTCCTAAATAGCATTCTTTCTGATGTCTAAAATAGTGCCCATTTTTTAGCTTCCAGAATAGCGTCCAATTTTGCTTCCTAAACGACGTCAAGGTTTGCTTCCTAAATAACATTCTATTTTCCTTCCTAGAGATTGTCCTCTTTTACTTCCTAAATGGCATCCCCATTAGCGCCATGTTAACATTTATGTTTGCATCTACATTCGCGCCATATTTGCATCCAAATTAGCATCCAATATTGCATCCATATGTGCTACCACTTTAGCATGCCAGTTTGCACCACGTTTTACTTCCAATATGCACCAATTTTCGCTTCTAATTTTGCACCAATTTTTGCTTCCTTTTTTGCATCATGTTTTGCTACCAAAATGGTGCCATTTTTTTCTTCTATTGTTGCACCATATTTTGCTTCCTATGTAGCGCCATGTTTTGCATCCAAAGTAACATCTTATTTTTCTACCATATCAATGCCATGGTTGGATTCCTCATTAGCGTCAAGTGTTGCATCATTTTTAACACCAAGTTTTGCATCTCTATTTATGTCAACATTAGCACCATGTTTTGCTACCAATTTAGCGTCCAGTTTTACTCCCACACTAGCACCACATTTTGCTTCCGGTTTAGATCCTTGAATTGCTTCTTGTTTTGTTTCCTCATGAACACCGGATTTAGCTTCCCATTAAGCATCTAATTTTGCTTCTTTGTTGGCCACTAGTTTATCTTCTGGTTTGGATTCTACTTTAGCATCCAAAATAGCATCAGAATTGACTTCCAACTTAGCACTAGGTATTGCATCCAATGTTGCTTTTAGATCTATGACATAGTGGGCTTCCATTTTAGCTCCTAGTTTTGCTTCCTATTTTGCTTCCTTATTAGCACCACATTAGGCTTGGTATTTAAAACCTACAACTATATCCAATTGTGTTCTAATATATCTATTATATCAAATTATTATAATTATTTCATTAATTTCAATAGTTCTCATATATCATTTACTTCATAGTTCTGAAATAACATAATGAAACATTCAAATTAATTGTAGATACCATTATTGAAATTAATTGCATAGCATTTGTGAAGAAAATTTAACACAAACCGACTACATTTATCCAAAGTAGTAACATCATTATATATATTAATTTTCCATGAAAATATCATCGACAATTTCCAATATAAATAAATTTACAATATAATAACGATAAAATCACCATTATCTTTCATCAAAAGAAATGAAATTATAAAGCATCACATCAATAACCTATCATACAAATCATCATATTAAGGTTAAAAGAACAAGTGAATGATATATATAGTGAAAATACCAATATCACAAGAAATATCTTTTTTAATATCCATATCTAGAAATGTCAAAATGATCAAGGGTAGTCAAATTTTATATGTCAACATAAATCCACCATACAAATCAAAATTACCCAAAATTTAATATGAACTTGGATCATCACAAAAATAAGAATACGTGTCTAGTAGCATCAAGAAAGCAATAAACATCCACAATCTCAATAGTAGCATCAATGACTACCATCATCATCATCCTCATCCTCATCTATCCCAACATCATATTCATCATCATTTTCATCTGATCCATTTGCATCATTATTAGCAATATCTTTCTCTGGTACATTAGTGACAACATAATCTAGATCATCTAAGGAGTCATCTTCACCATTTTTCTACAAACAACAAGAAATAATCAATTTAAAACATTAGTATTAATTTCATTACATAATGCATATTTTGTGTTATATTTCAAACATTAGTGTATCCATGAATATAAACATCACCTCATCAACAGATAGTAACCACAAATATAAAGTGTATCCACAACCGTGCACACACTAACACAACACACACATGTACATCATAAATTTTCATATCACAACATAAAAAGACATAGAGGCAAGGAAAAATAGACATCCCAGTGATTATATATAAAGTGAAGAAAAATATGATATCACATATACTATTCGCTTCAACCATTTGTTTTCCTAAAGTTGTTATATCATTAAATCTCTCTATATAACATGTTATTCAATATATATCTTGTAGAGCATATTAACCATGGTTTTCATCTCTCACTCAAGTTAATGAATTGTTTACATTTTTAATCTAAAAGTACATTTAATATAACATGCTTGATAATATCCCCTCTTAAACATGGCTAAAGGAATATTATCATAAATATAGTTTTTAACATATTAATCATAGCATTGGTATAATAATCGCAAAGCTTACAAAGCTTCATTGGATTCATGTTATCCAAGTACTTGCAGGAGGCAATGGAACTCAATTTCATTACTTGGATTGGTTTTTATGCCCCTGGTTAAATTTTCGCCCAGTATCTCTGAATGGCCTTGGGAAGAGAGTTTAAATTTGGAATAAATCGAAAAAATGAGGCTTAGATGGGAAAATCATCAGTTTCAATGGATTTTTGACATTCAAACACCTCTAGGGACACCCGTGTCCGATGACTTCATTGACCAAACATTATTTATTTTGATGGTTTTCTACATTAGGCTTTTGATCAAAGACGTGCAGTGCAACTTTTGCACGATGGGATAAGATGTTCTAAATGTGCCAAGTGAGTGTGTGGGCATCATGGTCCTCTCACCATTTCCTAAATACACCCGCAATATGTAACATAACTCAATTTCATTGCTCGGTTTGGTTTTTATGCTACCGGTTGAAATTGGTCTTGTTTCCCTGAATGGCCATGTTGAAATTTGTCTTGTTTCCCTGAGGGTCTTGCTCGGTGACGTGCATTACAATTTTTGCACTATAGTCCAAGATTTTGAAAAATGTGGGGACCGAGTTCATGGTCATCGCAGTCATCTTTCCCTTGCCTAAACACACTGCAGGAGACCACATAACTCAATTTCATTTCTCGGTTTGGGTTTTATGCCCCTGGTTGAAATTTGGCTGGTCTCCTTGAATTGCCTTGGGAAGCAAGATGAAACTCGCCATAACTCAAAAATCGAGGCTCAAATGGAAAAACCACCATTTTCATTTGATTCATGACATCTGAATATAACTAGGAACACCCCTATCCGGTGGCTTCATTGATCAAACGTTGTCTATTTTGATAGTTTTCTAAAATAAAGGTTTTTCATAGTGATATGCAGTGCAATTTCTGCACCATATGCTAAGATTTTGAAAAATGTGGGGAATGACTAGTGGGAATCATGGTCATCTCGTCCTTACCCAAACACACCTGCAGGAGGCAACAAAACTCAATTATGTTGCTTAGTTTGGTTTTTATTCCCTCGATTGAAATTTGCATGGTGTTCCTGAATAGCCTTGGGAAGCGAGATGAAACTCTCCATAACTTGAAAAGAGTGACTCCAGTGAACAAAATTCAATCACGTTGGATTCTTGACATCCAAGTACCACTATGGACACCCCTATCTGGTGGATTCATGGACCGAAAGTTGTCTATTTTGTTGGTTTTCTAAACTAGGGTTTTGCTAAGTGACGTGCAATGCAATTTCTGCACGATATGCTAAGATTTTGAAAAAAGTGTCGATTGAGTATGTGGGAATCACAGTTATATTTTCCTTTCCCAAACACACTTTCCGGAGGCAACGAAAATCAATTTTGTTACTCGGTTTGGTTTTTATGCCCCCCGGTTGAAATTTGTTTGGTGTCGCTGAATGGCCTTGGGAAGCAAGATTAAGAATATTGTAACATTTTTCTGCTCCAGTTGAAGACAAGAACAAGGTATGATGGAGAGCAAGATAAGAGAGTTTGATAGGATCTCTTCTCAGTGTATCATATAAACTCATTTTCATAACTCTTGGATCTGCTTTAGCTTTGAGCCCTCTATCAAGAGTACTACAATAAAGAAGGTACCACAACCAATGTCCATAACTAGAATTAAAGCAATCAACCTAAGCAACTATCTTGGTTGTACCCGACTCGTGGTTCACTTGTTAAGCTTGAACATCCAATGGATCGATTCAACAATTTGTGAGAGTCTAAGCCATAAACTATTCTCAAGAAAACAATTTGTGACATGTTTATTCCTGCACAAATGTTAAACCCTAAATATGGGCACATTTCCACCTATATTGTGGTTCATTACATTAGTTTTGATGTTGGATTTGGTCCATTATTGGTAATTTTCATTAGTATGGTTATATTAGTTATGTCGGCTTGGGTCAGTTAGTTGGAATTGTACCCCTTAGTCTCCTATATATAGGAAGGAGACCTTTCAATTGGAGTATCTTGTCTTGTCTTGTCTTGTGTACTCAGTACATTGTGTAAGGAGGTTTCCCCCTCAAAGAGGCTTTTTATTCATCTATTTTCTTCAATCAATTCATGGAGTACTCTTTCTGATCTATTTCTTCTCTTTTTATACTCTTTTTGGAAATTTGTTGCATAACATTTGGTATCAGAGCTCTTTCCTCGGCACTGGGTTCTTCAAAATGAGTCATCTTGGACTTTTCGCTATAATTTTTTTTCTACAAGGATTCAAAGAGCGATATTAAAAACCCACTTCTGAAACAGGCCTCTATATCAGTGGTCCGAAATTAAGGTCTGGATACTTCATAGGTTCGTATATATTGGCCTTGGAATATAGGGTTTTGACTAGTCCAGAAACTAGTCTAAAACAGGTGTTCAAGGGAAAAAGGTCATATCTAGGGAATGCAAGGTCCAAATTGGGTGATACCAATTGCATCAAAAATTGGACAGACCAAAGTATCTGTGGTATAATTTTCAGACTCAAATACAAAATATTGGACACATGGAAGTGTGTACAAGTTAGATATTCTGAAAGGACCAAAAATAAGAAGTGTTGGGAGATTCACAATATATTTCTATTGGCATATCATAATTAGGTCAGACATGCAGAATCATAAATATAACACATAATACTACAATAAGACAAATTTTCAGACCCAAAGGAGCCAAAAGTTGAATTTTATCTCAGTTTCAAGTCGGCTCTAAAACAATCTTCCAATCAGGGTTTGAAAAGGTATGCCATTTTTAATTTTGATTAACTTTGAGTAGAATGATCTAATTGTGGGGACACATAAGGTTTTATATCCATTTATATTGTTCAAAATGCCACCAAAAGGAATTATAAAGTCTCACACTCCAACCAAACCACCTGAGGATCCATCCTCGACGTATGATGAAAGGGAAGACCTCTCTTTTCGAGTGTCCCAGTTGGAAGATATGATTAAAGTGTCTGTGAAAAAAGTGGATTTGGATCATTTAGAGGAGAAGTTGAATAAAATGGAGGAAAATATGAAGGGTTCGGTGAGGATAGATGATTTATTCAATTTAGAGGAGAATTTGAACAATATTGCTAATCTCATTCAAAATTCAAGGGATACTCTTCCTACAGGTGATGTGGTGTTCCA
Organism: Larix kaempferi; assembly: GCA_027924585.1. NCBI lineage: Eukaryota > Viridiplantae > Streptophyta > Pinopsida > Pinales > Pinaceae > Larix > Larix kaempferi. The sequence continues at coordinate 7,235,142 of BSBM01000592.1, read as the reverse complement.
GGATACTATGGAGGATAAAGATAATTCTCATGTTGAGAATTCTTCCATGAATAAGAATATTCCAAGAGGAAATGTTGGTAATGGAAGTCATCAGGGGTGGTCACCAAGGGGTACCCAACTTCAAAAGATTGACATGAGAAAGTTTGATGGCAATGATCCAATAACATGGATATTCCAAATGGAGCAATTATTTGATCTACACCAGGTTCCAACTTTGCAAAAGGTAACTATTGCATCATTATATTTAGAGCTTGATAAATTTGTATGGTATCAGTGGCTTTGTGACCGTAAAAAGGACTCTATTATATCTTGGTCTATATTCACCAAAGAAATGATTGCACATTATGGGGATATTAATAGCAATACCTTCTTTAGCTAGTTAATAAGTTTCAAGCAAAAGGGTCCAGTTGCAGAGCACATCAAACAGTTTCAGAAGCTAATTCTTAGAGTGAAGAATATTTCAGAAGATGATATGTTGGGTCTCTTCATTGGCACCTTGAAGGATAACATTCAACATGAGGTGCGTCTATTTGAACCACCATCCTTGGAGAAGGCCTTCATGATGGAAAGGAAGGTTGAAAGTAAAAATATGACAATGGCTACTAGAAAGAGCACCTTCAACACATACCGAGAGAATACGGTTACTTCTTCTAACCCACCTCAAAGGTTGACACCTCAACAAATAGAGGAAAGAAGAGAAAAAGGCCTATGTTTTAATTGTGATAGCAAGTATAGTAAGGGACATAAGTGTAGTGAGAAGAAATTATTTTACATATAATGTGAAGAGGAGGAACCAAAAGAACAAGAACCACCTCCATATGAAGAAATAGAATATACTACTTCAGAAGCGATTACTCCCACCATATCATGTCATGCATTGGCTGGAATGAGCACTCCTCAAACTATCAAGATCAAAGGATTTATCAAAAAGAAAAAGGTAATAGTCTTGATTGATTCTGGTAGTACTCATAATTTCATTCACTATAAATTAGAAAAATCTCTCAATTGCTTTGTATATCTAGCACCAGTGTTTCAAGTAATGATTGCAGATGGAGGAACTATCAATTGCTCAGGGAAATGCCATAATATAAATCTTGCTATGGGAGAATATGTATTGAATAGTCCAATGATTGCTATTCCAATGGGTGGTGTTGATGTTGTCTTAGGAGTTCAATGGTTACAATCTTTGGGGTGGATTTTAATTGTTAAATTTTGAGCATTAATTCATGATACTCTAGGATCTTCACTGAGAGAATAACATATACAGTATATCAATGCATAACAATCATAATGAGCATCACAAGCATCACAAGAATCAAAAGCATGAGAGACAAGAGACACAGAGTTTCCGTGGGGAAAACCCTAAGGTGAAAACCCCCACAACTTCCTCAGAGATAGAGAGAGCAATGGCTCAACCAAAGTACAACCAAAATACACTGAAATAGTCTCCTAGTAGCAGATGATCCTCCTCCTCACTAGTGCGCCACTTTCTGAGTGAGAGAAGTGTGAGTTTCCGAGTGATCAAAATAGATATCTCCCAATCTCTATTTATACTAGTATGTTTGCCCAGTAACCTTATGGGGCCGACTTGTCTAGCTTGGTACATCAACCATATAATATATATTTCAGGGCCAACCCCACACATGGTGGTCTAATAACCCTTCGCCAAGTACACATACTTGCGACACTTGTCAATACACATGACGACACTTCCTTGTAGAGGAATAACACATCTTTTATAAGGGTACAATAAATATATATGAAATACATAGATGAAATACATTCTGAAGTTACATATACATCAACACTCCCTCTTAACTAGGAAGGTATTTCTCGACACAGATCTACTAGACAAGTCTTCTTCTCGGGATCATCGTCATCATCATCGTCACTGCTGCTGCTATCTCAACCAATCTTTGACTCTACTCATCATAGGAAGTTCTACAGAGCCAGTCCTTTTTCATACTGGATGTAGTCCCACCACCTACAGGTCTTCATCATCACTGGCCATACTGTGGAATCCTCGAGACTAATTACGTGAGTCAACAAAACCTCGAAAGAGCATCCCAAGACTAATTACAAGCACACAGCTCAACCTATCGGATCTCCCAGGATATTTTACATGTTACTGCATAACCTGTCCACAGCCACAGAGTATCACGAAGCACAACCCAGATGCACACACACAGCACTTACACTCACCAGCATGGGAGGACCAACCTACCACCATCCATGAAAGGCTCACAGCACTTACATCAACGACCATGGGAGAACACGTCTACCACCATGTCGGAAAGGCTCTGCACTTACATCAACGCACATGGGAGAAAACATCTACCACCATGTCGAAAAGGCTCTGCACTTACATCAACGCACATGGGAGAACAAATATACCACCATGTCGGAAAGGCTCTACACTTACATCAACGCACATGGGAGAACACATATACCACCATGTCGGAAAGGCACTCTGCATCTGTGTCTTCGGAACTCATCACACATAATCCAACTGATTATGTAATGTATCCACCTGATACATATGATCATCCTGATCATCATCACTGTACCATCCTGGTACATATCATCTGGAGCAACATCCTAAAGCTCATCATCATGATCATCCTGATCATACAATGTATCTACCTAATGCATACCAAGTATCTACCTTATACATATCATCATACATGATCCACATGATCATACAGTGTATCCACCTGATACAAATACAAATACATGATACATATCAACATACATGATCCACCTGATCATACAATGTATCCACCTGATACATATACAGATACATGGTCCAAGCATCCAACATGATGCATATACAAATGATCCAACTGATCATATCGATCATCCAACATAATGCGTGCATACATATACATATAAATGATCCAACTGATCATATCCAACATCCAACATGATGCATACATACATATATAAATGATCCAACTAATCATACAAAGCAGAAACCAGAACATCATCCTGATGCTCATCATCCAGCGCTTACATCCATATCCATGTGAAGGATCCTCCTTCCAACATGCTTAGAATGGCTTCAGCAAATGTGTCCATCACTTCTTCCTCAAAGTGTCATCGATCTGAAGAACACCAAGCCTCTCCCTGAAGTACTCGAACTTCACCCTGGCTAGTGCCTTCTTTAGCACATCTACAATCTACTCATCTGTCGCAACATACAAGAGATTCACAGCTCCTCTCTGCACCATATCCCTAATATAGTGATCTTTTATCTCTATGTGTTTCGACCTGTCATGAAACACTGGGTTCTCAGACAGCTTCACACAACTCTGGTTATCGTAGAAGATACCAGTAGCATCCAATGGGAGATCAAATAACTCAGACAGTAGCTTCCATATCCATACTGCCTCACAACTAGCTGAACATACTCTACCTCAGCTGTACTTAGTGCTACCTAGGACTTCTTCCTGCTAAACCAAGAGATCACACCCGATCCCATACTGAAGCAGCACCCAGATGTGCTCTTCCTATCTACAGCACTTCCTGCCCAATCTGAATCAACATAACCCTGCAGGTTAAACTTTTGATTCACTTCATACTTGAGCCCATAATCCATTGTACCCATCAGGTACCTCATAACATGCTTTACAGCAACCAGGTGAACACTCCTCAGATCTGTCAGGAACTGACTCAATGTGTTCATAGCAAAGAAAATATCTGGTCTTGTGTTCGTCAGGTACATCAAGGACCCAATCATCTGACGATACATAGAGATATCAACTGGCTCAGATGAAGTATCACATAGAAGCTTCAGGTTTGATGCCTTGGGTGTGGCAATGGCCTTGCAATCCATTATCCCGAATCTTTTCAGGATATCTACTATGTACTTCCCTTGACCAAGGAAGATCCCACCTGCATTCTGTCACACCTCCATACCTAGGAAATAATGCATCATTCCCAAATCTTTCATATCGAACTCAGTAGCAAGCTTCCTCTTAGTATCTACAATCAATCTGTCATCTCCTGTTTGAAATAAGTCATCCACGTACAAAAGTAGAATCACAGGATTTCCTTCCTCAACCTTGTAGTAAAGGTTGGAATCCACTTTACTCTTGGTAAAGCCCAAACTAGATAGGAAACTGTCCATCCTACCATACCAAGTTCTGGTAGCTTGCTTCAAGCCATACAAGGCTTTCTTCAATTTGCACACATATGACTCCCTGTCATGTATTTCAAAACCGAGTGGCTGGTCCACATATACTTCCTCTTCAACTACACCATTCAAGAAAGCAGTCTTGACATCCATCTCGTGTTTTTTCCATTTCATTGCTGCAGCCAGGGCAAGTACTGTTCTGATGGAAGTATACCTGGATACAGGTGCAAAATTTTCTTCATAATCTATTCCCTCTTTCTGAGAGAAGCCACGAGCTACAAATATTGCCTTGTATTTCTCTACACTACCATCTGCAGCATGCTTGATTTTTTAGATCCATTTGGAAGTCACAATAGACTTCTCTTTAGGTCTTGGGACAAAATCCCAAACATCATTCTTCATTATTGATTGGTATTTTTCAACCATGGCATCCTTCAATTCTTTCTTTTCCACTGCTTCTTCATAACTGGAAGGTTCTTTGTTCATAATGTCACAGAGTAAAGCAACATAGCTGGTATGTGATCTAGTTCTCTTCTTTGCTCTGTGTTCCTCTTCTGGAATGCCAAATATTTTTGCATCTTGAATGAGCTCTCTAGTCCATGCAGGTTTTCTCTTGTGAGATTTATCCTCACAGGGTGGATCTACAGGTTCTTGCGGATCTTCAAACTCATGAAGAACTTCTGGAATTGCTTCAGTCATGGTAGTGTCTTGAAATCTAGTTTCCTTATGTTCTTCATAAACTTCGATAGGTACCTTCCTTGATTTGATGAATGCTGAGTTTTCATCAAATGTTACATCCCTGCTGATATCAATCTTCTTGAACCCTGGAAAGTATATTCTGTAAGCCTTCGAGCTTTCACTATAACCCACAAAAATACCCTTCTTTCCTGAAGGATCTATTTTAGTCCTCTTTTCCTTTGGGACATGAGTGTATACTGGACAACCAAATATTCTGAGATGGCTAACTTCAAGTTTCTTACCAGAAAAGACCTATTCTGGTGTCTTGTTGTCCAATATCTTGTGGGGTGTTCTGTTCTGCACATATACAGTTGTTCTAGCTGCTTCTGCCCATAGATGCATAGGTAGATCCTAGTCATGCAGCATTGCCCTTGCTGCTTCCATGATTGTTCTGTTCTTCCTTTCTGCAACTCCATTCTGTTGAGGATCATAAGGAGCAATCAACTCCCTCTTAATCCCTCAATCACTACAAAGCTTCTTGAAGTCACCTGAGGTGAATTCTCCACCATTGTCGGATCTGAATGTTTTGATCTTCTTGTCAGTTTGATTCTCCATCAAGGTTTTGAATTCCTTGAACTTATCAAACACCTCATCTTTTTTCTTCAAGAAGCATACCCAAGTCTTCCTGGAGAAGTCATCAATAAATGAGACATAGTAAACATACCCACTTAGAGAACTAGATGACATAGGACCACATACATCCTAGTGGATGATTTCTAGGATATCATTTGCCTTGCTTTCACTGCTTTGGAAATCCTTCTTAATGTTCTTACCTTTTGCACATCCTTTGCAAACTCCTTCATGTTTGGTCTTGATTTCAGAAGACCCTCTACAGCCTTGCTTGCAATTAAAAGTTCCCTATAGTGCATATGAGCAAGTCTTCTATGCCAAAATTCACTTGGCTCCATGGATTCATGCACCATGGCATGTTCAGGTTGTCCCTTCAATTTATACAAACCTCCCTCTTGCTCTCCAATCACTACTGCATCATCTATGATCTTTCCCTTTGGCCACATTAGGACTTGGCCATCCAAAAATGCAACCCTCATACCTTTTGCATCCAATGCAGAGATGGAGAGTAATTTCTTCTTGAGCCCAGGTACATAAAGGACTTCTTTCATCTTCAAATATTTTCCAGAATCTAGGTTGTAGGAGGCTTCACCACTTCATTTGATTGGGTATTGATAATCATCCCCAAGTTTCACCTTATGGGGTGATTCATGTTCAGATAGGTTCACAAAAGATTCCTTAAACCCAGTCATGTGTTTGGAAGCCCCACTATCAATTAACCAATCATTACAACCATGGGAGATAGTACCTGTGAGAGCAGAGATTAGAACATACTCTTCTTCACTTGATGAGTCATCATCACTATCTTCACTTGCTTTCCTAGCCTTCTTCTTGGGTGGTTCATCATCTTTAGCAACATGAGCATGATATCTTTTCCTACTGCCCTTCTTCTTCTTGATGTTTTTGTTCCTTTTGTTCTTGGGACATTCTCAAGCAAAATGACCTTTCTCACTACATGAGAAGCATCTGAGATCTTTATTATCTTTATGTTGATGATAGTGTGAATATTTCTTGGCATGAGAGTGCTCTCTCTTTAACCTTCCTTTCTTGGTGTGTACTGTGAGAGCTTGATCTTCGCTTCCCATCTTTTCTTCTAGGGCCACAAGCCTTGCTTCTTCTTGAGAACATTCTTCCCGCAATCTGTTGAAGGAGATAATCTTCTTCCTTGCACAAATTCCTTGAATTAAGGAATCACGTGACCTGGGTAGGCCATTTAGAGTGGTCATGACAACTTCACCATTCTCCACCATTTCATCTACCGCTTCCAGTTGTTCCTTAATCTGGGAGACCCTAGAAAAATAAGATTGAATGGTTTCTCCATTCTGAAACTTTACTCCTTTCAATTGGTTCTGCAGGGTCATCTTCCAATTTATGTTCTTCCCTTCAAATAGCTTGGTCAAAGAGTCAAACATCTCCTTGGGTGTCTTTAGAGAAGACACATGGGGTATGAGATGGTCTTTGATAGAATCAGCAATGATTCTCTTTGCCTTGACCAAGTTCTTCTTATGTAATACTTTAGCCTCTTCATCCTCTGGGATAGGGATGTCTTATTTTATATATGAGTCTAACTCATTCTCTTCCAGGATTAACCCAATCCTATACTTCCAAGCTCAGAAGTTATCAGCCCCTTCAAGCTTATCCTCAATCTTGGTGTGGTGAGACATCTTAAAGAGTACTTCAAATGGAAATAGAAAAGATTTAGGTCTTACCACTTGAAATGTTGAAAACTGGATCTGGTCCCGGATTAGGGTTTGTCGGAAAAACCCTAAAAATTCAAAATGTGAATTTCAACTTTCTGAAAGGATAGAAAGATGCACCTTGATGAGCTGATCAACTTGGTGTATTCAGAATTTGAGATCAACAAAGCTTTACCCTTCAAATTTGCCTTTTTGTCCTCCCGGGTTCACTAGGGAGAGACCTGAATTAGGGTTTGAATTTCTCAGAGATCTACCCAGCCAAAAATCTCGATCCAAAGCTCTAAACTTCGATTTTTGCAAGGAGCTTCCAGCTATGTCTTTAGATTTCAGAAATTCCTATTTTTGAGGAAACCCTAAGTTTTAGGGCCAAATCTGAAAATGCTCATAATTGAATTCTGATTGGGCAAATAGATTCTCATTGATGAGTAGAGTCAATCTACTATACTGCCTTTCCAAAACATGTGGAGAGAAACCCAATAAACAAGAAACTCAAGTTTCTGTCACTGCAAAATGTCTTCTTCTCAGGTTAGCTCTGATACCATGTTAAATTTTGAGCATTAATTCACAATACTCTAGGATCTTCACTGAGAGAATAACATATACAATATATTAACGCATAACAATCACAATAAGCATGACAAGCATCACAAGAATCAAAAGCATGAGAGACAAGAGACACAGAGTTTCCATGGGGAAAACCCTAAGGTGAAAAACCCCACAACTTCCTCAAAGATAGAGAGAGCAATGGCTTAACCAAAGTACAACCAAAATACACTGAGATAGTCTCCTAGTAGCAGATGATCCTCCTCCTCACTAGTGCGTCACTTTCTGAGTGAGAGAAGTGTGAGTTTCCGAGTGATCAAAATAGAGATCTCCCGATCTCTATTTATACTAGTCTGTTTTCCCAGTAACCTTATGGGGCCGACTTGTCTAGCTAGGTACATCAACCATATAATATATATTTCAGGGCCGACCCCACACATGGTGGTCTAATAACCCTTCGCCAAGTACACATACTTGCGACACTTGTCAATACACATGACGACACTTCCTTATAGAGGAATAACACATCTCTTATAAGGGTACAATAAATATATATGAAATACATAGATGAAATGCATTCCGAAGTTACATATACATCAACATTAATTTTCAAAAAGCTTTTCATGAATTTTTTATGGGAAGGAAAGGAATATGAATTACACGGTATCACAGGGAAACCAATCAAGGTGATAAGCTCTAATGGTATGACAAAATTGATGAAAAAGGGACATCAAGGTGTAATTGCACAATTATGCTCATTAGTGCGGTGAACGAATTCGTTCACTAGATTAATAGTCGAATCCGACTCTCATTTTGAGTAATAGATAATAATAATATATTTGATTGATGATAAATTACAATAAGATCGCCTTTTATAAGGCTTGAGGAAGCATAGTGAAGGGTTATGCCCTTTCACTTAGTAACCTAATAAACTATTAATTTATAATTAATAATATTAATTAAATATTCATAGCATTGCCTTTCCCTTGGAAAAGCTTTGTCCTCAAAGCTGAGTTTCTCATGACTCTTTTATTCTACCTCTATGTCGCACTGATGACTTGAGAGATGCGATTTTGATGACGACCATTGCCTCCTTTGGGTTATTTTGTCTTGGTATTTACATTAAGTATGAACGTGGCGAAGTTTTGTTTACGCTTTTTCTACTTGTGTGATTGCTTCTTTTAACTATGTTTTTCGTCAATTGAACATGCTCAACATACATTATGACCTTAACTATTTCCGTGTTGTTATTCCCAAAACATTTTGTGTCAGTCCCTTTGAATGGGCTCTTTGTGCTTATAATGCGCATCAGAACACTGGTCTTATCTTGTGTCTGATAGATATTATAGTTGTTCCAAATGATGTTCTTCATTCTGATCCTTGTGAAGAAATCCGTACTTTGCTCACAAGGTGGGATTTGGTTTGAAAGCCTAACTATATTGATGCTTTGTTTGAAAATTTTACTATTTAGGTGGACACTGGACTCCGTCACTTCTATCCTTGATATTAGTCCAAGCATATTTAGGATGTCATCATGTGTTATTCCCCTTCTACTTGTCTTGTAAGATGAGGTCTCACAATCATCATATAACATTCTTGGATTTGAAATCACCATATAACTTCCATTGAGATTCCTTTGAGGTGAGAGGATAGTTAGGGTATAGGTTGAATCTGGAATATTTACTTTCTTAGACTTGACTTCTTCTGCACATTGTAGGATCCATTTCTTGTCATTGCATTCATTATTTTTATTATTATCAACACCGGCTTGTCTCTTATCACAATCTTGGTCAAGATCATCTTTCTCCTTGTCACATATTTCGTTGTTGGTTTCTTTATTAATAGGATGTGCTGTATATTTGTCGTGCATATTATCTTGATCAATGCCATTACTTTCATCATGGTTGACATAATGGTCTACTACATCTTCTTCTTTTACCTCAGCTTTAGTGGCTTCTTCTACGGAATTTTCACATACATCTTCATTTTCTATAAGTGTTAAATTGTTAATAGATTTTTTTATTTCATTTATATCCTTACTGATTTGCTCAAAAAGCTTGATCAATTCTTCATTGAATGACGCCATAGGTCTTGTAGAGGGGGATGTTTTTTTTCTGCTTTCCCAATTTAAAACAATAACTTATAATAATATTAACAATAATATTATTTATTATTAATATTATTATTAATTTTTATTATATAAATTTTAATTTTTGGTGTAATAATAATAATAAAATTAATAAATTTTTATTATTATTATTATTTTGAATTAGGGTTTCAAGCCCTATCGTGACGAGGGATTTAGCCTGGAGCCGAAGGGATATGTGGCAGGCGTGTGGGGAGGGGAGGAGCGCGGATGTGCAGGTACAAAGAGAGGATGAAGCTGGGCGAGAGGGGGGCTGGAAGCGAGATCAGAGGAAGGAAGGTGATGGAGGTCGGCACGTGGGGGATGACGAAGGAATGCGGATGAGGAGAGACTGCGTGGGGAAGCAAGGGAGGATTGGTGTTTGGGGAGGGGCGGAGAAGGAGATGGGCGCAGCGAGCAGGTGAAGGAGGAGCTCGGTGGACGGGATGGTGGCTGGTGGGAACAGTGTGGACAGGAGCAGCGTGCAGTGAGGGATGGCGATGGTGAAGTGGGTGATTGGGGTTGGAGATGGGATATTGGGCGGGACGCCGAGCAGACAACGCGAGGGGAGTGAGGACGTAGCGGAGGTGGATGAGGGGAGGAGAGGGAGCCGAGTGGGAGAAGGGTGTGCAGGCGGAAGGAATGGACGTAACGGGTGGGAGAAGGGCGTGTAGGTGGAAAGGAGCGGCAGTAGGAGGCGAGGTGTGAGCGCGAAGTGGTGGGAGAATAGTGAGGAGTAGAGCAGGAGCAACGAGTCGACTAGAGAGGGTGTAGAGAGAGCGTGAGGTGAGGTGGACGAGGCTACATGGAGGAGGGCGAGGGGATGGCGAGTGATGCAGAGTGGAGATGGTGGAATGAAGATCCGAATCCGAGCTCGCTGGAGAGTTGATGAGACGAGTCCGAGTGTAGGAGCGAATCCACTCTGATTGTGAGCCGAATCCGAGCTCAGATGGAGGAGCGTTCCGCTCTGATACCAAATGCGGTGAACGAATTCGTTCACTAGATTAATAGTCGAATCCGACTCTCATTTTGAGTAATAGATAATAATAATATATTTGATTGATGATAAATTACAATAAGATCGCCTTTTATAAGGCTTGAGGAAGCATAGTGAAGGGTTATGCCCTTTCACTTAGTAACCTAATAAACTATTAATTTATAATTAATAATATTAATTAAATATTCATAGCAATTAGATGTTCAAACATCTAAGCCTCATATTTACCCAGATCTCCAAAGGGTCTTTAATAAGCATTCCAAGGTATTTGAAGATATTCCAAAAGGTCTTCCACTTGTCTGAGATTTCAATCATGCTATTCACTTAATCCCAGGGAGTGTTCCTCCTAACATCAAACCTTACAGATACCCCTATGGACATAAGAGTGAAATTGAGCATATGATTGAAGAAATGCTAGAGCCTGGCATAATTAGGCCTAGCCAAAGTTCCTACTATGCACCAGTGGTAATGGTATACAAGCCGGATGGATCATGGCGTATGTGTCCATATTATAGAGAGATCAACAAGGTTACCATTAAATATAAGTTTCCAATTCCTGTAATTGATGAATTGCTAGATGAATTACATGGAGCAATTGTATTCACAAAGTTGGATCTTCGTTCTGGGTATCATCAAATTAGAATGAAATATGAAGACATCCCAAAAAAAACATTCAAAACTCATGAAGGTCATTATGAATTTCTAGTCATGTCATTTGGTCTCACGAATGCACCTTCCACATTTCAGGGTTTGATGAATTCCATTTTCAAGCCTTTTTTTAGAAAATTTGTGCTAGTATTCTTTGATGATATACTAATCTATAGCAAGTCTTGGGAAGAACATGTTCAACATGTTGACAAGGTACTAAAACTACTATAGGGGCCACAACTATATGCAAAACCTTCCAAATGTTTCTTTGGGGTGAAGGAGGTAGAGTATTTGGGTCATATTGTATCTCATGAAGGTGTCAAGGTATACTCTAACAAAATTAAAGCCATGATAGACTAGACGATTCCCAAAAACCTGAAGAATCTTCAAGTATTCTTAGGTCTGACAGGGTACTACCGCAAGTTTGTTAGAAATTATGGAAGAATAGCAGCACCTGTAACAACATTATTGAAGAAAGATGCATTTTCTTGGACTCCTAAGGAAACTCAAGCTTTTGAACAACTTAAACAGGCAATGTGCACAGCCCCGGTATTGGCCACACCAAACTTCACAAAAACCTTTTTTATGGAATGTGATGCTTCAGGAAATGGCATTGGCATTCTTCTAATGAAAGAAGGACACCCACATGATTTCACAAGTCATCCAATCAAGGGAAAGAACTTACAAAATACCATTTATGAGAAGGAAATGTTGGAAATACTACATGTTCTTAAGAAATGGCGTCCTTATCTAATAGGCAGGCACTTCAAGGTCAAAACAGATCATGATAGTCTTAAATACTTCTTGGAACAAAGACTATATTCATAAGAGAAGCAAAAGTGGGTAACCAAGGTGTTGGGATATGACTTTGAAATCATCTATAGAAAAGGGAAACACAATGTGGTGGCAGATGAAGATGTTGGGGCATTACTTTGTTCCATTTCCATTATACAACCAGATTGGATAGTAGCAGCAAGGGAAGAATGGAAAAAATACCTATCTGTGTGGACGCTCATTCAAAATCTATAGAATGACCCCAGTGTATCATATACTTTTGTGTGGAAAAATGATTCACTATGGTATAAGGATCACTTATGTTTATGCAAAAACTCCCAACTCAAGCAGAAGATCCTTTCTGAGTTACATGCCTCTCCTATAGGTGGGCACTCAGGATTCATGAAAAATTACCACAGGGTCAAGAAGGAATTTTTCTGGGAAGGTCTTAAATCTGATGTTCAAAGGTTCATGGTTGAATGCTTGGTTTTCCAACATAATAAGGGTGAAACAGTTAAGACCCTAGGACTTCTACAACCATTAGACATACCTTGTCATCGCTGGGAAGAAGTCTCCATGGATTTTATCACAAGTCTACCCAAGTCAAAAGGAAAGAATGGTATTATGGTGGTTGTTGATAGACTCATGAAGTATGCACACTTTTGTGCACTTTCTCACCCTTTTAATGCAAGCACAGTAGTTGAAACCTTTATGGAAATTGTTCAGAAGTTACATGGAAATCCGAAGATTATTGTAAGTGATAGAGATGCAATTTTCACTGGAAAATTTTGGACTAAATTATTTTCCTGTTTGGGTACTCAATTGGCTCACAGTTCATCTTATCACCCTCAATCTGATGGGAAAACCAAGATCGTGAACAAGTGTTTTGAAGGCTATATTTTTTGCTTTTCATATGATAAACAAACATAGTGGGTGAAATGGTTTTCTTTGGCAGAGTGGTGGTACAATACTTCCTTCCATACATCATAAAAAATGTCTCCATTTATGGAACTTTATGGGTACCAGCCTCCATCTATCACATCTCCCTTAAAAGGAAAATCTAAAGTTCAAGTCGTGGAAGATCACATAGAGCACCAACAAGGAGTTCTCCAGATACTTAAGGACAACCTGACTATGTCAAAAAACATGATGAAACAACAAGTTGATCAACATCGCAGTGAAAGGAGTTTTGAAGAAGGGGATTGGGTATTTATCAGGCTACAACCTTACAAGAAGATGTCTCTGAAGCTATTAAATAAGGACAATAAATTAGCACCCAAGTATTATGGTCCTTATAAAGTGTTGCAGAAGATTGGTAGTATGGCCTACAAATTGGAGCTCCCTTCATCTTCAAGAGTACATCAAGTTTTCCATGTTTCTTGCTTAAAGAAGGTAATAGGAGACAAGATCCTAATTCAAACAATCTTGTCGGATCTTGATGAAGAAGGAAAATTCAGATTGGAACATTTGAACAAATCACCGAAACAAGGACTAAACAACTATGAAATCGGGCTATTACTGAGTACCTCATAAAGTGGAAGAACTTACCAGTTGAAGATTCAACATGGGAAGATGAGTCCTTCATACAGAAGCATCTGCAAATAATCAAGTTTTGAGGACAACACTTGTCTGAAGGGGAGGGGCATTTTAAGCCCTAAATATGAGCACATTCCCCCTATATTGTGGTTCATTACATTAGTTTTGATGTCAACTTTGGTTCATTAGTGGTAATTGTCATTAGCATGGTTATATTAGTTATGTCAGCTTGGGTCAGTTAGTTGGGATTGTACCCCTTAGTCTCCTATATATAGGAAGGAGACCTTTCAATTGGAGTATCGTGTCTTGTCTTGTCTTGTGTACTTAGTACATTGTGTAAGGAGGTTCCCCCCTCAAAGAGGCTTTTTATTCAACTATTTTCTTCAATCAAGTCGTGGAGTACTTTTTCTAATCTATTTCTTCTCTTTTTATACTCTTTTTGGAAAGTTGTTGCATAAAAACAAACTCATGAATCATTTCACATGTTAACTCCACCCTAACTAACTATGTCCATAAATCTAGATATTAGCTTTGTTACTTAGCTTTCATCCTTTTTATTGCAAACAACTCCTCCCCAATAAAATTTGTCGTCTTCACTACCAAAAAAATCACATTTTTAATGACTTGCCTTAGACAATTTATTATGATCATTTAGTCTACCTAACATTTCCTATGATAATATATCACAACATCCTATATCAACACCTTTATAGATAAATTCACTGATGTGAAGGTTACAAGGTCATCATCTTTCAGCTCTTTCAAATGTAAAAAAGCCATGTTGTGATTTAACAATCTTGAAAAGAAGGCTATCAAGCTCTTTAAAATATTCTAAGCAATAATATGCTTAAGAGTCCTACCACAAACATTTATGGTACATATAGGCCAGACTTGCAAAATAAAAGCTACTATGTTAAGTGCACCACTACAGTTTAAGACTAATAATATGTATAAGTCTCTACATCATTTACTTGCAGTGAAAACAAGTACAAGGAATGGAAAAAATAATGTGGAATGGAAGGCCCAACCTTTCTAGGAGACAAAAACTACTGCAGTGAAAATTATTTTCCCAATTTAGTAGGAAACATATATAGGTAAACACAAGGAAATTGGCAAATTATGCTCTTAACCCTCTTCTGGAAGATAGTATGGATTTGGGCAAATTTATGTTATATCATTCCTACAAAGTGTCTCGGATCGTGTGTAACTTGCTTGACCTTTTTAACAAAAGTGATCGGTGGTTTCCAAATTTGCAGATCATGCCAACAACCCTATGTAATATGTACCTGCTCTAGTGGATCACACATCATGTAATTAGGATGGGAAATTTGCAGAATATGCTACTCGACCCTTAATAGTTACAAAATGTACTTAGTATGTACTTGGCCTAATTTATGATCACACCTCCTGCAATTGGGATTCGAAATTGGCAGATCATGTTACTCGACTCGTAAATTAGAAATAGTTACAAAACGTACCTTGTATCTAATTAGGCCTAATGTAGGATATGTTACACAATGTTCAACCAATAATAAATGATATATAGTATGAGATATAAAATGTTGATTTCGAAGTTATTTCATATTCGACTATATATTTAAACCTATATAACAATTATTATATAGTGGCAAGGTTAATTTATTGTTTATCTTATCACAAGTATGGAAACTGGTTCCATTTCCTATCCTAATCCTCTTTAGGCTTGGAAATTTTATTTTTGAGGATCCATAAGATAAATCTAAATGAAACATAGCTTTAAAGTTTCAATCTTTTAGAAATTTTCATTTTTGAGGATCCAATGAAAAGATAAATCCAAATGGAACATAGTTTTAAATAGTTTCTAGATTTTGCAAAGTTTTGGGTGCATTAGTTTCTAGATTTCCTATGATAATATATCGCAGCATCCTATCCCAAAACCTTTATAGAGAAATTCACTAATTTGAAGGTTACAAGGTCATCATCTTTCATCTCTTTCAAATGTCAAAAAGCCATGTAGTGATTTAACAATTTGGAAAAGGAGGCTATCAAGCTCTTTAAAATCTTCTAAGAAATAATATGCTTAAGAGTACTATAGAAACATCTTTATATATTGCTAGTAATTGGAGTGATTTAATGAACCAATCCAACAGAAATGGAGGTTGTATTTTGATTTTAGACATTGTTCAGCATCTGGGCCACTCATGGATATGGTCCACGATGTGTGTAGATGTGTTTTGAAGAAATTCTACTAGAATTTTGAGGCCAAAGGCATGGCGAATAGGAAGATGGAAGTATATGAGAAATGCAGTGTCCAATGTCACAAAGGTGGAAAGGGTCGATCCTGGTAAGTTCACATACCCTTTGGTTGTCGTCATTGTGAGGGTTTACTGAAAGAGACGGAGCCTCACTGAGTCTTGACCTATGTTGTTGGAGGAACACCATGAGTGAAAGAACATGACATTTTTGGCGAGGTCATCTCCTTATTTCCCTTTGAATTTAGGAATATCTGAGGGGATCCTATACAACATAGATGGCCATGTTTGATCATGCTCGATAGGTTCATTGATCAATCTGGACAAATATGGGAGATTTAGGCTAGCCATGAAAGGTAAGTTGGGAGTTGTTCCTTCCATTGTATGTTGTGTGTGTTTTCCACGAGGTGGAGACCAAGGTGCTGCTGGAAATAAAGAGTGACCTCCTACTAGAGAGGAGGGATCAAAATGGTCCAATGGATCTCGAAGGGGAGAAAAAAAAGGACAACCTTTTCTGAGAGAGGGGGAGAGGGAGGACTACCTTTTTCACGAGAGGATGAAGTAAAAGGGTATACAATTTCTCCAAAAGGAAAAAATGAATCAAAAAAGGAGTAGCGTCATCCTGATGATCCTATCAATGTGGACTGGGAGCGTCCCAGGATAGAGTATCTCTCGCGTGAACCACACATTAGAGCAAATTTGGGGTCTAAAATGGGCTTCATAAGAATACGATCAACCTCGTAAGAAAACAAGTCACCTCATAAGAAAAAAATCCATTGAATTCAAGAACCAATTGAATTTCAAGAAAAGATTCAACCATAATGGTTGACATGGCATATTTGACAGTAAAAAAACTACTTTTTTAATTCATATTTTCAACATATATCCATGTAATTTTACTCAAATTTCGAGCGGGAGCACTTGTTGGATGCACAATTAAATTACACATCCAACGCGTGCTCCCACTCGAAATTTCAGTAAAATGACAGGGAGATATGTTGAAAATACGAAGAAAAAAGGTAGTTTTTTTCTCTTTTCCTCCAAAATTCATAAATATTATTTTATTATTTTCTTTAGGAGTCCCATTTTAAACGTAAAATTTTCTCTAATGGGGAGAAATTGGAAAAACACCCCTCAAGAGAGGGGATAGGCCTTGCAATCGTTGGGACTTCCTTAGGTGGTTGTTTTGTTCCTCAATGGTGAAAGCTTAGTTTCAAGCGAGAGTGATGGTGGAAATAAACACAATTGAACAAACGCAAAAATATGCCAACCACAACAAATTCAATATGGTGCAAAAGTGAATGATATGTGCAATGTTGGTTTAGTGCTAGAATCCCCACCTGTAGGTTCTTTTTAATTACCAATTAGTGAACTTGTATTTTAAAAGAAAAATAAGTGTAAATTTGCTAAAATACCTAACGTCCTTCCTCTCAAATGTAACTAGGCCTTCCAAAAGCACAATTGATGGTGAAAATGGGATCCACACACAAATTGATTAGTGAAGGTAACAAAGAGTCAGTTAGATTGGCGATGGGGCTATGTTCTGAAAGGACTAGAAACACTTCCCAATGTCAATATTTGAATTCAGGAGTCAATTTCACTCACAAATACTCCTTGGAGATGTCCTAAGTTTGGCCACTAAGATACCTTGCATCAAGTGTTGATAAGTGGTTTTTCCTGGGCGATATAGTGTCTCCTCCACAAAAATTTGAGTGGCTCTTTGGAGAGGGCAGGGAAACTATACCTCGGATTTGACCTCGTTGGGCATGACACACTTCTTATCTGGGTTTTCTTTTAATACATGTCAATAACAGGATTTTGATAGTACCTTATAATTAAACAATGCTATGTTTCAAACACCTAATGAAACTAGATTGGTGGGCATTAATGGATGCCTATCCCAATCAATACCACCCAACTAAAATATTGTTTTGTGACCTCCTGTGGAGGATTTTAGTTGGTTGGCAATTTAAAAATGTTGCTTTTAAGGGTCCAAATTCACGTAATGAGTGTAAGGGAGGTATTTCACAATTCTCTTCCTTTCTAATTCACCAAGCTCAAAAGAAGTGCGAGGTGAAGATCATACTTGGAATGAAAATATTTTAGTTCCCTTAGTGTGTGTGATAGTGATGCAAACACATGTGAGGTAAGCAAATTGATTGTTGCAAATTAACTAGAAGAGTATAAAGCATATGCAAATGGATATTTATCTTTTAAATCTAAAATATGTTAATGGTGCTTTGCAAAAATAATTGCCAATGAATTAAAAGTGCGCAATGGAGTTATTTCACACTTTTCACCCCTTTCTGATTCACCAAGCTCACAAGAAGTGTGATATGAAGAGCATACTTGGGGGGATTAGGTTCTTTAGGTCCTTGCTTGTGTGAAAAAGTGGATTCTACATGACTTTATCCCAAAAACATGCTAAGTAAACAAAGAACATGATATGTCTTGAATACTAGTGACAACAATGAGTCCCGTTGAAATCCTCAAGGTTGGTTACCTAAGTATATTTCAAGAGAGATGGAGTCTTTACTCCCTAATCTTAGTCTAAGTGAGATAATTACTATAGAAACATGTAACTATTGCAAGTTAATTAGTTATAGTTCATTAGTGAGTAGCCATTGGGGCTACAAGGCTGTGAAAAAATGATAAAAATAAAATAAAATGAGAAGCAGATACAAGTGTGCAATAGCATGGAGAAAACACTCACCGGTGTGCAGTAGTGCAATTATAACGCGAAGAGTTCATGCGGCCAATGAAAGACGAAGTGTGCAAGCAAAATTTTGTTAAACTACGCAGATAGCACGATTGTCAAAGGAATCTGCATGCAGACTGCGCGATCAGGGTGTCGAGATCCACGCGACTATTGAAATATAAATTACGGCCAAGAGGAGGCCGAATTTTTGGAATGAAGGGTATGGACCTCTTCACTTGCAAAGGACAATATACCAGAAATTAGCTACCTAACGATTAACAACCTAGTGAAGAGAAAATAGAAAAAAATGAAGTGGAGTCACCATAAATATCGTTCAGGAAATTATGCACAAAGGTGTGAAACCTCTCCCTTCATTCTGTATGGGAATAAAAGTCGTGCTAAACCATTACCTTTTCCCTTCATTCTTGGGGCCTTGAGTTTACTCTTCTTCCCTGCAAAATGATGATTTGTTTGGTTATATATCTTGATATGTCTTCTAGTATTCTTCCTTTGTCCCTAACTAGGTTGTCCTTAAACCAATTTCATCCTTTAGATTATCCACCTCTCTCTATTGTTCCTTAGAAACCGCTTCCCCTTCAGTCCTTTAACAATGAATTTGAACACTCTATTAGAATGCAAGAAAAAATTGATGCACTATGATATCTGCAACAACAAAAGGGTTTCCTCATTATGGTAAAAAAATCCAATAATTGTTGTCTCCTATCAAAGTGCTAATATGTAAACCAAAAATATAGATGAAAACCATTAAATTATTGAAGTCTCTTCTCATGTCCCTTCATTCTACTTTCTCAAATGATCGTGATAAGGAGTGTCTTGTACCTCTATCTCTCTTTGTTTCTGAATGGATTCATGAAATTTTAATGTTTGCCTCTAGATGCGATCTCCCAAATTTTTATCATAGTTAGACACATGTTGGTCGTATGTTTCTCTACCCACTTGTGATTCACATAAACCATCACCCTCATATCTCATACCTACCACCCCACCATTGGAATAGTTGAAAGGTTTATTAAAAGGGATTTCCCCTTCTTTTTGTATAACAATTCTATTATCAACAAATGAACTATTGTTAAATCACTTAAGTACCATTTTGAATATGTCTTCCTTAGATTTTTAGGAATTACAAGTGAATTCCAATGTGGGTGTGTGAGTGCCCCCCAACCATTTTTTCTTTATCTATATATTATTTATTTTTCTTATATATGGTATTATCATTACTTTGTGTAGCATAAGTGTCCATTTCAATTACAAGGACACTACAATGGTCAAATAGTTGATATTTTCTCTTATCCCTTATCGTTGCATCACACTTCCCACCTTCCTCCTTATCAATTTGATACCACGTGCACCCTAGATATTAGATTTCATGGTTTTCATTATAGTGACTTAAATTTAATATTTAGACTTAGGAAAAGTGAAAAACACATTAATATGTATCATCCTCTAGTGGGTCATTGGCCTTGGCCTTAGGCCCCCATTAGGGATATTTAACATGTTTGCACATCTTGCATCATAGGTCTACACATATTCCACATGCCTTAACACCCATGCCAAATTGCACATATCACACAATATTTCATATGGTATGTACAATATAGGGATCAAAATGGGGTATTACAATGTAGAATGATCTAAGGCATAGCGTAATGTCCTAGAATAATACATTTTATTAACGTATGAAAAATGCATGAAATCTATGTAGATAGATGCATAAGGACTTGTGCGTAATTTTGTATAGAAAGTAAGTACAATAGTTCATTCCTTGTTGGCAACATGCCTCTAATATAGTTAGTGCATATTTCTAATAATCTAGAAGTACAAATGCATGGACAAAAATCTACCTGTAAATATTCTACACAAAAATATATGGACATGAGAAGTATTCTAGAAGATTCTAGAAAATTCTTTGTCCACTAAACTCTAGTGTTATGATCATATGGAGGATGATGGGTGTCAAAGCATGATTTATGTGTGTCGACATGTGTGTTGTGAGTGTTTTTTAGTTTCAAGAACATGGTTTGGATATGAGAAGTGTATTGGACATGTGTTGTTCAATTTTCCATGATAAGAAGTTCCAAGGACATGATGCATGGTCTTTTCATATTGTCACTGTTTAGGTGCAATGTATTATTGTTTCTTGACTGTTTACATAAGTATGTCATAGCGTTAGCATTTTTTTTAGTTTTGGAATGGATTTAAGTGTTTCAATTTTTGCACGTGCACTTATGGGTTGTGCAAAAGTTTGTGTTTGCATTAAAGTTGTTTTTCACACTAAAGTTTGTCATCTTTAAGTCTAGTTGTGTTTTAGAAACTGCACCAATTTATCTATGTATGCTATCTCACATCAATTATACAAGACAAAAAAACAACCAAGCTAGAGCAACACCAAAGTCACATGGATACCATGTTAACCAATAAGGACTTCATAAGATAACCAAACAAATAGCCAAAAAAAACCTCTCTAAAGGGGATTAGTAAATATCCTATCCCAAGAACAATTGATATGTTTTAAACGACAATAAGACTTATTGATTTGACAAGTTATGATACTTGATATAGAAAGTCCTATCTAGTAAGAACCACTAGTATCACATTTAAAAACAAAAACACAAGTATTTTTATCATTTGAAGACAAGAAAGGTATATATATATATATATAAGAGAAGAATGAAGGATGGTGGTCAAGTAAATTGATAAAGCCCAACAAACAAAACACAAATAGATAAATCTAGCATTCCTTTAAATATAAATGTTTTAATATCATTAACAACAAATATAAATATTTCACTTGTTAATTAGTTTAAGTGAAAATTAATCAAACAAATTCAAAGTATTTAAATATCAAAACAAATATAAATAGTTTATTATTATCAACAAATTATGACTATTAGTTTAAGTAGAAATTAATCCAACAAACTCAAAGTATTTAAAACTTTGAACTTTAAAAAAAATCAAACCAAAGTCTTTAAAGTGAACATTAAAAAAATCAAACCAAAGTCTTTAAAGTGAACATTAAAAAAAATCAAACCAAAGTCTTTAAAGTTGCTAGAATAACTCCACTAGTATCATCAAGTCGTGGAATTACTTACTCCTTAACTCTTTCAATAACAATATTATACCAAGATTAAGAACATTATTCAAATTTTAACAAGATCAAAGTGGAAGAAAGGAGAAGATGCATTGACACCATTTAATGAGCCTAACCATTGATACAATTGTAAAACACATAACTTGTTATCAAAATATACAAAATCAAGTTATTTCTTTGCAAACACTACTTTGATAGGATTCTCAAACACTAATGTAAATAATTCAACCTAAACCATAGCATTGGTTACTAGTACTAAACCTTTTAAGTGTTGACAAGTGTAATGAGAGAATTCCTCTTAGAGTAGAAAAAACGGTGAAAATGAATAACATTGCATCCTTTTAAACCAAGGTGAGAATCTATTTGAACAATGAAGATTATTAAAAATTTCAAACCTCTATTACAATAATCCAATTAACATATAATGTGGTGAACAAGATACCATCTACACTTTTCCACACTAAATATTTTAGAATTAAAAATTGTATGGACATTAATACTAACATGAGACTTCTCCATGAATTACAAGTGGAAGAATATAGTATTTAACAAGAAAATATTGAAATTTTCCTAATTTTCATATACCATACTCTTTGGATCAATATATTGAAAAATAAATTGAAGTTTAATTTTTATGTCTTCATTTCTTGAATATAAATAGAATTTGAATTTTTTCGAAGTTTTGTTAATTTTTAAATGAAAAAATGGTTAAGTGGATAACTAAAAATGTGGGGGGAGTCCTAATGGACTCATAAGGAAAGACAAAAATGACATTTTCATGGGAATAGGTAACGTGTTAAATAGTCCAGCAGAGTTATACGCTTTGCTCATGGGTTTAGAAATTGTTCTCAGTTAAAGGATCCAAAAAATTATGATTATTGGAGACTTGCTTCTTGTCATCCAGCAAGTAAGGAAAAAGGTAATAAAAGGGGCTTGATTCTCTCTAAAATCTTTGATCGAATAAATTGGTGCTTTGTTCTCATTAAAGAAGTCACCCCCCTCCACACTTGAAGGTATAACAATACCTTGGCCGATTTGCTTGTGAACAAGGCTATAAAATTAGATAAAAGGATCTTGGTTCAAAATGGGGTCCAACCTCACCATCGATGGCTCCACTAGGAGTTATTAAGAATGAATTGTAGGTGTCAAATCTCAAACTTAATGTCAACGATCACAACAAGCAATGGTATGAAGTACAACTACCGGTACAACCATTGTAATGGAGCGTACTCATGATTTATGGAAAGCAAAGGAGCATAACACTCCCTCGTGTTCTTGGATCCCTCCTTTTCTTTCTTCACCCCCCAACTACTAGTTCACATATGGCATTTCTGGAAATTCTTTTTAGTGTGGGTGGGATATCTATGGCGGGAAACCCAATGCGGTGGCCAAATCTAGAATGTTGGTAGACTAGAACATGGAAGCCTTGGTAAGCAGTGGAGCTTCTTCAGTGGCCTAGTCTACACATCGATGTAAGGAAATGAACCTCTGGATTTTTCCTTTCGGTAGTAAGTGTAGCAAGGTTGTGGGTATATGGGTGAAGGGAAGGTCAAAATATTTGTCACTACTATGAAGTGTTTTGGTCTATGGTTTGTGTTTGGTGTAGATATTATGTGTTGGGATGAAGGTCCCCCACTCTCTTAGACCCTTTCTATGATGTCTAGCCCCTCAAATTGGGGTCCAGCAAGGGAAGATGTGTTGGATGAAGTGTGGAATATGAAAATAATGATGTGCCTCCTAATTTCTCAGATGAACGATCTAAAAGGGTCCATTGATTCTATAAATAATCAAATATCCCAACAGATTGACAAGCATCAAGCACTAGAGAGTCGAGTCCCAAAGCAAGGAGAAAAAATAAACAAGTTGTTGAGTGACTCGGAAATGCATTCAAATATTATTCAGATTTTTTCTTAGGGGTTCAATCTCATAAGGCACACTCAACACATTTGAAGTTAATGGAAGGTGTTATTGTGCAACAACCAATTAGAGCAACCGTAAAATCACCTTGAACTTATGCACCTGGAATTGAATAAAGTAGACAGAGGATGGTCATAGTGGTCATGTCTTTACCTAAAGTTATGTTGTCATTATGTTTTTCACTTGTGTTTTTTTGGGGGCAATTTGTTTGGCTTTGTAGATATAGGTGTTATGTAAAACTATTAAGATTAGTTTTTTGGATGTATACAGAGGGGAAATGTTGGGAAGAAATAACTTTATGGTTGAATCCTCTTAGCATTTTAATACAAAAAGTATATTCATTCTGGTTATAAAAAGGTAGATAACTAAAATAATTAATAACTTCTTCTACTATACACAATGTTAATCGTTTATTCGACTATGTTGCTAACTAACACTATTAATCATTTATTCGACTATGTTTCTAAGTGACAATGTTAATAATTTATTCTACTATGTTGTTAAGTAACGATGTTTAAATTGAGGAATTTTGAATTTTGGGCAGGGTGGAGCGAAGCGGAGTGGAGCTGGGTGTTAGGGTCTTAATGGTTTTCTAGGGTTTCCATGGTTTTGGTGACTAGTTTCTGGTTTGCTAGGCGGCGGCTGGTTCTATTAACCTCCATGTTTTCAGGTGTCGGTCCAAACGATTCAGGGTGGACTATTTGGGTCTGTTGCGGTCTGTTTATGTTGTGAGCGGCATCCTTTTTAAACAATATTTCTGGGGGGATTGACCACACACTGCTCCCGTGAATAATCATTTGACCCTATTGCTGGCAGGTGTGGAGTGATTTGTCAGGACACATCTTGAGTTGTCTGGTGTGGTTTTTTTTGTGGTTTCCAAACCATTTTTCTGGGTGAGGTTTTCGGTGACGGCCTTACCTTATTTGTGGTTGTTTTCTTCTGGGCTCATGGTTCCATCTTGATATTTTGGAAAGCTTCGCTTTCTGGAACTAAAACTCGTCCTACTATTCTTCGGGAGTGGTCTCGGGTGTCGGCCACATTTTTCGGACTAGGGGCTACATGTGAGCCTTTGGTGGCCTTGTAAACCCTCGTTGGTCCCTGTTCTTTTATGGTCGGTAGTGGGTGTTTCCATTTTTGGGGGTTCGTTGGGCAGGTTTCTGTTGGTTGTTGGGAAGCGGTATTTGACCTGTCTTTTTTGCCATGGGTGAACCCTCATCCGCCCCTCCCATTCCGGCCCCTCATTCTCCGATGGAAACCGATTTCTGGTATGAATAAGCGGGGGTTATGAAACCGGATTCGTTTTACCGGGAGCTCCTCAATGGGAAACGGGCCCATGTGGCGGGGGATAGACCTATTCCGCCGTGTGGTGGACATGCTGGATGTAAGGGACAGCTGCCTATTTCAAGGGTTTCAAACAAGCCTTCGAACTCTCTTCCTTCTGTTGATAGTGGACAGTTTTTGCCTCATCAGGTGTTGGATAATCCAAAACAGGGTACTTCTCGGTCTTCCCGACCACTGTTGGAGAAGTGGGGTTGTCGCTCGGGTGAGGTTTGGCTCACGATGGTCCGGGATATTAGTTTGGATGAGGTGGTTGATTTCAATATGATGGTTCTGGTGGGCAAGTTCTCTTACTATGTTATGAAGCGTAATGACATTGTGTCCTGTGTTACTCGGCATTGGAGTCCACTTGTGGGATATGCGCCGAGGGTTTTTGCTTTGGCTCGTGGATGGTATGGATTCAAATTTGAAATGGAGGCACATTCTTCATGCATCCTTAAGAAGTTGTGGTTATATGGGGCGGGCAGTTTGATGTTGCAGCGTTGTCAGACGGATTTTGACCCTGAACGGGCCTCCATTCGTTTCCAGCACCTTTGGGTTCTCCTCCCGGGCCTCCCTTTGGCATTATGGAACCGTGGTGCTTTTGAAGCTATTGGTAATAGTCTGGGCCGCTTCCTTCATGTTGAGACAGATCATCTTCAGGGTTTTGATTGGTGTATGGGGAGTCTCCTGGTTGAGGTTGACACTTCTTTGGGTTTGGTTGATGTGCTCCATATTGACTAGAGGGGACGCAAATTAGCACAGGTCATCGATTACTAAGGTATTTTGTTCCCGTGTTCGTACTGTAAAGAGGTCGGCCACTTATGGCGACAATGCAAGAGGGGTTCGTCTTACAGGAATCCTGTTGATATGGAACCGTTCTGGTCCTCGAATGATGGTAGTGATCGGGAACTAGATGTGCGTGGTGTTTTGGATGGCTTCTCCAACAGGTTACCCCCTCCCGGTGGTTAGGCGTCGGTTATGATGCGTAAGTTACATGCTAATGATCCCTCCTTTTTTCATTCCTTAAATGATATGGAAGTCTCATTCATAAATTCTCTTTAACTTAACAATGGTAACTATGTTGGTCGTCATGCATCCTCATTACCCTCAAATACCTCGGACTCTGATAATGCCGACCATGGACTTTCGGAACACTTGGATGTTTCGTTGGATGAGTCTGTCAGGCCTCTCACACCCCATTCCCCGGCCTCGACCATACTATTTTCATCCGACTCTGAGATTCCAGTGGTTAATCCGGTTTCTGCTGATGGTGGGGGGGGTGGATGAACTTGTTGTGGGCGTGTCCTCCAATTCTCCTATCGTGCCCCCTACTCCTTCAAATGTACTCCTGATCCCTTCCTACTGTGAGATGGTTAAAAAGGCCCCTATTCCAGTTTTTTACAAGAACTGTGCCATTGATAAGTCTTATGTTGGGTTTGATGTTGATGTGGGGCTGTCGGGGCCTTCGGGTTTGAAGTCTGATACTCCGTTGACCACCCCGATTGCTTATGTTCCCACTTTATCCATGGGTGCGCTACAAATTGACAAATGTGCCCGATCGGGTGGTCTAGATACTGATTTTTCTCTGATAAAGACACAAAGTGCACGTAAGAATAAGATTGTTAATCCTCCAGACGGTTTTACCTCACTTGTCTCAAATGTTCATCTCATGTCTCCTAAAACCAAGGCTCTTAGAGGAATCAAAGCCCTTGCCAGGGGTCGTTAATTATTTTCGTCTCCCTAAATATCCGTGGGGTGGGGGGTCTACCCAAACAATTGGCCCTCAAATGAGCTCTGCTCATTAACTGTCCTGATCTAGTGTTCCTACAAGAAACTATGGTTTGCAAGGAGAAGGCCCACTCTTTTTTCTGCAAAAATCGTCGTGATTGGCTAGTGTGTACTCTGGATGCAGTTGGACTCTCTGGTGGATTATTGGCCGCCTGGAATCCAAAGGTCCTATAGTTAGACCCATATATCACTTCATTGGGTATTTTACTGTCTGGTACCTTTATTGGTTGTGAAAAGTCTATCAATATTGTAAATTTTTATCATCCATATTGTGATCATGAGGCATTTTGGGATCTTTGTTCGGGTCACTTACTGTACTTGGAAAACCTGATATTAGCTGGCGATCTTAATTTCTCCTAGGGTGCTGAGGAAATATGGGGTCCCTCTGCCAAAATGGACCCGCTGGGGGCCTATTTCTGCAATCTATTCAACACTCATCATTTAGTGGATCTGATTTCTCGTCCGTTGGTTCCTACTTGGTCAAATGGTTGTAAGAATGGGGCCTGGATTGCTAAACGCATTGATCATTTTTTGGTCTCTGAAACTCTGTTGGACTATCTTCGGAATTTTCGCTCGTGGACACACCAGATACATACCAGTGATCATCTACCTATCCTCTTTCAGTTTGATTACTCGGTCTCCGTGCAGTCATACCCTTTCAAATTTAATTATGTTTGGTTGATGGATCCGGAATATAAGCTATTGGTTACAAATCATTGGATGCTTGTTGATGTTGCTTCGGAGCATTCTACTATGGATAAGTTGGCTATGAAACTTAAAACTTTAAAGGATCTTACAATTTCCTGGGAAAAGAGAAAGAAGGTTGAGTTAGTCTTAGAGTTGATTCTTGTGGAAAAAGAGATTGGCGAATTATCAATCTGTTCCTTTACAAATGATCTTCTTCCCGGTGAGCATTCCAGAATTTCTATACTGGAGGAACGGAAGCTTAAAATCCTACTCATCCAGGAGGAGACTTGGCGATTGAAGAGTCGTGCTACCTAGATCAAAGCTGGTGACCTTAATACTAAATTCTTTCACAAATATGCTGACTCTCGTAGAATCAAGAATACTATTTGGGACTTAAATGATCATGCTGGTAGGCGGATTTCTAGTGAACCGGAGTTACATGTGGAGGTGATTCGTCATTTTCAAGATATTTTTTGTGACCCCAAAACTACATCTTTTCCTGAGCAGTTTAAGATCATCAAGGAATTTCCTCGCATGTTCTCTGGTGAGGAAGGGGACAATATCTTTGCGACTGTAACTATTTAGGAAATTGATAATACTCTGAGGGGTTTTGATAAGGACAAAAGTCCTGGACCTGATGGTTGGTCGGTGTAACGTTTTCGTGCTTTCTTTGACATTATGGGGGAGGATCTACTGGCTGCGGTTGAGGAATCACGGTTGTTGGGTCTGGTTTTAGGGGCACTCAACTCTACATATCTTGCTCTTATTCCTAAATCCTCACATCCCGAGAAATTCAACGAATTCAGACCTATCGCTCTATGTGATTTGATCTACAAAATTATCCTCAAGATCATTGCTCGAAGGATCAAACCTACCTTGTCTAAATATATCTCGGTTGAACAGTATGGTTTCTTGGAGGGTCGGCAGATTCTGGATGTTATGGGGGTGGCATAGGAGGTTTTTCATAGCATCAATCTTCGCCGCTGAAATGCTTTGGTTCTTCAGCTTGACTTGATCAAGGCTTATGATCGTGTGGATTGGACCTTTCTTCGGCTGATTCTCATTCAGATTGGCTTACCTTGGCAAGTGATGAAATGGATCATGGCATGTGTGAATTTAGTGAACTATGCTGTACTTATCAATGGTAAACCTTTAGAATTCTTTAAGGTCTCCAGAGGGCTTCGGCAGGGGTGCCCTCTCTCGCCCTTATTGTTTCTCCTTGTTATTGAGGGATTGAGTCTCTCCATCCATAAAGCCAGGCAGGATGGTCTCATTATGGGTATTAAGATGGCTCAAGGTATCTCAGTTACCCACTTTCTCTTTGTGGATGATGTTATGTTATTTGGTTTGGGTCTTGTGGCGAAATGGTTGCAGTATAAGAAAATCCTTGACCTATTCTGCAATGTTTCTAGGATGTTGATCAACTTTCATAAGTCATGCTTCATGCATCTGGAGCTGGATAATGATGTTATACATGAGATTGCTTCGATTCTCCCATTTGAATTCAAGATGCTGACTTGTGGCACTAAATATTTGGGATTCTTCATTAAGCCATCCAACTATCATA
Source organism: Larix kaempferi (assembly GCA_027924585.1). Lineage (NCBI taxonomy): Eukaryota > Viridiplantae > Streptophyta > Pinopsida > Pinales > Pinaceae > Larix > Larix kaempferi. The sequence continues at coordinate 7,206,062 of BSBM01000592.1, read as the reverse complement.
TTTCGGATTGGTCTTGGCTGTTGCGGAGATTTGAAGTGAGGACCGGTCATTGGTGCTTGCGGTATTTATCCCTGGGTGGCAGACTTACGCTGGCTAAGTCGGTTCTACAGAACCTAGGGGTATATTGGTTCTCTTTATGCAAAATCCCTAAATCCATTACTCAACAGTTGCGTAGGATGTTCTTCGGCTTTTTATGGTCGTGAAGCACTGAAAAAGAAAAATATCATCTGATTAACTGGTGCACTCTAGCATCCCCCTGGGAGCTGGGGGGATGGGATATAAAAAATTTGGAACTATTTATTGCGGCACTTCATGCAAAAAGTCTTTGGCGGGCTCTTTTTGTAGACTCGATCTAGTGTCTGATCATCTGAGAAAAATATTTAAAATCCTGTTCTATGGTGGAATGGTTCTGTCGGGGTCAATCGGTTTCAATTGGTGTTTCTAATATCTGGAATGGGTTGCTTGGTTCTTTCTCCATCATTTCTAATTGGCTCACATGGCTTCCTTGCAATGGAAGGGGGATAAGATTGGGGATCAATCCTATATATGGGGGCTCGCCTATATATCGTCTATCTCTGATACTCTTGATTGTTCTGCATGCTAAAGGTGTCTATACTCTCTCACATGCATCTATTTTGCTGGGGGTTGGGGGTCATCAATCCACTTGGATATCTGCTCTGCAATTGGGTCTCTCAGGCAGCTTGGGTGTGGAATGGTCTGACTATATCAGGTATCTGCACTGGGGCAATATCCAACTAACAGATTGTCCCGATAGACTGGTGTGGTCATGGGATGTAGCACATGGAATCGTATCTTCAAAACTCGCCTATGATTCATTATTTGCTGATATACAACATCATGGGGTGCGATGGTATAAGTATTTATGGAGACTTGGTATCCCATTGAAAATCAAATGCTTCATTTGGTTGGCAATGAACAACCGGATATTGACTTGGAATAATCTTTGTCATCGGGGGTTTGCTAGTTTGATCAGATGTATTTTGTGTTGTTCCTAGGTGGAATTGGTCGATCATATTTTTTCCCATTGCATCTTTGTGCAGGAAATCTGGCGTATAATTTGTGTCTCGGTTGGTGGGGCTATGGTTTGGAGATCTACCACCTTTCGGGACTATCTGGCTTCATGGCTTGCTGATCCGAGTGTATTTGGCATGCTCCCCTGCTTTATGGCCTCGGAGGTGTGGAAGGCCAGGAACCGTGGTGTGTTTGAGAATATCATTCCTAACCTGGAGCCGTCATGTAGTAGAACTGTTGCGGCCTTCTCGGAGTACATGTTGTTATTCGATGTTCTGGTTCGTTCACTGGCTCGTTCTTGTCGTCATTTGAATCCACTGGTCTTGGTTTACCCCTGTGGGTTTTTTTATCGCGTTGCGGATCAGGGGAATGGGCTCCTCTAGCGCTGGTGTGGTGTTACATCTCACCAACACTTAGTACTTTCGCATTTGGATGCACTCTGGTGTTGGCGCAAACACTCGTAGTGAGCTATGTGCTCTTTGGCTGCTGTTATGTTTTGCTCGTCAACATGAGGTTTCTTCCTTGTTGGTGTTGGGGGACTCATCATCGGTCATCTCTTGGGCTTTGGATTTGGATCCTCTGGACGTTATGCTTCTTTCTTTTTGGAAGGAGGATATACGCTCTTTTATCAATGGTTTTGAACACATTCATTTTGTCCATATCTTCCGGGAATGTAACCAGGATGTTGATTCGCTCTCAAAGCTGGCATTATCTTCTATGGATGGCCTTATCTTATGGGATGAGTGGCGTGACGACGGTTTCTTCACACATGGTTCCTTGGATGTGCACTGATCTTGTTAGGTTGTTTTTGGTTACTTATCTATATGTTTATTATTGGCTATTACCTATTATGCGTCTCTTTGTCCTCCTACAGGTCCATAGTTCCTGGTATTCAACAACCTGTTGGATTCTCTGGACATGGTGGTGATAGTCACACTTTTGATCGGCATTTATCTATTTTGATATTTATTTTTGAGGGGTTGGTCCCTCTTTTGTTTTATGGACTTGGCCTTGGGCTGTTTTTTATGTATGTATGGGTGACAGAACTGTTATATTTCCTATTATTCCATGTTTTGGGGAGGTGTTGGTACCTATCCTTAGCTATTGTCTTTTGATTGTAATTGGTACTATGTTGTTATGTCCCATGGATAACATTGCTCGGATGTTTACATGCCAATGATATGTATGGTTCTATTTACTATTTCTCCTAATAACAGTAAATTATATTTTTCTTGGAAAAAAGTAACGATGTTTAAATGTGTCGACTATAATTTAGTTATATATTGATTAAAACCATGCCCTAATAAATTTCCTTCTCAACTTATTTTACCTTCGTGATATTCTTACATCTTCTGTATCATTATAAAATGTAACTTAAACCTTTCAATAGTTCAAGTCATACTCTTTAGACTCCCCTCTCATAGAGCTTTACTTTTAATGATATTAATAATACTTTGTACCATCCAAATGCATTTAAAGCATTTACTATCTTAGAGTATTCTCGTTAAATTCCCTTTGTACATTTTTCAAACCATTGAATTATTTTTCCATTCATATGTCCATAGTCTAACGCTTACTCATAAAAAGGAAGAAAATGTAAGTGAACTAGCCTATTGAGATCAATATATTTACTTTTAATGATATTCCTAATCCTTTGTAACATCAAAATGCACTAAAAGGATTTTAACATCTTAGGGGATACCATTTGAATTCCCTTTGAACATTTTTCAAACCACTGAATTAATTATTATTCATAGGTACATAATCTAACATTTTCCTTTAAAAATGAAGGAAATGTTAGTCAACAAGCTTAGTGAGATAAATATATTTCTTTATATCAAGTGAGATTATATAGAGAAACAAATTTGTGATTTGATGTTATAACTAAACCATATAGAAATATATAAATTCAGTGTGGGAAACAAATTAAAAGCAATATATCTTAAGTAATTATATGTGAGTATACAAGGGTGAAGTGATTTTGAGAAATGGAAGAACAAGAGATGATGGATTTTTCAAAAGATCCCTTAGATAATCTTGGTGGAAATGTCATCTTCCTTATTGAAGAAGAATTTATTGACTCACGTAAATCTAAGTAATAAGGGCTAAGGTTCTTCGAAGGGGATTTTTCAAACTAGAGTTTAAAGTGGTAGGTTTCAAAATCCTTTGGTGAGAAATAATTCATCATATAGGGTTACATCTTATGTGTTCGGGTACACAGGGTACTACCAAAGGACCGAACACCAAGAGCAACCACTTCACACAAATAGATCACAGATCAACACACCGATGTTTTGACGTGGTTTAAACCCTCTTGAGGGAAACACTCCACGGCCCCAGCCAAATAGCTTCTACGGGACAATTTATTATGCAAAGAAAGAAAGTTACAAATGAGCTTCTCATAATCGATCAACTAAACAATGACCCTCCATGCTCTTTAAATAGAGATCATGGACCAATCGGGTGTTAAGCCACGGATCAAGGTTAGGTTTGATCTAAGAGAAGTTGAGCCATTGGATCACTCTATGTCGGAAACATATCGTGACCATCGGATTAAGTATTTACAAATGCATACTAATGCATACTAAAGAAACACACTATCCCTAATGGATATATTACACAAGTTGATCTTAACTAACTCCTAAGTGTCTAAATATCCTAACATCTCCCCTTAAGAACAACTTGGGATAGGATTGAAGGATTTACAAAAGTGACACTATTAGGAGAAGGAAGGAGGAATTAGAGCCTATCCCCCCTTAATGACAAGTTCCTGAACTCCTAACATAGATCGAATTTTAGAAAACTTCGCTTCTATAAGAGACTTGGTGAAGATGTCTGCAACTTGATCATCTGTAGGGAAAAAGAGCACTTCAAGAACCCGATCATGAACAAGATTTCTGATGAAGTGCATATGTAGCTCAATGTGTTTGCTGCGTTGATGTAGAACTGGATCTTTGGCAAGCTTGATGGCACTTTGATTGTCACACCAAAGTGGAGTAGGCTGCTGCTGCTCGAATCCAAACTCTGAAAGGATCTGTCGAAGCCATAAATCTTCCTGACTGGCATTGACGGTTGCTCGATATTCTGCCTCTGCTGAAGAAAGAGCAAGAGCTTGTTGTTTCTTACAAGCCCAAGTAATAGGTCCAGATCCCAGACTGAAAACATAACCTGCAGTAGACTTTCGATCATCAGGATCGCTGTCCCAATCTGAATCAGTGAAACCAACCAACAAAAGTTTCCCCCTGCACTGTAATGAATCCCAAACTGAACTGTACCTCGAATATATCGAAGTATTCTTTTAGCTGCTTTCCAGTGACTTTCATGAGGTGTCTACATATAACGGGCAACTCGACCAACTGCAAAGGAAAGGTCAGGACGGGAATGAGTCAAGTATAAGAGACTACCAACAAGCTGACGATACAAGGTGGCATCGACTTCAGGTGAAGTACAAGTGGCAGAAATTTTGACTCCAGACTGGAAGGGAGAAGGGGCTGGTGTACAATCTTCCATGTGAAAGCGACGAAGAAGGTGACAAGCATACTTAGACTGAGAAAGAAAGATTCCTTCTTTGGTTTGCAGGACTTGGAGACCAAGAAAATAATGCAAATGTCCTAAGTCTGACATTTCAAAAGTTTGTTTAAGACTGGATTTCACATGGATTATAAGCTTAGGGTCACTACCAGTAAGAATAAGGTCATCAACATATAGCACAAGTATGATGAGATGGTTTCCTACTTTCTTGGTATAGACATTGGGGTCAGAATGGCATCTAAAAAAATCAGTGTCAAGGAGAAAGTTATCCATTTTGGCATACCAAGCTCTAGGTGCTTGCTTAAGGCCATATAAGGATTTCTTAAGGCGACAGACAAGGCTAGAGTTATTCTGAACATAGCCAGGAGGTTGTTCCATGTAAATTTCCTCCTGTAAATCACCATGTAAGAAGGCAGACTTGACATCCATTTGATGGACTTCCCAGTTGTGTAAGGCTGCAAGGGAAAGAACAAGGCGGATGGAGTTCATTTTGGCGACGGGAGCAAAGGTTTCATTGTAGTCAATCCCTTCATCTTGGGAAAAACCTTTGGAAACTAACCTTGCCTTAAGTCTTTCAACACTTCCATTTGATGCATACTTAGTTCTGTAGACCCATTTACATCTGACAAGTTTTCTTCCTTTTGGAAGAGGTACAAGATCCCAAGTATCGTTCGCCATTAAGGAACGATATTCTTCATCCATGGCTGCATCCCAATCTGGATTCCCTGAAGCTTCTGCAAAAGTTTCTGGATCATGATTCTCGGAAACTTGAGCCAAAAGAGAAGAGGCTCGCTGAAACTGAGAACGTGTTCGACGTTGATCTCTAGGATCACCGGCAAGATCACCAGCTGCTTCACATGTTGAACAGAACCATCGAGGAAGCACTTGTGCTGGTGCAACTGGAGGAACATGAGCAGGCGGAGGTGGATTTTCATCCTCACTGTCATCATCAGAAACTGGAGTTGGAAACCTGTCAAGGAAGTTGGAAGAAGAAGAAGAAGAAGGCACAAACGTCGAATCAGGCTCTCAGGCCACAGATGGCACAATCGCCAAGTTAGGCTCGTAGGCCAAGAGATTTTCATCAAATTTAGCATCTCTTCTAATGATTATAGCATGAGAATGTGGTTGAAGAAGTCTATAACCTTTTACATCTTCAGAATATCCAACAAATATGCACTTTTCACTTTTAGGCTGCAATGCTTTCCGTTTTTCATCCGGAATGTGAGCCCATGCTTCACTACCAAACACACGAAAGTGACTTACATCAGGTTTAATTTTACTCCATGCTTTTTCCGGTGTTATACCTTGTAATGCTTTTGTGGGGGCGCGATTAACTATGTAATTTTCACAATTTATGGCTTCAGTCCAAAATTGAAGACTTAGTCCCTTAGATTGGATCATACAATTAGCCATTTCTTTTAAAGTGCGGTTCTTCCGCTCAGCTACACCATTTTGTTGTGGTGTATATGGAACAGTGTGTTGTTGTTGGATGCCTTGTTCAGTGCAGAAAGTAGTGAACTGTTTGTTAACATATTATCCTCCATTGTCAGATCTTAACTTAATAATTTGATGACCAGATTGTTTTTCAACAAGGGCCTTGTAGGCCAAGAACATGTTAAATACTTCGCTCTTAAGTTTTAGGAAATAAACCCAAGTGCGTCTGGTGTAATCATCAATGAAAGTTAAGAAATATTTGAAACCAGAAAAGGAAGCAGATGGAAGAGGACCACACAAGTCACTATGCACAAGCTCCAAGGGAACCGAGGCGTGCCAAGAGGCACGTTTGTCAAAACTGTCCCGATGATGTTTTCCGAGTACACAACCGGAGCAAACACCATCTCTGCAAGATACCATCGGAAGACTGGTCACCATATTTTCTTTACATAGTTGTTGCAATGAGCGATAATTTAAGTGACCAAATCGCCCATGCCAAAGTTTGCTCAAGTTATCACTATGAGCAACAAAAACTGAAGGGAAAGGTGATGACCCAAAGTTGTTAAACTTGTACAACCTGGTAATATCATCAACAATTCCGGTAGCTAGGATCTGTTGAGGATCTTTAAAATCCTTGATTACAACTTGGTGAGGTGTAAAGGTCACAGTTTTACCTTCACCAGAATGAGTGATCTGATAGACTGATAACAAATTGCAAGAAATTCTTGGAACACATAGTACATCACTAAAATGACCATTATCCACTGGAACTGTTCCAGCTCCTACAACACTTAGAGATCTATCATCACCAACAAATATTTGTTTGGTGTTACATTCATGCATAGTAGAAAAGATGGCTTGATCCTTAGCCATATGATAAGATGCTCCAGAATCAATGAGCCATTCATTTGAAGTAGAAGAAGAAGATGCATTATAAGAATAACCAGAAGCACAAAGTGCATGTCCATGAGAGGTAGATTCTGAAGGCGAATCTAGGCTGATGTGGTGCTTCTTCATTGCTGCTTCCAAGGCTGCCATCTTCTTGAAACACTTTGATTCATCATGATTATCTTTCCCGCAATAGTTGCAATGACGCTCAGTCTTCTTATATTTTGGCTTGGATCCTTTGTCATTTTTTAAAAAAGGAGCTGACTGAGAGGGTTTTGGACCCTTGTTTGACTTATTATTGCGAAAATTTTGTTTCTTGGGAGGCTTGGACTTTTCTTTCTGTTGGGACAATAAGGCTTTCCCAGATGTATCTGCATTGTTGATTATTCCAAGATGAATGAGTTTATCTTATTCTCTAATCAAGGAATCACAAAAGGATTCAAGACTAGGCTCTTGATAGCTAGCTGCATTCAAGGATGCTTTCATGGAGTAAAATGTATATACAAAAACAGAATATGCAGGTCCAAGTTTGGAAAGAATATGATAAATGCATTGTTTGTCTTCCCTCTCAATCTTACATTCTGCACATAAGAGTTTAAGAGTTTTGTACTTAGATAAATAATCTTGAATGCATGAAAAGTCACTTGGATTTAAAGAAATCAACTCATTTTCGAGTTGGTGACCTCGAATTTCATTGTGTTTACCAAACACAGTTTCCAACTTGTCCCAAGCAGTATTAGGTTCATCAATTCCAGATATGTGGAATCGCAAATCAGTAGAGATTGACATCCCAATCAATCCACGAGCTTCATCACATCTATTTGCCCATTTTATTTTCTTATCATCATCAGTGGGTTCTTTTTCTTTCCCTGTGATAATTCTGAAAAGTCCCCTATTTCGTAGAACATCCTCCATACGAGATTTCCATGAGAAATAGTTGGAACTGTTAAGTAGAATATCACAATGGGTGGCCATATTTGTAAATTAATGGCTATAAAAGTAGAAACCAATAGTCTAGATGTGAAGAGCTCGAAAAAATAGGTGGTTTCAAAAAAAAAGGCACTGAAAACTGACTATGTATGATGAAGTTATGCTTGAACAAAGAAACTGTTGAAGATGTCCCCAATAGTGACGTGGCAGCTAGAGAATGTCCAGCAAAAAAAAGAACCCCCTTCTTCCCAAGATGAACCTTTTGACAATTACTTTACAAGAAAGTTGTTTTAAGTGAACCACTTTTGTAAAATAAGTGATTTCACTTTTACAATGATATTACTTTTAAATAGTGCAACAATAAAAAAACTTAAGTGACTCACTTGTATTTTTATTTTTTTTATTATTTAAGTGAGATGCACTTTTATAATAAGGTAACTTGAAAATAGAAATTGCATGCACTTTTCCTTTTAAAAGTAACTTTCTTAGACTTGAACTCAAGACCTATTAAGGAATAAAGCAACTTTGAACCAAGTGAGCTAGATTAAAATGTATGTAAAATATGGGAATGAGTAAGGGGGCTTTTTTTTTTTTTTTACTATTCTTGCTCGGTTTGCGTGCTTGCCCTTTTTTCTGCAAAACAGACCACAAAACGAAACAAAAAAACTTTTCCACACTTGTGAACTTAGATCTTGTTAGCTTGCCCGGAAAGTCTACGTTTTCTCTCTGTTTCTGATTAGCCGAGATCGCGCAAGGTGCACGGCAAAGAGCATACGCAGCCGAGAAAAACTCTTTCCCTTTCTGTTTCTGATTTGCCGAGATCGCTCAAGGTGCACGGAAAAGAGCATACACAGACGGGAAAGCAACAATCTGAACCAAAAAAAATATAACAGTAAAAAAAAATGAAATATGATTTTTTTTCTTATTAAAAAACGAAATAAAAAAAATGCGTCACTGTAACATTATACCTTCAGATCTGATGAAATACGCGTTTCTGGAGCAACCGGGAACCGTTTTCGATCAAACGAAAACTATTTTCCAATGAAAACGACGCTCCGGACGCAATGGAACACCTCCCACAACCCATAAATGCACAGAAATACCAGAACTAGAAACCATTTCAATTTTCGGCAACAACAGTTCAAGATCTAGATCATAACCGGAAGCGGCACTTCATAAAAGCTCTGATACCATGTTCGGGTACACAGAGTACTACCAAAGGACCGAACACCAAGAGCAACCACTTCACACAAATAGATCACAGATCAACACACCGATGTTTTGACGTGGTTTAAACCCTCTTGAGGGAAACACTCCACGGCCTCGGCCAAATAGCTTCTACGGGACAATTTATTATGCAAAGAAAGAAAGTTACAAATGAGCTTCTCATAATCGATCAACTAAACAATGACCCTCCATGCTCTTTAAATAGAGATCATGGACCAATCAGGTGTTAAGCCACGGATCAAGGTTAGGTTTGATCTAAGAGAAGTTGAGCCATCGGATCACTCTATGTCGAAAACATATCGTGACCGTCGGATTAAGTATTTACAAATGCATACTAATGCATACTAAAGAAACACACTATCCCTAACGGATATATTACACAAGTTGATCTTAACTAACTCCTAAGTGTCTAAATATCCTAACATTATGTCCTGGGTTCTTCACATGATGGATATCTCCAAGGTGATTTTAATAGATATATCTATGACATTGGATGGGGGAAATAACTTTAGGATCAAAAAGATATTAGACATGATAGGCCTTGTTGGGGATTTAAATATCAATTGTGGATCTAATTGTTGGGCCTCGGAATTGACACATTTATGATTCCCATTAGTCATTCTTTCACCTACTTTATCCTTCCATATTCATGCACTTCATTAACCATATTCCCATAATTATCCATTTTTACTCCATATGAGCTCCACATGACATATATATGCTAAAATAATCAAATTCCCATGCTATAATGGTTACTTAAGTTAGATATTGTGGCTTCCTAACTCATTGTAAAGTTTCAGCAGTGAACTACTGGAATTTGCAATTCCGGTAATACTACTAGTTACTGCATGAAGCCATGTTGCTATTGGAATTGGCAGTTTCAGTAGTGCAACTTGCAACATTAATTCTAAACATATGGAGATGACTCATGTAAATCAAAAACATGGGTTTTGTGCGGAATGGGATCATTTAGTTGACCGTGTGAAAACTAGTTGAAAAAACATGATTTTATGGGCAATTGAGCGAGATCTCTAAAATTGGTATTTTGAGCACAACTTGTGGTAGCGCCCTCGTCTTTTGACGAATGACCTACATGGATGAATTTGAATACATTATATCTATGGGGATGATGTTGTTACACTATTTTTATAATGAATCGGTCTATAGATAAGGTCAAGATGAGTTGGTTTTGGATCTACACATTTAGAAGATTTGTTGGTTATGAGATCCTCTTATTTTGGATCTAACCTTATCTTAATATAACCTCTTCTCCTTTGAACCAAATGTATAAACATGATATGTATCATTCAACTGTGGATATGTTAGAGTTAGAGGTTAGAGAGTGAGAGGTTGGAGAGAGATTGTTGTACTCATTGTAATCTTTTGATGTTGGAATAAAGAAGCTTGTTGTTGCATATTGTGAGTTAGTATTGTAGTCCTCTTTGGCAGTGTATGCCAAGGGAGGAAGAGCCCCCTCTCTCTAGTATACGTTGCCCAACTAGTTTCATTTTTTTCATGTGATTCTATTTTGGTAGTTGTTCATTCCATTTCATGTTCATTTCTTTATGCTCTTTCGTTTACATCTCCAAGCAATTTACATTTACAATAGTGTAGTTAGAGGGATCCATTGGTGTCCCCAAATCTTGAGAAGCCATTAACCCGAGAGTCCAAGAGGTGTTTCAAAAGATCACTGGGCCTAAACCTATGACCTCTCAATTACCTAGTTTTACTTTCCCACAAAGTGTCATTTTACCTTTCATGCATTGTGTGGCTTTGCTTCTCAATCAGCATACGTAAGCATGGTTGCTTTATAGTCATTTTGATGTAAACAAAAAATAGCTCCATACAGCCTGTTAGTATCTAATTGAGTAGGTTAGCTAGTGTACCTAATTAGAGTGACCAATTGAGTCCTGATTCTGCATATACTTTGCACGAAATCTCATCATTTTACTGACCCTAGTTGATCATTTATGTGAGGTAAAACTAAGCGATTATTTTTCCCAACATTTTGGAATCATTGTTGGGTAGGTGTCAAAGAACTGGGGCCTAATTGGTTTCTCATATCATCTTTTCTAATAGATTTTCCTAGGTCCTAAAACATAAGGAGAAAGTTCGGTAAGGCGAGAGGTAAGAACCTGCGCACTATCCCACTACAATGGGTACACTATCTCACCAAATTTAGAATATCTTGGTACTGGATGAATTGGTGCATCAATAATTTGGTTTCTAGTCCTTTCATTTCAATTTGATGCATGGAAGAGGGAAGAGCTTCATGTCAACAGAGAACTTGGTGACAGTAGGGTCTTAGTAGCATGGGGTGCTTGATCACATGCTTTGCTTTGGATTTTTCTTTGCTTTGAAGTTTGGTTTGCATACAAATTGTAGTTTTTCAAAGAAGACCCCCCTCTACACTAATCCATGTACAACACATGGATTATCATCCGGCAGGAGGCCTTCAAGCATTTCCAAGAATTGTTGGGAAAGGAAGAATGTTGCTTCAAGGAATCGCTCAGATCCTAGCAGCAACTGGGGTCTTTGCATCTCAGGAATAGCAGATATTGAAAGCCATAAGGAACATATCTGCATCTCAGGAAGAGCGGATCTTTACAACCATAAGGAACCTATCTACATCTCAGGAAGGGATAGAGGAGATACATATCCATGAGCAGCAGGAAGACTCATAATTTCTCCTTGATTCTCCTTACATATATAGAGAAGAGACCAAAGAGCCATGGATGACATTCGATGGAGAGCAGGTGTTTGAACCTGAGATCAAAGAGTTTCTTGAAAGATTGTGGCCATATCCTTTGTATGAGATCCAAATATTTCAAGATCTCAAAGGTACGACAAAATAGGATATGCATACCTATAGTACCTATGAAGAAGAAAACCAAAGGAGCAACAATTGTATTGAAGAGTGGTTCCAGCATATCATAAGGACGAAGAATAATTTCCTTCTTCGACAACTCTTGGCACCAAATCAAATAGACTAGATGATCCCTCACATCCAAGCAGCTATCAAGGTACATTTTCCATACTTGGATATGAGTTTATCCCTGATCTTGTTATGCACATGGTTACATTGGAAGTATGCTTACACTTGAGAATATATTTCTCAAGTAGGGGTAGGGTAGTGAATAAATTTTTGAATAAACATTAGCTCAACTCTAAGTACAGTTCAGCAGTCTAACAATAAGGAATATTCATCTTCAGGTATCATCATCAAATTTCTCTAGTTATGTCTCCTTCACATGAGGCATATTTCCTTTCCTCTATCCTAGTCCAGCTCTGATCAGTACAAGCAATTAGTCATTTGTAGCATGCAGTAGCCTTGTTCCACTAATAAGACAGAGTTCATACTCCATCTTTCGTCATCCTCCATTCTCTACGATGCTTTAAACACTTATTAGCTATGCTCTGCCTCATATTCAATATTTAGCCATGCTGCATCGTGTTCCATATAGTCTCCATTTTGATCTGCAACATACACCAGAATTCAAAGTATAGATTGTTGAGCCCAGAATTGGCCCTTTTTGACCATCATTTATCACTGTCCCTTACCTTGTCTTACATCAATTACCTTGGCAATTCAACTTATTGTCCTTATATATTCCCCAATTTACCAAGGTATGGCCGATTATTGTTTTATTGTGTTAATACTTATGATTGTGATGATTAAAGTTGTTCATCTCTTAATCTGTGCTAACATGATGCGATTTATGAAGGTAGTAAGACAATAGACTGCAGGAAGATCGGAGCTGAACAAGTCATGAAGGAACGATCATCGCTTGTGGAAGGTTCCTTGGGACTCAAATCGGCAATCAAGGCATAGGCGTGGCAGGGCAGCTGTAACCGAAGAACTATCTTAAGCATGTCGCTGCTCGAATCCAGCTGTGAGCTGGAAGGACCCTCACTCTTGGGACGATTAATACTTCTCCCATATTTGGATATTTCAGTTCTGCCACGCGTTGTAACAGCTAGATTATTTAGGGCGCCTGAAGATCAGAGATCTTCACGGCTGCCCAATTATAGGTTTAGATGTTGCAATTTGTATGTATAAATATGGGGAATTACCTCGACTGAGGGGTTGGACAGCAATTAATTAATTCATCTTGTATTAGCAGTCAAGCTGAAACTGTGTACTTATCCTTCTGTTAATATAAGGAGTTGCTTCTGAGTTAAAGAGAGTGTTGTTCAACCAGCGTCTCTGTGTGAAGACTGGGCCCGTCTTCCACAGAGATTGCTGTGTTAAATTAGGATTTCATCTTTCTTGTTGTGTGATGCTTTGTTCTTCCTTTTGTACGCTGCAGCAATATTTATCGTGTGAATTTTCAGTATAGTTAAGGATCATATTTCTGTGAGTTTGGTAGATGATGTAGAATAACAGTCGACTGAGTAAGGTTTGCTTTATATACAATTCAATTACAGATCATACACACTTGTGTTCATCTTACAGCTGAGTTGCGATCCCCTGAGTTCTTACGATTTATCATTCTGATTGTGTGTTGCTTGATTTCCATTCTGCAATTTAATATTCTTAGAATAGTTAACTCAATTATTTCACAATTGGATTTCTAGATTACTGCTCAGTTTTTGCTTTACGAATTCCAGGTTGATTAGATCAGGCAAGTGATCGTTCTAGGATAGAAAGGAGATTCCTTCCTATTGTTCATTAGATCTTATGTTAATTTTTAGTTGATGCATGATAGAGAGGGTTTGAATTATAGCAGTGAGAAGGCTTTGGATTGCTTAAGATTCTGGGGATGAACATGAATGATAGAATATAGAAGTATTTATTGCTAATGGTTTTGTGTTTAAGCATATATTGTGCACTTGTCCTTTGAAATAAAAAGACTTTCTCGGGTTGACAATAAATTTCATACGCTCTGTGTGTTGATATTTAATTATCTGCAATTAGAGTGCTTGACATTTTGGCGCCGTTGCCGGGGAAGGATAAAAATTAAACACTAGTCATTAGTTGTATCTGATAATTGCTTTTAGTCAGTTTTTTGGTTGTTTTTGAAATGATCTGCTTCGCATGAATACGAGGGGGGTAAAACGCGATCACCTCCCGACCCCCAAAACCCCACAAATTACTAACAGTACAGGTGGTTCGGGTCGTGGTCGAGGTCCACCGCTGGGCAGAAGAACATTCATTGACGACCTTGTTGACAAAACTGATTCAGCTGTCAGATCTCGTCAACAGGGGACTCCTATCAAAAGAGGCCCTGCTGATCCTGGAGCGTTAGCATCAGGATCTACAGTGGAAGATACAGGAGCAGCTGTGATTCTTGCATATACTCCTGCTAAAGAAGTAACAGCTGATTCAGCTGTTGCAACCGAAGAATACGCAGCTGTTACAACCGAAGAATACGCAGCTGTTACAACCGAAGAATACGCAGCTGTTACAACTGAGGTAAAGAATAAAGGAACAAACGAAGGAGAAGATACAGAAGAAAATATGAGTAATAGACATGAGAATGAAGAGGAAGAAGCAGTGGTACAGTACCATCATGAAGATAATTCCCCGCCAGAGACCATGGCAACATTACAATTTCCAATACAGCAGCTAGAGGGGACAGCTCCTATGAAAAACATCTCACCGTCGGTGTTACCCCGCTTCCATGGTAGGGCGGCAGAGGATCCAGATGAATTCCTTTTTGAATTCGATATCCTCTGTCGCAGCTATGATTATATCACAGATGCTCAAAAGTTAAAGCTTTTTCCTGCCACCCTGAAGGACAATGCATTACGATGGTTCATGAGCATTGGGGGAGGGACTGTTGCTAATTGGAATAAGATGAAGCAAGTGTTCCTGGAAAAATATCAGGAATATTGTAACACCAGGGACAAAAGGGAGGATTTATTCAAGATGGTACAGAAGGAGGATGAAAGTTTGGAGGATTTTGTGGAGAGGTTGCTGTACAATGTGCAGAGAGCTGGACAGACGAACATGGGACTAGATGTGCTGAAGATAATCTTGCTTCGAGGAATCAGGGACGATTGTTTAGACATGCTAAATTTATTAGGAAAAGGGGATATCTCTAAAGAATCTTTTGAGACAATTGTGGAATTATGTAAGAGATATTCCAGGGGATCTTCTAGGCATAATAAGCAGCATAAACGAAATAACCTGGAACGTGATGTATTCGACAGAACTCAGAAGTCATCCAATGGGGGAGCTACACGTGCAGAGATAGGCAATCTTCTTGAAAACTTTAAAACAGAAATGATGAGCTCTATCTCTTCAGAGATTGACGTCTTGAAGGCCAAGCAAAGACAGGCAGTGGAGGATCTCACACTAGGGGTGTTTTGTCCCCGATGTAGAAAGACTCATCCACTGAAGGAATGCCCTCTTGACAAAGTACAAGTGTGTCAGCTGTGCGAGCTGAATCATGATATGAAGGACTGCCCCACGTTGCCCCAAGTGAAGGCTGTTCTGCAGGCATCAACTCCAGAGGCGGATTCAGCCTACTTCATTGCACAGAAGAAACCCTGGCAACCCCGGAATCAAGGTATGTCTCCTGATTCATTTCCATTTTTGAATAATTTGAATAATTGGAATACTAATATGCAAAACGTGAATACACAATTCCCTTCAAATTATGCTCAGTGGAATTCCCCTCAACCTGCGATGCAAGGTTATAATTCATGGAGTCCTTGGACACAGCCACCTCATCAACCTACTTCATGGTCTCCTGGATGGAGGAACTTCCATCCTGGGAATCAGTTTCCTCAACCACCTCCACCTCAACAGTTACCGTATCCTCCATATCCTCAATTTCAGCAATATCCTCAATACCTACCTCAGCAGTCGCAGCTGCAGCTGCAAAATAATCCTGTGCCTAACATACCAATACGGCCTCAGCTGCCTGCCCAACCTAACCCTAACCCAAATAATAAAACAGTCCAGCAACTGGAAACTCTCAATATGCCAGCCTACTCTCTCTCCCCTGTACCTTGTAATGACATTCACTTACGATCTGGGAAGATAGTAGAACGTGTAACTTCAGAAAATATTCCACCAACTGTGTATGACAAAGGAGAGAGTTCCCAGCATCCTTTTGATCCGGTTCCTATCATTGAAGATGCTGAGCATCCCTCAGATGGGAGGGCTGAAACATTGAACGATGAAGTGGATAACACGCAGCCTACCCAGTTGGTAAGGCAACCACCTTACCCTGAGAGATTGATGCTGCCACAAAGAGGGGGGCAACCTCAGTTCAATCTCTTAGGAGAATTGAAGAACCTTTATGTTAAGATTCCCCTTTTACAAGCTCTTCAAGATGTACCTATCTGCGCTAGAACTGTTCGGGACCTGTGCACTAAAAGACCGGGAAGGAAACCCAGAGATCCTCCTACTGTTCATGTTATAGGGAATTTATCCGCTTTAATGACTGGAAAAACCCCTGTAACTAAGTATGAGGATCCCGGCAATCCTACTGTCACTGTACACATAGGACAAACGCAGATACCCAACGTACTAGTAGATTTAGGAGCTGCGATCAATGTTATAACGATGGAGACTGTAAAGAAGCTCGGATTCACCAATATTAGACCGACCCCTACTATCTTAGAATTGGCAGACAGATCCACCATCAGACCTGAAGGGATTTTGGACGACCTCGTTATTTCAGTAGACTCGTGGGAATACCCTGCCGATTTTCTGGTATTACAGCCAAAATCACAGCTGGGGGGACATCCATTGATTTTAGGAAGGCCCTGGTTGGCTACAGCTGATGCTTGCATCAGCTGTCGATCAGGATCTATGACTATATCTGATGGCATGGAAACCAAAAATCTTACCCTGTACCCTCCAGCAAGGCCGAGTCTAGAAACTGAAACCTCCCTTTGGATAGAACAAGAAGAAGAAGAAGATGTTCAGCCATTACTAACAATAGGGAAGGCACTAACTTTCAAAAACGAAACAGAAGACGATACCATTAATAACTTCATTAGCGAACCTGCTTCTGTAGACAAGGAAGTTTATCAACTTCTGAACAGTACCCTCGGCAAAGAAGAACAAGAACAGCTTACGGAGGAAGCACTAGCCAATGACACAAATATAATCCCAGTATTAAAAAGCTCGAGAAGTATTCCTATTGAGGTAGAGCCTGGAAGAACTTTGAACATCAATCCTGCTCTCTCCTCAGAAGAACAAAAGCGCCTAACCAATCTCTTGAAGGAACGTAAGGGAGCATTCGCCTGGGAGTATACAGACATGAAGGGTATTCCTTCTAGTCTGTGCACTCATCATATTTATATTAAAAACGACTCCCGGCCTGTATGTCAACCCCAACGACGCATGAACCCCAATCTGAGGGATATAGTGAAGGAAGAAATCCAGAAACTCTTGGAAGCAGGATTCATCTATCCTATTTCAGACAGTGAGTGGGTTTCCCCACTGGTAATTGTACCCAAGAAAAACGGTAAATGGAGAGTCTGTGTCGATTATAGGGAGCTGAACAAGGCTACACAAAAGGATCACTTTCCTCTGCCCTTTATTGACCAGGTACTTGATAACTTATCTGGGAAGAAGTTCTTCTCCTTCCTGGACGGATTCAGTGGGTACAATCAAATCCAGATTGCTCCAGAGGATCAGGATAAGACCACCTTCACCTGCCCTTGGGGAACGTTCGCCTACAGGGTGCTTCCCTTTGGGTTGTGCAATGCACCTGCAACGTTCCAAAGAGCTGTGATTGGCATATTTTCTGAATTGGTAAATGATAGCATGGAAGTTTTTATGGATGATTTCACTCCTTATGGCAGGGATTTTGATGAAGCATTGGAAAATTTGAAGAAGGTTTTAATTCGCTGTGAACAGGCTCGCCTCTCACTGAGCACTGAAAAATGCCACATGATGATGAGTGAGGGGGTGGTATTAGGACATTTCATCTCTACTAACGGTATTCAAGTGGATCCTTCAAAAATTAAGGTGATAAAGAATATACCAACCCCTTCAACTCAGAAAGAGGTGCGAAGTTTTCTGGGACATGCTGGGTATTACAGGAGATTCATAGAAAACTTCTCCAAACTTGCTTCTCCTTTGTTTTCATTGTTAATGAAGGATGTGCAGTTTGCATGGAGTACAGCATGCCAGACAGCATTTGATAAGCTCAAAGAGAAACTGTCCACAGCCCCTATTTTAAGGGGACCTAATTGGACCATACCTTTCCACATTTCTTCAGATGCTTCTGATACCGCCATTGGAGCAGTACTAGGACAGCAGGATGGTCAAGTACCTTATGCTATTTATTATGTTAGTAAAAACTTAGCCCCTGCTGAACTAAATTATACTGTTACTGAAAAAGAATTTCTTGCTATTGTTTATTCTATTAATAAGTTTCGGCATTACATTACTGGGTATCCTACATTTGTGCATACTGATCACTCTGCCATTAAGTACTTAATGAATAAACCTGTCACTAATGCCAGAGTAACCAGGTGGCTTTTATTATTACAGGAATTTGATATTACTATTATAGATAAACCTGGAAAAGAAAATGTCGTTGCTGATTTTTTATCACGATTTACTAACAGTGATGACAGTTCACCTGTTGAGGATGCTTTCCCGGATGAACATTTATTCGCACTCTCAGCTCATTCACCCTGGTATGCAGACGTTGCTAATTATTTGGCTGCAGGGAAGCTTCCGCCACATATGTCTAAACGAGAGAAAAGAAAAATTATTCAGCAAAGTGCCAGGTATTGTTGGCTCAAGGGCCATATCTTTTACACAGGACCTGATCTTGAAATTAGAAGATGTGTAAGGGAAGATGAGATCTTTCATATACTAAAGGCCTGTCACGATGAACCTTGCGGAGGTCACTTTGCAGATAAAAGAACAGGACATAAGGCGTTGCGGATGGGCTATTATTGGCCGACACTGTTCAGAGATGCTAAAAAATATGTTCAGTCCTGTGACAGCTGCCAAAGGATGGGCCAACCTAATAAGACAGATCAGATGCCTTTACAGCCCCAAGTGGTACTAGAACCGTTTGATAGATGGGCATTGGACTTTGTTGGTCCTATCAACCCTCCTTCCAAACAGAAGGTTTACATCTTGGTGTGTACAGACTACATGACTAAGTGGGTAGAAGCTGTAGCTTTGGCTAAGGCAAACGACCAGGCGGTGATTGATTTCCTGTACAGTGAAGTTTTTACCCGTTTTGGAGTACCAAAGGAAGTAGTTACCGATGGCGGACCACAATTTATTTCACACCAATTTGAATCCTTGCTCCGCAAGTATCATGTGCAGCACAAGATAGCTTCACCTTATCATCCCCAGGCCAATGGTCAGGTGGAAAGCACTAATAAAGTTATCGAAGCAATCCTTACTAAAACAGTTAAAAGCCATCGAAGGGATTGGGCTGACAGACTTCCAGAAGCACTGTGGGCATATCGCACGACTTGGCGCAACACCACGAGCTTTTCTCCCTATGATCTGGTGTATGGTAAGAGTGCCATCTTTCCAATTGAATTTGAGATCAAGACCCTGAAAACAGCCATTGAAATGAACCTGAATGTAGCAGAAGCCCAGAAAAGAAGATTGAATCAATTGAATGAATTGGATGAGAAACGGTTAGCTGCGGTAGACCATACTGTGCTGCTTCAGCAACAGAGATCTAACTGGCATGACCGATTCATCAAAAAGAAAATCTTCCATGAAGGAGACTGGGCACTATTGTACGACTCTAGATTCAAGAAAGATTTCAAAGGGAAATTACGCACAAGATGGCTGGGTCCATATTTGGTTGACAGGGTATTTGACAACGGCACTGTTCGCCTGGTCACCATTGATGAAAACCGTATGCCATTACTTGTTAATGGCCATAGGCTGCGACTGTATCGGAAGCCCATTTCGAAAGATGCATTCATTTCACAGATTGCTGCTGATCCAAACTACCAATTGGCACCAGAGCAGGAACATTTTTCTACCTTTACCAAATCTTAAAATGAAAATCATATTTGCTGTACATAAATAATTTCTTGCTGTAGCGTATAGTTGTCGTTTTCTTTCTTTTTGCATTTGATCTCTTTGCTTGCTGTTGTCTTTTAAGAAAAATTTTTCAGGGAAGCGCCAGGAGAACGATCAGTTTGGGGCCCATAATGAAAATCTCTCTGTGCCGTCCTTGTGTTTAAAAAAAAAAAAAAAAAAAAAAAAATTTCGGCAGCTGCAACATATTTTCCGGCAGCTGCAACATATTTTCCGGCGGCTGCAACATATTTTCCGGCAGCCGTATATTCTTTTCCGCCAACCATATTCTCCATTTTCCGGTAGCCATAATGCCCTTTCCGTCAGCCGTCAATCTTTTTCGACAGCTGCAACATTTGCGGCTGCAACATCGGCGGCTGCAACATTTGCGGCTGCAACATCAGCGGCTGCAACATCGGCGGCTGCAACTCCAGTTTCCGTGGCTGCCACCTCATCGTCCCCATGGTTGCCGCCTCATCTTCCACGGCTGCCATCTCATTTTCCGCAGCTGCCATTTCATTCACCAGCTATGGCCACCTCATCTTCCACGGCTGCCATCTCATTTTCCGCAGCTGCCATTCCATTTACTAGCCACAGCCATTTTTACTTTCCGGTAGCCGTAATGTTTTTTTCCCGTCCGCCGTCAAATCTTTTCCGACAGCTGCAACTCCGGCAGCTGCAATCCCGGCGGCTGCAACTCCGGCAGCTGCAATCCCGGCGGCTGTAACTTCGGCGGCTGCAACATCTTTTTCTCGCAGCCGCCACATCATTTCCCGGCTGTCACCTTATTTCGCGGCGGCCGCCACCTCATTGACCAAGTCACTTTCACACCACAGCTGTCATTTCTTTCCAGCGGCTGCGACATATTTCCCATATTCGTAATATCTTTTCCCGCCAGCCGTAAGTCTCTTCCGCCGCTGTAAAATTTTCCCGTGACAGCCGTAATTTTTCCCGGATATTGTGAATCTTTTTCCGGCTGCCACGAATTCTTTCCCGATGGCTGTAACTTCTTTCTTGTCAGCTGCAACAAGCTTTTTCATCGGCCGTGTGATCATTTCTTTGGCAATTTGCAGTGGTAACTCCCGTGTTAACAGAAGGATTGTTCAACCTGCTAATTATGACGCTGATTCAGTCCAGTCCTGCCGGCGAACTCATCATTTCAACCCGGAGGATGCGACGCCTTGTGTTTTACCGGCGAAGGAAATCAGTGCCTTATCCGAGTCATCATGATTCCACGTCTGATTGTGCACGCGTTCGGCTCCATGACGTCACCAACTCCAAGCTCCACCAGTTTCCGCAGCCTTCCGACGCACAGTTTTATGAGGTATGGCTTTCATTTATCACGTGATTAAGTATTGATATCATGTAAACGAGATTGGCCGTACCTTCACTCGTACCACCATTTATATCCGATTGAACCCTTCCCTCGTACGACGTAATACTAATAACTGCCACCTTCCCCAATTCGGCATGAAAATTTTAAACTCCTCTCTGCGCTTAACTTTCCGAATTAGTTCATTCGCTCAACGGCTCCGCTCAACGATTCGTGCATTCTCCGCGCTGCAACTTCCATTCTGGATCCTGTACTCTGTCGAAACAGCAGTTCTATCTTGCAGCCAAGACCATGGGCATTCCAGTTCGCCATGAACCTTTCAATACCCGGGAACTTAGACGGAATTTGCAGGTTCTGGCCATTTTCCAAGCCGCTGGCTGGGTCGAGTTCTTTGAACGATTGGATGGATTCGACAGGGACGCAGCCCTGCAATTCGCATTGAATCTTACTAAAACACACTCCACGGTGTGGGGGCTGTGTATAGATGTTTCGGAGGTCATTATATCCGAGGTTACAGCTATTCCGTTGGTGGGAAAACCTTGGTTTAACCGTCGAGTTCCTGCAACAGTTGCACGGGAACAATTTTTACTTCCAGGGGAGCAAGTTGAAGCGTCCAGGAGAGGGATTGCATTGAAGTCACTGCCGCAGCCATGGGACCAGGTCGCTATCTTCCTCAAGAAATACATAACTTGCGAAGGTAGATACCAAACTGTGTACAACTCTGAACTTCCTTTGCTTTCTCATCTCCGTCATGGCATTTTGTTAAATATTCCATTTTATCTATTGCATGATTTGCGCCATATGGCAACATTCGTTCAATCTGCAAAGCACCCATTATCCTCCCTCACCCACCATGGCCTCATTAAGTTAATTATTATAAGAACCCTGGCCCAACATAATATAACATGGGAGCAATTCATTACCCGGCCACAGCAACCTGTTCCCTTGAGGGTCATTCCATTACAGCAAATACCAGTTCCGCCACAACAGGAGGACCGGAGTTCCTCCAGTGAAGTTGGGGGGAGGGATGAAACGGAAGAACAGCAACAGAGGGCACAGGCAGGACCATCCGGAAGGGATGAAACGGAAGAAGAGCAACAGAGGGCACAGGCAGGGACATCAGGGGTTGACAAAACCACAGAGGAAGAACAACCCGAGGCACAAGCAGAGCCATTTGAAGTATATGAATCCCCAGCACAAGCAGAACCAGTGGGGGATGACACTGCATTTGAAGGAGAGCGAGGGGAAGCACAAACAGAGCTGTCAGGCGACAATGTAGATGAAACCCTCGTGGAAAACCTAGACAACAGGGCAGCTCCGCCAGCAGAAGGTGAAATTGGAGCAGCATCAAATGCTGCGACAATGGAACCTGAAGATGGCGGAGCCAGAGCAATGGAAGAAGATATTGAGCTGGTCACAATCGAATCTTCACCGGAATGGGCAGGAGGAGCAGCTGTGATTGAAGAAGAACAGCATGGGGGGCAGGGAAATGTTCCTTTGACTTCAGTTTTGCCTCCCTATGTTCCAGCTCCACGAGAAGAAACACTACAGAAAGGGAAGTCACAAAAGAAAACGCCGCAGAAAAAGAAGCGGACCACCAATGAGTTTGATTTAGTGGCACCAATTAGAAGGAAGCGAACTCGGTCAATTACAGCAGCAGAGGCAGCTAGAACAAAATGGGCAACCTTAGAGACACAGGTTGAACCCCCAATCCTTACACCAAAACCGAGGGATGCTCCACAAAGGCAAGTGGAGGAAGAGCCGGGGGTTGAGGGACTCTTGTATGAGAATACAATGCTGAAAGAGGACCTCCAAGCACTTAGAAAGGAGCTGGAAACATGGAAGGAAATCTGCCAAAAGCAGGGTGGAAGAAAGATGTATACATTAATAGAGGCTGCAGACCAAGTGGAGGAAACAGCTTCTGCTGAAGCTGGAGAAAAGGATGAGCGAATACTTTGCCCCACCTGTGGGGAGATCTTTGAGGAGGCAAGCCATAAAATTTTACTTAGCACTTATTCAGCACAACAGCCTGTAGCCACAGAAGGGGAAGTAGTGAAGAAAAAGGATGCTGCAACACAAGAACCAACACCTTTAAACATCCTTGCTGCAGCTGCTACTTCCCATGATGCAGAAGTTATAGAACAGATGGGAGAAGAACAGGGAGTGGAGGATGCCCTGGAAATTTATGAGGAATGTATGGCAATCCCAAATTGCTCCCACAATACAGAAATCATGGAACAGATGGGAGAAGAACGGGAGATGAAGAATGCTCTGGAGCTTATAAAAGAGTATAGTGAGACCCCAGAGTGTTCCCATGACATGGAAATCATGGAGCCAAGGGATACTCTGGAGGATAGTGAAGAATATTGTGCTGTAACCCCAGAACGTTCCCAGGACACAATAATTTTAGAAGAAGAAACGGAAATGCAGGACAGTGATAAGTTGAAACAGGATGCTGCAACACAAGAACCAGCAATCCTGAATTTGACCATCCAACCAACTGAGCAGACAGGAGAAGAAGCTAGGACAGAGGATATTCTGGCATTCAACAATGAACTCTGGGTGGTGACCCCAGAAAGCTCTCATGATACAGAACTCATAGAAGAGGAGCTGCAGCAAAATAAAGATGAAGATGTAAGCCAGGATGTTGCCACACAAGAACCAACATCCTTGGATGCTGCAGCAAGAACCCCTGAACTGCAGTTGGAGGATAACCCAGGAGTAGAGATCATTCCTGATACACAATGGAGTGATGATGAACAGGTACAGACACCCTACTCAGGTGACACTGAAATCTTGGAGGAGGAGCTGCAAATTGAAAAGGATATCCAATCTCAGCAGCCAATTGACAGAGAAGACACTGTTACACAAGAACCAGTGTCTCCAAAAGCAATAAAGGCAGCTGCTGAAGAAGGTTTAAGGGATGTTGTTGTTACACAAGAACCAGCAACTCCCTTGATAAGATTAGATGCGCTGGAAGACACTGTCCCACAAGAACCAGTGCTTCCACCTCCTACAGGTATTATTGAATTGGATTCAGATTGAGTGTGTCTTTTCAACTTCCCCAGGCATAGCATAAGAGAACTGCAGATATTAGCAAGTAGCGGTGGCAAGAGGAACAGTAAAGTTGGAAGATGCCGGGTTGCTCACAGAAATTTTTCAAAGGGATAGAGGGGATGCCTGATTCATCTACATTCTTTCCTTCTGCCTGGACAAAGTTCAGTACAATATTCAGATGCAGGTTGTTGCATGAGGACATGCAACAGGATAGTTGGGGGGAGATGTTCAGCCCAGAATTGGCCCTTTTTGACCATCATTTATCACTGTCCCTTACCTTGTCTTACATCAATTACCTTGGCAATTCAACTTATTGTCCTTATATATTCCCCAATTTACCAAGGTATGGCCGATTATTGTTTTATTGTGTTAATACTTATGATTGTGATGATTAAAGCTGTTCATCTCTTAATCTGTGCTAACATGATGCGATTTATGAAGGTAGTAAGACAATAGACTGCAGGAAGATCGGAGCTGAACAAGTCATGAAGGAACGATCATCGCTTGTGGAAGGTTCCTTGGGACTCAAATCGGCAATCAAGGCATAGGCGTGGCAGGGCAGCTGTAACCGAAGAACTATCTTAAGCATGTCGCTGCTCGAATCCAGCTGTGAGCTGGAAGGACCCTCACTCTTGGGACGATTAATACTTCTCCCATATTTGGATATTTCAGTTCTGCCACGCGTTGTAACAGCTAGATTATTTAGGGCGCCTGAAGATCAGAGATCTTCACGGCTGCCCAATTATAGGTTTAGATGTTGCAATTTGTATGTATAAATATGGGGAATTACCTCGACTGAGGGGTTGGACAGCAATTAATTAATTCATCTTGTATTAGCAGTCAAGCTGAAACTGTGTACTTATCCTTCTGTTAATATAAGGAGTTGCTTCTGAGTTAAAGAGAGTGTTGTTCAACCAGCGTCTCTGTGTGAAGACTGGGCCCGTCTTCCACAGAGATTGCTGTGTTAAATTAGGATTTCATCTTTCTTGTTGTGTGATGCTTTGTTCTTCCTTTTGTACGCAGCAGCAATATTTATCGTGTGAATTTTCAGTATAGTTAAGGATCATATTTCTGTGAGTTTGGTAGATGATGTAGAATAACAGTCGACTGAGTAAGGTTTGCTTTATATACAATTCAATTACAGATCATACACACTTGTGTTCATCTTACAGCTGAGTTGCGATCCCCTGAGTTCTTACGATTTATCATTCTGATTGTGTGTTGCTTGATTTCCATTCTGCAATTTAATATTCTTAGAACAGTTAACTCAATTATTTCACAATTGGATTTCTAGATTACTGCTCAGTTTTTGCTTTACGAATTCCAGGTTGATTAGATCAGGCAAGTGATCGTTCTAGGATAGAAAGGAGATTCCTTCCTATTGTTCATTAGATCTTATGTTAATTTTTAGTTGATGCATGATAGAGAGGGTTTGAATTATAGCAGTGAGAAGGCTTTGGATTGCTTAAGATTCTGGGGATGAACATGAATGATAGAATATAGAAGTATTTATTGCTAATGGTTTTGTGTTTAAGCATATATTGTGCACTTGTCCTTTGAAATAAAAAGACTTTCTCGGGTTGACAATAAATTTCATATGCTCTGTGTGTTGATATTTAATTATCTGCAATTAGAGTGCTTGACATAGATGATCAATAGTAAAAAGGGAAAATTATTTCAGCAAAGAATAATTCTCTATCAGACTTCCCTATTATGCAGCAAGAAAATTAGATTGTACGAGATGACTATCATTGGATGTTCCTAGAGCAATCTATGTTGTAGATATCTCCTTCAAGTAGCCTATTTATTCTTCCAAGTGGACATTTACCAACATGGAGCATTCAAATGTTAGTACCTACATGTCAAAGTTCAGCATAGACCCCCTACAATAAAGATTGGCCAAGATGGAACATAGGTAAAAGTTCAAAAGTTAATTTCAATACTTTTCAAAAAACTTCCAGTGGTATTTTCAGCGGAACCAAGCCTTCAGTTGGAAACAAAGGTTTGATATTGGATGAAGGTGAGAACTCTTGGAACTCAAGAGTATACACACACATGATTGAGATTGCAGGCACACTTCTTTTGTTGTGACGGTGGCATTAGCACAGGGATATGTTCATATAGCGAAAGTACAGATTGTACAATGACTGGAAGTGCAGTCCATGCAGCTACTAGAAGTTAAAATGGGTTTTGGATTGAAGAGTATGGGGGATGATGTTACATATGTCTGCGTGTAATGTACCTAATCTGATCACAGGCACATTAACTCAAAATCTGCAAAAATTAAACAAATAGTGGATTACTTGGAACAACTGACTAACTAGTTTGACTAGAATTCTGGAGGAAAATCCCAAACAACACTCTAGACACTTCCAGTTTCTCCCAATATGATTTCAGACCTGATAAGATAAAAATAAGATGAAAACAAGGCCGATACCTCAATATTGGCACATTATGGGTACTTGCCTTCATATTCATGCACTTCATTAACCATATTCCCATAATTATCTATTTTTACCCCACATGAGCTCCACATGACATATATATGCTAAAATAATCAAACTCCCATGCTATAATGGTTACTTAAGTTAGATATCGTGGCTTCCTAACTCATTGTGGAGTTTCAGCAGTGAACTACTGGAATTTGCAGTTCCTGTAGTACTACTAGTTATTGCAGGAAGCCATGTTGCTACTGGAATTGGCAGTTCCGGTAGCACGGCTTGAAACATTAATTCTAAACATATGGAGATGAGTCATGGAAATCCAAAACATGGGTTTTTTGCAGAATGGGGTCATTTAGTCTATCTCAAGGAAACTACTTGAAAAACCATGATTTGATGGGCAATTTGGCGGGATCTCTAAAACTAGTATTTTGAGCACAACTTCCGGTAGCGACCTCATCTTTTGACCTGCAACCTACATGGATGAATTCGAGGACATTAGCTCTATGGGGATGATGTTGTTACACTATTTTGATCATGAATAATTCTTTAGATAAGGTGAAGATGACTTGGTTTTGGATCTACACATTTAGAAGATTTATTGGTTATGAGATCCACTCATTTTGGAACTAACCTTATCTTGATGTAGCCTCTTCTCCTTTGAACCAAATGTATAAACATGAGATGTATCATTCAGATATGGATATGTTATAGTTAGAGGTTAGAGAGTGAGAGTTTGGAGAAATATCGGTGTACTCATTGTAATCTTTTGATGTTGGAATAAAGAAGCTTGTTGTTGCATATTGTGAGCTAGTACTATAGTCCTCTTTGGTAGTGTATGCCAAGGGAAAAAGGGCCCCTTCTCTCTGGAATATGATGCCCAACTAGTTTCCTTTTTGTCGTGTGATTCTATTTTAGTAGTTTTTCATTCCATTTCATGCTCATTTCTTTATGCTCTTTCCTTTACATTTCCAAGCAATTTACATTTCTGGCACTATGGTTTGAGGGAAACCTTGGTGTCCCCAGATATTGAGAATCCATTTACCCGAGAGTACAAGAGTTGTTTCAAAAGATCATTGGGCCCGAACCTGTGACCTCTCAATGACCTAGTTTTACTTTCCCTCAAAGTGTGATTTTACCTTTCATGCACTATGTGGTTTTGCTTCTCAATTAGCATACATAAGCACAGTTGATTTCTAGTTATTTTGATGTAAACACAAAATAGCTTCATACAGTCTGTTAGTATCTTCTTGAGTAGGTTTGCTGGTGTTCCTAGTTAGAGTGACCATTTGAGTCCTTATTCTGCATATACTTTGCATGACATCTCATCAGTTTACTGACCCTAGTTGATAATTTATGTGAGGTAAAACTAAGAGATTATTTTTCCCAACACTAATCCTAGAAAATTCACCTAATATAGGCACAATAATACCTCTCCCTTGTGTTCCAATTCTCTATGTTAGCAAGGAGGGACTAAAGTTTTATTTTCCTTACAAGAAGCGAGAAGCCTACCAGTTCTAAGGTGCACAAAGTAAATGTGCTTGAATCAATGTCTCAAGATCCTTTTCCAATTCTTAGCACCCCTAGTTTTGAAGATGTGCATGCGATGAATGGAAATGTGTAAACTAGGCTAGTGCTAGGATTTTTGTCTATAGCTCAACATTTTGATTGAAGAGTTGGTTGGGGATATATTAGAGACAACTCTACATGATAATAGTTTGTAAAATGAAAATAAGGAGGCTATGTTGTAAGAAGGAAAAAAAGAAGGTCAGAGTGTGTGAAGTTGCAAGCAGAAAAGATAACGATGGTGTTAGGGTAGGAGGTGGTCCTGGGGAAAGTTTTATCTTTCCATGGATTAGCATTAGCAAGAAAATTATTTTGTAGGTCAGTGTCTAAAAAATATTTGGTGAAGTGGATGAGGAGAGTCTAGATTCCTCTGTTAAGCTACATGCCAGATTTTCTCAAGTTACATAGAGGGTGGTGTTCCTTCACGCTTAGAGGTGACTCTTGTGTGGGTCATATCATAGAGGGGAGGTGGTACTAGGGGAATAAAATATCATTTCTTAAATCCTAAACATGGTATTTCAACTCTCAAAGTGAGAGAAAATGTCTATCCAATGTGGGTAAAAGTGCTAACCCTTCCACTAGAATTTGGAATGAAAATGTCACAAAGGAAATTATAAAAACTCTTAGAATTTTTAGAGAAACTAATTATAAAAGTAGAAGAGAGAATGTGAAAATTGTGCCCATGGTATGTGTAAAAATGGACCTAGAAAAGCATCTATCAAACATTATGGAAATTATGGTAGGAATGTGGAGTTATCATCAAACCCTTGATTATGCTCATATTCCTTTTATATGTTTATCTTGTCATATATATGGCCATTTGAAAGATCGTTGTGTTAAGGGTATGCGTAAGAGAGATATGGGGATGAAAGTTGTAAAGGAAGCAAGGTTCATTCAAGAGAATCATATGAATCATCTTTGAGAAGGGTTTGGATATGTGTCAAAGTAAAGCCCTAATTATTTGGAGGTTTTCACACTCTGGGATTCTTTGAAGGGGTAAATGATCTACTTGTTTTAGCTAACAATGAATTTAAATGTATGGTGAAATCCTTTTATTCCCAGTGGAGAAGGTTTTCAAAAATTCTTGAATTAGTGTTCCTTGGAATCATAGGGAAATTCGACTCCCACAAAAGAAAATAAAATGTATAATATGCACTCTTCTAAAGACCTTGAGGCGTAGAGTAATGGGGTTGTAATAGAAGGGGGGTTAGGGCTTGACTCTAGTTAGAAAAAAAGTTATCAAAACCCATGAATAATATCCTTTGTGTCCATTTCCCTACAAAAAGCAGGGACCAAAATATTGAAATTAAAACAAATAACCATCATTGGTGCTCTTAACATTGGACCAAATTTTATCAAGGTTAAAAGATGATGATTATGTTCTTGAACATTTAGGGGTTGGTGCAGCCCTTAAAAAAATTCCATTGATCCCCTCATTCATATGCATAAACCACAGGTGTCAATGATTCAAGAAACTATGCTAGATGGAGAGAAGGTGGAGACGTTTTTATCTCCTATGTTGAAGGGTTGAAATATGTTGTCTATGATGTTGTAGATAAATCTAGAGGACTAGCGATGGGTTGGAATCAGTGCTTCAAATTGAAAACAAGCCAATGCCATTGGAGAGAGAATTTCTAGTGCTTCAATTATATATATATATATATATATATATATATATATATATATATATATATATATATATATATATATATATATATATTCGCTTGGAAAAAAATATTCCATTCTAATAGAATGAACATGAATGGTCCTTAAAGGACTTACATCAAACGCTTTCTAAGATTTACATCACAAAATTCCTTTCTCGTCAAATAAGCATTATTAGCTTTACATCAAAGACTTTTCCTCTCATCATTTTGAGTCTCAGCCTTTTTACAAAAAGGTACATCCCATACGCAAAAAAAAACCTCCTTTTTATACTTCCCTCATAATTTCTAAAATTTTATACATTGTTGCCTTCCCTTTCTTCTTCTATCTCTGTTAACTCAGGTTCTAGAAGCAATGCATTTTTTGATAGTTGGTCCACTTCAGTGTTCAATTCTTTGTACACATGAGCAAATGATATGACAGAGAAAAATTCCATCTGTCTTCAAATTTCCATTAGAGGATGTTGAAGATGTGGGGATTTTATTTGAATTTTATTATTTTCCCAATCTATGACCATTTTAGAGTCCCCATAGACTCGTTACAGGCTAGATATATTTCTAGAATTCACCACCTTTGGGACTAAATAGAATGCAGCAATTTCATCCCTGTTGTTGGAGCAGTGACCAGGAGCATATATGGTTTTTAATTTGTAATTCTCTTCTAAGTATATGACACCCCCCGATCCTATAAGGGGTGGGTCACTTTGGCTAGCACCGTCAAAGAATGCCCAAGGGAATGATCTATCAATGCTAGGAGGAACCAAGGTTCGCTACTTTCCTGGTTTAACTTTTGATTTGAATTCCTTCATCCACTGCACAACCAATTCCATCGTCACTTGCTGCGGGACCAATCGATTTTGGATAATAGCAGTATTTTGTGCCCACTATATCCCATAAATGAAATAAGAAGGGAAATCATCAAAGCAGCGTACCGACGGATTTTTCCACCACTGTTGGTAGCTCTGATCCAATGAGGTTTATATCTATATAGTCGAAGAATTCAGTTCCTTGGAAGAAGCATTCCATACGGACATTGCATAGGAACAAGAAACAAAAACATGAGAAAAGGATTTGTTGTTCGAATGACACAATGCACACCGGATTGGCCCATTCCAACCATGTTTCAAAATATTTTCCCAAGTTAGCAATTTGTTACTCAATGCTAACTAGACAGTGAATTTTTCTTTTAAGGGACTAGAGGCCTTCAAAACCACTAGCCACCACCACTCTCTATTTCCATTGAAAGATTCTAAAACTTGGGTATCATATCCTAATTTGGCCTAAAAATCGCTTGTAGATCTATTCTTTGGACAAACTAACCCATATGTCTCATCCTCTTCTAAATGAATAAACAAAGACACGAATTTGTTAATATAGCATGTCCATTCTCTCGCAACTTCTCCTTCTAAACCAAGAGAAGAGGATGATTTCCATCCTTCCCTACCCCATTCCTGGGGGTTCTATGCTTTTGCATCAGCTAACTTTAAAATTTGATGATTCTTAAGAAGAGCTACAATATTCAACGAAAGCTTGTAATCATTTTATGCTCCAATCCAAGGGTATTCTCATATTCGGACACTTTTGTCATCCCCGATTTTCC
Source organism: Larix kaempferi (assembly GCA_027924585.1). NCBI lineage: Eukaryota > Viridiplantae > Streptophyta > Pinopsida > Pinales > Pinaceae > Larix > Larix kaempferi. Next base: position 7,174,384 of record BSBM01000592.1, on the reverse strand, counting down.
ATGCCATCCAATATGCAATCAAGGGATAAGATTGCACAAATTCCTTCCATCATACCGAACCATTTTTATGAGACTTATCTAGCCTTCTTAACCATTCAATGATTGACGAATCCACACAATAATTAGAGGTCATTGCTTCCCCCCATAAAGAGTTAGTATTCTGCACCAACCTCCATATAAAATTAGCAGCTAAAGACTAACAGAATAGAACCGGACATTTTAAACCCCATCTTCCTAACTCCTTAATATTGGCCATTGTAGTCCACTTTACCAAAGGGATTCCTTCTGCCTATTTTCTCGTTGTCCATAAAAAGGATAAAAAAAATCTTATGAATATTTGTTAATATCCCTTTTGGTATATAGGAAATGGAATCCCAATATACTGGGATAATTTGGAGTACTTCCTTGAGAAGCACCAATCTTCCACTTCTAGAAAATAACTGATTTGCACAGCATGATATTCGAGCTTCCACTTTTTTGTACAACCACATCCATCCCTTGAATGAATAGGAATTGGGTTTATGGTAAAATCCCAGATATTTGAATCCTGCAGATAATGGTTTCAAGGGAAAGGAGACAACTTCCTTTATCCTGTTCTACAAGTCCTCTGGTATTAGATTCCAGGCAAGGTTTGATTTCTCCACATTTATATGCATTCCAGTTGCCTTTTTGTATAATTGTAGAATATGGGTTATTGTTTGAATATTTTCTATAGAGCCTTCACCTACCATCAACACATCATCCACAAACAAAATATGTGTGATTTCCTTTGATTCTGAAATCATTACTCCTTTTAATGACCCATATTTTCTTTCCTAGTGCACTAATCTGCTCAACACATCTGCCACCGGAAGAACAAAAATGGAGAAAGTGGACAACCTTGCCTAAGTCCCCTGGAAGGCCTAAAGAAATAAGAGGGGGAACCATTGATTAGGTATACAAAGGATGTCGACTGGATGCACCACATTATCCATTTTACACTGTCCACTGAAAATCCAACCTAGATGAGTAACAATCACAAAAAGGTCTAGCTTACCCTATCGTAGTCTTTAGACAAGTCTAATTGTGGTCTAATTTTAGAGCAAAGGCACTGAATTTATTCTTGTTCATAGAATGAATGGCCTCCTGAGCCAATGAAACAACATCATGAATCTGACGATTGAAAAGAAATCCAAAAAGTTCCTCCGATATAATCTTACTCGGAAACAGCTTTAACCTCCGAGTGATCATTTTGGCTATCATTTTATAAACAACGTTGCACAAGAAATAGACATGAAATCCTCAAACGATGAGGGTTTCTGCTTCTTTGGGATTAAATCTAGAAAGGTATATTTTATTGCTCCCAAAAATTTCTCAGACTATTGAGATTCCCGAACAACCTTTATAAGATCTTCTTTTATTAGTTCGAAGAACCCTTGAAAAATTCAATCATGAACTGATCAAGACTAGGGATCTTTCCTTTTTTAAAATAATGCACAATGTAGTTCAGCTCTTCTTCCAAAACTTCTTATGTTAGGGCTTCATTCATCTCTTCTATTACCAATTTTTTTAAAAGCCTGAGAACCTGCAGAAATTCTTGAATTGGGCATCCTTCCAGCTCTTTGAATAATGGATGAAAATAAGATTTAACTGCATCCTCTTTTTCTTGAAAAGAGCTGACTATATTTCCTTGAATGTCATGGATATCATAAATTGTGTTTACATTTCTCCTATGAGAAGCAAACCAATGAAAACAATTTGTGTTGTTGTTGTCTTTTGCTATCCAAATGGCCTTGCTTTCAAGCCTCCATAATTGTTCTTCCGTTGCCAGAAGTTCATTCCACTTTAGTTCATAAGTTTTTAGTGCCTTCAAATCTTCCTCTGTAAACACCCCGGAGATGTTTAGAATGTAAATTTCCCCTATATTTTCCTCCGCTTCTTTTAGTTGTGCTTGTTGATTTGATTTGTAGCCTTTTTCCCATTCTTTTGAAGCTTTCTTTATTTTGACAATGTTTTCTACTATTTGCTTCATAAAGGAAGCCGAGGAATCTTCCTGCAAGGGCATCCAAGAATCCTCTACCAGTTTTCTATACTCCTCTTCTTTAAGCCATGTTGGATTGAACTTAAAAGGAGGCACATGATTTGGATCATGTTTTTCAATGAATAAGAGAATTTGTCGATGATCAAAATGTCTTAATTGTCAATCCGGAGAGTCATGGACTTAGAGGTGCAGGAACTGTATGTGCAGGATTGAAGCCTAAACTAACCTAATCTAAAGACGGAAAACACACTTCAATACAATAAAGCAAGCAAACAAGAATATCCCAACACCTTAGGATGAACTCTGTAATTGGGAGGTCATATCTCACAAGTTAGACCTTTAATATTCCCTTTGGTGATTGAGGTTATGGAATTTTAAAGTGCAAGAAACTCAAAATCATCAATCTTAATCAATATCAAACTAGCCTAATCTAAAAATCATCAAATGTACTCAAAATTAAAATTATGTTACTAACCGATACTGAAATCAAAAATTAGTGAATACAGGTACAAAGATCTTAAATAGGTCAAAAATCCTCACTAAAAACTTTATTCAAAATCCAAGCACTTTAATCCTAACAATGATGTATTCAAACCTTTGTTGACTAATTGTAAAAGTAAGTAAAATATATGACACAATGAAGATGTTGCAAACATAGTACTTTGAATTCCATTCAAACCAAACCAAATGTAAATCCCAATTACTGAAATGTATCATCAACTCAAAGATTAGTTGCTAGCATTCCACACTCAGAAACCCAATCCACTCATAAAATCAAACTAAATGTGAACACAAAACATTAAAATGGGAAACCAAATCTAATAAGTGAATAATGGTAAAACTAAAACAAGATAAACCAATCTGAAAGCGAAAACAAGGTACTAACTTATGATCACACCTTTAAACAAACTTAAAATCAATTAAAAACATCAATCTTAACACTCTTTTTATACTACACGTGATCTTAACACTCTTTTTATACAACACTCAATTTGGTCTATCAGTTTAGTCACTTAATAAATCCATTTAAGTACTTAATCGATTCAGTTTTGAAATGAGTTTCCAGAGAATAAATTCATAGGAGCGTTGATAACTAATTTGTGATCATTTAAATGGAAATGCGGTTACTTTTCTTAAGCGCTCAGTAAATTCCAAATAACAAGATTCAATGTTCTGTGTGACATATTGATACTATGTTCATGATTACATACATTCCTTGACATTGTTTAACATGATTCATAATGTTATTATCAGGTACAGATCAATAATTCAAGTTCAGAAAAATGTGTATCTAATGAATTCAGGATTGAGCAGAATCGATTTGAAAAATTATTTTATCGTTAATCTCTTGATAATTCCATGACATACATTTATTTCACAAGATTAAGACTGTTTTATCTATGTTTCTTCATATCTATATTTGTGAAAACTAATTATTCAAAACTAATTTAATCTACTAGATCGCACTTCATAGCTTCTAACAGCAATTAGAATAAATTCTATAATTCATTACAGAAGCAATCTCAATAGAAATGATAAATCAAACTAAAGTGTTTGCAAATGCAATTAATAATCTGTATTTGGCTCCTCAAATTACATGAATTGGGTACTATGTTTCATTAATTTGGTCTCTATCGAAAATCCTCAAGGCATAAGCAAAACATTCACAAATTTCACAAATTTAGACAAAATCCCCAAATCTGGGTTTTTCATTCAATCTTAAAAGTCTGCCCCAAAGAACCCAAGATATCTTCCATCTCATAACTTATTTTTCGAAACAAATTCTGGGTTTTCTAGCTAGTAGGTTTTTCTAAGAACCCATTTAACGTTTTTTCCATATATGCTTCCACATGTACGCAAATCAAGGTGAAAATAGAAGTTTTAAATAATTTTCTGCTAAAAATATGAGCTTGAATTTTTAGAAATGTTGGATTTTCTTGGGATCCGTGCAGCCAATTGAAAGCATGTTCCTATGGGAGGTATATGACCTCATTATCTAAAAACGGGTGTGGACAAATTGGTTGAAGAGACTCAGAAGTATGAGAATCAATGTTCTTCCTTCAAGTAAGCGCAGGAACGAGTGTCGAATCTAATGTCGGAATAATATGAAATGATTTCTGAAACAAAACATTTCACCATTACTAAAAATAATTACTCAAAATCAACTCTAAGTGTTAAAATACTAGAAATAACTAATATATATAGTGTTTTCCTTCTCCTAAATAATAATTCCACAAAGACTTTAATGTTCTGAACTTAGAACAAAATGAGTACCATCCGATATAAAAGTCGGGTTTTATAATCGAACTTTCCCATATATTTGACTTTCTAATGATATAAAAGATAGCAAATTGGGGAGCCATCACAGACAAACCTCCAACCTCTATCCAAGACCGAATCGATAAGGGACCAGCAAGCATATTCTCCGATATTAAAAATCTGTCTAGGCGCTTAGAAATAACATTTTCTCCACTTCTTTTATTCTTCCACGCTGGCTCTATCTTCAAAGGTTGAACGTTGATTATCCCTTTTAATTCAAAAAGAGAATTAAAGAAGTCACTCAATGAATCAGGTCTTGCTAAAGCCCCCAAGTCTCTCTTTTGGATATTGTTAGATTTAGATCTCCTCCCAATATCATATTGCGCATCTCCAACATCCCAAAAGTGAAAAACAAATCCCATAAAGATCGCATGTTCTGAAAGAGTCCATAGACGTTAAAAATTGAGTAAATTTCTCTAGTTTTATTGTCTTCTAATACTGTTTTCAAAACAGTCTCATGATAGCTTACTAAAACTTCCCTTATTAAATTGATCCATGTCATTTTGAGACCTCCAAAATGACCATCTGAGCTTATATGTGCAAAGGACCAGTATTTAAGACAAATATTTATGGTTTCATGAGCCTTTCTCCCTTCTACCATCGTTTCCTGTAAAATAATGACTGAGGGATTTAACTTTTGAATCATCATTTTAAGGGAATTTAATTTGGGGGATCCCCCTAACCCCCTTGTATTGAAAGACAGACAAAGCATCAGGGAATCCTAGGCTTGGATTTCCCTGCTTTAAGGACCCTATTAATCGTGGATTGTTTCTCTGCTTTAACTTCCATCTCATCTTATTTTTAGTCTTCAAAATTTTAGACTTTCTTCGAGCCAATGTAACCTTCGATGGAGGGTCAAGTCCTTGACAACACGCGAAAGTGATTCCTTCCAACCCCTTAAGCGCCACCTTGGATCTTGTGTTATAAATCATATTCTTAACCCAAGAATGAGGACCTACCTTAACCTTTGGAGAGGGGTCCATTTCAGCAAGACACTCAAGACTAGATGGAACCATACACTCCTTTTCTGAGGGGGAAGGGAATAGGGAATAAGGAGAAGGATTATCCTTTACCACCGAAGAGGATTCCAGCTCAACAAGACACTCTAGACTGGATGGAACCACAGACTTCTCTGTTGTCGGGGGAGGGACTAGAGAAGAAGGAGGATTTCGAGGGGAGACCTGGATAACAATAGGAATAACTATTTCAAAAAGGACATTTTCAGAAAGGGAATTTACAAAAGGAACAATGGGATTACTAGGAACAGAAAGTGATATTTATTCCCCCTTTTTATTGACCTCTTCCTTTATTACGTCCTTGACTAAGGAAGATCCATTGTCACCTCTTTCCACGTTGCCGCTTGAAACCTCTCTATCAGTCGGGACCAATGAAGTCTTTTTCACCCATACTTTCGTATGTTTCTGAATCCAGAAGAAAAGTTTGGACAATCTCGTAATAAGTGCCCTACTTTCCTGCATCCAAAGCATCGGAAGGGGATCTTCCAATAATCCAACCCCTGTCTCCATTTACTACCATTCAATTCCAACTTTATCTCCTTGTATAAACCATCTCGCATATCCAATTCCACCAGAATTTTCGCACACCTCCTGTCAACTTTCTGATCCCAATCGTCTTCCAAAGCAATTAACCTTCCAAATTTTCCTCTAATTGCCTCCAGAATAGCTTTTTGCCAGACCACCATTGGAAGTCCAAGCAGAATTACCCAAACTTGCTGTAAATTTTGAGGCTCCCTTCTAGCATCAAAGTCCACCTGCCACCTTTTCATAATTAGTCACGATAGTCCCTATTTCCAATTACAATCCAACAATTTTTGTTTATCCCCCTCTAAATTGACCTTAAACAGGATATGGCCTCTCAACGGGATGTGAAATTGAGGGACGTGATCTAGAAAAGGCTTCCAATTTATCTACATCCAATTCTTTAAAGTTGTTTCCCCCACCATTTTTCTTCAAAATCGACCAACCAGAGGACAATTGAGGTAATATTGGACTTCTTCAATTCCATTTTCTTTGCCAACAGACAACGAAGCAATATCTTTTTTGGCACGAGCTCTTTTTTTCGGATTGGCCCAGAATTCGCTTCGATCTTGGAAGTACTGGTGCCATTATTGCCTTGAGCGGGTTTTTATTGAGGCCCAGACTTCCACGGAGGATCGGGCAAGGGATAAGTCACTTCAATATGTGAAATTCCTTTTCCCTTATTGCTACACCTGATCTCATGATCGGAACAGAAAATGCGGACTCTAGAGGAGGGACTTTCGTAGTCTACCTCGTCGATAACCATGATTCTTCACGAGAAACAGTACGGGATCGAACGGGAGGAGATGACAGATGAGACAGTTTTGGACAAGGATATGGAAGGGGAGAAGTACAAAAGGGAGAAAAAATTTGCTTATCCACTCCATTCGATGAGCAATTTAAGATCCTCGGACCTTCAATCTGTACCCACGAACCACAAAGCTCCATTATGCCCCACATCCCTATACATATACATATATATATATATATATATGGTCTAGTGAAGTTTGAAGTACTTTGATATCCATTTCAACATTGCTTTGCCTTACAGTCTCCTCTTCTTCCACTCTCCCAAGGACTAAACCAGCTGAATGGAAATTGTCGGATGTTGTTTGTAACATACCCAAAATCCTCGTCACGTTCTAGAGGAAATGGGGTGAATTTTTTTTTGTTTTTATTTCTTGTCGAACTATACTCAACCATACTTGGTAAGTATGACACTTAATACAACAATACGAAAACACACATTCATATGTGTTAATCCATTCTTCAATATAAAACGTAACCACCTTATGCAAAGGCCCTTGGTCAATAAGTTAAATACTTATTCAACATCATTTCTCCTACTTGTAACACATCTTTACTTGCAAATAAAGAAAATCCTTCTCAACGAAGGAGCATGCAATCCAATTCATTCTCAACCTCGTGATATCATGTCTTCTTAACAAGAATTCAACTAAACATTAGAAGCATGCAAGTGTACCATTATTCTCACCACAAGTCAAATGTAGACAAAGATATACACTTATTTATCAATATGATGATATGTAATACTTTTCTTTTTCTCTTACACCTATTAAACATTATATCAACAACAATGATATTGAAAGGTATAAATATAGTTCAAGAGGATTTAACTATTTATATTAGTTGTCCTCTTTACATAAAAAAATGAATACAATCAATATTGTTCAACATGCCCCTTTTCACCATTCTTTTACATAATTCAACATTGATGTAAACTTAACGTAAGAGACATTGCTATGTAACCATTGTAATAGACCTTGCTATTAATTGACAATTTCAATGCAAGATAATGTCTTCTTCTTTAACCGCATAAAACATTGAACACAAAGAGCATTCATGTTGATGTATATGTAACTTCGAAATGTATTTCACCTATGTATATTGTATTCCTATAGAGATGTTATTATTCCTCTATACGAAAGTGTCGTCATTTATATTGTAAGTGTCGTAACTTATACTTGATGGGTTATTAGACCACCTTGATGGGGTCGGCCCTGTATGATTCATGTGGGTAAAAGAGTTATTAGACCACCCTAGTGGGGGTCGTCCCTATCAGCATTATGTTATGTGGTTAAGTTAAGGTCGACCTAGTAAGGTTATTAGGCAAGTCAAGTTAGTGTATAAATAGAGTGTGGGAGGCACTCTATTTGATCATTCACTTTTCTCACTCATACACTCATTGGAGAGTGGCGCACTAGTGAAGGAGGAGAAGCTGCTGCTAAGAGTATATCTCTTATGCTTGGGTTTTGTATCATGGCTCAATCTATCTCTGAGGAAGTTGCGGGGTTTTTCACCTTCTTGGTTTTCCCCGGTGAAACTCTGTGTCTCTTGTGTGCTTGCATTATTGTGTCTATGATTGATATGATGTAGATATGATGTACATGTTGTTCTCTCAGTTAAGATCCTAGATCAAATTGAAGTAAATTCTGAAAAACTAACATGGTATCAGAGCTAGCTTGAAAGAAGGCATGGTATGGCATTTATGACACTTGTTGCACTTGCGAAGCTAGGGCTTGATATAGCAAAACCCAGTCATCATATCACTTTCGCTATAAATCCATTTTGGAGAAGGTTTAGGATCTGAAACCTTTATAGGTCGAAGATAACATCTCTGTGCACCTTGTGTCAGAAGCACAACTTCTAATTCGCTGTACTTTATGAGTTATGATCTGAACAATCTAGGGTTTCTGCCTCCTCTAGATCTCAGTCATAAATAGGTGACCTAGGAAGAAAGGTCATAACATGGGATAAGAAGCTCCAAAGAAAATTTCGTAAAAAGTGACAGGTAGGGCACGGACTTTACTTTCTCAGGTAAGTTTTTTCATAGGCCGAAACTGAATCGGTGACACGTGGCACACCGTACAAGTTCTCTCTCTTGTTTTATCCCATAAAAAGGTCACATTGCGACACTTGTCATAACTCTCTCTCAGAAAATCCAATTGAGGTCAGACCTATGGGGTTGGAAAGATGATAGGTCAAGCTACCACAGGTCGCAGTTTTAGACCCTGTGGATTCGTAATTTCAGAGTTACACAAGAAACAATCAGGTGCATATTTCTGTCAAAACAGAATTGGATTTTGAGCACCTTCATTCATGGCTCCGGGAATTTAGGGTTTCGGACAATGTTGGAATTTTTGTATCGGATACCACGGCTGGATGCTCCTCATCAAAATCAAAATTTAGAGACCAAGATCGAATTTTTTGGTTGGGCAGAAGGTCAGGCTTGATCAAACCTTAGTTTGAGACTTTGATCGGAAAAGTGGAAAATTAGGGCTTCTGCGAAAATGGGAATTTTTGAAATTTGTGACCATAGCTGGAAGCTCCTTGGAAAAATCGAATTTTAGAGATTTGGATCAAACTATTTGGTTGGGTGAAGCTCTGGGAAACTCAAACCCTAATTCAGGGTCCTCCCAAGTGAATCCAAAAGATTTAAAAGCAAATTTGAGGGGTGAAACTTTGCCATTTTCAAATTCTGAGTATACCAGGTTGATCAGCGCAGAAAGGCGCATCTTTCTATCCTTTCAGAAGTTTCAAATTCAAAGTTTGAGTTTTTAGGGTTTCCCTGACAAACCCTAATCTAGCGCTAGATCCAGTTTCTACAAATCAAGTGGATTGGGTTAATCCTAGAAGAGAATGGATTGGTCACCTGCATAAGTGAAGAAGTTCCAGTGTCAGAGGGAGATGACGCTAAGGCCTTACATAAGAAGATTACAAGCAATCTCGACAGGTATGACTTATCCAAGTATGTTTCGAGATCTGTTCATGATTAAGTTTATGATATGTTTGTCTTCATTAAGATTAGTACAATCTTGATTAGTTTTAGACTTGTCGTATCACCTTAATAAAAATATGAATGCATGATAGAAGATATTCGTTGATTAGGGTTTTTGACACTTATGATTGTACTAATGCATTGTGGTGTTGTATGAGGTTGATGTTGTCCGCTAAACATGAAAGGTACATCAAGAAAGACAAATCATGTTCTAGTTCAAGAACATATGACCATGTTGACATGAAGACAAAGATTCATCCATTGTCATGGATCACATAGAAGATCTACTTGCGAGGTATGTATAACTTGGTTCTATAATGATTAATGTATGAGATATGCAGATTACTAGCACAAGTCATTGAAGAGAACAAGAAGACATTATGCGGGTATGTTAGACATAACTAACTAGCATGCTAATCCAGGTATGTTTTTCCTATATCAAGTTAGAATCCTACCTTGTGTTAGGATCTCTTATATAAGTATACATGGCATGATTGATAATGATTATTTATGAAGCTAGAAATTTAAGTAATCTAGGGTTTATGCATATTATATCTCTTACCTTGATTGATGATATGACTAACCAGAAGAGTTCTATGGTCAAATATGAATATGCATGAGTAAGAGAAGTCTTCCCTGAAACTTTAAATGCTAATGCTTATTATCTGTGTTTGAAATGATCATGACTATACATGTTTAAGATCATTGTGTTTTGATAGTATTAAGATTATACTAATAAATGTATGATTATGTATGAGACCTTGAGGATAACACAATGATGATACTAGTAGGTATGCATAGTGATCGAGGATGGATATAAGTTCAAAGACAGGTAATCCAGGAAGCAAAGATCAAGAGGGAGCACACTCCAATAGTTCCTGCAAGGAAGCAAATATTGAGAGGGAGTCCACCCTACAAACCAAACAAAGATAAGTATTTGAATTTTCATTTCTTGCATATTTGTTTGTTTAAATAATATTGTTCAATGGTGCATATGCTTATGTTCCTAGACTTAGGGTGTGTATTATGCATATTAGAATAATTGCACTAATGAACAGTATACTACTAATATGCATGTGATGGGTAAGTGGCCTATGGCACTGTACAACATTCCATTGCTACTTATCTAGAATGAAACCTCTTTGTTGGCATGTTGGGAGTTGTGCACACTCTTAACAATGTTCTGGTAGAGATTGGAAGGCATCTAGAAAGTTACCGGATATGGATAAATGTTGTATTGAAGCATTGGCTAAATTAATTGCATGACTGTATGACATATTTCTTTATGTGTAAGAATTTGTTCTGAAAACTATGAGCTGTTTCTAATCATGCAATTTAACTTGTCTTGTAGGAAATATCGTATACCATCACCTACAAAAGAAGGACTACAACATTTACTCCAGCAACAAAGATATCTATTGAAGAATCTAAAGTTCCCAGGATTCAGGATGCAGTAATAGAAGAATGCCATGATCGAGGAATACTAGTCGATCATGAAGAATGATGTTTGGGATGCGGTCCCAAGACCTGAAGGGAAGTCTGTTGTGACATCCAAGTGGATCTATAAGATCAAGCATGCTGCAGATGGTAGCATAGAGAAATACAAAGCGAGGTTTGCAGCTCGTGGCTTCTCCCAGAAAGAGGGAATAGACTATGAAGAGTCTTTTTCTCCTGGAGCCAGATACACTTCCATCAAAACAGTACTTGCTCTGGCTGCAGTGATGAAGTGGAAGATACACCAGATGGATTTCAAGACAGCCTTCTTGAATGGTGTAGTCAAAGAGGAAGTGTATGTGGAGCAGCCACTTGGGTTTGAGACACATGACAGAGGGACTCATGTGTGCAAACTGAAGAGAGCCTTGTATGGTTTGAAACAGGCACCCAGGACCTGGTATGGAAGGATAGATGGCTTCCTATATAGTTTGGGCTTTACCAAGATTAAAGCAGATTCCAACCTTTACTACAAAGTTGAGGAAGGAAATCCAGTGATACTACTATTTGTATGTGGATGACATGTTTATAACAGGTGATGATAGATTGATTGCCTACATGAAGAGGAAGCTTGCTGCCGAGTTCGAGATGAAGGACTTGGGTATGATGCACTACTTTCTTGGTATGGAGGTGTGGCAGAGTGCAGATGGAATCTTCCTTGGACAAGGGAAGTATGCAGTAGAGATCCTGAAGAGGTTCGGGATGATGGACTGCAAGACCATGGCCACACTTATGGCATTGAACCTGAAGCTTCTGTTTGATGCTTCATCTGAGTCGGTCGATGCTACGATGTGTCGTCAGATGATTGGGTCCTTGATGTACCTGACGAATACGAGACCAAACATTTGCTTTGCGGTGAACACCTTGATCCAGTACTTGACAAATCCGAGACATGTTCACATGATAGTTGCAAAGCATATTATGAGGTACCTGAAGGGTACAGTTGACTATGGGCTCAAGTATGAGGCGAATCAAAAGTTTAACCTGGAGGGTTATGTTGATTCGGATTGGGCAGGCAGTTCCAGTGATCAGAAGAGCACTTCAGGGTGTTGCTTCAGTATGGGATCTGGTATGATCTCTTGGTTTAGCAGGAAGCAATCTTGTGTGGCACTAAGTATAGACAAAGCAGATTATGTCGTAGCTTGTTTGGCTAGTTGTGAGGCAGTATGGATTAGGAAGCTACTGTCTAATTTGCTTGATCTCCAGCTGAGTGCTACTTGTATATATTGGGACAACCAGAGTTGTGTGAAGTTGTCGGAGAACCCAGTGTTCCATGACAAGTCGAAGCACATTGAGATCAAGTATCACTATATCAGGGATATGGTGCATAGAGGAGCAGTGAAGCTCCTGTATGTTGTGACGGATGAGCAGATAGTCGATGTATTGACCAAGCCGCTGGCCAAAGTGAAGTTTGAATACTTCAGAGGGAGACTTGGTGTACTTTAGATCAAGATACCTTCCAAGGGGAAGTGATGAGTCCGGAGACACAAATGCACACAGGGCCATTCTCACATGGTTAGAGGAAAGTCCTTCCATGGTGAGATGTAAGGGTTGGGCCATTTTCACATGGTTAGAGGAAAGTCCTTCCATGATGAAATGTAAGGGCTGGGCGAAGCCATTCTCACATAGTTAGAGTAAAGTCCTTCTATGGTGAAATGTAAGGGCTGGGCCATTCTCGCATGGTTAGAGGAAAGTCCTTCCATAGCGAGATGTAAGAACTGGGCATGGATTTTCCGACATGGTCAGAGGAAATTCCTTCCATGGTCGTGTTGTAATTGCCGAGATTTTTCGACATGGTCAAAGGAAATCCCTTCCATGGTCATGATGTAATTATTGTAGCCGTTTCGACATGGTCAGAGGAAATTCCTTCCATGGTCATTGATGTAAGTGTTGTGAGCCTTTCCCAGATGGTCAGAGGAAATTCCTTCCATGCTAGTGAGTGTAAGTGTTGAGCCTTTCCTGGATGGTTAGAGGAAAGTCCTTCCATGCTGGTGAGTGTAAGTGTTGTGTGTGTGTGCATCTGGGTTGTGCTCCGTGGACTATGAGATGATCCGAAGACGATGATGTGACAGTATGATACACAAGTTTTGCAGAGGCATATGATCAGTCCTGAGATGCTCTTACAGGTTTTGCAGAGGCATATGATCAGTCATGAGATGCTCTTACAAGTTTTGCAGAGGCAGTGTAATCAGTCCTAGGAGGTCTTGCAGGTTTTGCAGAGGAAGTGTAATCAGTCCTGAGGTGTACCTACTTTATGGCTTGCTCACAGAGATGTTGAAGACCTACATTGAGGCTAGGCCTACATCCAGCATGAAAAAGGGTTGGCTCTATAGATGATGAATACCTACAAGTGGTGGGCCTACATCCAGTATGAAAAAGAACTAGCTCTATAGAACCTCCTATGACGAGTAGATGAGAGATTGATTGAGATAGCAGCAGCGATGATTCGATGACGATGATCAGTGACGATGATCCAGAGAAGAAGACTTGTGCTAGAATACATGTGTCGAGAAATACCTTCCTATTTAAGAGGGATTGTTGATGTATATGTAACTTCGAAATGTATTTCACCTATGTATATTGTATTCCTATAGAGATGTTATTATTCCTCTATACGGAAGTGTTTGTATTCCTATAGAGATGTTATTATTCCTCTATACAGAAGTGTCGTCATTTATATTGTAAGTGTCGTAACTTATACTTGATGGGTTATTAGACCACCTTGATGGGGTCGGCCCTGTATGAGTCATGTGGGTAAAAGGGTTATTAGACCACCCTAGTGGGGGTCGGCCCTGTCAGCATTATGTTATGTGGTTAAGTTAAGGCCGACCTAGTAAGTTTATTAGGCAAGTCAAGTTAGTGTATAAATAGAGTGCGGGAGGCACTCTATTTGATCATTCACTTTTCTCACTCATACACTCATTAGAGAGTGGCGCACTAGTGGAGGAGGAGAAGCTGCTGCTAGGAGTATATCTCTTATGCTTGGGTTTTGTATCATGGCTCTATCCATCTCTGAGGAAGTTGTGGGGTTTTTCACCTTCTTGGTTTTCCCCGGTGAAACTCTGTGTCTCTTGTGTTCTTGCATTATTGTGTCTATGATTGATATGTTGTAGATATGTTGTACATGTTGTTCTCTCAGTTAAGATCCTAGATCAGGTTGAAGTAAATTCTGAAAAACTAACAATTCAAGTGCACCATTTTACCTTAAACAGAAGCTAAATCCTTCATCTAATGCACCCATAACCACATTCTCATACATTAGACATAAGTCCTATTCATCCTAAATACAAACACATCATATAGATAACGGAATGGTGAAACCACAAGCATATGTATGACATTATTCATCCATATGGTTAGTACCATATTGAAGTCTCCTTTTTCAAACTAGTTGTAAGAATCGTTTTCCATTGGCCATCTACCAATCAACTATACCTAGATACATGGAGAAGTAAACATAAGAAATTATACTCTTCACTTACATTACTAGAATACCATTAGAAATACAATTTCTTCCTTCTAGCTCCAACAAACTAGTTGTATTAACTTCATAACTAGATATATTGTACTACATCATAATGTCGAAGATCATGTAATAAGTTTATAGAACATTTGATACATTTTTCTTTTGACCATAACTTAAACTTCATTAACATAATCAAAGCTTATATTTTCAACATCGGAAGTATGATAACCCAATGCTATAGTTTATCATCATACATATACTTCTATATAAGATATTAAATCATTCTAAGGTAACTATTTACCTAGTGAAGTATGTCCATTCCAAAAATTATTCCACATTATAATAGTAGATCTAACTAATCAATACGTACCTAAAATTTGCATCATTTAGTATATTCCACACAAGGTATACAATGATCACATTCTTATTATGCCCACTTTCAACCATGGTTCACTATTCACTAGTAAGATAGTTAAATACATTTATTCATGCTAATCATTGCTATTAGTCATTTGAACCATAATAAGAGAACATTTATGTTAGCAGCTTACATAAATGCAAATAATTGATTATATATCAATGATTATAATAACTTTACGAAGCGTACTTTCTTACCAATTTGATAGAGGTGAAAGAGGATTTTCTTCCCATCTCCTCCTACATTTATTCATCATACTTGTAACATTTATTAGTACAACAAAATATACTCTTTAACCCTAGATGCCTTTCCATTATTAATGATACATCTAATTGATCCACAATCATAAATATTTATTAAGGGGAACTGTTTTGGGCAATGCAACACTCCACCCAACCGTAGGCTCTTCGACGGCTTCTACTTAGTCCGTCCGAAGGCCACCCCTGAGCTGGGCATGGTGATCCACAAATAGGATAGGGAGTTTTTAAGTCTCATCGCTCTAGAACTAACCACACACAGCCCTAGTGGCTACTGCAGTGTTCCTGCAACTCGTAAGGTAGTGCTCCTACCTGAACACATCTCGTGTTCTAACCACTTACCTAGCTGTAGTGTTGTTCTCTACTGGCCCAAGTCTGTGCTCCAGACTTGACCTCCTATGCTCTATGACACATATAAGTGTTTAAAGGTTTCTGGTTACGGGGTTTAAGCCCTGCGCCGTCAATACAACCAAATCCCTGTGCATAATAGAATACTTTTATAATGCATCCAATGCATACGTAACCAATGCATAGAATATATAACGCATCCAATGCATACATAACCAATGTATACACTATATAACACATACAATGCATACATAACCAATGCATACACTATATTGAATATGAAACAACTTATTTCGTATGTAACAAGTACTGTCAAAGACCAATCAAGATACTCCCATTTCTAATGCTTCCAATGCATACAAAGCACTCGTCATATGATTTATATATATCACATATCTATATATATATATATATATATATAAATGATATTACTGTTTATATATTTATATACTCATGATATCTCTTACATATATCTTTTTACAATATATATATATATATATACACACACACACATTGATAACATCTATCATGTTCTCATAAAATAATACACATAAGACATTAAAGATGCAGAGCATCTGTGCTCTTCCAGCATCCACATTTTTTTTCCGGGCAGCATCAACATACAAACAAGATCCCAACAGGGACTCGGTAACAGCAAAGTGCATACTAATGCTATTCACGCTATCTCCAGGCAACATTAACATAATTAAAACAAATATGCCTTCGACTCAGTCAACAAGATAAAAGAATAATAACAAACAAAGCACTCTTGTTATCTCTAGCATTCATGCAGTTGGCAATATTAAGAGATAATGCTGGCAGCAAAGGAAAGAACACAGAGCATAATGCTCTCTCTCTAGCTTTCACACAGAGGTAAGAATGCTAAGATATAATGCTGGCAGCAACAAAATAATAACCATAATAGAGTTAAAACATGACCACAACTCCTGTAGTAGCAAAAATACAAAAGTAAACCAAACCCAATGACTAATGCAGAGATCCAAAACGTTTTCCAACTCAATGAATAAATACAGATCTCCCCAAAACATTTGTAATCAACCCAAAGCACAATACAGAGCTCCAAATCATTTGTAATCAAACCCAATGCATAAATACAGAGTTCCAAAACGTTTTTAATCAAACCAATACATAATGCAGAGCTCCAAATTGTTTTTAACAAACCCAATACATAAATACAAAGCTCCAAAATGTTTTTAATCAAACCAATGCACAATGCAGAGCTCCAAATCATTTTTAACAAACCCAATGCATAAATACAGAGCTCCAAAACGTTTTTAATCAAACCAATGCACAATGCAGAGCTCCAAATCGTTTTTAACAAACCCAATGCATAAATACAGAGCTCCAAAACGTTTTTAATCAAACCAATGCACAATGCATAGCTCCAAATCATTTTTAACAAACCCAATGCATAAATACAGAGCTCCAAAACGTTTTTAATTAAACCAATGCACAATGCAGAGCTCCAAATTGTTTTTAACAAACCCAATGCATAAATACAGAGCTCCAAAACGTTTTTAAACAAACCAATGCACAATGCAGAGCTCCAAATCGTTTTTAACAAACCCAATGCATAAATATAGAGCTCCAAAACGTTGTTAATCAACCCAATGCATAATACAGAGCTACAAAACGTTTTTATCAAATCCAATGAATGATACAGAGATGCAAACACATTTCTGTCAAACCCAATGAATGATACAGAGATGCAAAACGTTTTTATCAAATCCAATGAATGATACAGAGATGCAAAACATTTTTCTCCAATCCAATGAATGATACAAAGATGCAAAACATTTTTCTCAAATCCAATGAATGATACAGAGATGCAAAACGTTTCTGTCAAACCCAATGAATGATACAGAGATGCAAAACGTTTTTCTCCAATCCAATGAATAATACAGAGATGCAAAACGTTTTTCTCAAATCGCATACAGCAATGTAATGCATACCTTAACGGAATTAATACTGGGAAAATCAAGCTATACACTGTCTCCTCCATGGATTCAGGTCATGCAGCATAATGTGGATTTATCCCAGGTTCATAGCCTCCCCAGGCTCTACGCAAAACCTCCAGAAGAAAGCATCAAAAAATATATATATCCTACCCTAACCAAAAGGCAAAGCCCTCCCCTGTTTGGTTAACCAAAGGTTACATTTATAATTATCTATTTCTTTTTTGCAAAACACTTTTCAATGTAATTTAAATACCAAAGCATAATAGACATTTCGTTTATGATAAATATGTTTTGCAATTGTAATTATATTATAAACATATTAAAATACATTATGTTTTAAGCTCACTTCTAAAAGATTATATCATATATGGTAAAAGTATGCACTTATATATATATATATATATATATATATATATATATATATATATATATATATATACTAGAAGCAATAAGTATTTAGATAGAAAATAGTTATCAAGCTTTAAAAATCCAACTAAAAGTTATGTTATGTTAGGCATAATTATATATACAATTAAATTAACTTAACTCAGGTTCAAAAGATAAACAAAGACAATGAATATCGCGACTCTAACAACTTAAATACTCTCCCCCTTGTGGTTTTCCATGCCCTTTTTCCACTCTAGGTTGCATTGCGGGAACTAGTTTAGGTTTTAGATAGTGTCGTCATGTAAGATAGAAAAAATTGAGTAAATAAAACTTTTACCAGAGATGGGGACATTACATTGTTGATGGGGTTCCCCTGTTCAAAAACAAAATCCTCTTCAACTGCTTAGAATTCTTTTCCAATGCCAAGATGGTCTGAGCTTGGTGTTGAATTTGTTGATGTTGTTGTTGGATATCGTGCAGCATTAAAGCATGGCCCGTGTTTTTGTTGACCTCATTCTCACGTACTCGAACTATAACTGCATATATGTAGGTTTGATTTCCTAAAATCATATATTCATGCCACCTGAGGACCTTCTCGAGGTCCCGAATTTCTGGGTCCAAGTTCCATTACCCATACATTGAGTGTGAATTCCAAGATGAGTCGACTCTAAAAAGGGAAAGGGAGATTTCAAACTGAAAAGGAAGACTGATAGAGAAGGGATTCCGAGGGAGCCAAGCAACATTGATACCTTCAAAATTGCCCCATATACAAAGTTCTTCGAACCGGGTTCAAGGGTAATGGGTTATCTTCTGTCCAACAATCACCATACCAAAGCTAATTATCCCACCTTCGATCTGCATTGAGCTCATGCTATGTTTATTACACCAGCAATAATAGTTTGCAATGGTTAAGGGCAAAATTTTGCCCATGGGTGAAAATTAAGGGGGGGCAGATATTAATTGGGAATATGGTAGTAATTTTAAAAAAGAAAAAAAATTAGCCCCGTATTTTTTTTAAATATGTCTATAACTATTATCCCATGGGTTCTTATGAGAGATGGGTTTTTAAAATGGTTTTGCCCATGGTTTAAATATTTTCAATCTGAAAATTCAAAGACATATTCCACATCAATTAAAAAACATATAATTTTTTCTTAATTCAAAAAATAAAATATGAATAAACAAATTAAAATATTTGTAATTGTAATACATTAAAATTTCTATTTTATATTTAGTGAAAAACTTTAGAAGGTTTTGTAGTTTAGTGAAAGATTCGCCAAGATTTTTACAAGGTTTCATAATTATGTGAAAGATTTACCCTGAGTTCACAAGATTTTATAATTCTGTGAAAGATTCACCCAGATTTTACAAGATTCTATAATTCCGTGAAAGATTCACCAAAAAATTGTATATACATATTATATTATTGATAAAATAGCGTTTAGACTTTCTTATGTATCATGTGAATTTTCCCATTTTTTGTACATACAAATTTAGGGGGGAGGTTCTTAAAATTTCCCTACATGTGAAGGTACTAAGAGGGCAATCAATTGATGATGCCCTTGTTTGTTTCATAAAGTAGCATTGGAATTGGTGGTACATGGCCTTAATGATGTGCTTCAAATATTTCATGAAGAACCTATAGTTAAGGGATTGGGTGGAAACGTATTCCCTCATTCTTTTTTAGTTATGCTTTCTATAACCTTGTTTCCATATCCATGTGGATATTAGCTTCCTTGTTGGGATCCTGTAGCACATGGTAGTAACTCACTTCGTCGAATTTGTTGGCTTCGAGCTGTGCTCTCCTTATCAGTATGTTTCTAGGTTTAGTAGTAAATTGACTCAACCCTTGCATAAGTTTATGAATATTGTTGAATCTCTAATGGCGACTAATATTTTTATCTAATTGGGGTCCAGGTTTTTGAAACCCTGAAATAAATCAAGGGCCTCAACTTGGCTATTAGATAGAACCTCCAATCTCCATTCATAGTAAGATTCCAGATTTCCACCGAAATCGATGTGGACCCACCACCCCCCTTGCACCTGCTACCCATGGATTTCCTATAGAGACTCCATCCAAAAAAAGGTGTTTCCTGAGTTATGGCTTCCATATGTTAAGTTCTTTCTCTTTCATTTGAAGCTCCCAATGTGTTTCTTGGATAGGTCTTGGCATTTTCCTGTAGGGTGGAGGAATCTCATGCAAGAGTAAACCATTGATCTAGTTCTTTTCTTCTTGTTCCAATTGAAGAGTGGCATAGTTGTGTATTCCTATGCTTTTGATCATCTCACTCATAAGACTGATAGCCTTGGTTATTGTTTGCTTGAGAGTTGGAATTTCTTAATCAAAAATAAATTTGTTCCTTGCCAGCCACACTTTCTAATATAGGTATTTTGGAATGGCTTTACATGCTCGTTTGAGAAGACTCTTGTGCTTGAAAGTGCCTTGGTACGATTTCACCCAGTCTATGAACATCTCTTTCAAGGACTGCGACAAAGTGGTTTTTCCTCTTATTTCCTCAAGTGCATTATCCTAAACCTAGACAATGAATGGGCATTCTATAAAATGATGGTTATGATTCTCTTCTACAGTTTGGCATAAGACACATTTGGACGAGCCGGTGATGCCTCATTTCAAGAGGTTTTTAGTTGTGAGCAACTTCTCGTTGATCATGATCCAGATGAAGGTGTTTACTTTCGATACCCCATCATTATTCCAAACCAATTTCCATATTCCAACTTTTGGTAGATGAGGGAGATTTTCAATCTAGTTTTAATAGCTCGCTTTGTATAAATACCTGTAGATCCCCACCCTTGTGAATCCTTGGCGGTGATGTTTAAAGGAGCACAGCCTAAGAGGAAAGAAAGGAGGGTCGAGACCTAGTGAATCAAGTTGGGAGGAGGATCTGAAAGCTTTCAGCCACACCATCACTTTCCATCATCTAACTAATTTGAGATGTCATAGAGAAATTTGAGTTCCATGTTGGTCATCCAAGTTTTAATCTCCCTCAAACCGAATTGCTAATTGAGTGGGGTATTTCCCTCGATGCTATCTTTCCATATGTTGATAAGCTTTCTATTGTCGGGGATCCAAGTGATACGGATATGTATTAAAGGGAAGGATTCTTTGAAAATTTTCCATATCTAAGAGCCCTTGTGGTCCTTCAAAGGTCTGTCTATGCATCGACACCTTAACGCCGAGAAGTATTTTCTATGGATAACTTCCTTCCACCGGTCATTGTTTCCGAAGAGGAGTCTCCAAACTAATTTGAATCCCATTGCATAGTTCATCATCTTCGGATCCTTTATCCCGAGTCCTCCATAAGCCTTTGGAAACCTTACTATATTCCAGTTGATGAGTTGGATTTTTTCATGTTTGCTTTTTTCGCCTTACCACATAAATTTCCTTGTATCTTCGGAGATTTGTTGAAGTATTCCCATGGGAGCCAACATTGTAGATCATTGATAAATAGGGAGAGATGAGAGAGTGTATTTGATAAGAAACCATTTTACCAGTTGTATTTAACCATTGAGACCGCCATTGTTGCATTTTACTTTTGATTTTCCCAATGATTCCTCTACAATTGGAAACAAAAGTATTACCTGGCAAAATAGTTGGCATCCCCAAGTAATTAAAAGAGGTCCATGTTGTTGAGCCTTGGAATTCAAGGATTCTTTCTATGGCATGGTGTTTTGAGGCACTTATGTTCCAACTGTAGATATGGATTTTTTTGTTATTGGCAACGCCCCCTAAGGCATTCGGAAATTAATTTAAAATAGCCTTGAATCTTCTTGAAATAACAAGCGAAGCTCCACCTAACAGGAGAGTATCGTTCACAAACTAGGAGTGATTTATACCCTTGATGCCTCGAGTGAAGGTAGTACCCGGGATCCTGCTATGCAACCATTATGCTTCTGATTTTCTACTTAAGGTGTCATCCATAATGGTTTATAATAGCAAGGAGAGAGTACATCATTTTCAGAGTTCTCGTTTGAGATTGAAGAATCCGGTCAATCATTCGTTGAAAAGGGGAGTAATCCAAGGGGTGCTTATACAAGATTTAATCATCATGACAAAAGATTCGCTAAACCCGAATTTTCTCAAAACATTGAAGAGGAAAGGGTGCCTTACCCATTCGAAGGTGTGGCCCATGTACATTTATGATAATCATTCATTTATCTGTGTTCACCTTAATGGAATGAATCACCTCTTGAACAAGAAAAATATTGTCGAGGATTTGTAATTTGGGCATAAACCCCCTTCGTTCTCAGAGATTATTTTTGGCATGATCTTTTTCATCCTAGTGGCCATAATCTTGGTGGATATTTTGTAAGAGGTGTTGCAAAGGGAGATAGCCCTAAAGCAAGAAAACGATGAAGGGTTACCTTACTTGGGAATGAGATCTATGAAGGAGGTATCGATGCTTCCACTCAGCTTATGCTTCTAATGAGAGTAGAGAAGCATTCTCAACATGTCAAATTTGATTATATGCTAGCAAGCCCTGTAAAACTGGATGGGAAACCCATCTCGTCCAAGAGATTTATCCGGTGCCAATCCCAATATTGAATCAATCACTTCATGCTCTTCAATGTTTTTGCTTAGATTCTCGATTTATACCTAAGAGATGAGAGAAGGGATATGCTCCAACATGGATGGTGTCGCTCTATGTTCTAATTCATTTTCTTCAATATAAAGGTTCTCATAGTGCCTCATGGTTTCATACTTGATCTCTGAGAAATTGTTTAGGGTGATGCCATCGTCCAATCTTATTTTTGTTACTATGTTTTTAAGATTTCAAGCATGAGACTAGCGATGAAAGAATGCAGTGTTCTTATTGCCATCCAGAGCCAAAGGATCCTTGACTTGAGTCTCTGTAATTCTTCCACTTGTCTATTGGCTTTGTGTATTTGGGCACATGCTTCTCTTTCTTCCATCTTCAACTGAGTTGTCACCTCCTCTTATTCCATTTGGTGTTGGATTTCCTCCAATAGTTTCTTTAGAGTGTGCTTTATTTGATCCACGAGAGATTAGGAATTATTTTCCCACACCTTTAATGCTTCTTTGACAACTTTGAGTTTTTGTTCCCATATGTGAATTGGTGATCCATTGATGAATCCCCTCCACACAATCTCTATGGTCTCCAATGTTGTTGGATTTTGCAACCAAAGTGCACAAAATTTAAAGGGGATAGGGTCGAAGTTATGAGTTTAATAAAGGATCAAAGATATTGGTTTGTGATCTGAGAAACCGAAGGGAATGATCCAAGAGGAAAGACTCACTCCCATACTTAGGAAAAGACTCTTAATTAAGAATCTGTCAAGTTGAGTTGTTATGTGGAATGGCCATGTCCTCTTATTGGTCTAGGTCCTCCATATTTTCTCGAAAGGGGTCATGGACAATATTCCCCCCTTGTTTCTCCTTGTTTGAAATGGTGACATTAAAGTCTCCAGCTATCAAACAATCCTTTGCAAATTATGAATCCATAAATTTAATAAAGACCACCAACATATTTATTTGTCCTTGTATCTAGCTGGCATATAGATATTAAAAATATTGATTACTTTAACTGATTGTTGGTGGTGGAGCATGGTCATTAACCAATGTTGTGCATGGTGTGTCATCCCCACATTTAGGATGGTTGTGTCCCAAAGGGTGTAGATCCTTCCCAACACTCCACAGGAGTTTACCGGAGCCCCATTACTTGTCTTCCACATCTTCTGACCTATTTTTAAGATGTTAGCTTCCTCTAGTTTTGTCTCCTAGAGGAGGAGGATAGTTGGTCTTTCTTCCTTAATAAGGTCTTTTAGGGATTCTTTTGTGTATATATTTCCCATGCCTCTGTGAATCCAAGAGACTACCTTCATTATTTACTAGTTGGTGGTTCATGATGGTTGTCAAGGCGAGAACCTCCGATTCTTTTTGGATTTGTGAACCTGATTCCAGGTCCTAGAGATTTGTCTAGAATGGATTGTAGCCCTAGCATCTTCTCCATGTTTTCAATTTCTTCTCGAACATTCTTTATCATATTTCCCCCTGCCTTTTGACGTTGCCTTTCTTCCTAAAAATTACTCTTCTTGGTCATCAGAAGTTATTTTATCAGAAGTTAGTTGAGCTTGTTTCCTAGTTTGAACACCCTTAGGGTTGGGTTGGGAGATGACAACAAGATGATCGATCTCTTCCAAATAGGAAAATATGGATTCATCATCCTCAAGGAGGGGATCCAAAGAGGATAGGAAGGGAGGGATAGGAAAGGTGGGCTGATCTTCCTGAGTCACAACAAGGGAGGAGGCTTGAAGGGGTGGAAGGGGGGCTTCTGGGATATCTCCGGGAGAGGTTTCGTTGATATAAAATGACTCAAAGGGTTTGGTTGTGGGAATAGGGGGAGACCTAAAGGAAGAGACTAAGGGGGGAGCCATTTCAAAAGGTTGATGGGAATAAGGATACATGGAGGGGGTTTCCACTACCTTAGTACTCATATTTTTCTTAATTGTTTTCCATTGATCTTCCTTGGTTGGTGTCGCGTCCCCATCCATTGATCTTCCTTGGTTGGTGTCACGTCCCCATCCATCAATCTGACCAATAGAGGGAGACGTGAACAAATTTCGGGCTTCTAAATTTCACTCCATATCCATATTATGAATTCATAATATTTAAAATATGTGTGCAGATGCATAAATAAAAATACACGGCAAGAAATGTTAAGATTTAATATGCTAAGACAGAAAATAGCAGCATTACATTCCATTTCACAATAATAGCATATACAGGATCACTAAAGAAACAACAAGCACAGCATAAACACAAGAGACACAGATTTATCCTGGGAAACCCTCATGGGGTAGAAAACCCAGCAAAGCTTCCTCAATATAGATGACCAGCAATATACAAAGATGCAAACCAAAGACATGATCTCCTCCTCCACCATAGCAGACCTCTCCTCCACAAGTGTGCTACTCTCAAGTGAGTGAGTGTGTAAAATGAGGAATACACCTCCTCTATTTATACACTACTCTGACTTATCTTTGACACAAAACATGTAGGCTCGTATTTAACCAATGGGTTAAATACCCCACTACAACTGACTGGGCCGACCCCTCTAGGGTGGTCTAATAACCCTTTGACCCACATAACACATACAGGGCCGACCCCCACTAGGGAAGTCTAATAACCCGAGTTACCACATTCCGACGGAGGAATAAACATCTCCGGATATACAATAAGGTCTTCAAGGAGGAATGAATCATCTCCGGAATAATAAAGTACAAATATAATATTCTTTGAAGTTACAATATCTCAACACTCCCCCTTAACGAGAAGGATATTATAACAGCATCTGCACGAGCAAGGAGTCATCAACATCATACATGATACATCTATAAATCATTGGAAGCTTTTTCAACATCATCAGTAACTCAACCAGTTACTGGAACATCTTCAATACTGGGACATCAGCATCTTTAGTACTGAGTCTTTATCTTCTGCAACACTCAAACAGCTACAACAATATCAACATCTGAATCCTCACGAACGTCGGCATCGTCATCACACGATCATCGGCATCGTCATCACATGATCATCAGCATCGTCATCATACGATCATCAACATCGTCATCTAGATCAACATGATCAGCATCGTCACATCATCTCGATCTACAACATCTGGTTCATCACGATCTACATGATCAGCATCATCGTCATCTAGATCAACTCAATTAGCAACATCGTCATCTAGATCAACACGATCAGCAGCATCGTCATCTAGATCAATACGATCAGCAGCATCGTCATCTAGATCAACAGTATTAGTATCCACACTAATACAAGTGTACACATCATCAATACAAGTATCCACACAATACAAATATATACATCATCAATACAAGTATCCACACAATACGAGTATACACATCATCAATACAAGTATCCACACAATACGAGTATACACATCATCAATACAAGTATCCACACAATACAAGTATACACATCATCCATATAAGTATCCACACAATACAAGTATACACATCATCAATACAAGTATCCACACAATAGCAACATACCCTGCAACACACACAATCATATTACAGGATGATCAATCCTACTCTTTTTTAGGACATAGGTCCATGGATGATGCAATCCTGTCATGTACCTTTTGAACCGAAGTCCAGGGACGATCTAGTCCTATCATGTACCTTTTGAACCGAAGTCCAGGGACGATCCAGTCCTATCCTTCCATTCTCGGAGGCCTCTTGTCTACGGCTCACTTCACAGGACTATGGTCCTAGGACGATACAATCCCCTTACCTGTTCATTCAGGACTTCATTCTCGGAGACATCTTGTCTACGGCTCTCTTTAGGACTGAAGTCCAAGGATGATCCAATCTTCACATGTCCACCAAGGACTTCATTCTCGAAGACATCTGTCTACGGCTCTCTTTAGAACATGTGTTCAAGGATGATACAATCCCTCTTCTTTCTCGGAGACGTCTGTCTACGGCTCACTTTAGGACTGAAATCCAAGGATGATTCAATCCTCACATGTCCACGAAGGACTTCATTCTCAAAGACATACGTCTACGGCTCTCTTTAGGACTAAAGTCCAGGGATGATCCAATCCCCACATGTCCACCAAGGACTTCATTCTCAAAGACATATGTCTACGGCTCTCTTTAGGACTGAAGTCCAGGGATGATCCAATCCCCACATGTCCACCAAGGATTTCATTCTCGAAGACATACGTCTACGGCTCTTTTTAGAACATGTGTTCAAGGATGATGCAATCCCCTTGTCACCTTAGACCCTGTCTAAGGACCATCCACCAACCTCTCTGTCGGCATCACCAATATAGGTATCCACATCATCGACCTCACTATCGATGCGGGCAATCTCATCATAAGTGATCACATCACTCCCCCTTTCGAGGAGAGTCCTTCTGAACTATTTTAAGTTTGTCTCGGAAAACTTTACTTGAGGTAGAGGTTTGGTTAATACATCGGTAACTTGTTACAAATTCGAACTTTTAATTCTTTTCTGCACCATATCTTGTATATAGAAATGTCATATCTCTATGTGCTTTGACTTATCATGGAATACTCGATTCTCTGCCATTTTGGTACAACTCTGTTTGTCACATAGGATCATAGTTGGGTCCATTCTAAAGCCATACCGCTTCACAACTAGCAGAGTAAGAAGCCATATATTCCGCTTGTGCTGAGAGCCACACTAGATTGCTTCCTTCTAAACCATGAGATCATGGCTGATCCTAGACAGTAACATCCTCTCGATGTGCTCTTCCTGTCTGATACAATTTCTGCCCAATCAACATCTGTGTAGCCATCTGAAGTCATGATCTCTAAGATAACATAGATCAAAGTCTATCGTATCCTTTAGGTACCTCATCACATGCTTTGCAACTAACAGGTGAACACATATGGTTTCCACTAGATACTAACACAAGGTGTTCACAGCAAAGCATATATCTGACCTAGTAATTGTTAGACACATCAATGACTTAATATTTTGTCTGTACAGAGTTCTATCCACTAACTCTGATGAGTCATCTGCTAACAACTTCAAGAGTGGCCATTCCAACACATCAAGTCCTTTTAATATTTCTCAGCATACTTTCCCTGGTTGAGAAATATTCCTTCTGAGCCTTGCCATACTTCCAGACCTAGGAAGTAATGCATCAATCTGAGATATTTCATTTTCATTTCTGCAGCCATCTTCTTCTTTCTTTTCATGATCTGTTTCTTATTCCTTGTCAGAAAGAGATCATCGTCATACAATAATGGTATGATAGGTTCATCATTCACAACCTTAAGGTAAAGGTTAGGATCAGCTTTACTTTTGGTAAAGCCCAAGCTTATCAAGAGACTGTCAATTCTCCCTTTGTGACTGAACATCATTCACACTCTGCATTGAATGATCTTCTGCATATCTATCTGTGCCATCTCTCGTTAGATGGGTCTACTAATATGAGCCTCAATATCATTCGAGCTCTGTGGTGAGTTCCTTCTTGCATCCATGTCATCTATGTATAGAAACCATATTCAACCTTGTAGCAAAGGTTGAGATCCACATCACCCATGGTGATCATTAAGTTCATCAATTGATTATCGATCCTGGGAACCCATACAGAACCTGATTCACACTTCTTCTTCAATTACACCATTAAGATAATGGTCTTATCTAGCCACTTGGAGCAAACATCTCATCATGATTCTCTTCCTCTTTCTAAGAGAATCTTCTAGCCACAAGCCTTCTATAGTGTGTTTGATTTGTAAATCTTTTTGTTGAACATCCATCGCTTGTTCAGTGTTCATCATTCATCATGATCTTTCCTACAATTCAAAATTAAGTACATGATTAGTAATACTTCATAATCATCAAATCATGATAACCTATTATGCATACAGATATCATTTACATAGTTATGCAACTATTTTGACCAATACTTTGGCACAACATTTTCCCATATCCTGTATGCATACAATGGCTATCTAGATGCCTTCCATCTCTTACCAAAACATGCTATCGAGAGTGTGCACAGCTCTCAGCATGTCAGCAAAGAGGTTTCATTCTAGACATGCAACAATGGAATGTTTGTCCAACTTACCAATCATATGTATATTAGTGGTAACCTGTTCAATGCTCTATGAATGTTTACACTCAGCATGATATATTCTAGGAATACAAATATGCATACAAGCAATATCATTTACTATTTCAAATAACAACTCAAATACTTATCTTTTATGTTTGTGTGGTTGCCTCCCGCTTGATCTTCTATATGTCTTTTGAACTTCTATTCATTTTGTACCACTGTGCATGCTCAAGTGTGCACCAGTGTCATCCTCATGATCTCATACACAAACATACATTCATTAGTATATTCTCAAAACATTCTAATTCTAAATAATCTTGAATATGTATAGTCATGATCATTAGTATTCAAGGTTTCAAGGAAGTCTTCTTTTACTCATGCATATTCTTGTTTGATCATAGTACTCTTCTGGTTAATTAAATCATCCAGATAAGAGACATAATATGCATAAACCCTTGATTATTAACTTCATGAATAAGCATAACCAATCATACCAAGTATACTTATATAAGGGATCCTAACACAAGGTAAGATTCTAACTTGACATAGGAAAACATACATGGATTAGTATACCTACTTAGTTATGTACAACATACCTAAACAATCTCTTCAATGATTTAGAGATCCTGAGATAGAACCTGCATGTCTCATAGGTTAAGCATAATATAACAAAGTCATACATACCTCGTAAGTAGAACAAAGTCTTTGTCTTCATGTTGTCATGCTCATGGAACTTGATTTGTCTTTTGTGATGTACCTGTATCTTGTTAGCAGACAACATCAACCTCACACAACACCATAATGCATTAGTACAATCATATAGCCCTAATCAATGAATGTCTTCGATCATTCACATGCATTCATACTGTTACTAGGGTGATAAGACAATTTTAACATTAATCAAGATTGTACTAATAAATAATATGAAGACAAACACATCATGAACTTAATCAAGAATCAGATTTCAAGACATACCTGAACCTCCTTAAGTCATACCTGTCGAGACTTCTTGTAGTCTTCTTATGTAAGGCCTTAGCCTCAACTCCCCCTGAAACTTGATTTGGAGCTTGATTAGGGTTTTCTAGAGAAACCCTACAGATTCAATCTTTGACTTTCACATTTCTGAATGGATGGAAGGATGTGTCTTGCTAGCATACTTCAATTTTGAAATCTCCAAAATTTGACCCCTCAAAAATTGCCTTCGAAACTTCTGGATCTTCTGGATAGGAACTCGAAATAGGGTTTGATGAAGCCCACCCTTCTGTCCAATCAAAAGGTTCGATCCAAGGCTCTAAACTCTTATTTTTTTTAGGAGCTTCCAGCCGTGGTTACAGACTTCAAAAATTCCAACTTTTGTTGAAGCCCTAATTTTCCATCTTTCCGATCAAAATCCCGAACTGGGGTTTGATCAAGCCCGGTCTTCTACCCAACCAAAAAATTCGATCTTGGTCTCTAAATTTCGATTTTCTTGAGTAGCATTCAACCGTGGATTCCGATTCCAAAAATTCTAACTTTCTCCGAAACCCTAAATTCCGGAAGCCATGAATGAAGGTGCTCCAAAAATAATTATGTTTTTCCAGAAATATGTACCTGATTGTTTCTACTGTAACTCCGAACTTTTCACTCCATAGGGTCTGAAAAAATTTTCTGTGATATCCTGGACTGTCATCTTTCCATCCCAATAGGTCTGACCTCAATTGGATTTTCTGAGAGAGAGTTATGCCAAGTGTCGCAACGTGAACTATTTACGGGATAAAACAGGAGAGCGAACTTGTACAGCGTGCCACGTGTCACTAGTTCAACTTCGGCCTCTGAACAAGTTTCCTGAGATAGTACAGTCTGTGTACTACCTATCACCTTTTACGAAATTTCATTTGGAGCTTCCTATCCCAAGTTATGCCAAGTGTCGCAACGTGAACTATTTATGGGATAAAACAGGAGAGAGAACTTGTACGGTGTTCCACGTGTCACTGGTTCAACTTCGGCCTCTGAAAAAGTTTCCTGAGATAGTACAGTCTATGTACTACCTGTCACTTTTTACGAAATTTCATTTGGAGCTTCCTAGCCCAAGTTATGACCTTTTTTCCTAGGTCACTTGATTTTGACTGAGATCTAGAAGAGGCATAAACCCTAACTTGTACTGATCATAACTTACAAAGTACAATGAATCTGAGGGTGCCCTTTGGACACAAGATACCTGGAGATGTTATCTACGACCTGTAAAGGTTTCAGATCCTGAACCTTCGCCAAAATGGATTTATGTCTAAAGTTTCACAATGATTGGTTTTTGATATATAAAACCCTAACCTTCAAATTGTCGTAAGTAAAGCAAGTGTCGTAAGTGCCATACATTGCCTTCCTTCAGGTTAGCTCTGATACCATGTTAAGATTTAATATGATAAGACAGAAAATAGCAGCATTATATTCCATTTCACAATAATAGCATATACAGGATCACTAAAGAAACAACAAGCACATCATAAACACAAGAGACACAGATTTATCCTGGGAAACCCTCATGGGGTAGAAAACCAGCAAAGCTTCCTCAATATAGATGACCAGCAATATACAAAGATGCAAACCAAAGACATGATCTCCTCCTCCACCATAGCAGACCTCTCCTCCACAAGTGCGCTACTCTCAAGTGAGTGAGTGTGTAAAATGAGGAATACACCTCCTCTATTTATACACTACTCTGACTTATCTTTGACACAAAACATGTAGGCTCGTATTTAACCAATGGGTTAAATACCCCACTACAACTGATTGGGCCGACCCCTCTAGGGTGGTCTAATAACCCTTTGACCCACATAACACATACAGGGCCGACCCCCACTAGGGAATTCTAATAACCCGAGTTACCACATTCCGACGAAGGAATAAACATCTCCGGATATACAATAAGGTCTTCAAGGAGGAATGAATCATCTCCGGAATAATAAAGTACAAATATAATATTCTTTGAAGTTACAATATCTCAACAAGAAATAAACTCTATCCACACACATCTAGCTGCACATATCAACATAATCATCACAAGAATCAATTAAACACATTGCATATTGAAATACAAGAGAATACTTATATTTCAATAAGAATATCCAAGAAACTGGCTATGTAAGAGTGATTTTCCACCCAACCATAGACACTATGTCCAGCATATACTCTTTATGTTGAGAGTCCAACCCCAAGCTGAGCTATGAGGCCACCAGGGCGAAGGAAACACCTACAAGCTTCTCTCTCTCATCCCACAACCAGTCTTGATGCTTATGCCTGGCCAAATGCTCACACAGATCCCTATAGGAGTCTCACTCAGCTCACAACCTTGGCTCCAACAATACATGCCCCACAAAATACCCTTATGTGCTCAGGCATCCCCTTCACCAATCCACAGTTCCCTGAGGCGACCCATCTTGCTAGGTGCTTCTAGTGTGGACATAAAAGGATGCCAATATGATGTATGTTGCTGGAGAACAACCTATAGCGTTAATTCATGGCTTCTCAAGCATTTGTGAGTATAAAATCTCAATGGGTAAGGGTTCCTAGCTTGCTCAACCTCTATGTTGACCTACATCCATCTCTTTTCCCTTCGTATATGCAGTCCCAGCTCTAAATTCGAATTTCTAGATTATACACAGGCTAGTAATGGTCATGAACATCAATGGGGAGCTCTACGTATTGTAGATCTACATGAGAGAATGATAGAATGAGTGTTGACTTCATAAGATATGAGATAATGGTGAAAAGACAACTGACATAGCTTTTGACCATAGAAGAAAGGACTCCTGATAGCCTGCAGACTAACTTCTGACATTTGACATAACTGTCAAAAAAGTGCATTCGGCCTCATGCTTTAATAACTACATGAGGTGAATTTTCCCACCAACCTCACACGTGAATTCAATCATTGGATTCAATAGTCAACAGTAGGTAATTGTCTCATTTAGTCTCCCATAGGCCCCCTTTTCTCTTCCCCTCTGGTGGAATCATATAGCCCTTCTAGTGCTCTTTACACAACCATCTTGGACCATTTTATTATTTATGCAACATAATATTTACATATATTTCGAGTTAGCTATGACAAGCCAATCATATGGTCGAAATAACAATATTTACATCATACATGCCTATCCATTTACTGGTCAGGCCTTGGCCTTGAGCTCCGCAATAGGGATCCATACTAGCATATTTACAAAATTTACATATTTTTTATTAAATACATTCCAAGTCAAAATTGGGGATATTATAGCCGGCATCGCTTGGGAAGGTGGAGGAGTCTTCTTGCAGTCCTTGGTGAAGTGCATGTTTTCGTGACAAGCCTTGCATTTGAAAGGAAGTTGTTCGCAATCAAGATTTTGTAGATGCCTCAAGTTGTCAACGTTAATAACAATGCTTCTGGGAGACTTTTTTCTAGGTCAAATTCGACACAGATCCAGCGCATGCCATCATTCCAACTTTTGGTTCTATTTTATCAATGAATTTCCCAAGGGCGTTGCCAATATCTCGGATCAATTCATCTCCCCAGCAATGCAATGGCAGGTGAGAAAGGCGAAGCCAAACCGACACCACTGGTGGGACATCAAGCTCTGAGTCGAAGTCTGCAGTCCATATGTTCATATACATCCCCCAATTGCTTAAAAAGTATGGGCCACTCCTAAATATCAAATCTAGATCATCCTTGGTTTCGAACATGAAAGCGTAAAACCCTCGTTCACAAAAAAAAGTGAGACATCTTCCATTTTATCAAAAAGTGTCAGTTCATTTGAATCTAGATGTCGATGGATCTTGGTAAGGGGAAGATCTCGGTGAACTACCTAATGAGGTTGCTATCCGCCAATTCCAAAGCCATATGACGGGAAGAGGAGACTAGCAAAGCCACCTCTGGTATATTCTCCAACCGCTTAACAAACTTCGATGAGTGTGCCTTCTATGTGGATTTGTTGATAGATGCTACCAAAGCTCGAAATGCAACTTCAACAAGATCAGGAAAGGGGGTTTTGGCCCCTCTTGAAGATGTGTCCATATCCGCCACGAGCTCAGACATCATGCACACCAGGAGGGCTCACGAGCCGTGCCCTACGGACTATGGACTTGGTTAACGAGTACATACTTAGCCATTCTTAGTAGCTTCAATTTTATATATTATATGATATTTTTTTATCAATCTTCAATATACTACAACCCTTACAACTTAGTCACACCCCAACCCTCGCAAAACCTAGGTAGGGTAATCTTGAGAAACATGCCATGGGAGGAAATTTAGCCTCAAGCTATGGAGGCTATGGTAATTATTCAATAACATATTTTTGGCCAAAGATATCCTATCATCAATGGATAGTATATTAGAGACATACATGCCTAGTATGATTCGCGGTATGCTTGTGATAATTGGTACATGGACATTTGTCACGTCTAACAAGACAACTATTTTGACCTTCTATTTTATTACTCTACACCACCATATCTAGAGAACATCAGTGAGGGCTATTAGTTTCCAATTATGACTACAATGATTAGCTTACCTATTCTCCAATGGTAGTGTCCTAGACCCACAACTAACCTTTTAAAGTTATGTGGATAATCTTTTGGACATGAACAATTCTCTTTAGGATCCACGTGACTGTGGTGAGCATTGGAAGCACCATATTCAACAATTCATCACGAGTCATCATTTGGGAGTCAATATGAGAACCTAGACATGGGACCTAGGTTTATGGACAAGCTTCTCGAACTACTTTGCCATTGATACTAGTGCTTGTACATGGGACCCTAGCTTATGGATGAAATTTCAAGACAACTTCAACATTGCGACCAACACTCATACATGGGACCCAAGTTTATGGGCAAGCTTCTTGGACTACTTCTACAGTGTGGCTAGCCCTTGTACATGGGACCTTAAATACTTGGACTACTTTAGTGTTATGGTAATCACACATACATGGGGCCCTAGTTTATGGTTGTGCATCCTCACTACAAGCATTGAGGGAAGCACTTTTCAAAGGGATATGGAGTGTTGGTATCCTCACTAAGGGTGTAATGAGGGGGGAAAGGGTCTAATAATATTGTAGTTATAGTGTCCATTCAATGTAAAGTTGACTAGGCCCACTAGGGTTATTATTAAATAAGCCCCAATAGGTAGTTAGAATGGAATAAATGTAACATGGCCTCATTAAAGAAGGTCCATTAGGTAGTTAGGAAGTGGTTATGATTAAGGTTCTCTAGTTAGCTAATGGATGAAAATGAAAATGATTGTCTTGGTTCAAGGGATGAAATGCTAATTTTTTTCAAAACTATTATGGGAGAAAGAAGACTTAGGAAGGATCATTTATTATTAAAGGCTTTAAAATAAGAGGGGGGGGGGGGGATTTTTAGTGGTTAATCAGAAAGCTTTACTTGATGTAGTTCTTAGGATTTATGGATTACAAGAAATGATTTATGAATACATCAAACAAGCATCAAAGCAAAAGTGTCAACAACAAATTGGATCAATTGATATAGATAAGTAAACTTAGAGCTTTAGGTTTTTTTGATGGAGCTATTCAAAGTAATCCTGGAGTCTAGACCTTATGGAGTTTGGGGTGTTTTCTTCTTGTGTGGCGACATTACTTTCTTTTTCAAGGTTTGGCTTGGAAGAGATGCTAACCATTGGGATGATTTTTAGGCTTGATTAGCACTGCTAAGGATTGCACTACAAAAGAATATGAACATCCCTCGAGTGTGTGGAGATACCAAATTGGTGATCAAGTGGGTAAAAGGGACCTCCAAGGTACAAAATATTATTTCTCACCCATAATTGGATCAGATCTAACATTCAATGACTAGGTTCAAATAAATCTTAGCTTCACACATGTTGTCAAAGATTTCAATAGGTTTATAGATGGCTTGTCTAAATATGCAACATGGTCAAAATGGAGTGCTACCACATGCAGATCATAGATGGGATGGTGACCATCATGCCTTAATATTCCTCTCTTAGTTGCGTTTTGAATTAATGTTTCTTTCTCTCTAATAAAGTTGACTATCATGAAGATGTTAGGCAGATAGACAAGATCACAATGACAATATTATTTTGTTAATATGTAATATTCTAAGAACAAGATCCTAGCGTACACTTTAAGAAAATGATCCTTTAAAACATATTTGTGTAGGAGATAGATGGTACCCAATTTGAACAACTTTTTATATAGAACTTATTTTGGTATCAATGCTTATGAAACATTCAAAGTGTAACTTTCTTTTTCATTTTGAAATATAAAAGTTGCAACCTTCTCAACAGAAGAAGAAAAAAAGTCATTTTAATATCTCATAAAAATATGCCTTTGCAACCAAAATTAAATAGCATAGTCCAATTTCAATGAAAAAGGGAATGTCTCGTATCATATATAATATGGCCTAGAAAACAAAACAAGCATATTTCAAGACTCAAGGCAACTTGTCATATTTCAAGACTCTCCAAAGTAAGTTCTCTAAACATATTCACCATCTCCAACTTGTCATATTTAAATAGGCAACTTGTTATATTTCAAGGCTCTCCAAAGTAATTTCGCTAAACATATTCACCATCTCTCTATTAAACTTTGAAAGCAACCTACAACAAATGGAGAAAAATCTATAACACAAACATTTACTTACAAATTAAATTATTGAAAGAAAAACAATAACAAAGAAGCACACAGCAACAAAGAAGCTTTTAATGTCTAGGGACAAATCAATATATTGCTTGTTCTCTTTTCTTTTATAACGAATGTATAGATATAGAGACAACACTACCCCAAAAATCAAGGATACAATTGAGAAACAACATTGCTTCCAAAAGATAAGAATGCAATCCAAACATTACACAATCCATAGATACAATCAATAATATCCTCACTCTCTCACTTGAAGTTGCATCAACCAAAGGTGAATCCTCACTTTACCTCTACACCAA
Organism: Larix kaempferi; assembly: GCA_027924585.1. Taxonomy (NCBI): domain Eukaryota; kingdom Viridiplantae; phylum Streptophyta; class Pinopsida; order Pinales; family Pinaceae; genus Larix; species Larix kaempferi. The sequence goes on along the minus strand of BSBM01000592.1, from coordinate 7,137,831 downwards.
GCAAATTTCCTTCACTCCAATATGTTAAAAACTCTTACTTGAGTTCTTACTTTGAGTATATAAGTTACGTCACTGGAGCCCACCACCTCACTAATACAGTGGAATGTCAACCTCATATGCGTTTTCCATGAATGAAACTTGGGATTCTTTTCCAACGCAATTGCACTCTACTTGCCACAATGAATAGGCATGGGCCCATGCTCAAGTTCAATATTTTAACATAACTATTGAAACCAACCAACTTCATTTGGAACCATTGAAGTTGCAATGTACTTTTCCTCAACAATGGAATGGGAAACCACCTGTTGCTTCTTCTTCCTTCAACTCACAATGTCTTCAAACAATGTAATATATATGCACCACTAGACTTTGCAATGTCCACATCCCATCCCTTGCCCCAACAAACCCATGCAAATAGCAAAATAACAAATAGGAAGGCTTCTTGCTTCCATCTCCCTAATTGCAAATAGCAAATAGCAAAATCATTGGTGCAGATCCTCTTGACAATGGTCCAATGATCTCTCCCTAGATTTTCCATGCACCTATTGACAACATCCATTTTGTGTGCAATATCTAGTCTTGTGCACTATGTTGCATGCATAACGCTACCAACCGCACTAACATATGGCACTTTTTCCATCACCTCTTCCTCCTATCTACTCTTGGGACTCGTGTTAGTCAACAAACACACACCCACTTGAGATGCAGTGCAAGTTGATTTACTCTTATCCATCTTAAAGAGCTCAAGTATTTTTGCCACATACTTTCTTTAGTTGATCTACAACACCTTGTTTTCACAGTTTCTCTTCACCTCGATTCCCAAACAATAGTACAACTCACATAAGTCCATGTCAAACTCACATGACAATTGGGACTCAGTTTCCTTGCTAGTTTCCTACAATTCCTAATCAAATAATATCAACATATAAGCCCAAAATAATGTAGTTATTACCTTATTGTTTGAAGTAAACACAATGGTCTACATCATTCCTTTCACAACATATTTTTCAAATAGTTGGCACCACTATCTTAGGCACTACTTCAAGCCACGTGATGATCACTTCAACCAACACACAATGTCTTCTCTCCCTTCTACCATAGATCCTTTTAGTTTCTTCATGGAAATTTCTTATTTAAGCTCATGATAAAGAAATCTTGTCTTCACATCCATTTACTCCACTTTCAATTCATAAGTTGTTGCTAATGCCAACAATTGACCTATTAAAGGCTATGTTGGTCATTTGAGGTCTCCCCATAATCAACACCCTCTACTTGAAAATATGCATTTTCTACCAATCAAACCATATACCACTCCACAACCATTTACAATATACTTCTTGAACACATATTTACATCCCACTGCACTCCTTTAGGCAAATTCTATAAATGTCAAATCTAGTTCTTTTCTGAGGCCTTCATTTGTTCCTTCTGGCAAAGGGACCTATCACAATTAAGAGCCTTTAACATTTATTTGCTCATCACCCATGGAAGGGAAAATGAAGATTAAAATTAGTTCACTCAAAGCCATGCTTGTCAAGGCTCTTTCGCTCAATAAGGCTCCTCCTTGAAGTCTTCACCTTATCAAGTTGATCATGTTTAGGACGCACATTTTCGTTTGGCCCTTGCGACAAATTTTCTTCACTCATTTTAGTGTCCAACTCCTCTAACCATTGTTCAACTTGATCTTCAACACTAGATTGCAAACCTAGAATCACAACATGTTGTACCTTTTCTACTTGTAAAAATTCTTCATGTTGATCTTCACAATATTTCTCCTTGAAGATCACATTCTGACTATTGGTATGTTGTTGCTCAAACAAAATCCACAAGTTGTAGCCCTTGACCCATTCTAAATATCCAATAAAGATAAACTTCATTGATTTGTTGTCAATCTTTTCTTGTTCCTCTTGGATACATGCATGTAAGCCTCACACCCAAAAACCTTAAGATGTGAAATAGACAACTTCTCTCCACTCCAAGCCTCATCTGTTGTCTATTTTACTTATGCATGTTTGTTAAACAATACTAGGTGATCTTTGGTCCAATTATTTGTTGTAGCAACAATTTCAACCCAAAAGCTTTTTCTCTAACCAACATTCACTTTCATGCTCTATGCTTTCTCCATCAAGGTTTGATTCAAACTCTCCACACCACCATTTTGCTCAAAAATGTGTAATCTACTACCTTACAATAATACCTTGAAATTTGCACACACAAAAAAGCTTGAACTCCTTGAAACAATACTCACCACCATTGTCACTACTCAAAGCATTCACGAAACAAATATTTTAAAGACTTCAAACGTCTCTTTTCTTCCTTGTGAAGTAAACCCATGACTTATGTGGAAAGTGATCAATAATAATAAAGTAGTGAGATCCTCTAATGGACACCACATCCATAGGGCCTACAAATACCTAGAGGCAACAACTCTAGCACCTCTTGAGCTTTGCTATTACTAAAAAAGCAAATTTAACCATCTACTTTTATAGCAAACATGGCACAACACTAAAAAGAGCTTCATATCGTTAATTCCAACGGCAATCTTCTTAGTGCATAGCTCTTGTAAGTTCATTTCACAAAGATACCTCATCCAACAATGCCACAACATCGTAGATTTGGTATTTTCCGTTGATGTTGCATTGTCATTATCCATAACTATAGTCACTTCCAACTTGTTCAAAGTTCCAAGCAAAACACCCTTTAACCAAAACCATAGCCCCTCTAAAGAAAATTGTATCAACACCGATGTTAATGATTTGGTTCAATGAAAGTAAGTTTTGTTCCAATCTTGACATATGTTACATATTCGATATCCACTTCACAGATCCATCTCTGTATTCGATTTCTACACTGCCATGTTCAACAATTTCATCATTGAAATTATCTCCATAAAAGATTTTGCCTCTGCGATTCCTCATTATCCTCGAACAACTCCCCCATGAGGAATTATATGAAAGGGATCTCATGAATCAATCAACAATGCCTCTCAATGGACATTGGTTAACAAACATGCATAAGTAAAATACATGTTTCCCTCACAACTAGAAATCCCAACAAACAAATCCTCCTTATTTGTTTTTCTTTCTCCTTGGATCCACTCTTACTACGGAGATCTTCCCAACCTCTCATTGAAGCTGGCTACCTCAAAATCACTACCACGATACAACAGTCCAGTTTCAGCTCCTTAACCTAGACAATCAGATCTGTCTACTCCCCAATCAAGACCTCAAAACAAGCCCTTAGTGACCCAAAATTCCATGAACCAAGTTTCCTCAACTATGCGACAAAGGCATCCCTTTGAAACCGAGAACCACTTTGACACCAATTGTTAAAGCTTGAGAGCCACCTGCAGCAAATGGAAATAAATCTACAGTGCAGAAATATTAAGCAGCAAAATGAAATTTAATATCACAGAACCATAGCAAAGAAGCACAGAAAGCTACAAAAACGTATTTTATTCTATGGGCACAACTCATTGTCAACCTTCTTGTTTTCTTTTCTTTTATAAAGAATGTACAGACATAGAAACAGCTCTGCCCCTAAAATTGAGGATACAACAGGGAAACAGTTCTGTTTCTAAAATGCAATCCGAACATTGCTTTATGCATTCCATATACAAATGGAAACTGCTCATTCCATAGATGATGTAACTGCCAATATCCTAAACACTTTCGATGCTTGCATCTTTAGCCTTTGTTTTCATTTACTATGAAATAATCAAGTCTCCAATACTGATGGGCCAAACGCCATGCTTCCTTACAATTAAATCAAGAAATGGCAGAACACCCATGCTATTTTACTGCTAAGGAAGTCCCTCCCTAATGTCAAGCTTAGCAGCTTAATGTATGTAATTGCTCATTTGTTTAAACTTCATTTGGGCTTGAATTGTTACCATAACAGGGCATCCAAATAGCTGAAGCCCGACTTTTAAACAACGAAAAAACGAAGCATAAGCAAAATTATATTTGATATTACAATCTCCATTTTCAAATAACGACAGAAGAATCTGCCTATACTTCAAAGTCTGTCAGCATTCACAACAACCACTTTTCACTATTGAATGCTTGACTTTTGGTATGTATTCATGCAGTGGACAAAAGAATTCGCACATACCTCATGCAGAGTCTTCTCCTCGGCCGAATATTTAAATCTACATCTTTTTAAGTTAAAATTCCTGAAAATTTTAAGGAAATTAAAACCCTGACTCCAGTTGAAATCAGCAAAAAAAATACTAGGGACCAGATCATTGTCATGTTTTACATACAATATGAAGAAAAGAGACATATCTGAAGTGAAAAAGTTAAAATACAATAAGTTCCATATTAAAAAACAATTGAACATTCTGTACCGCACTCTTATGCATAAATATAGTAAATGTTCCCAGCAGTTCAATCACTTTGCACATGCAACCCCTGTATGTTAGAAAGCCATGGTCTTAAGGTGTGGTGTGTATGTGTATATATAAAGCAATATCTTGTAGAACTCATCAAAAAATGGTTTGCTGGTGAATGTTGCACCAGTAGATGTCAAAATATCCATGGCTAAAGAATGTCAAAGAAAATAGCACTCTCTTCAGAGGTGTCGTATAATACTTTTCTTCAAAAATCAACATCAACTTATAATTTTCCGCTCCCCCATTTACATAGGTTTGTAATCTCATCATCTTACTTTGCCTGTAAGAAATAGAACAGCCTTAGAAAGCATAAAAACAGAAGTAAAAATGCATTGCCAATAAAGAAAGCTAGCAAAAGAACTAAGAGAAAAAGTAAGCACGCAGGAAGGGTGGAGCCTCAAAGAGTACAAGGTGAGCTGCAAAGATGTGACCAGGAATTCAGTTCAAAATATACGCCACTTTTAAACCAGGTTCTCCAGGTAAGAAATTCTCTCGCAAAAGAAGCAGCAGCGAAATGCAGGAACCATGAAATGAGATACCTAATTTGCATTGGTATGAGTTAACTTTCAAGCATTTCCATGTCAGACATGTTTGCCTTGGGTGGAATAGATTCTGCCCCATTCTGAACATTTTCTGCTTCCCTTTCACCAGCAAACTCAACGTAGTTCCGATGATTGAGAGAATGCAACCAAACGGCTACTACTCCATCCTTAACTTCAGTGGATGCTATGTGAGTATAAATATACTTCTGCTTGAACTCAATTATTTGCTGCTCAAATTCTTTCAGAGAGATATCCTCGTGCGTAGCTTGCCATTTCTGGTTGTAAGCAGGGAAGAAGCTCTCGTCCAGAAACAACCCTAACTCAGGAGCTGTGGGCACATTCATATGCACATCCCTGAGCAGAAAGCCCCAGAAAAGTTAAAACATTTGTAAGAAATGAGATTTAGGCAGACAGAAATCAAAAGCTGCTACTGATATTGCACACAATCACAAAAGCCAAAAAGAATAATAAAAAAAATCCAGGAATATGCTTTTAATTAACAAGTCCATAGACTTGAAAACATGCAGAACCAATCCCCCCAGTACTTCCTTTAAAAACCCTATCATTTTATTCCTTCAAATCTTCAAAACTGAAGAAATCAAAATCAATTCAAAAAATTAAAATTGCTAACTGGTGCTTTTTTTATAAACCCTATCATTTTATTCCTTCAAATTTTCAAAAACTGGAAAACAAAAATAAACTTACTTTCTCAGAGCTCTGGCTATTATGGACTCAGGAGCACAATTCCGCATCACCGCAATAGCCAGGCCTATCATTTTTCGTATCTGGTGAAGCACAAAGCTCTGACCAACAACTGTGCATTTCACAAAATCTATGCCATTAATAGTAAAAATATCACTGGCCTCAAATGACAGAATGTACCGATTTGCAGCTGGATCTTCTGCTTTAATGCGGGTCGTTAAATTGTGGAAATTATGAGTCCCAACAAACTGCTTCAGGATTCTGTTGAAGCGATCCCTTTCCTTCTCTCCATATTGGAAGCTGCTCTTCGCAGGTGCACCATCGGTCTGCGGACGCAAATTATTATTATGTTCAGATCCTCCCCGTGGAAAAGTTTGTTCCAAGTTCGAATTAGGAACCAATGTGATTGTCTGGGAGCAGTTCAATCCTTCATTTGGGTTTTTCTCAAAACTAGCATTGGCAGTTTCAGGAGCTAACCCTAGTGAACTGTTCTCAAGTTCAGGCACTTCTTGGGAAACAGCTTGCTCCGAATGTAACTCGGAAACCAATGCTGTTGTCTCCACGTTTGGGTTCTTGTCACAACTGACATCACAATTTACTGGGACAGATACATTTTCAAGTTGGGAATTTTTTTCTGAATTGTGCATATCTATAATCTTTTCTATCTGTTCATGTTCTGTCAAAGTTTTCTCATTCAAATCATCATTATTCACGGCTTCCAATAGCTTACCATTTTCATTTTTTCTACCCATGAGCCCAGCGACCTTCCTGCCTCTCTCAGAGCACTCTAAGCACTTAACTAGAGCACCCTCCTTGCCCTCGCTGGCCAAAACACTCTCCCTATCCCTATGAGCAGAAGGATCCAAAGCAAAAACAGGGATAACATATTCATACCTTCTTCTGTCACAGAACTTCTTGGCACTGAATGATGCAGTTACCCTCTTGTATCCAAGAACCCTAATCTGCTCAGGGAGGTGGGAATTGACCCTCTCCGTAAACCCTGGTGGGTCTATGAAAAATCTCCCAGAAACCACCTGCCCAACAGCACTCACCCCCTTGTCTGTCCTGGCAGACCTCATCCAGTCCACTTTCCTGGGGTCCCCATACTGGTCTTGCGAGATTGCGCCAGCCTTGAACAAAGCCTCCTCCAAATCACCCTCTATTGTTTTAGCCCCCGGATTCCTCTGCATCCCCTGATACCCAATCCCACAATATGCTACAAAAATGGCTATTTTCCTCCTCTTGGGCTTAGGATGGCGTGGGGGAGGCCCCTCTTCTCTCGTTTCATCTGCGTCATCTTCTTCTTCAGTGATCTTTGCGACCTTTGTAGCCTTTTTTTCTTCTTCTATATCTGGTGTTTTTTCCAGCATTTCTGGCTCTGTATTTGGTGGGTGTTCAGGCTGAGCCATCTCTGGCTGGTCTCTGGGCCTTTTCCTATTCGGGTTCAGAGCATCGGCTGTGGAAGGATGTCCCAAGCATGAATCTTGAATGCCTGCCAGGGCATCAGCTTGCGCTGAGCTTTCATTGATGTGGATGTTTATGATATCATCAGTTCTTACCACAACTGATTCCTCCTCCACCGATGTGGGTTTTTCCCCTGCAACGGTGGATTTTTCTCCATTTGTGGCCAAACTGGACTTGTCCAGACTGGGAATGGGATCCTCCGGGCCTTTCTCTGAAAGAGCTTGCTCGTTTTCCATTGATATTGAGATTTCTATATTATTCGTTTGCTCACCGTGCAGGGTATATGCCTTCCTTTCCACTCAACGCAGCTTTCTTCAGGTTCCTGTTTATAAGAGAGGTTAAGATAGGGTTAATAGGCGACAAATAAGCATTCGCCCGTCTCATATGTAGAGTAACGATATATAGAGAGAGAGAAAGGATGTGTAAGTCCTTTTCCTGGCAGGGCATATTTTTTTTTTTTTCAGCTAAAACAATCATACTATTGGTTCATATTAGTGAATCAAATAGTATAAAAATGAGTAAAACAATCATACTATTGGTTCATATTAGTGAATCAAATAGTATAAAAATGAGTAAGCTTGAAACATACTTATGATCTGATACCTATTTTATTAAAAACAGATATTCCCATTCCCATACATAAAGAACTGGTAACAGTTCATCACAAATACAAAATGTTATTACATCATTAATTTAAAGATTAAAGATCTGGACTGAACCAAAATCAAGGGGCATACTTACATAGTCCAATAACCAAGTTGTATGATCTGATACCTATTTTATCAAAAACAGATATTCCCATTCCCATACATAAAGAACTGGTAACAGTTCATCACAAATACAAAATGCTATTACATCATTAATTTAAAGATTAAAGATCTGGACTGAACCAAAATCAAGGGGCATACTTACATAGTCCAATAACCAAGTTGTATAATCTATAATCAAGTAGCATATATTTATATAGTGAGATTTAACTAGTCAATGAATTAGGAGAAGATAGGGTTAATAGGCGACAAATAAGCATTCGCCCGTCTCATATGTAGAGTAAGGATATAGAGAGAGAGAGAGTAAGGATGTGTAAGTCCTTTTTCTGCCAGGGCATACTTTTTTTTTTCAACTAAAACAACCATACTATTGGTTCATATTAGTGAATCAAATAGTATAAAAATGAGTAAGCTTGAAACAGACTTATGATCTGATACCTATTTTATCAAAAACAAATATTCCCATTCCCACACATAAAGAACTGGTAACAGTTCATCACAAATACAAAATGTTATTACATCATTAATTTAAAGATTAAAGATCTGGACCGAACCAAAATCAAGGGGCATACTTACATGGTCCAATAACCAAGTTGTATAATCTATAATCAAGTAGCATATATTTATATAGTGAGATTTAACTAGTCAATGAATTACGAGAAGACTATCCAGACTCATATATAGAGTAAGCATATATTTATATAGTGAGGTTTAACTTGTCAATGAATTAGTAGAAGTCTATCCCAACTCATATATAGAGTAAGGAAGGCGTAAGTTTTTTTCTGACATGTCTATCAATCTTAAATCCGGATTTATCAAGCATTTAGAGGGATCCAATTTTTAGGAGTAATTTATTTTAATTTTATTTTTTTTACATGTCTACAAAAAATGTACACCTCAAGAAATTTGATCCCTCTCAATGCTTGAAACATCGGGTTTAAGATAGATCTCCCCCATATTGGTCTTTAGAGCACCTGGCTACTCTAGGTGTAATAATCATTCATATAGTGAGGTTTAATTCCTCAATGAATTAACAGAAGTACATGAAAATATATACTAACAGAGCCAATAAGCCACAAGTTAAGTGCCACTATGTGTCTATTATCCATGCATTAGCTACCAATGATATTTTTTTTTATAATTGTTTATTTGAAATTTGGATCAACTACGCCCATAAAATAAATCTTGATAGTACACGTGTCTCATCTTCCTACAATCTAGAGTTATGGGGGAGTTCCTATGATATTGCTATTTCTATTCATTTTTTATTTAGAGATTAATGGGAGTAACATTAATGTAAATATATATTAATGGATATTTGATTTTTACTTTCAAAATAATTATATTAAATATTAATGTGATCTTTTTATGTGTATTAAATTCTACTTTTGTACATGGAATATTGGTTTACTTGCAAATGCAATGTTGGTTGAATCCATATTTTGTTTTTGGAGTATGATTTAAAATTGTTTCTAATTGGTTAAGAGTTCATAATTCATAGATATAGTGAAGCATGTTGACAACCTAAAACTTATAGCCATTTAGCACGAGTTGGAGTATGCACTCTTAAAAACCACCAACGGGTTATTTTATGAGGTCATTTTTTGTCTACACGCAATGATGTTGTTGCTTATCAAGGTCTTGAGATTGCATCGGGATAGGCTAGGCCAATAACCTTGAGTATTGTATGTTTTTCCCTCATTTGGAAAAAAAAAGTGTATCAAACCCACCTCATGTCTTTCCATATATCAAAGCCCCAAGGGTTAATTCAATTCATATATGTTCTTGTGTAAAAGTTTAAAAGGATTTCAAGATCAAAAATTAAATTCCCTTGGGATTAGTAATGGGTATGAATACCTAATACCTTGATGCATAAAAGACTATAACAGGAAAAAGGCTAAACGTTTATGATTTTGGCTTTTTCTAGTTTACTATCATCAAAATAGACCATAAAATCTATGTTAAAATACAATTTTGGATTGATGAAAACTTTGTTTTGAATGCAAAATAAATTCAAAACCTCGAATAAACACTATTGTAACTTGATTTTGCAATATTAATGTTGATATTTACAATTTCATTAATCCATTTAGGAAAAAATATCAATTTTCTTCCCAATAATTTTTTGAAATACTTTAAAAAATCAATTTATTAAAAATTTAGACTACAATCTATATCGATGGATCTATTAAACATATACTGCAATCTATACAATGGATCTATTAAACATGAAGAAATCAAAATAACTAGCGATTGCCCCAAAAAGGTGCAATAATACACCGATAAGTTGTTGTTGGAGGCTGAAATGGATGAAAAGAGGAAACTAAAATCAAATTGGTGTTTTGGGAAAAAGCCCTAAAGAAAGTGCATGGACTAATGTTTGCCCATGTTGTTGACATGGCCTTGTGCCGTAAGTACCATCACAAATCAACTACCAGTTTTGCAATGAAGGCCAATGAAGGGTCAACTTTAAAAATCTTGGATATCACAAATAGGCACTCGAATATTAAATGCAGATGAAGTTAGCAATGAATTGAACATAGTTGGCATTTTCATAGCACTTCTCTTAGAACAAACTAAACCTCTACATTAACCCAAGTCTAAAGATTTTAGTTATAATTTTGTTTAAAGGTTATATTGGGTCTTAGCACTATTTTTGCGGTGTTCTCTTAGGCCAAACTAAGCCTTTACATTTTCCCAAGTCATGATATAAAAGCTTAACCATGTTAGTTTTTCAACATTTAATTCATTATGATCTAGGATCTTAACTGAAAGAACAACATGTACATCATATCAAGCATAAGAGACAAGAGACAAGAGACACAAAACATTTCACCGGGGAAAACCAAGAAGGTGAAAAACCCCGCAACTTCCTCAGAGATAGAATAAGCATCAATACAAGGATCACCATGATCAAACCCAAGAGATAGATAACTTCAGCAACATGCTCCTCCTCCACTTGTGCACACCCTTCTCTTCTCTCTCTAATGCGAAGTGAGTGAATGAGACAATGTATTAAATGAGAGACACATTCTCTATTTATACACTAACTTGACTTGCTCTTTACTCAACTAGGTCGGCCCCAACTTAACCACTTAACATAATGTTGACTGGGCCGACCCCTCTAGGGTGGTCTAATAACCCTTTGACCCACATGACTCATACAGGGCCGACCCCATCAAGTATAAGTTACGACACTTACAATATAACTTGCGACACTTGCAAGTACACATGACGACACTTCCAATTGGAGGAATAATACATCTCTGTTGGGGATACAATAAGGTACAAATGTAATATATAAAATATACAAGTGAATATTTTTCGAAGTTACAAATACATCAACACTCCCTCTTAACTAGGAAGGTATTCTCTTGACACAAGTCATCAATACATATAGGCACAAGTCTTCAATTCTGGAGTTGGATCATCATCCCTGGATCACGGAGTATCATCATCATCACTACTGCTGTACTCGACATCTCGATCATTAGGCTATCTCGTAATTCTTCTCGTCATAGGAAGTTCTACAGAGCTAGCCCTTTTTCATGCTGGATATAGGTCCACCACCTGTAGGTCTTCATCATCACTGACCATACTGTGGAATCCTCAGACTTTTTACGTGCATCAACAAAACCTCGAAAGAGCATCCTAGGACTTTTACGAGCTCACTGCTCAACCTATCAGATCTCCGAGGATCTTTTACATGCAACTACACAACCTGTCCACGGCCATGAAGTATCATCCTGATACTCATGATCATACTGATCATCTCATCTTATCGTCCACGAAGCACAACCCAGATGCACATCATGCAGCATTTATACCACCGACATGGGAGAACACATCTACCACCATTCGGGGAAGGCTCCAGCCCTTAGTTTTTCACCATGGGAGAACACATCTACCACCGTGTGAAAAATGGCTTCAGCCCTTACATCTGCACCATGGGAGAACACATCTACCACCATGTGAGAATGGCTCCAGCCCTTACATCTGCACCATGGGAGAACACATCTACCACCATGTGAGAATGGCTCCAACCCTTACATCTGCACCATGGGAGAACACATCTACCACCATGTGAGAATGGCTCCAGCCCTTACATCTACACCATGGGAGAACACATATACCACCATGTGAGAATGGCTCCAGCCCTTACATCTGCACCATGGGAGAACACATCTACCACCATGTGAGAATGGCTCCAGCCCTTACATCTGCACCATGGGAGAACACATATACCACCATGTGAGAATGGCTCCAGCCCTTACATCTGCACCATGGGAGAACACATCTACCACCATGTGAGAATGGCTCCAGCCCTTACATCTGCACCATGGGAGAACACATCTACCACCATGTGAGAATGGCTCAGCAATTACATCACGACCATGGGAGAACACATCTACAACCATGTCGGAAAATCTCGGCAATTACATCACGACCATGGGAGAACACATCTACAACCATGTGATAATGGCTCCAGCCCTTACATTTGCACCATGGGAGAACACATCTACCACCATGTGAGAATGGCTCCAGCCCTTACATCTGCACCATGGGAGAACACATCTACCACCATGTGAGAATGGCTCATCAATTACATTGAGACCATGGGAGAACACATCTACAACCATGTCGAAAAAGCTCGGCAATTACATCGCGACCATGGGAGAACACATCTACAACCATGTCCAAAAAGCCTATGTGCATTTGCATCTTCCGGACTTATCACACATGATCCAACTAATCATACAATGCATCTACCTGATGCATATCATCACATATGATCATCATAGCATCCACCTGATGCATATCAACTGGAGCATCGTCTTGATGCTCATCATCACATATGATCATCCTAATCATTGTCATAGCATCGTCCTGATGCATGTCAACCAGAGTATCATCCTGATACTCATCACACATGATCATCCTGATCATCGTCATAACATCATCCTGATGAATGTCATATGAAGCATCGTCTTAATGCTCATCATACAACGCTTACATCCACAGCGATGGGACAATCCTCCTACCACCATGCTTAGAATGGCTCATGCAAATGTGTCCCATCACTTCTTCCTCGAAGTATCTTCTATCTGAAGAACACCAAGCCTCTCTATGAAGTACTCGAACTTCACTTTGGCTAGTGGTTTGGTCAACACATCTACAATCTACTCATCTGTCGCAACATACATGAGCTTCACTGCTCCTCTCTGCACCATATCCCTGATATAGTGATATTTGATCTCGATATGCTTCGACTTGTCATGGAACACCAGGTTCTCTGACAACTTCACACAACTCTGGTTGTCATAATGGATACAAGTAGCATCCAATAGGAGATCAAATAAATCAGATAGTAGCTCGCTTAGTCATAATGCCTCACAGCTAGCCGAACAGGCTACGACATACTCTGCTTCGGCTGTACTCAGTGCTACGCAGGACTGCTTCTTGCTAAACCAAGAGATCACACCTTATCCCATACTGAAGCAGCACCCAGAAGTGCTCTTCCTATCTGCAGCACTGCCTGCCCAATCTGAATCAACATAACCCTCTAGGTTAAACTTTTGATTTGCATCACACTTGAGCCCATAATCAATTGTACCCTTCAGGTACCTTAGAATATGCTTTACAACAATCAGGTGAACACCTCTGGGATCCATCAGGAACTGGCTCAATGTGTTCACTGCAAAGCAAATATCTGGTCTCGTGTTCGTCAGGTACATCAAGGACCCAATCATCTGACGATACACCGTGACATCAACCGGATCAGATGAAGCATCACATAGAAGCTTCAGGTTCGATGCCATAGGTGTGGCCATGGCCTTGCAGTCCATCATCCTGAACCACTTCAGGATCTCTACTACATACTTCCCTTGTCCAAGGAAGATTCCATCTGCACTCTGCCACACCTCCATGCCTAGAAAGTAATGCAACATACCCAAGTCCTTCAACTCGAACTCGGTAGTAAGCTTCCTCTCTGTGTCGGCAATCTATCCTCACTTGTCACAAACAGGTCATCCACATACAATAGGAGTAACACTGGATTTCCTTCCTCAACCTTGTAGTAAAGGTTGGAATCCGCTTTACTCTTAGTAAAGCCCAAACTGGATAGGAAGCTGTCTATCCTACCATACCAAGTCCTAGGAGCTTGCTTCAAGCCATACAAAGATTTATTCAACCCGCACACATACGACTCCCTATCATGTGTCTCAAAACTGAGTGGCTGCTCCACATACACTTCCTCTTCGACTACACCATTCAAGAAAGTTGTCTTGACATCCATCTGGTGTATCTTCCACTTCATCACTGCAGCCAGAGAAAGTATTGTTCTGATGGAAGTGTATATGGCTACAGGAGCAAAAGTCTCTTCATAATCTATCCCCTCTTTCTGGGAGAAGCCACGAGCTACAAATCTCGCCTTGTATTTCTCTATGCTACCATCTACAGCATGCTTGATCTTCTAGATCCACTTGGAAGTCACAACAGAATTCCCTTCTGGTCTCGAGACCACATCCCAGACATCATTCTTCATGATCGACTGGTATTCCTCAATCATGGCATTCTTCCATTACTGCATCCCAAATCCTAGGAACTTCAGATTCTTCAGTATCTTCAATAGATAGTTTTCTTGAACTTCGTTATTGGAACAAATGTTGTAGTCCTTCTTTTGTAGGTGATTGTACATGATCTTTCCTACAAGTCAAATTCAATTGCATGATTAGAAACTTCTCATAGTTTTTCAAAAACACATTCTTATGCATAAAGACATATGTCATACAGTCATGCAATTATCTTAGCCAATGCTTCAATACAACGTTTCTCCATATCCCGTAACTTTCTAGATGTCTTCCATCTCTACCAGAACATTGTTAAGAGTTTGCACTACTCCCAACATGTCAGCAAAGAGGTTTCATTCTAGATAAGTAGCAATGGAATGTTGTACAGTGCCATAGGCCACTTACCCATTACATGCATATTAGTAGTATACTGTTCATTAATCCAATTATTCTAATATGCATAATACACAACCTAAATCTAGGAACATAAGTATGTACATGAATGAACAACATCATTTAAGTAATAAGAAATGATAATTCACATACTTATCTTTGTTTAGTTGCAGGGTAGACTCCCTCTCAATCTTTGCTTCCTTGCAGGAACTACTGGAGTGTGCTCCCTCTTGATCTTTGCTTCCTGGATTACCTGTCCTTGAACTTATATTCATCCTGGACCACTATGCATGCTTGAGTGTGCACTAGTGTCATCCTCAAGATCTCATACATGATCATGCATCCATTAGTATAATCTCAATACTATCAAAACATTATGATCCTAAATAACCATAACATGTATGGTCATGATTATTTCACACACAGGTAATTTATCACAAGCATTAGCATTCAAGGTTTCAGGGAGGACTTATATTACTTATGCATATACTTATTGACCATAAGACTCTTCTGGTTATTCATATCATCAATCAAAGTAAGAAACATAATATGCATAAACTGTTGATTACTTAAACTTCTAACTTCAAGAATAATCATTATCATTCATACAAAAATATAATATCCTAACACAAGGTAGGATTCTAACTTGATATAGGAAAAACATACCTAGATTATCATGCTAGCTAGTTATGTCTAACATACCCGCATACTGTCCTCTTGTTCTCTTCAATGACTTGTGCTAGTAACCTGCATATCTCATTGTAGAACCAAATTATACATACCTCATAAGTAGAGCCTCTATGTGATCCATGACTATGGATGAGTCTTTGTCTTCATGTCACCATGGTCATATGTTCTTGATCTAGAACTTGATTTGTCTTTCTTGGTGTACCTTTCATGTTAGCGGACAATATCATCCTCATGCAACACCATATTGCATTAGTACAATCATAAGTGTCATAACCCTAATCAATGAATGTATTCTATCATTCACATGCATTCATACTTTTACTATGGTGATGAGACAAGTCTAAGATTAATCAAGATTGTACTAACCTCAATAATATGAAGACAAACATATCATAAACATAATCATGAACACATTTCAAAACATACATGTATCTCTTCAAGTCATACCTGTTGGGGTTACTTGTAGACTTCTCATGTAAAGCCTCAGCCTCATCTCTCTCTGGAATTGGAACTTCTTCACTTATGCAGGTGTCCAATTTATTCTCTTCTAGGATTAACCCAATCCACTTTGATTTGTTGAAATTGGATCCGGAGTTGGATTAGGGTTTGTCAGAGAAACCCTAAAAATTCAAACTTTGAATTTCAAACTTTTGAATGGATGGAAAGATGTGGCTTGCTAAGTTGATCAAGCTAGTATACTTCAATTTTGAAAACTGCAAAATTTGACCCCTAAAAATTGCCTTTGAAACTTCCAGATTCACTGGACAGGACCCCGAACTAGGTTTTGATAAATCCCACCCTTCTGCCCAACCAAAAAGTTCGATCCAAAGCTCTAAGCTTCTATTTTTCTGAGGATCTTCCAGCCGTGATCATAGACTTCAAAAATTCCAACTTTCTCTGAAGCCCTAAATTCCCGCAGCAGTGACAAGCCAAGAATGGAGGTGCTCAGAATCCAACTCTATTTTGACAGAAATATGCACCTAAATGTTTCTGGTGTATCTATGAAATTACAAATCTACAGGGTCTGAAAATTCGGCCTGTGGTAGCCTAACCTGTCATCTTTCCAACCCCATAGGTCTGACCTCAATTGGATTCTCTGAGAGAGATTTAGCCAAGTGTCGCAACGTGACCTGTTTATGGGATAAAACACGAGAGTGAACTTGTATGGTGTGCCACATGTCACTGGTTCAACTTCAGCCTTTGAAAAACTTACCCAAGAAACTACAGTCCGTGCTCTACCTGTCACTTTTTACGAAATTTCATTTGGAGCTTCCTATCCCAAGTTGTGACCTTTTTGCCTAGGTCACCTGTTTATGACTGAGATCTGGAACATGAAAAAACCCTAGATTGTATTGATCATAAAACACAAAGTACAATGAATCAAATGCTGTGCTTTGGACACAAGGTACATGAGGATTTTATCTACTACATGTAAGATTTTCAGATCATGAACCTTTTCCAAAATGGATGTATAGGGAAAGTGCTACGATGACTGGTTTTTGCTATATCAAGCCCTAGCTTGCAATTTGTCGCAAGTGCAACAAGTCTCATAAATGCCATATCATGCCTTCCTTCAGGCTAGCTCTAATACCATGTTAGTTTTTCAACATTTAATTCATTATGATCTAGGATCTTAACTGAAATAACAACATGTACAACATATCAAGTATAAGAGACAAGAGACAAGAGACACAAAACATTTCACCGGGGAAAACCAAGAAGGTGAAAAACCCCGCAACTTCCTCAGAGATAGAATAAGCATCAATACAAGGATCACCATGATCAAACCCAAGAGATAGATAACTTTAGCAGCATGCTCCTCCTCCACTTGTGCGCACCCTTCTCTTCTCTCACTAATGCGAAGTGAGTGAATGAGACAATGTATAAAATGAGAGAGACACACTCTCTATGTATACACTAACTTGACTTGCCCTTTACTCAACTAGGTCGGCCCCAACTTAACCACTTTACATAATGTTGACTGGGCCGACCCCTCTAGGGTGGTCTAATAACCCTTTGACCCACATGACGCATATAGGGCTGACCCCATCAAGGTGGTCTAATAACCCATCAAGTATAAGTTACGACACTTACAATATAACTTGCGACACTTGCAAGTACACATGACGACACTTCCAATCGGAGGAATAATACATCTCCGTTGGGGATATAATAAGGTACAAATGTAATATATACAATATACAAGTGAATATCTTCCGAAGTTACAAATACATCAACAAACCAAGGGTTTGTTTTTATAAATCTTCTCCATTGAACCTGTTGTATATAGTACCTTGAAATTCAACCATGCATTGAAATCTACCATGTCAAAACTATGTGTCTGAGCCATATGTCAAAGCGCATAACCAAGTGTTGACCAAACCAACCATGAGAGCCCACCGTAGAGCTTGCACATGATGCATCAATACAATTTTCAAGATTCACATATATATATATATATATATATATATATATATATATATATATATATATATATATATCGAAAGTTATTTCTACATGTGGTAAATGTAGGATAGAGATCCCAAGTGCAAATAAAAACCAATATAGTGCATTTTCTGAAGAGCTAGCGGTAAATAGTTTGGTTGATGGTCATCATCTTAATCACTTTAGTCTCTTTAAGCATGCATGCCATTTTCTTGTGAAAAGGTCGATTCCCTGATCTAATTCTATCATTTTTCCAAAGTCCTCTTTGCAATGGGCCAAAAAATTCTATATACATCATTCCCACCCTACTTTATAGGCACCCTTTTAGGCGATAAGCTTCTTTGCTCTATCAAGTTCCAAGCAACATGGCCCCTAAATAGGATAAAAAATATCATATCTAACTTGTCATTGAAGTTCATTAGTAAAGTGAAATGATTGAGCTTGATTTCATTCAACTTTTTCATTTTCTTGATTATTAGGGTGGGCCTTGTGTAATCTAATAAAGAAGCCCCCAACTTATCCCAAGAACCCTATCTCATCAATAACATCAATCTTGGCTTGGTTGCAGCCAACATAGACATTATGTAGTGCACACAAGTTATGAACATTATGACAAACATAATAGTTGGTTGTGATTCAATGATGATTGCCTCACCTTAATAATAAATTCCCACATTTGTCCCTTAACATCTCTAAGACAAAGAAATTATGCCATAAAATGTCACTTACAAAATCAATTGACATAACAATGAATTCTTAGATAACAAAGGGGGAGATTGCTACCATGTTGTTCATTGCATGAAAGCCATTTTTTATGTTTGTGTAAATGCAACACTTTTGATAGTATGTGCCTTAACTTTATGGTTTTTAGCATTTGGATCTTTATGTTAACTCACTCTTATTGGTAATTATTGTTGTTAAGTACTAACATTAGTTTTCTAGTGCCTACTACATTTTGATATAAACATGCACCTTCAGCCTTTGCTTTACACCAACCCAATTTGATGAATCAAAAAATTTTATGCAACCTTTGAATGCTCTCCTATAATATTTAATCATAAGCTTCTAATAAATGTCATGCATATCTTATGGAAACCCAAGGTCCTACCAAAAGAAAACACAGAAAAATGATCACAACTCACATCTCAAAATTGTCCAACAATTAACATGAACTTGGAGTAGAAGATATCCACAGACTAACTATAACTAGCAATAAATTTGTCAAGATGTTTGAAAACTCAAGATCTAAATTTTATAGCCATTACATAGCTCCTTAGTTTGTTGCATCCCTTCAAAAGAGGCATAGTAAAAGAATCTCACATTCAACTACTGCAAGGCTAACACTGAACCCCAATCCCCTATCTCTAACTATTCACAACATCTAGAGTAATTCTGCAATGTGGATTACAAATGGCCACTAAAGAGAATTACAGTGTTATGAAACATCAACAGAGTTACAGAAGCTATATGATCACCGCTATGAAAAAAGAAGATTTTTATATCTACCCCTTAAAATAAATGCAACCATGTTCAAAGAAATAAATCCAAATGACTAGCCGGGATATAAGAACAAAAGAACACAGAAAAATAAAATGGAAAGTAAAGTATATGTGATGAAGTGAAAAAAAGTAGCAAAATAGACATGAATGTTTAGAATGAGAGAAAGAAATGTAATTGCTAAGTTTCTTTTCTAAATAAGGAAATTTGTTCAAGCCTATTTTCAAGGAGGAACGACTGTAGACATGCTATGATCTCCATTTGACTTGGTGATATTACAAACACATTCAAGAAACATATCATGTGTCTATTTTTGGATGAATTGTTATGTATTCCTTTGAAAAGGGTATTTGTTTCTAAAGAATGGTTGGGTCAGTTAAAAAATAAATATTTTAAATAAAAAATAAGCATGAGAGAAAAAGGTGAAAACAGGTTGAAAGAAGTTGGGAGAAAATAAAGGGAGAAAAAAAAGATTGCAAGAAAAGGTTAATGCCCAAGCCTATGGATTAATGAAACCCAATAATGATTTCTCAGTGTGAAAAACTACACACTCAAACCCTTATATAAGTTATCACTCCTACCAAATAGTTAGTGTCTAGTGAGATTTTTACCATCTTAACTAACAAGCAAGAAGTTTTAAGTCCAAAGATTGTTGAAACTACCCAAATTTGAAGCACTTCATAATAACATAAACAACCAAAATTTCATAAATCAAACTTGAGTTTGTAAACTTAAATTTTACTTAAAAAGTTTTAAATTAAATCTAAAACAAAGGTGATGTAAAACCATGTATTTTCCAATATTATTCCTATATATCTTATGTTATGATTTTCTATATATTTTGTTATATTTAATATAAATATACTACATAATATCAACTGGTATATATTTAAATTCATAATTTAATATGTTAATATGAATATTTATTATATATATGAATGGTATCTTTTGCATTCATAAAAGACATCAATATACTATGATTTTCCAATGAATATAAAAGACTCATTTTAATATGTATTTTTATATATATATATTAATAAGTATATTTAGTAGATATACTACTAAATATATGTATACTCACATATGCCAAGGTATAGATGCAGTCTCGAGACTATAGCCTTCCTTTTGGGTGAAGGAACTTCCTGTAAGAGCTTATTATGACTTTGATTCTATGTTGGAATATGAATCACTAAATATGGTTCCCAATGTTCACAAAGTAACCACCTAATAGATATGAATATATTTTCAAAATTATAAATATAGTATATTAAATTGACTGATTAAATGTTTTAAATTTCAGTCAAAACATCTCACATCAATTGTCATATTAACAACCTCAACAACTACAAGTTTACAATCATATTTATGTATATTTCATTGGAAAAGTATACAATGGTCAAACTCCCAATAAAAACTTGGTCAATTTGGGATAGTTAACCACTTTGCCAAACTTTCAGATTAAATGAAACATTTATGCATCTACAACACTCATTGAGAAAATAATGGAACCATTTCAGAAATTAGCATTTTGGGTTACTAAACTCCTCTTCCTTCTTTCAAAAATTGTGGGATGCCATTAGGACTCACAATGGTGATACATGGAAAACAAGTGATAAATGGAAAACGTTATGAATTGCACCAAGAATTTGTCTCACTTTGTTTGCAAGCTTTATCATCCCCTGATTTGCATGATCTGTGGCATTATAACAATAAATCAAATTATAAATTTCACTCTTACTGCAGAGAAAAATAGTATTGAGAACAAGCAAGAAGTATTGACACTGATATAAATTATCCAAGTTACTCAACTAAATACAACAAGTTAACCAAGAGAAGAGAATACCTTAAAATTTCATACACTCCATGAAGATATAACAATGAATCTCCAAAATGAGAGAGATCTCATTATCCAACCATGTCAAATGAGTGAGAGAGCCAACCCTTATATAGGTTCCAACACCATCTCCCTTTACAATAAAATATTGATTATTTCCTAGATCTAACCTAGGGTGGAATAATAACCAACATCCACTAAATTTTAACAAACCTCTAACAAAATCTTAATCAATACATAAAATAATAACGGTAAATGCCATGAGGTACAATGCATCAAGTACAAAAACCTCACTTTTCTCCACCTTTTTAACAAAAATGTTATAAACATTTTACCACTTCTAACCAACTCAAAAAGGATGGTCAAAACCACAAATGCATCACTACATATGGTTCCCAATATTCACAAAGTAACCACCTAAACAAACTTATCCAAAGTGGTTAAATCCACTTTACTTATAAAATAATGAGCATCCTTTAACCAATCTCCATCGAATCTCCTCGTAAAGAATTATTTGAATCAAGCAACCATAAAGTGTCCTCAAGAGTTCTAAAGTGATAAATGTTCAAAATCAGTCCCAAATCAAGCAACGAACACCCTCCAACGTGGCTAGGACATGTATCCTCAAGTGAGGGATAAAGTCTTCATGTTCACAAGGCAATGTTTCCAATGACTTAGGAAATAGCTTGACTAGGGAAGGATGGAACTCTCATCCACATATTCCATTGTCAAATGATTGTGAGCGATTTGTGGCAATATAAATCATTTCCACAAGACATCCCCTAGCAACATATACCCAAGAGATGGGACTTGAATTCCTTGAACAAATACGCCCATGTCCATAAAAACAGATCTACACCATAGAGATTACATTTTATTTAATGCTCAGCAACACCATCAAACCCACGATATTGGTGTAATCCTAGAAATTGGGAAGGTGGTTTCTCGATTCACGTTTTCCCTTGAAAACATTTGAGTTGGAAAAAAGTTGTTCATGTTCTGTAATATTCATTTTTATGTCGTATCTTTGAGTTGGAAGTCACATAGGTTCTCCATATTAAATAAAGGTGGTTCCCAAAAAGACTAAATCTGCTACTAGATGCCTAAACCCCCAGGAGCGTGCTACAAGAAATCTGTATTGTGGCTTTGAATATCCTCCTTCTGCCCTTGATGGTATTTAGCTTCAAAATAAATAGACATTCGATAGCTAACCATCGAATGATGCTTTGGAACCATACACCCAACAAACCTGGTGTATGAGATATGCTCAATATGGTATAGTTCAGTCGATCCATATCATGTGTATAAGCACTATGAAGGGAACCTGGGATCATGTGATTATAGTATTTCATGTATTCTAATAGTTTAATGTTGAGGATTGTGGATCTTCGAATATGGTTTCTAGATTTGATGAACTGAAACTACCTTAAACAACTCGCAGGATGTATGCAACCTACCCAGAAAATGCCCAGACTTGGAATTCACATGAGCACTTTACCGTTGTTCTCTCACATAGAATTTCCTAGAACGAGGTTTACTGCTACCTTTGAAAGACCAGATCCACCTGTACATGCTCTACAATGCATAAATTGTCCCAAAACCTACTCTTATGAAGAGGTTGCTAAAGATACCCTTTTGTTTATTTGTTTGCTACTACATGAACAATATTCAATCGTCCATCCGTCCAACATCTACAAAAATTACTACTAGGGATGCCTTTACAAGAAACATACTATAAATATGCCCAGAAATCTCTGTTCTGGACAGACTACTCTACCATAGATTCTATGCATCATTCAAGGCATCATCAACACTAAACAAATTTCCTTCAGCAGGGATTCAAGGCATTGACCTATCACCCCAGAAATTACATGTGGGCACTCATGCCCAAATTTCCTCCTACAATAATAGATCCACCACTGTAGATCATACATATGTAGTTCAAAAATGAATAGTTTCCATATCCTTCGAAAAATTGTTATGCAATTTCCATAATATATAGATAAATGGAGCATAGCAAAGTGTCATAGTGTGTAGATATCTACAAAGGCCTTAAGATCATATTTGCATTCTCTCCTTTCTAGATATTGATTATCACATATTTCAACAAAACCCCATCCGATTTTTTCCCATAAATAGGCAAAGAAAAACATGCCAAACAAAATAGTGAACCTCTCCTTTTATCTCACCTCCATAGCCAATATTTCCTAATTTGATCCTCCTCTCACACAGTAATCCCTACCCCACTAAGAAGATCTCAAAATAAAAGTAGTGTAAGTACATCCAAAAAAATCAATAGAGATGCATAACAATATGCTTCATATGACAAATAAAAATAAACAGAATTTAAACAACCTTTACATGGATTGCCTAATGCAAAATATATAGTATTCCTAGCAATGCACATAGCTCATAACTTATGGAGTATATAGATAGAATCTATATGTTAGTATAAAGTATATTCTATGTTCTTATACAAATCACTATGTCTTGTGCTTCCAATTTACCAGCCTAGATCCAAATCTTAGGCTCTATCAAGCGCCGAGAGGGATCAAATCTCCCCAGGTGCAAACCTCTCCTTGAATAGCTCCTTGAGTGTAATACCTAAGCCACCTAATCCTAAGCTTTAAAGTATCTATTTTAAGTCTCATATTTACTTTTTACTTTGTATTATTTTTTTTGTTAATGGCCGACATAATATTTATTACATTTTACTTTGTATTATTCTTTTTTGTTTATGACCGACATAATATTTATTACTTTCACTTTGTATTATTCTTTTTTTGTTTACTTTGTGTTATTTTGTTACTCGACAAACTCGACAAACACTCGACTCACAAGATCTCCCCCATACTGGGTTGTAGAGCGCCTCTGGGTGCAACAAGTATGAGATGAAAATTGTGGAGTCCCACAGTGGTCAACACAAGATGCAAAAGGCACAAGGAGGAAATGCCTTGAAACAAACCATTGCAGCACTAACCCCCTTTTCACTTAATGAATGATGTGATTAACTCATTAGTATCAAAGAAATTTTGACCTAAATCAGAATTATGACCTGGATAAAAAACAAATGCATGTAGCAGTTTTTTTTAAAGCAATGTCTGAAAACCTTATTTTTCTAAAGATTTATTTTTGTGAGTTTTGGAGTTTGAATTTGGAGATTCAAGTTTTTGGAATTAATTATTTTGAGGAAGTGGTGTACCAAATTGAAGTTTCATGGCAGATATGATGTGACTACAGCAGTAGGGTTGTAGTTTACATTTTTGGTGTGATTATAGGAGTAGAGCTGTAATTTATGAATTTACGTGTGATAGACAACAAGAAAATGAGAAACACTAGCTTGAAGGTACAACGAGTCACAAATTCACAAAAAAATGGTTGATGGAGACTCCAATGCCAATGTATTATGGCATCAAATATATAAGCATTTGTGATTTTAGCATCTTTCCCTTCTAAGTAGATTTGAGGTGGTTGATGGTCTACATGATATTGAGAACACAAGAGGCATATGTACAACATGCTCGGTAGGAAAGCAAGTTGTTGATATGGGAGTAGGGAGAGTATTGGAGCTTGTACATGTCAAAATTTATGGCAACAATAATACCATCATTATCAAGGGCATGGTATTTTTTATGCTTTTTGTTAATGGATTTTCTAAGAAATTATGGGTATTCTTTCTTAAGAAAAAGTTAACGTGAAGGACAAAGAAGAATACAGATGGAAGATAAGTGTTCTCCAATTCCATAGTGGAGAACAACTAGATATGTTTGCTTATTTTTGTAAGAAAAAAGGAATTTAAATTCAAAGAGGTGATGGTGAAAGACAAATTAATACAGTCGTAGGCATGACGAAGAAGATGTTGCCGAAAAATTCATTTCCACATAAATACTATGATCAAGTGATGCATACAACAATATATTTATTGAATAGGAGCCCCTCCAAAGCTATGATGGAATCCACCCCCAAGGAGGCTTAGACTAGTGTGAACCAAAGGTAAACCACCTAAATATTTGGATCAATTGCATTTGATAATGCCACAAGTACAAACTGCAAAGTTATTGGTTGTTGGATATGTTCATGAAGCAAAAGCATGGGTACTTTGGATCCTTGGACAAATAAGGTGGTTGTTATCATGAAAGTGAGAATCAACAAAAGATCATATTTGAATCAAGTTGATGATAATTGATTTGAGGCTAACAAATCAGTGGATTTGGAAGGAATACAAATGTGGAATGTTGAGTGGTCAGCATGCAATATTCTGCATATAGAATAAGAGGTAGAAGATGCCAAGGTTAATTCATGAGACACAAAAAATGACAATGGATCAGATAATCAAGTAGAGAAGAAAAATATTGAACATAGGAGTTTCCACATTCTAGTGATGGAGAATAAGGTGGAAGGATCGATAATGAAGGTAACCAATATGTTCAACAATTTTTTGAATTGGTTTATGTTGATTTGTTTGCTTGTTCAAATAGTGATGAATCCCGAGTTGAAGAAGGAGAAGAATGTCAGAAACCATTCATGGATTCTACAGTGAGATGGGCGCTTCTATACTGAAGTTGGGTGTATCCATAAGAGTGCCAACCATGGAAAAGAAACATGGTTGTTGGTTGGATGTAAAGAGGCCACACGACCATCCAAAAAAGGTTGTGGATCGATAACAATAGGTTGTGGATCAACCACAGGAAGTGCATATAATAGATTTTGATGGGTTTCTATACAGATTATGGAAGGCTTTAGAAGCCTGGATTGTGAACTTCAAGATAGTTTGGTCCCAAGGTATGGAAGATAACAACTTTTTAAAGTTGATATTAGCTTCTACATCCATGGCATATGAGCATTTTGTGGCAACAATGAATCTCGTCCAACTGAAGAGTTAATGATTGATCATGTAGTTGGTGAGGTGCTTTACACTACATTAGCCATGTTGTTCATATGCCATTTTGTGTCAACTTCATAATGTGATTTTTGGAGTGCATGTTGAGGAGAAAGCTATAGATATCTTTGACACATTTGGTTCAGATAAGTTTGTATTCTAGGACAAACAATTGTTGTCCATATGACAATTAAGGGAGGGTATTAGAGTTATTTTAAAATGGTCATATGATTATTACTTTTCTTATTTAAGGTTAATAGAAATAAAGCGACTTAAAATAATCAAGTCACATGTCTTAAATTGCATTATGACCTAATTAATAAAGTGGTTGTATGAAATTTGCAGTACAAGACATTGTCTCCCCTATATTCCCCTATATGTATTAACATCCACCATACTGAATAACGAATCAAGTAGATGTTTATCTTTCTAATACTATAGCTTGCATTTTTTGTCTGCATACTTGTGCGGTTCCTTGACAACCACATCATGAATAAACATATAAGGGGACCCCCCTCATTGTATCAATCTACTCCATTGAATAAAATCATATTCCACATTTCTCAAGTCTTGCCCTCAGAAGTAGCACTTTAAAGTGAAAATACAAAATGATCAAGGTACTCATAAATGGCTATTACATGATCATCGAGCATATTGGACAATGATGAAGAAGAATTAGGCATGCTTTCTCTTGAAGAGATACTTACTAAAGTTGGTGTAGAGTAGGAAGAAGAGACAATTCTATAGTGCAAAGAGTGGGCTACCAAAAACAGAATCCCGAATCTTTCACATTGGGAAAAGGATAGTCACCCTGATGTCAGATTTACACACACAAGAACATAGACAAGAATGCACATGGAAAAGGAGATGATATATTGCTTTATTATTTGGTGATGCAATTTCTCATTACATTTAGGAGAAGAGGAGCACATTATGTAACTCTCGAATACCCGATATTTTAATGACTATATTTATTGACTTTTGGCGTTAAGGTTTCAAATAATTGGCCATTTCTTGTCTTATTTAGCTGCCCTAATTGTACTCAAACCTCCCTCAACTCCTCAACTTGGATCCATGTAATATCCTCATCCAAATAGATCTTATTAGAAAGTAGAAAGAGCCCCTTTTTAGCCTTGATAGCTCAAAGAAAATAAGAGAAACACAACCATTCCTTCGACTATTAAAGGGTGCTTGAAAGGACATCACTATACATTTATCACTGAATTTTTTATGAATATAAGACATGTAAAGAAAATGTAAATACACTTTTTGGATAGTCAAATATGAAGAGTATAGATTTGGTGAGATCGCTTTGTCGTGCTTGGATATGTTGCACTTGATGTGCGTACAAATTGATTTTAATGAAAAATATGATTAATTTTTTATCAAAACTTTGCAGATAATGGTCTTTACATTCTAATGAGCGTAATAGATTAAAACTTTGCAAGAATAAGTAATGTGTTGCCCACAATAGTGTGGTCTAATGGAAAGCAACGAAGTGATCAAGCTTGCATTAACGTGGAGACCTGGGTTCAAAACCCTATGTGGGTGTGGTTGTAAATATGTCCTTGTAAATATAAGAAGTATTCTACCAGAAAAAGAATAATAAATGTGTTTGTTTTACACCACCCACCTTTACCATGACACAACAAAAGAGGCATTGTTTGTGCATGCTTTACAACCTCCTGAGACTGTCGTAACTTGTTCTATAAGTCCCTATAAAATGAATAATGTACTCAGGAAATGAACCAGCTATATCCAAAAGGTGCCTATCTAAAATCAACAATATACTTCAAAATAAATGCTACAATGCTTTAAGGTAGTCAAACTAACAATTGAATAAATTCAAATTTTATGTTTTTCTTTCTACAAGCTTGAATTGGCAAATGTAAACTCACTTGGGACAAGGAAGCCACCCACTTAAGGTAACAATTTCACTAATATCAACTAGATATGGATCACTATTACTGTACTTCCCATGAACACAACAAGTTGTTGAATACAAGGAAATTCATGCTCCCATACTGAAACCTCCAACACTAAGTTTGACTACACTTACAACAATGAAACTATCACTATTGCTACATCTAAATTCTCGGTAATATGTGTTGGAATCAATTTAATACTGAGAGGGGGGATGAATCAGTATTTGTGTAGTTATGGGCAATTTTTACCTTCTTTAACAGATTAGTCTTAAACTTAATCTTTATCTTTATCTTTAATTATGCATCCAACATAAATAAAACATTCATCCACATATGCACCAAGACAAAGAACACAAAACACACAAGATTTTGACGTGGAAACCCAAACGGGAGAAAACCACATAATGCTCTTTTGTCATGAAAATATTACATTCAAGGAAGCACCGAATTCCTGTGTTTACCAGCACCAATTAGAAGGAGGCACCGACCCCCTGGTTTTATAGGCACCGACCTGAAGGAAGCACCAACTCCCTATGTTATCCAGCACCAACTGGAAGGAGGATACGACCTCCTGCTCTTTGCCCCGTCCTGCCACCCAGATATCCAAAATAATATTCTTCCTCTCTGAACTTCCAACTCACGCACACTTATGATCTTCTATAGTTCATTATGTTGCGTGCACCTTCTATGTGTAGCTGTATTACTGTCACTTCCTAGTATCTGTTTATGGACAATCTAATCAAGTGACTCAAGCGAGATATCCCTAGTCCAAGTGGATCTAGAACAAATAAGTACAAAATACAACCTACTTTCTTAGATCAATAAAGATGCAAGTTAACACGTGCGTCACTTACCTGAAATCTGCAAATCCTCTTCCTCTTTGTTGATCCAATGCTCTAGAGCCTTCAGATCTCGAGCTACAAAACCCCGTTGAACAAATGAAAACAAGCAAACAATAAAAGCATATACAGAATATGAATTGATCTAAACTAATAGTTAAGGAAGAAAGCTCTAAAAATTATCAACACAACAATGTTTATGGAAAGAGTTTGTATTAACTGTAATGAAAGGAAATACATAGAGAAGGAATGTCACAACCTAAGCCTCAACGTCGCAACTTCCATCCAACAATCCAAGCCAAGCCTCCAAAGAATGATGTTTGTCTCCCAAAGGATGAGTAGGGATTACCTAGGATAATTCCACCAGCATGAGAGTACTATAGTACTTCCTCCCTTCTCAATGGAGAGAGAGGTCTTATTTATAAGGCCAAATGGATAAAGTAAGTCGAGGATTAAGGGGAGAGGTCTAAGGGATCTTCCCATTAGGTTAGGGGACCAAATACCAGTATTCCTAGCAACTAGGGATAGACCTCCATGTCACCAAGCTTCGAGAAGTTGCTCGAAGCTCCTTGTTATCCACATTAACCAACCTTGGAGCGCTTTGTATGAAGGCAACTGGCGCTAGGAAGGGGTCAACGCAGCTTGTAAATGGGAAATAAGAGCCACTGGCACACTCTGCTAGAGAGCATCATGCTCCAGGCATGGTTTGGTGCCTATTGCTGGAAAGCAAGATGCGCCAGTGCAATTAGACATTGTGGAAACATGAGGACAACAACTTGCTCTGGATGTTTTCAGCCAAGAAATGTTCAGGGATTAGGGCACGTAGTTGACACATGACTCATGATGATGAGATTTTGGTGTAACAGAATGCCCCCAAAGCATGAAGATGGTAAAATAAGACATGTGAAATGCTTTGTAATGTGAAGGATTGAAGGAAAGGATGTTGGTTGGAAGAAGCTGTTGCAATACAAACGACTCTGAGATACACGTCCCATAAGACTCATAACATGGTTGCCGACCAATGCACTACAGATCCATGGTAATAGAGATCAACTGAACATAATCATGGCTACTAGGCACAATCGTAGATCTATGATGAGATGATAACACAACCACGAACAATACAAAGTGGATCCGTGTGATATGACTCAAACAATCTCCATCGCAACCTAGGCAAGGTATGAGTTAACACAAGGTCTTCAAGCTGAACCCGCAATGATACGAATCTAACTAGGTGATTACAATGTCTTGGCGTCGAACATGGTAGAGACTACTTGATTACTGGTCATTGATGTATACCGTTAACAAGCGCAAGGGAAATTACCATTGATGTCAATGATCCCCGAGGTATCACAGTACATACCATTGAATGTGAATCAATGAGCTGAGGTCGAACACTCGATGGGATCTTTCAATCAATATTCAATGATATAAACTCATTTTGAAAGCGAGGTATCTTGCCATTGAGGCATGCAGGCCCAAGGTACTTAATTGGATTCTAGATTCAATCCTCGGATGATGTGTTGAAGTCAACAAGGATGAATCCATCGAAGGAGGGCCCTGATTTATCCCCCATAATTGACAAGAAACATGATCACATATGTTTGGAATGAATCGGACAATAATGTGTGAGACTGACTCAGAGATGACCGACATGATAGAAGGTGACTGCAGATAATGAATGACAAATGTCTCTTGAACATGGGCATGGCATGACTTGGCAGTATTGACATGACGAGAATGATACCGACCCCTAATACAACTTACGATGGAAGCATTGTTCGGATGACCCAAATGAGTAGCAAGACTCATGGAATCAACAAGACTTGAAGACAAACGGATTACCCAAGTACTGAATGCATATGCAGATGAGTGCCATGTTCAAGAGTGACTATGTACTACCATAACTACGAAACACAAACTTGTCCCTTATCCCCATCATGATTGATGAGTACCTATTTTGTTTTTTAACGAGCTTGAGGAGGGTAATAGATGCTCGATATAGCTCATCCCATGGACGAGTCCAATCCCAAACATTTTACGAACCTAGGATAGGAGGGGTTCGTCCCAAAACGAGCCCTTCGATGTTGAATTTTAATGAGTCCAAAGAAGGTAAACTCAACGTCATTTCATGTTTAGAGAGTCTGAAAAGAACTAAAGAAGACTCCACAGGTTATTTTTCGTAAAAGTTAGTCTCTTCACCCGAAAAAGGATAAAACAGTGTGAAAGAGAACTCTTCCAGTCATGATCGGCTGGAGTGTTCCTTTTTCGTAAGTAGTGCCTCCTGGTCCGAAAAAGGGGTAAAATATCACCAGAAAGATGATCATTCAAATACATTTACAAGCATGAAAGCATCAAGTTTGCCTGGTGATCTTTTCATATTTAGGGAGCCTGAAAAGAGCTTAAAGAAGAACTCCGAGGGGTTCCTTTTTCGTGGGAGTTTAACGAGCCCGAAAAGTGATAAAATACAACTCGGTGACTTATTCTCATCGTTTTACGAGCACGAGAAGGAACAAAGAGTAAGCTCGGTGTCATTAATGTTTGATTTTAATGAGCGGGATAATCATTAACACAAAAACACTCGAAGTGTTGCTCACACCTAATAACGGGCGTGATATGACCACGATCGCAACCAAAGGTTTAAATACAACCCTTTACTTCACCTGTAGACTCCAAAAACTAGGTCAAAATGATCAATTAGGTGTTCAGACATAAAAACATCCTCAACTATAGTAAAAATGACCCAACAAGAGATAAATTGAAAAGAGAATATTCCATTTCCAATATAAAATGGGCAAATAGTAAAAATTATTCACTATTACTTTTTACCAAATTGGGGAGGTGAAAATTACCCTTTGGAGCTCGATTTTCAACTATCGATTGCGGGAGCCCTGGTCAGTCATTTTTAGTGTCATTAGCGCCAGGAAAGCCTACACCCTGCCCTTTTCATTTCTAGTTTATGATTTTTTGGCTTGTGTAATGGGGGGGAAATGCACCTTCAGGATGGCGCACTTCCCCCTTACGGGATGTGTGCCTAGGGATTGCTGGCGCCATTCCCGTAAGGGTGACTTGCGTCGATGGCGCCCTGTCTGTACGGATAGGGTGCGCCGACGTAAGTTGTCCCCATGAACTCAAGAATACACAAAAAATTGATAAGTTGGAAAGTTGGGCAAGCTTCTAATGGATATTTTATTGTTGTTTGGATAGGTTTGGGCAAAGAAGATGGTCCAATGGAGAGAAAGAGAGCACGAAATGGATGATGCCCAAGCGGCTAACGATCCCCAATGCATGAATGCATTACAGAATTGTGGGCTACTTAAGTACTTTCATATCTAGGGCATGAGGGCCCAAGTACCGCTACTGGAGTACTTGATCAGGTGTTGGGATCCAGAGCAACAACACTTTTGGGTTGGTGTACATACACTAACTATTTATATTGAGGATATCTACTTTCTGACGTGGTTGTATCGACGGGGAGCTCCATTGTCATTGACGGGATCACGAGGGAGTGATCGAACTACTGAGGAGGTAGTGGAATAGTGGTGTACTCCTAGTACGCAGACGGTTGGTGGGAAAATCCTCATCAAAGATGTGAGAGACCGTCCACTACACACAGTCTTGTTCACTCTTGAGAGGGTGACAGGGAGTAGATCTCCTCACCTTGCCATCAAAGACCACATGTTGTATGCGGAGGAGTGTATGGCTCCTACAATTTTCAACTGGTGCAAGGGACTCCTCATGTCCCTCAGAGAGCAGCTCACCAAATGTCGGCGTGGTGAGTTGAAACAGTTCGGATATGGTTTGGTCATGGTCTCATTCTTCCTAGAGCGAGTCCCACATCTATGCCTGCAGGTCAAGTTAGATGAGTTGGATCCAAGGGATCATCACATGGTTCGATGGTCTGAGGTGATGGCCCACCACGGAGGTGTGGGTCCTATCATTAGCTACGATCCTCCTTTTTTCAGGTGGTTAAGGGGACAACTCCTCATGGTGGAGGACTACCCCTATGAGGGCACTGATTTTAGAGGAGACCCAGACTTAGTTCTTCCTGAGGACATGCAGTGGGGAGACCTAGGTAAGGATGACAACTCTGTTCTGTTTTTTCATTTTATGATTTTTAGATGTTGTTGGAGTAGTATTGATGATTGATACATGTCTATGCAGATGTTGGTTCATCCCGTCCAGCTGGTGCTTCTCCAATTGCGGGGAGAGGGGCGGTACGAGAGATGGAGGCTGCGGATCGAGATGCTATGGAGGAGTTAGATGAACTAGAGTAGAACCTCCAGAGGTTGACCCTCAATATCCCGATCCACGCATACATGAGCTACCTCGCCGCTATCAGTGACATACTATGGGGGTATCCAAGCACTTTGGTTCGCTGCTTCGGAAAGTATCTAGCACCATTGTCTATTATCATGAGCTTCCTAGGGACTAGGCTCATGTGTACATGTATGTACTGAAATCCACGGGCTTCAGAATTTTGTAGAGGAGATTTATACTGAAAGCTTATGTGCTTCATATTTTTGTACCAGTACCAGCTTTTTGTGTTATACCGACATGATATATATACAAAACTCTATTTGCGGATCTATATACTATGTTCTATTGATGATTATGGGATCTTGTCTATGTTTGCTTATACATTATTTACATGTCATGTCATTTTTATATTTTTTAATGTTTCATGTATGTGCAATGTACCAATCTAGTATAAAATTGGCCATGGAGTTAGCAACGGTGTTCATGTCTCTTGAAATGTGCAGGTATTGAATAGATTCAAAATATCTCTCCAGGAGACGTACTCGTCAGAAAATATGGAGTAACGTGGGGTCGCGGATAGCGTAAACACGACTAAGATGGGAGACCACTAATTGTGAGTCAAGATGGACGATAATATGGTCCATGCCCAGGGAAAGAGCGTCGGTTAAGACTCCAATCACCGCATGATACTTGGCGGCGTTATTGGTTGCGTACCCTAGACAACTCCCTCCTGAACTAATGAGCTCGCGGGTAAGGGAATATAGTACCCAGGTTGCCGAAGCGAGGTTACGGGTATGCCGGCTGGCGCCGTCCGTGGATCCAAAATAGGTTTCCATCTGCACATGTAGACAGAACATGGTATAAGTGTAAAGCCAAGATCCTATCACACTAAAGCAAAGTGTCACACCACACAACACACACACCATGTACAGTATATACATAGTACTAATGCGTAAAAACTTAGGCATAGTACCGCTTCAGGTAGATCCAATTGTGAGGCTCTCCCAAAGATATTCCATCATAATCTTTGAGTTCATATGCTCCCTTCTCCAAGACACGTTTAAAGACATATGGCCCATGCCACATGGACTCAAACTTGCCTGCCCCCAGCTTATCATGTTTTTGGTCGTAGGTGAGGACCAAATCTCCCTCATTAAAGATACGAGGCTTGAATGACTTGTCGTACTAGGCTTTGATGCGCTTTTTATTTGCTTCATTAGCAAGAGTAGCATCACAATAGGTTTCATCGAGTTTCTCCAAGTGTAGAAAGTGTTCTTCCTCGATGGTAGTGTTTGTAAGGAGTTCAATAGCGAGTTTTAATGATGGAATCCAACACTCTATCGGTAGTACTTCCTCTAGTCCATAGACCAATTGAAAAGGTGTGTGTTGGCAGGCGATTTGGTAAAGTGGTATTGCAGCATCTCCGATGTTGCGACAAGGCAGAAGATGGCGCGAAAGGCGATGAGCGGAAGATTATTTTATGCATTTTTGGGTCAATTGTAATGCAGATTGTGGGTTTTGGGTCATTTGGACCACATATTATGTACTGTTGAGTCAGTTATACCACAGAATGCGGGTTTTTGGTCATTTTTGATAAGTTAGTTAGATATTGAGTCATTTGTCCATAGTGTCGGTTAACAAGTTGTTAGAAAGTGGAAAAGAGTTGTAAGGCGGAAGCCTATATATAGATAAGAATTGTAAGTGATGAAGGTATTATTATTATAATCATGATCGAATGTTGGAGATATTATGTGAAGCTCTGATGTTGGTTGTATGTTTTCCGGGTATGTTTTGATGTTAAGAGTCATTGTGGAGATCTAGTTTTTGCAGAGACATTGTATCTGGGTTGAAAATGATAATATGATGAAGCTATTTTGGTACAATCTCTGTGTTCAATCTGTTCAGTTATGGTAATGTGATGTTGCACTATACAAATAATGTCATGCTTCTTTGATGCGATACTTGCTTTACAATTACTATTGTTGCAATGATGAATGTCTTGGTTGAATGTTGCTTTAATACTATGTTTAATGCTTAAAGATCTCTGTCCTAGTGTTGCAATAAGTTTAAGTCTCATAGCCGTAACCATCCTCCTTCATTCGGCGGAAACATGGTTATGTCTGCTCTTCCTGGACGCCTCGGGTGAGACCTCATCTGCTCTGCAGGTGTTGCTGGGCAGGATAAACCCTATTCGGGCCGGTGCTCAGGAAGACTACGGTATGGGTCGACAGTAAGTGGAACCCCTATCGACTGGCATCACGCTAACAAATGGTTCCGTTGCCGAGACCGTGTACGAAGTGAAAGGAGGGCATGTTGTGGCACCCGACGAAACCAAAGATCCAAGAATGGTTTGATCATAAGTTGCAGGAATTTGTTGAAGAGGAAAGCAGGAACACTTGATTGACAGTAGATCAGTGGGTGGGTAGACATATTCACGATGGACTGCATGAATGGTTCTTCTGTGAATTCCCAGTCATTTTTTATGAGTGGTTGGCAAAGTTGACCTTCCAGAAGAGGAACTTCCAGGGTGGTGAACCGATGACCTGGACCCCCGAATTGATTCAGGAGCTACAGGAGGTTGATAATAAACCATTGCGGTCTATCGAAGTGTGGTTTGATAGCATCCTAGAGGGCTATATCACA
This sequence comes from Larix kaempferi, assembly GCA_027924585.1. Lineage (NCBI taxonomy): Eukaryota > Viridiplantae > Streptophyta > Pinopsida > Pinales > Pinaceae > Larix > Larix kaempferi. Next base: position 7,101,989 of record BSBM01000592.1, on the reverse strand, counting down.
GAGTTTGCGGTTGATACTTAGAAATACTACAATGAACCCGAAAGATATTTTTTCTGCGAACCTCGGGGCTGTAACGTCCCCTTCCATCATCAAATGCAGGGAAGGAAACGTTAACACACACCGGGCTTTTGTAAGCCCCAATATTTTTTTTTCTCAATTAAAAACTTCTCTATACAGATGTAAACTTCAATAAAACACAGCGGAATTTAAACATAACAACACATATAAGCATAGATTCGCATCAGCATATTTATCTCAAGCAATCAATAGGCAGAGAATTCAATCCCCTTTTTATGCTACTTCATATCGATTTCATTAACATGCAGAATAATCATTCAAATATCACATTGCAGAACACATAACATATATATAAATTAAAATCACAGAGAGCACTTATCTTGCAACGCAGTTGTCCAACAACTGGCTACGTGAGAGCAACATTCCACCCAACTATAGATCTCTGTCCAGCCTGTATTCTTTCAGCTGAGAGATCACCCCCGAGCTGGGCTGTGTATCCACTAAGGAGGAACTAGATGGCTCACTCACAGTCAGGGTTTCACTCAAACAGCCATGCTAAGCCAACACACAGTTGGGTTTTTCAAGCATGCAATAGGAAATGGAGGAGGATGCTAGTCCACTGAGCTCAATCCTAGAGCCACATACACTTCAAGCTAGACTTAGCAATCCCATCCTCTATTCATACATCCACAATCAGATTTCTCACAACTCTGTCACAAATAACCCCAAATCCGTCACTGATTTTCTGGGCTATCCAAACTAGGTTTTCCCATGGATTTTCGGGTAGCCAATGCTCCCAAATTCGCCCCAAGGCTCATACCAACGGATCCCCCATTGGATTTCACTATCTAATACCCATTCTGGACGTTTTTGGCTTCCCAAAACGTGGGTTCATTCCAAGTCGCGATTTCTGGTTTTCTCCCTCATGGGAGCTCGTTTTTGGATGAAAAATGATGATGGGTTCTTTCACCATGGAATGGGGATGAGAATGAAGCAATCTCCCATGAGGTTGAGTGACTTCTTGTACAAGAAAACAGAGCCCATACCTACCCATACGAATTTCTGGGTTGCCCACCCTTCATTAAAGCCATGAGCTGAAATCTCAACCACTTCCTTACAACAGGCATAAATGTCATCTAGGAAAGTCAAATGGGTTCTCATAATGACATATGGCAACCTATGGTTCACTCCCATAGCCCCCTCACCACTCCCTAGTGGATACACGTGGCCCCTTCTCATTCATTGCCTCCATAGCCAGTCTTGGAATTTTATATTGCATGATGTTTATTTACATCCTATTACAATTTCCATGGCTTAAGAGCACATGGTATCAAAATATCAATTACTTTCCCTTTAAATAAAATTCGGGCTTTCACTAGCGGGGCCTTGGCCTTGAGCTCCACGCTAGGAAAACATACATCACATGTACACATTATTTACATTAAAGGCTAATATATCCTAAGGGTCGAATTGGGGGTATTACAGGGGCATGTTTCTACTGTCACTTCAACTGTTGATTAAGATGCTTATTTGTGAAAAGGGTATATTGAAGATGCATCTTGATCAGTAGACAGCCTGGTGGGCGGAGGCTATGGGTACCGCGACAGTTGGGGGTGTTATAGGTCAAACTTGCACCTCTCCGTCCCTGATCACTCTGAGCTGCTGATCACACAAAAGGACAACTTGGATGGAGGAGTAGGTTGACCTTGGATGATACTTTAACTCACTCCATTTCTTGACATTACTGGAAAACCCCAAAAAATATCATTTTGAGGTATGATCGCTACTATACTCAAAGAAACTAGCGCCCATACGCTACTCCAGTGTATCATAGTAGCACCCATATCCAAGTATACGCTACTCCTTCTCAGCATAGTAGCGCTCACTATTTAAAATTGAATGAGCGCTAGTTGTTAAGCACTAAAGTAGCGCCCTATACGCTACTCCATTGAATAAGAGTCGCGTACATCTTAAAAGATGATTAAAAAATAAATTAATTCCTTGAGGAGGATTAGTTGATGGTAGTTTCCTAACTCCCCCAACTTCCTCCATAACTACATATCGACCTAAACTACTTCTTTAATCCTATAAATACAAAGAAGGTTAAAGGAGAAGGGTTAGAAATTATAGCTAGAGAACCTAGAGGATGAGATGAGTTGATGGAGAAACTTTAAGACATTGGAGGAGTTGATGTTGAAGACAACCAAGCCAGAGAAGAGCAAGAGCCCAGAATCAAGTTGCAGGAGCCTGTTTCATGATCAGGTATACTTGTACATCATTCTACTTTTGACAAATAAAGGTTGAAGTGTCTTTCTTGTTCCAATTTAAATGTGTTATGAAATGGCATCTTAATTTGGATCTGTTTTGGTCAATGCTGAATGTTAAACATTGTTTTTGTTTCTTTCAAGCTTTATATATTGCCCAAAATGTTTTGAGAAAGGTATTGTTATTGCAGGTTTACTGAAGGAAAGGTGGATTTGGAAGTTGAACACGAGATCAAGTCAAGGCTAGGATCAAACTTCGATTGAAAGGTGTGTTCCCAAGATCTAACTTATTTCTTTTTTGTAAATGTCTCTGTAATAGCATCAGTGCACTTACCTGTCACCCCAACCAAGTTGATAGCATTAGTTTCCTTGCTATAGGGTAGATTTGCCCGCCAACAGACTGGCGACTCCGCTGGGGAAATTGAGTTTTTGGCTCTAGGAAACCTTGTTCTTGTTTGTCTTCTTAGATTGTTTTGACTTCTTTGATGTGTTGAGAAATTTTATAGGTATTCCTTGCCTGTTTCTTGTCTGCTTTCATCAGTTTTTGATACCTTCCAAAGTCAGTTTTTAAGCCTTTGAGATATGAGCGCTACTCTGCTATATATACAGTAGCGCCCATATGCTACTGTGCTATATATACAGTAGCGCCCGTTTCAGTAGGGGCGCGAGTTTCTCTACTACACAGTAGGGTACACTTTCTGAAGCATTCTATTTTTGGTTTGCTTGTGTTTTAACCTTTTGGTGATTTGCTGACTTTGCTGTAGGATCCCTTTGATGGTTGCATGAGGTTTTTAACTTTTGGTTAAGTCATAGAACCTTTTCTTAAAGTTTTTTCCATCTTTTGAACCGCTTGTTGACCGTTGGAATTTTTGAACTGTTTATTGACTTTTTGGAAGACTAGGGAGTGTTTGGTGTTGAGCACTTCCACTTTTTTAGACCCTCACTACCTGTTGCTAGCTTACAAACCTGCATACTCTTGTATCTGTTGTTTGTGGTGACGTTTTTCTGCTCTCTACTACTCTCATCCTTTGTTTTAGGGTTTGGTCCTTGGTAGAGCCTCTAGGGTGTCTTCTATTTTGGTCGAGTTCCTTTCTTCCTTGACTTCTTGTCTTTTTGGCTGGTTGCAAGTGCTTTTAAACAGCTGTAGGCTAGTTCATTTCTCAGTTTCTTTGTGTTAGTAAGGCAGCTTGCTTGTATACTTGTGCTTGGCATAGTGGTCTTGCTAGGGCTAGATACTTTAGGTCAGTCCTTTTGTGTCTTTCTCCTTTGTTTTCTTCCACTTTGTCTTCAAGTTTAGAGGCTTTTTCTTTGCAAAAAACCTGTAGATCAAGTCTTTTTCGAGCTAGGGTTTCGACAGCTATAGGCCTAATAACTTTTAGCCATACTTACACACATTGCATATAAAGTTTTATTTTGCTTCCCATTTTTATATAGTTCTTTTTCGTTTATTGAAAAAGCAAAAAAAATTGGTATTTTAAGCTTAAATAGAACTTGTTTTTGTTGTTGCAAGTTAACTTAGGATATTTGGTATAATTTCAAAAAGAAAACAAAAATTTCAAGTAGGTTTACTCGATTTTTTAGTTTTGGAAAGAAGTAAATGAAAAAATGAAAAGAGCTTTGTTGTAGAAAGTTTTGATATTATTGCACTTTTGTTTTCTTGTTATAACCACGCCACACAAAAGCACTACCCTTTTTGAGTAATAACAACCCTAAAATTTGTTAATAAAATGAACTAGAAACATTTTTTCTTTTTAGGGATACACTACACCAACTAGTTTTGGTTAGGATCTTGGGTTTAAACCACCCAAGATCACACATTACGCAAAAATCGTAGTGAGACTATCATAGGTAAACCCACCTCACTCAAAATTTGCCTGGGATCTATGCAGTAGGTCATTGCGAGATCAGTTTGTGGGAATACTCCTCCTACTTTCTATTCGAGCATACGCCAAGATCGGATTGCGTATTGGGGACTCTTTCAAGTTTCGGGCTTAGCTACCCTGCCCACGCTTTCTGATTCGACCGGTGACTGTTCCCCCAGGAGTTTTCGGTGTTGTGGTATCCTTAGTATCTGACTCTAGGTTCATACACAGGTGACAGCGAAGGGTATATCTGCTATACCTAAGACAGACGTTGGAGGAAACCCCTTGCAGGTCTTTGGGAGGGCGGTTGGGTGATTCCAGCGCTTGCACCCTTAGTCATTGTATTGTGGACCCCGGGTAACTGTCTTTCTTCCTTCGCTGACCTGTTTTGGGCCCTCATCATCCCAGACTCTTCTCCAGAAGGCACCTTTGTTTGCCTGGTTTGTATACTTAGGACTTTTTTAGTTGGTGTGCTGTTTGCCCCCTAGTTGTAGTGGCCACTAGGTTCTAGTCTGTTATTTTATATTTATAATCACGGAGAATCAAGAACTTCGTAGATCAAGGAGGTTTCAAAACTTTCCACCACTTAGAATAGAACCTATACAACCAGCTAGACGACAGCGGGTAAACCCCGGTATTTTTTCAGAAATTACTCCTGAAACTGAATTACCTGAAGAAATTCCTGTAACAGAAAACCGTGAAATTGAGGTTCCTGAGGAACCACTACCAGGTACCACAGATCAACAACACTTTAGTACAGTTGAGGTGGAAGATCTTACTTCCGCGGAGTATAGCACTCCTTTCAATCCTCCTTTAACCAATACTAGAATTTCGCTTCTGTCACCTGTTGGTTTCCAACAACCCCTTTTCAGTGCAGATCATTCCTTTCCCGGACATCTGATGTCTAACTTAGGAGGTGAACAGGGGGTTCCCCAAAATCCCACTTTAGGTATGAACACCAACACAGTTAACCCTTCTTTTACTGCTATGCCAAGTCAGGCACAAACCACATCTGTGCCTACTCCATCTTTCAGTTTCAACACTAGTACATTAGGTATGCCTAGTTCTACAACGATGGCATCTATTCCTACACCTACTATTGGACCTAGCAGTATGGCAACTGTGCAACACCTTCTGCTTCTCAACCGTTATATCAGATTCCTAGTACTTGGGTTTCCACACCTGTGGTAGGACCAAGTGCTTCTGCAAATATGCCAGTCATGGGCACCATGACTGCACCGTCCACATCAGCTTTTGCTGGTTTCAATACCTTTGTAGGCCCTAACATGAATCAAGGTAACATGACTGCAGGTAACATCCCTTTTTCCTTATTCTCAGGGGGAGGGGGTAATATCTTTAACCAGCAATATGGCGGGGCTAACACCCAACCACAGTGGATGAATCCGCAAAGCATTAATCCACTTTCGTATGGGTGGGGAAATTTTAATAACTCTTTCGTACAACAACAACAGATGGCAGGGGGCAACCCCTACCAACAAATACTTGGGGGTAACCCCTACCAACAAGTAGCTGGGGGCAACCCCTATCAACAGTTGGTAGGTGGCAACTCCTATCAGCACATGGCCGGGGGAAACCCTTATCACCAGATGGCTGGGGGAAACCCCTACCAACATTTCATGGGTCACACGATGGGTGGTTCCCCTTATCAAGTACCATCTTACCGGCCTCGTCTACCATTTCTGGCAACTTTAAATTTGCCAGACCTTTCTAAACTGACAAATGATCCTGTGTGTCATAATGCCACATGGCCATCAGTTCCCACCAAATTACCTTCGGACATTCCAAAATTCGAAGGCAAAACAGGTGAAGATCCTGGTGACCATGTCACTACCTTCCACCTATAGTGTTCTTCCAATTCTTTAAACGAGGATTCCATCAGATTGAGATTGTTTCAAAGGACCTTAACTGGTCCTGCAACCAAATGGTACATTGAGTTACCTGCGGCTACTTTCTCTAGTTTTGGGGATCTAGCAACCGTCTTTTTGAATCACTTCCAGCTTCCTGTTCGGTATGATGCTAGAACATAACTTTTGTCGACTTTTAGACAAAATAAAGCCACTCACTTATCTGACCACATTCATGAGTGGCGAAGATGGAAGAGGCTCATTAAGGCCAACATACCTCCGGAGTTCCTTCTTGAGTGGTACCTAAAATCACTCTTTCCTTATATTTCTAAGGAAGTAGCTACATCTGGAGTATCCAATGAAGAAGAAGCCATATTAAGGACTCAACAGTTAGACCGTGTTTATGCACAATCTGGTTTACTGTACGAGATTATACCTGACGCACCAAGATCAAATACTGATCTGAGTAGACCCAAACTTGGACCACATGCTGACGGCATAGTGGGTTCAGTTGACTCTGCAGCCTTCGAAGCACTGACTAAACAGGTTCACGCCTTATCAGTCAAACAATCGACTGCAGATATTTCTTCCGTCACAACCTCTCCTTCTACTTCTGAGCCTGTCAATCAGGTTCAGAACAATCGAAAGGGCCCTCAGCAGCTCAACAATAAAAAGAAGGGCAAGAAAGGAGAGGGGAACCAACAAAAGCCCAAAAAAGACAATGCCGAAGAGGGTAACAAAGAGGAAAAGAAGGTTAAGTTCCCTTGTAAACTTTGCAAGCAGAACCACCTTACTCACCAATGCCCTCTACTTGAAGAAGCCCAGAAGCTCTTAAGAGAAAAGAAGCCTGCCGTCCTGAAAGATCCATTTCCTAAAGGGCAAGGCTCAACTTTTGGCACCTCCAAAACTGGGGGCACTTCGCACGCTTCGGTTGATCAAACATTTATAAACATGGTTAATTCGGATGCACTTTTGCAAACTAGAGCCAGGAACTATACCCCGGAAGCGCAGAAAAAGGATAAGGAGATTCCTGAATCCTCCACTCCACTCCACATACCTATGGACCCAATGCCCAAGATTCTGAAAGGTGTCTTGAAGAGGGCATCGCACAATCCCAACACACGGGCTGCTTCTAACTACAATGTGGTTGAAGATTTAGCCCAGACCCCTTGTGCCATGTCTACTCTAGAAGTCTTGCAGAGTTGTCCTTTACAACGAAATGCACTTCTGGCAGCTATTGGGAGTATGGAATCCTCCAACATGTCTGCGCGATTTGATATGACTGATGTCAAATACCGGTTTCCCTATCACGTTGCCCTTTATATTGAGGTCGTTCATGGTCCAATGACCATCAGACGAGCTGTAGTAGATGAGGGAGCGCCGACTTGCGTAATGTCAATTTCCTGTTGGAAAGCTTTAGGTTCTCCTGAGTTAGCCCCTTCTAACACACTGCTTACTGCATTTGATGGTAGAACTTTCCGTCCACATGGAGTTTTGCCATCATTTGATGTCACTTTGGCCAGTAAGACAGTTGCTGTTGAAATAGAAGTTCTGGACGCCCCGCTTGATTACAATATGTTATTAGGCAGGAGTTGGACATATGCCATGCGAGCTATTGCATCGACAGTTTTTCGAGTGGTCATGTTCCCATTTGAAGGTAAGATCGTTACTGTCGATCAACTTTCTTTCACTCAGAGAAACAACCAGACTTCTTCGGAAACCACGATTCCATTGGTTGATCAAATCACCCCGGTTAAGGAGAGTTTAGGAGTAGGGTTGTATGGTTCGTTAATAGGCACTTTCGACATCCCCTCCCCTATTATTTTTATGCGTTCTAATGTGTGTACTGCTACCGAAACATTCATGGTTGGTTTAAGAACTGATCCTTGGATCCTCCCTACTACATCAGAACCTTTTGTGCCTCCGTCCATTGCAGAGGTGGCCTATATGGAAACTCAACACGCTGCAATGGAACATATCATGACTCCACCAGTCTCTGTTGAGTCAGATATGGACTATGCTCCGGCATGGTCATTGAATTCTTCTCACTCGTTCGATTGTTTAGATACGGTTTTGCCATCTGATGAAGCCATCTTAGAAGTTATGATGGGCCTAGACCAACCTTGGGAACATATACATCATAGGTCCTACATACTTCTAGATCTAGACAGAATTGAGAGAGGAGAATTCCCTGTGAGACCCGGTGGATTGGTTGATTTTTCATCTTCTCCTTCTACTTCAAGAGTTGTTTATGCTGAAGGAAATATGGATAATATTTCAAGAACAATTCCAATCAACATTTCCACCAAACCCGGGGTCGTGGAAAATATTTTTATTGGTGCAAACTGTTCTCCAGAAGAGATAGCTCTGTATACAAAACTTTTTAAAGAATTCAGCGACATTTTTGCCTAGTCATATGAGGAGATGCCAGCTATTGACCCAACCATTGTGGAGCATGTCATCACGACATACCCTAACGCGAAACCTGTGAGACAAAAGCTCCATCCTGTAAACCCTAGAAAAGCAGCCGGCATCAAGGCGGAGGTTGAAAAGTTGCTCAAAGCCGGTTTCATTTATCCGATCGATATGATGTAATGGGTTTCAAACCCCGTTCCGGTTGATAAGAAGCAAGGCACTGTTAGAGTTTGTACTGACTTCCGAGATTTGAACAAAGCTTGTCCGAAAGACAACTATCCCACACCATTTATCGATCAAATCATAGATGCTTGTGCGGGACATGAGATGTTCTCTTTCATGGATGGTTTTTCGGGATACAATCAAATAGAAATTAAACCCGAAGACCAACATAAAACAACTTTCATTTTCCCATGGGGGACCTTCGCTTATCTGAAAATGCCATTTGGCTTGAAGAATGCTGGAGCTACCTTCCAGCGAGCGATGAATTTTGCTTTTCATGATATCAAACACATTGTAGAACCTTACTTGGATGATCTCTCGGCGCGATCTCGAAAGAGACGGGACCATCCGGCCCACCTTAGACAAGTGTTTGAAAGATGAAGAAAATATAAGATTCGTTTGAATCCGAATAAGTGTGTGTTCTGTGTCGAATTGGGACGTTTACTGGGTTTCATTGTCTCTAATCATGGTATAATGGTTGACCCACTTAAAGTAGAGGCGATTGTAAATCTGCCTCCTCCTCGCACCTTGCAACAACTTCAAAGTATGCAAGGCATGTTCAATTTCTTACGGCGATTTATCATAAACTACACCAAAATTACCAAAGGTTTTATGAGGCTAGTCAAACAAGATTCCTACTTTGTGTGGGACGAAGCTGCTCAAGCATCCTTTGAAGCTTTAAAAAAGGCACTCCTTTCAGCACCATTGTTGAGCCTGCCAGATTACTCAAAAGATTTTCTTTTATACCTGGTAGCGTCTCTTACTACAATTGGTATAGTTTTGGTTCAGGAAGACGATATGTTCCAAGAACATGTTGTCTACTATCTTTCTCGCGCATTGATAACCCCTGAGGTTAAATACTTGCACGTTGAGAAGTTAGCACTTGCTGCGGTCTATGCGGTACAGAGGCTTCGTCACTATATACTTTTACGAACTACTACTGTGATAGCAGAAGTCAATCCTTTCCAGTACGTTCTCACCCGACGAATCATCGGTGGGAAATACAATAAATGGATTGTGATCCTATAGGAATTCGATTTGGTATTCCAATCAGCCAAATCGAAAAAATCACTAGTGTTCGCTGAGTTAATCTAAGAATTTCCAAGTGACCTAGAATGCGTTGAGGAAGAAACATCATTCCCTGATGAACATATCTTCCTCATTGCCTCCTCTGACCCATGGTACGGAGATATCTTAATATATCTCCAGACTTTGAGGTGTCCTACCACTTTTTCTCAAGAAGAGCGACGCAAGCTCAAAATCCATGCGAAGAACTACCTTATCATCTCAGATACTTTATATCGACGTGGGGTAGATTCCATTTTACGACGTTGCTTAACTCGGGAAGAAGCTGAAGCAGTATTAAATGATGCCCACAGTGGAGCGTGTGGGGGACATCTTTTCGGGTTGGCAACAGCTCAGAAGATACTGCGTGCCGAATATTTTTGGCCCACGATCTTTAAAGATTGCGTGGAAGCAGTGAAACACTGTCGACCGTGTCAGTTTTTCACTAAGAAAATGAGGGCACACCCAGCTCCTCTTCATCCTGTAATTACAGCAGGTCCCTTCACAAAATGGGGGGTTGATTTCATGACATGCAATTCAGTTTCAGCTGGGGGACATCATTACATCATCGTTGCCGTTGACTACTTTACTAAGTGGGCAGAGGCAATGCCTACTGTTAAGGCGGATGGAGAAACTGCCGCTTATTTTGTGTTTAATCAGATCATAGCACGGTTTGGCATACCTAAAGAGATAGTGACTGATCATGGCAGTCATTTCCAAAATAGCATGATGACTGAGTTATATACAATGCTTAGTTTTCGACAAGAACATTCGTCTTCATACTATCCTCAGGCGAATGGACAAGTTGAAGTAGTGAACAAAACTTTAAAGGTCATACTGCAAAGAACTGTTAATGCCAGTCGGAATAACTGGCACATCATGCTGTACCCGGCTCTTTGGGCTTACCGAGCCAACGTTAAGACTGCTACCGGTTTCTCTCCCTTCCAACTTGTGCATGGGATAGAATCAGTTGTGCCGATTGAATGCGAGATTCCTTCGCTAAAACTAGCAGTTCAGTTACTACCCGATACTTCAATACTCGAAGAACGTTTGTTACACTTAGAACATCTAGATGAACAGCGCCAGGATGCGCTTACAACAAACGAGGTTCACAAAAAATGAGTCAAAGGACAGTACGACAAATCCGTCAAACCTAGGGTTTTCATTGAAGGAGACTTGGTCTTACTTTGGGATCAAGACAAAGAACCCTTAGGACCTGGAAAATTCAAATCCAGGTGGCTCGGACCTTTTATAATTTCTAAAGTATTGAAGAAAGGTGCCTATGAACTGGTAGATCACGAAGGTAATAAGTTGGCCGAGCCTAGAAATGGGCTCTACTTTTTCTTGTAACATAGCTGTATATTTTTGTAAAGCTAGTTTTGTTATGTTTGTTAGGTAATCTTATGTGTGTTTCTTGTTTCGTGTACTAGATGTCAACCGAATTTTTTTTAGGATTTGCTGATGGCGCCAGTCGCCACACTTGTCAGTTGGCTGCAACATCTTGGGTCATTTATTCACCCGCTGACCAACTTGTCTCTTCGGGGGGGGGTTTGTTTGGGTCCTACCACGAATAATGTGGCTGAATACAGTGCAGTTATAGAACTTCTCCGCGATGCTCTCAGTCATGGCATTTCATACCTGGAGGTAAGGCTTGACTCACAATTAATTGTATTTCAGTTATCAGGTGTCTATCAGATTAGAGATCCAGGATTGCTCAGTCAGTTTCTACGAGTTAGACTATTGGAAAGACAATTTCATTCTATCAGATATGAACACATTCCAAGAAGTTTAAACACATTAGCTGATTCATTAGCAAACTATGTGTTAGACTGGCATTTGCATCACACATTGTCATAAACAACATTGCACACATAAAATTAAAACGCATACACATGTAAATAACCGATACTGTATATAGCCGGTACCGTATCAAAAAATATGAGTTTTGAGTCACGAGTTTATCAAGTCAAGTCATAAAAGTACAAAAGCTGGGCATAGTAGCCTCAAAAATATATACATAGAATGTTTTCTTCTCCTATGGAGAAGGAGGGACCTCATCATCATCTACCGCATTGCGATAGCATATGACTAGCCTAGCAACCCTCCGCAGCACTCTAAGCCATGTTGGGGGCACCCCAACAACATCTTCCTGCATATCAACAGGTATCTGATCCATACGGCATGCAGGAATCTCATGAGTCAACCGACTTATCTTCCTTTCTAGAGTTCCCAACATAGCATCCGCTGCGGTAATATCAGCTGGCCTCACATAAATGGTAGGATGTCCCTCAGGACGAACAGGCCCAACATCTGCATATGACACTTGATTAGAACTTCAAAACTCATTCATAAAAATCAAATACTTGAAAAAGTTTGAAAAAATTAAATAAATTCTCAAAATTTAAAACATACCAATATCTCCCTAGGCTCCACCTGGAGGAAGCACCAGCTCCGGATCATGACGAAAATCCAATCCAGCATATGGAAACTGCTCAAAAGCGGGTACTTGACTCTCCCACCACCCCCAGAAATCATCAGTATGATAACAGTAGTGACTTTCTCCACCACCTTGGCGGAGGAATATGTCACCCCAACGGCCTAGTCTGGTCTCACGGGGGTTAACATGTGGTAGAGGCATCCCCAAACTGATAGTAGGCATCCTCTCAAAGAAGAAAGTACACAAAATACTACCGTACCCAAAATTCTTCATTGAGCCGGATTTGCAACCTGTCAATTGAGATTTCATGTTTGCCAGTAAACTAGTACTCCAATCATAAACATGACCATGTAAGCATTGTACACCAATATGCATAGAATGCCTGGAAGCTAAGTGTTGTGATGCACTACCGGCTACTCGGTTGATCATGCTCACTATCACTTTCAAAGGGAGACCATCAATAGTTGAAATCAAGACTTGGCTTCCCGATTTCTCAGCTTCGACAACACAATAAGTATTCACGTACTCTTGCACGGATCGTGCACCCAAACGAGAAGACCCTTTCAGATTGATTACATCTTCTCTCCTTGAGAGACCAGTAATAAAGTATATGTCATCAACAGTAAGCTCCAATGTTTGCCCATGGACGACAAAAGTATTGGTATCCACATCCCAATACTGAATCAGTCTTCGAAACAGTTTGTTTAAAGCCCTCATGTTTACGGTTCGGTAAAACTTCAACAAACCGCATCTTCGGAGAGCGTGGAGGGTGGCTGGATCTTGCATGGCCAACATATCCATGTCGTCATGCTCCCTCTCCCTCCATTGAAGGACCATCCTGCACAAAAAACCAAATTTTTTTGAGTCTCGGCACTTGTATATAAGTTTTCAGGTATGTACGCTACTATGTATACTACACAGTTGCGTGTAGGCGCTACTCTGCTTGAGCAAAGTAGCGCCCATCGAGTTTATACACTACTGCTGTGTTTACACAGTAGCGCCCACGCAGAAACACTTATGAACATTGCGTTGCAAAGCTATTTTTGCTCAAAAATTGAAAAATAAACCATTAAAATGCAAGTCAAGGAGATTTCAACTTACTTGGTGGAGGAAGATTAATGGTTGGATGCTCGGTTCGATCGCAATGGAGATTTGAAATTTGCCAAAGGTTGCCCCAATCTTTGCCCTACAACACAAATTGAAAATTGATTTTAAAAATGAAATTATATATAATTTGGATTTCGATTTTTACCCATAATTGTTAATTTTCTATAGTTTCAAAACTTTCAAAAACCCTAATTAATCATTTGAAACACACAATACGGTATAACACTAATCCAAGCTCAATTTTCATTTAAGTTTTGTCGGATTCGTCTCCTAGGTTTAAAATTTCTTGATGATAGACCTTGTCAACTAGCTAAATATTTCAAATTCATATATCATTCGAGATTTTTTTTCCCGCATCGACTAATATTTTGTTGAAGACCCAGTTTTGGCAGAGTATGAAGCTATGATCCTAGAAGCTGACCTTTAAGTCTTTTTAAGCTCTTGTTTGGACTATTTAAACCTAAAAAAGATTGCCGAGCAAGCTTGTCCTCTTCAAGCTCGTTAAAGTATTCGAAGGCTCATCCACTCAGGTATAGAATTACCCCTTTTCCGGGCCTAAGTGGATTAACTACGGAAAAGGTATACTCTAGGTATACTCCTTTATGTGCTAGAAGACTTCTCCTTTCATTGTTTTATACTTTTTCGAGGGAGGAGAATAAATGTACGAAAAAGGACCTCTTGGAGCCTCTCTTTAGGGTTTTCAGGCTCTCTAAACATGAAAATACCAAGCAAGCATTCACCTACTCGGGCTCGATGTGAAATCCACGAGAGGGTAAGTAGAGGACTGTTTAAGTTTTTCAACTCTATAAACAAGAAAACACCGCCGAGCACAGACTAATCCGGGCTCGATATAAAATCCACGGATAGGTGAAAAGAGGATTGTTTAAGTTTTTCAGACTCTATAAACAGGAAAACACCGGCGAGCATTAATCTGCTTGGGCTCGATACTAAAATCCACGAGCAGATACATGGAGTTCTTGTTTAAGTTTTTCAGACTCCTTAAAATTGAAAACACCGGCGAGCAAGAACAGATCTCGGCTCGATATTAAAATCCAGAGATCAGTAAATATAGAGTAATCTTCTATCTCTTCTTCGAACTCTATAAATAATGAAGAAGGTCCTGAGTCTTCCTCCCATGAGCTCGTTAAACTATTTACATGGTTGGATCTATTGAGTTTTCATTCTTTCTTGGACTCATTAAAACAACAAGAAGGGTATTCTTTTATCTAAAAAGAATAAGGAACAGGAAAGACATATCATATCTTCATTGTCAAAGGCAGTTTCAGTCAAGTTCTATCCTTAAACACAACACCTACTTGAGTCTATCTTGTCGGTTGGGTTTTGTTTTTGACCTCAAGGTGAACCTTTCCTCCGAGTTATTTACTCCCCCGGTTGGTTATTCTTCCAACCATATGGAGGGTCTACTAATGTCTCTTACATTTCAGACTTATGATTTACCCCATTATGTCAGAAACTGCCTGAGTCACTTTGTGTCGTGCTCAATGTTCAAGGATCTACCCTGTGTCGGCCATTCTGCAGTTTGCCTTGACCTCATGTGTCAGCCTTCCTAGTGTCAGTTTTGTTACATATTATTCCACATCAGCTCTTACCAGTTGAGTGTTCCTCGAGTTGGATGATGGAGGATGCCTTAAGGCCTCCCTTCCAACGGACTTCTTCCCATCGACATCAACTCATTATTCTGGGATTGAAGTTTAGAGTTTCGGTTAGTACCTTGGAGATTGCAGTCACCAGTGGCAATTTTCCTCGCTGTTGAATGATGAGAATACATCAATGTCTCTTCTTCGACAGGTTTCCCAAGTGTTCGACTCTAAGTCCATTTATTCACATTTGGCGAATCGTACTTGGTACCTTGGACCCCATCATCATTATCGGTGGAAGTCCTCGCGTTTGTTAACGGTATACATCAATGACCGGTAATCAAACGATACCCCCCATGTTCGACTATCAGCTCATCTATTCACATGGTTAGGGTTTGTACCTCGGGTTTTTTTGGGATGAAGACCTTGGGATTTTGGATGACATTACCTCATTTTGTTATCACCCAAGTTGCGCAAGACTGAGCCCCACTTATATTCGGCTCTCCATGAGACATAGATCCAGTTTGTTGTTATGGCTATGATTTCTCAGTTTGACATGGATCCACGCTTGTATTTCAAGTGGCCATGCTTTATATACATCTCCTTATTATGTATTGGAGATCATGTTGTATCACACTACACATCTATAAGATGTCAAAAATGTAATTGCTCGCTGACCTTGATCTTTGTTGCAGGTTTCTAGTGACTTGTTTTATGCGGTTCTTTGCTCCTCCTCTGGCTTTGGATTATAATGTATTTCGGCCATCGTTTCCCTCTGACCTCACACATTAGGGGGCATCTGTTATAGGTCAAACTTGCACCTCTCCGTCCGTGATCACCCTGAGCTGCTGATCACACAAAAGGACAACTTGGATGGAGGAGTAGGTTGACCTTGGATGATACTTTAACTCACTCCATTTCCTGACATTACTGGAAAACCCCCAAAAATATCATTTTGAGGTATGAGCGCTACTATACTCAAAGAAACTAGCGCCCATACGCTACTCCAGTGTATCATAGTAGCGCCCATATCCAAGTATACGCTACTCCTTCTCAGTATAGTAGCGCTCACTATTTGAAATTGAATGAGCACTAGTTGTTAAGCACTAAAGTAGCGCCCTATACGCTACTCCATTGAATAAGAGTCGTGTGCATCTTAAAAGATGATTAAAAAATAAATTAATTCCTCGAGGAGGATTAGTTGATGGTAGTTTCCTAACTCTCCCAACTTCCTCCATAACTACATATCGACCTAAACTACTTCTTTAATCCTATAAATACAAAGAAGGTTAAAGGAGAAGGGTTAGAAATTATAGCTAGAGAACCTAGAGGATGAGATGAGTTGATGGAGAAACTTTAAGACATTGGAGGAGTTGATGTTGAAGACAGCCAAGCCAGAGAAGAGCAAGAGCCCAGAATCAAGTTGCAGGAGCCTGTTTCATGATCAGGTATACTTGTACATCATTCTACTTTTGACAAATAAAGGTTGAAGTGTCTTTCTTGTTCCAATTTAAATGTGTTATGAAATGGCATCTTAATTTGGATCTGTTTTGGTCAATGCTGAATGTTAAACATTGTTTTTGTTTCTTTCAAGCTTTATATATTGCCCAAAATGTTTTGAGAAAGGTATTGTTATTGCAGGTTTACTGAAGGAAAGGTGGATTTGGAAGTTGAACACGAGATCAAGTCAAGGCTAGGATCAAACTTCGATTGAAAGGTGTGTTCCCAAGATCTACAACTTATTTATTTTTTGTAAATGTCTCTGTAATAGCATCAGTACACTTACCTGTCACCCCAACCAAGTTGATAGCATTAGTTTCCTTGCTATAGGGTAGATTTGCCCGCCAACAGGGGGCGGTACATGGAATGGTAAGGGGTAGATGGGTGTAGGTCATGATGAGACCATGAGTGAAGCCAAGGAAGAAAGTGGTCTTACGAGGGGAGGAGCGAGATAAAGCTGTCATGTATGACATGCCCTCTACTTTTGATGCTACTTCGGAGGTTAGCCCATCGCGGCGGTCTAGCACACTTCGAGCATTTTTGGAACATTGTTTGTCCCTGGCAAGAGATCCCGATGCTCTTGCTGCGATTGAATCCTTTTTGCGACGACTGGCCCAGGATCGATAAGAGCTCGCGGTTAATTCCTTGCAACGACGGAAGACGGGTAAGGGGATGCAGATGAATATTCAAATTAGCGACTATGATGTTGATTCAGTTATTTTGGATCTTGGTTCGGATGTCAACATTTTTACCAAGCAAGCTTGGCAGAAGATGGGGAGCCCCCCACTGAGCTGGTCTCCTGTACAGCTCTGATTGGCTAACCATGCGAAAGTAACACCCATTGGGCAAGTTCCGCAGCTAGTGGTGGAAATTGAGGGTATGAAAACCTATGCCGACTTTGATGTCATAGAAGTTGTCGAAGGCGGTAGCTCTTATCCCGCACTGTTGGGGATTGGATGGGCTAATGATAGTGGAGTTGTAATCAACTTCAAGGGATGGATGATGACTTTTGAAAATCGCGATCTCAGAGTTATCGCCTTGTTGGATCCGACTGAAGGATGCCGCTACATAGAGCTAGTGAAGGACGACGATCCCAGCGGATGGGACCATGCATTCAATATTTCTGAAGATTATATACATCCGACTGCCAACGGTGAGCTGGGATGGTGCAATGACAGCTCTACGTCTTCCGACTTTGACGATGCACTGGAATATTGGCAGAACCGCTTGCACGAAGTGTCGCTCCATAAGTGTGGGTTGGTCACACAGTCACTATGCCGTGTCGCGACTGAAACGGTTACACTACCAATATATGAAGGACTACTTGGCTTATCCGACTTTCTGATGGAGTTTGAAGAAAGAGTTTTCGAACCATAGCAATTGCTAGTGTTGAATGAAGCATTGAAGGCTGCTCCAGCACGCTGGTGGGCGACACACAAGGCATCAATTGATGGATGGTCAAAATGCTGAAGATTGATGATGGTACATTTTGGTGATACTGAGGTCTACCACACTGGAAAGTATGATGGGTAGACCAATCCTGATGGTCACTTGATGGAATGTCAGCGGCTATGGGTATTGCGACCGAAAGATGAGTGGGTCCATTCTTTTATCCATACTTTGGATGAGATGCCACGCTCATGGTATACTGCAACTGAGTTGCGAGGGGAAATTTCTACTTGGCTAGAGCTCATAGTGTGTTTTACCCATACATTCAGTTTTGCAGATGCCAATCCAGAGGTTAATAATTCATTACAGCTCATCCATGATGTAATTCTGCAGGTTGTCCCGGTAGCATATCCTGCGGATGCGCACATGCACTACCAGATGCAGTCTCTCATGGAGTGCTTCAATATCAGTGGTGGGCCAGAAGATGGTGATGATCTGCGGAATGTGAATATCCTGAAGTCAGAAGGAAGTCGTGATATGGTACCACCTGATGCGCCAAGCAACCCGATCAGTCAGCTGCTAAAGATCCGCAAGATTAACATTGGGACAAAGGACACTCCGAAGTTCGCAAATGTCAGGGATTACTGGGATGATGAGATGATAAGCAAGGTCACTGATTTGCTCCATGAGTTTCAGGACATATTTCCTACCAAGTTTTCTGACATGAAGGGGATTCTGGGCAACTTCGGAGAAATGAAGATTCCATTAAAACTAGTTGCTAAGCTGATTCGGCAGCGACCCTATCGATTGAATCCATGATATAAGGAGCGGGTCAAGGATGAACTGGATCGCATGTTGGCGCTGGTATTATTGAACCAGTTGAGGAGTCAGAATGGATTAGTCCTATGGTGGTGCAGGAGAAAAAGACTGGTAAAGTGCGCATTTGCGTTGACCTCAGGAAGCTAAATGATTCATGTTTGCATGATCCGTTCTCCACTCCATTTACGGATGAAGTGCTTGAAGGTGTGGGTGGCCAAGAGATGTACTCCTTCACAGGCAGGTTCTCTGGCTATCATCAAATCCGCATTGCTAAAGAAGATCGCCATAAGACAACTTTCATTACTGAATGGGGCTGCTTTCAATACACTGTAATGCCGTTTGGTTTGAAGAACGCACCTGCGATATTTTCGTGGGTTGTTGTTGCTGTATTCAATGACTTCATTCAGAAATTTTTACAGGTATACATGGATGATTGGACGGTCTATGGTTTGGTCCGTGATCATTTGGCGAATCTGCGGTTGATGCTCGAGCGATGCCGACAGCACCAGATATCACGGAATTTGAAGAAATGCATCTTTTGTGCACCCTTTGGGATATTGCTCGGCGATATTGTGTGTAAGCAAGGGTTGTTGGTCGATTCGGCCAAGATTGCGCTCATTTTGAGCTTGCAACCGCTGACCACTGTTATGCAGTTGCGGGCGAATCTGGGGCATACTGGGTATTATCGTAAATTCATCAGGGGATATGCAGTGATTATTGCCCCTATGGAGAAATTGCTGAAGAAGGATGCGCTATTTCAGTAGACCCTGGAATGTCACGACAGCTTCGAAACACTGAAGGCAAAGATGGCGTCGACACCGATATTGGTATTTTCAGACTGGAGTAAGGAATTCCATGTCCATGTTGATGCCTCATCAATTGCATTGGGCGTCGTATTGGCTCAACCAGGAGAAGGCGACCTTGATCATCCTATTGCTTTTGCAAGTTGGAAGCTATCCTCCGCCGAAAGGAATTACACTACTACTGAGAGGGAAGGTCTGGCAATGGTCTATGCACTGCAGAAGTTCAAACACTATTTGTTGGGTGGGCACTTTAAAATGTTCAATTACCATTCCGCATTGAAATACCTAGTCAATAAGCTTGTGTTGGGGGGGAAGATATGCCGTTGGCTACTTCTTTTTTAGGAGTTTGATTTTGAAGTCATTGTGAAGCCAGGCCGGTTGAATGCCGGTCCTGATCATCTCTCGCGGATTGATATAGGAGAGGAGCCGACCAACATTGAAGATGGTTTACCAGATGCTCAACTGTTTCGGGTTGAGGTTGCAGATGGCTACTTTGCGGAAATCATTCAGTTTCTGACAACGGGTACTGCACCAGACGAGTTCACCACCAGTCAGAAGAAGTAGTTGGTAGTCAAAGCTGCAGACTTCCAGCTAATTGCAGGCGAGTTATAAAAAATGGGTGCCGACGAGGTATTACGCAGATGTGTCTTGCTGCATGAGCAATCACAGATATTAGCGAAAGCGCATGAGGGAGTAGCCGGAGGACACTACGGCGGTAGGGCGACTGCTCGGAAAGCGCTGCGTGCTGGGCTGTGGTGGCCCACACTACATAATGATGCGATAGACTATGCACAGTCCTGCGATGTTTGTCAGCGAATTGGCAAAACATCTTGACGCGATGAGATGCCACTCATGCCTTAGTTGACATTGCAGCTGTTTGACAAATGGGAAGTGGATTTTGTAGGACCGATCAATCCACCAGGGAAGCGCATGGGTGCGCACTACATTATCACAACGACAGAGTATTTGAATCGATGGGCAGAGGCGGCACCAGTAGTTGATTGTTCCGCAGCAACGGCGACGCGATTCTTGTTTGATAACATCATCACTCGCTTTGGTTGCCCCAAGATATTGTTGAGCGATCAAGGCAACCACTTTCTTAATCGCACCATTAGCGCATTGACAGAGGAGTTGCAGATACAGCATAAGAAGAGTACACCCTATCATCCGCAAGCGAATGGCATGGTGGAGGCTTTCAATAAGATATTGGAGCATGCGCTGACAAAGGTGTGTAACGTGAATAGCGATGACTGGGATCTCAAAATCCCAGCAGTATTGTGGGCCTATCGCACCGCATGTAAACGACTGAAAGGGAAGACACCATTTAAGCTAGTGTATGGACAAGAAGCAATTATGCCCATGGAGTATAATGTCTCGAGTCTGAGCATTGAGGCCGCAATAGGCTTGGATGATGCAGCGGCACTAGATGAACTTCTAGAGCAGTTGGTGC
This sequence comes from Larix kaempferi, assembly GCA_027924585.1. Classification (NCBI taxonomy): domain Eukaryota; kingdom Viridiplantae; phylum Streptophyta; class Pinopsida; order Pinales; family Pinaceae; genus Larix; species Larix kaempferi. The sequence continues at coordinate 7,081,175 of BSBM01000592.1, read as the reverse complement.
AGTTGGAGGAAGATTGTTTCATCACTAGGTTCCACCAGGGGGTAGAGGACGATCGCCAGAAGGCATGGCATGATCGACAAATAAAAAACAAACAGTTTCAGCAGGGCGACTTGGTGCTGTTGTACGACAACAAGTTTATGAAACATCCAGGGAAATTGCAGATGCATTGGCTTGGTCCATATCGCATCAGTAGTATTACTTCAGGGGGCGCGATTTAGCTGCAGCAGCTGGACGGGGCAATGCTCCCAAAACTGGTGAATGGTCATAGGTTGAATCCCTATCAGTCGAGCTTGGAATACCGTGATGCCTGAGTCACATCGAAAAAAAAGAAGAAGAAGTAGATTGATTGGTGGCAGGATGGCGCACCAACAAGGATGGAATGTGGAAGTAGGGAGGCTTCTGCCGCAGGTTTGGAGTGGTCGGGGACAAGTGGCAGTATTGCAACTAGGTCAAATCAGCAATAAAAGACAAAAGTTAAAATAGTTAATTAATGACGCTTATACGAATGCCGGGCATTAATGGCGGATCTGGCCGATCAGCTGACAGGATCAACGGCAGATTTGCGTCATTCATACAGGATTTTGGTTGAATTAATGCATGATTTCATGATGATTATAGAGGATTCGGTTGGAATATATAAAATCGGATAGAACTTGGTCGGAAGACATTGAGAAATTAGTTCTGCAATGTTGTTGCAGAGTGCAGTCGTGAGTTGAGAAAGGTGTTGGTAAACATATAACGAAGTGCTGTGAGGTATGCCAGGCGAACTAGAGACAGTCAAGATTAGCAGCGAAGTGGAGTCTCCCTTCATCCTGGTGGTTTTCGAGCAAGAAGTTGTGTCATCCGGAGCCGAAGTTTCAACTATGCCGGTGGGAGCATCAGTTGTCGCTAAGAAGCAACGGGGAGGTCAACACTCTGAGTCTCCGCAGAGTAAGAGGATACTTCGGTCATTCACCGCAATAGTAGGTGAAGCTCAGGAACAGGTGGGGCAGTCCAGTCACCACGTTCGTGAGTCTGCCCCATGAGCGGGATTGTCAGCCATTGACATCCTTGGGTATATCCCTCCCATTCGGCTGGATGCCACCCCACGCAAGATAAACCCAAAATAGAAGTATGGTGTGAAGATGCCGACGCTCCCGACTGGAATGGATTGCTCTGTGGATATTGGGCCGGCGTTGATGCGCCTGCGTTACGATGACCATGATATGGTGTCCTACCCTAACATTGCATCCGGCCCATATGTGCCTGAGACACGCCTTTCCCCAACACCGGCTATACAAGACTGGGCACGAGGATTGAAGCAGGCCAGCTTGTTAGGGCTTATTAACATGCCACATTTTGGTCAACTAGCGGAAGTTAATGCGTGTGTAAAGCATCTCCTTGCGTGCTTTCATGGTGGTTTGTTATGGCTAGACAAAGAAGTCACGGTCACCGTCGATTTAATTTTGTATATAACCGGCTTGCCTAAAAATGGAGTCGATCCGTCGCAGTTCATCCAAGGAAAGGCAAATGACAAAAAGTGGGCACTGCAATTGGCACATAAATATGGCTTAGAAATGGATGGGTGTGGGTATCGTATCAATAGCTGCAATGATCAGGCGATACTCACGGGAATTAAGATCCTATCCTGCAAGGTGGTTAGGGGTGGTCAACCTAATCAGTGCAACTTGGGATCATTGCATGCACAGAGCAATGCGCGGAAGGGGTCCAAATGAACTGGTCTCTGTATCTCTTGAATCAATTAATGGAGGACGTTATGGCAGTCCAATCGGGAAAGGGTTCCTTCACATATAGTTGGTTGTTGTTGTTGATCACCTTCATCGCATGGAAGGAGCTCGACACGTACGAGGGCATGGACTGTCCGGCTGCAGCAGAACGATGGGGTGCGCGATACCATAATCTGTGGTATGTACGGGAACCAGAGAGACTCCGGGATTTCCAATTGCAGTTTTGGCTATTTTGGGAGATGCTTTGTGCTGTGGCAATACAAGTCCCGTGAATATATGAAGAAACTGCAGCGCACTTCAGACCAATCATGGCATTTGCAATTCGGCCACATACCATACATATACAAGCCCGTCGTGACCCTGATCGGCAATGGTTGCAGACCTCGTATAAGGTGAAGTGTGAAGATTTGGAGGCTACTGTGAATGAGTGGCCAGAGGCATGGCGAAAACCCATGAGTTTAGCAGAGATAGAAGTCGGTGGCCCAGCGTTGGGCCTAGATGATCGGGCATTGACCCACGACCAGCAGAGTCACCATGACTCAGGGCAAGAATCGACCAAAAGGATATCGGATGATAGTGACCGGGCCGTTGAAGAAACCCGATCGAAAAGGTATCAGGAGCATGCAACGATTAGCGGGTTGTCCTTACCTATCGAGGCATAATTGGGCCGCCTGCTCACAACGCTCAATACTGCATCCTCTGCGGCAGCGGGCAAGATGGCAAGGAAAGAGGATGAAGGGTTCCATGCGATCACCGCTCGGTTAGAGTCTCTATATGATATGGTTTTCGAAAAGGCACCAAACTTTGGCACAATCAACACTGAGTCATGGGTGAGGAACGTGGAGATTCCCCCGATTGCGATTGTGACTGAAGATGAAGCTGCCAACGCCATGTTGCAGCAACTGAAAATGGTGACCATTAATGTGAATGCCTTGCCCACGGAAGGGTTGACCACTATGCAGGCTACTACCAGCAAGGAAATGACAGACCGATTGCGGCAGATTAGTGGTATGTGTGTACGACTATAGGCAAGTGAGGCCGATGCGAAGCGCACTATCGAAGAATTGATCGCCAGGGCTGCTTCCGCACAGCAGGCCGTGGATGACCTCGAAGCACACATCAAGGAAGAACGGGATGAGAAGGAACGTGAAATCGAAGGCCTGAAAAAGGAACACGATTTCCTTATTATGAAGAAGGCTCGTATGTGGGATGACATTGTACGGGTTGACTGGGCGATCACGGAAGCTTATCAACATGTGTTGTAGCCCACTAAAGAGGTGGATGTGCTCCACTAGGTGCAGCGACTAGGGGCTGCCATTATTCAGTTATGACAGGAGAATCACGAGTTGAAGGCCCAGATGAAACCGGGTACGCCTCAGGCTGAAGTGGATGAACGAAGAAGGGAAATTGAGGAATTTTCCGCTCAGATGGAGGAGCTGGAGAGGCAGGCAACCAGGCTAACGGCTAAAACTGTACAATTTTGGGGCCGCATTGTTCATGACGAGCAGGTTGAACAACTGACTAAGTATCGGTAGGAAGGAGAGGGGTAGTTGGCCACATTGAAGGCGGCAATGCGCACAATGCCACCACTGGAGCAAGTTGCTAAGTCTCAGGAGCTAAAAGATTTGCAACACCGTGTCGCCAAGGTGGATGAGCGACAGAAGACGCGCATAGCCCAGTTAGAGGAGTTCCAAGACAATGGCATCAAATTCATGATGCAAGCTAGTGAAGCTCTGCAGGCAGTGCAGAAATTTTGACAGTAGGTAGTGGCAAAGCTTACAGATCAGCCATATGCAGAAGACGTGGTCGACAGTCAGTCAGCGACTACGGAAGCCAAGGAGGTGGTGCAAATAGTTGAACAACTGTATGAGGACTTCAAAGTCAAAATGACAAAGTACACCGTCTCCAGTTGATGTGGCTCGAGGGTGAGCCACAAGATTGTGTTGGGGGCCTGTTGGTAGGTGGTTTGGTAAAGTGGTATCGCAGCATCTTCGATGCTGCGACAAGGCAGAAGATGGCGCAAAAGGCGACGAGTGGAAGATTATTTTCTGCATTTTTGGGTTAATTGTACCACGGATTGCGGGTTTTGGGTCATTTGGACCACATATTATGTACTGTTGAGTCAGTTATACTGCAGAATGTGGGTTTTTGGTCATTTTTGATAAGTCAGTTAGATATTGAGTCATTTTTCCATAGTGTTGGTTAACAAGTTGTTAGAAAGTGGACAAGAGTTGTAAGGTAGAAGCCTATATATAGATAAGAATTGTAAGTGATGAAGGTATTATTATTATAATCATGATCGAATGCTGGAGATATTATGCGAAGCTTTGATGTTGGTTATATGTTTTCCGGGTATGTTTTGATGTTAAGAGTCATTGTGGAGATCTAGTTTTTGTAGAGACATTGTATCTGGGTTGAAAATGATGATATGATGAAGCTATTTTGGTACAACCTCTGTGTTCAATCTGTTCAGTTATGGTAATGCGATGTTGCACTATACAAATAATGTCATGCTTCTTTGATGCGATACTTGCTTTACAATTACTATTGTTGCAATGATGAATGTCTTGGTTGAATGTTGATTTAATACGATGTTTAATGCTTACAGATCTCTGTCCTAGTGTTGCAATAAGTTTAAGTATCATAGCCGCAACCATACTCCTTCATTCGGCGGAAACATGGTTCCGTTTGCTCTTCCTGGATTCCTCAGGTGAGACCTCATCTGCTCTGCAGGTGTTGCTGGGCAGGATAAACCCTGTCCAAGCCGGTGCTCACGAAGACTGCGGTATGTGTCGACAGTAAGTGGAACCCCTGTCGACTGGCGTTACGCTAACAGTGGGAAGCTAGTGGCAATTTTTATGGAGGTCTGGTATGCCCAAAGGGCTGAAAAGAGCATGTTGTGCCAGTTAGACCTGTGTGTACCCACCATGCATTGAATCATGGTTTTCAAGGCCTTATTGATGGACTCTACTTGTCTATTAGATTGTGGGTAGTATGGAGATGAGTTCTCATGGTGAAAACCCAATCTGGTGCTCAATTCATTGACCATCTTGTTCTGTAAATGAGATCCATGATCCGTAACGATGGCTTGCGGGACTCTGAATCTTGCAATGACGTGATTAAACTTAAAGAATGCGGCTGTTTTGTTGTCTTCATTGTACGTAGGCATAGCCTCGACCCACTTGGTAAAATATTCAAACGCAACAATGACGTAACCATGCTCCCCGGCTGAGGTAGGCTTACAGTGCATGAATTTTATGCCCCACTTAGAAAAGGGACCGATGACAATAACATGATGTAAAGGGGCTGGGTGAGAGCACTTTTTGTGGTGAAAAAGATGGCAGGGAGGACACTTCTTGACGACGTCGATACAATCTTTAAAGATAGAAGGCCAGTATTATCCAGCGTATAGTACCTTCTGGGCCGTATCCATCCCAAAAAGATGACTGCCACATGACCCAGAGTGATAGTCATTCAGAACGTGTTCAGCCTCCTCCTGGGTTAGACAACATTGGAGGATAGAATCAACACCATGATGGTATAAGGTATCAGTGATGATCAAGCATTACTTGGTGTGGTGGCGTATACGACGGTGGTTGTCATGAGATAGTTGAGGGTTGAACTGGTGGGTTTGGAGATACAAAGTGATATCCCCATACCATGGGTCAGAAGCACTGATAAGAAACAAGGACTCATCGGGGAAAGATTCCATAGGCTCAGATTCTGTATCAGTACGGGGAAGATCGCAGATAAGCTCCGCAAAAACCAGACTTTTTAGAATTGGCCTTCTCAAAATGGAGGTCGAATGCTTGAAGAATGACGATCCAACGCGAATACTTTCCCCCTAGTACCTGACGTGTGAGGACGTGGTACATAGGGTTAGAGTTGGCAACGATGGTGGTAATGCGAAGGAGGATGTAATGGCGGAACGTTTGGACAACAATGACTGCTACGAGAGCTAGTTTCCTGAAATGTGAGTAACGAGTTTTGGGGTCAAGAAGACCCTTACTCAGGTAGTATATCACATGTTCCTGGGTGTTGTTCTCATCCTGGACCAAGACCATGGAAATTGTGGTCATGGAAGCAACAAGATAGAGGATGTAATCCTTGTGGTAATTATGCGGTTGCAACATGGGGGCATGAGTGATGGCATGCTTTAGGTTGTCAAAGGATTGTTGGGAATAATTGTCCCAAATGAATGGGACGTCCTTCTTTAACAACCGCATGTATCCCCGTGTATTCTCAACGAAATTATAGACAAAATGCCTTAAGTAGTTTTCCTTCCCTTGCAAACTTTGTAGTTCTGGTATGTCGGTGGGGGGTGGAAGAGCGACGATGGATTCCACCTTCAGGGGATCGTTACAGATCTAGTCTTTGGAAATGATGAAGCCTAGGAGGTGTCCGGAATCGACATGGAATATGCACTTGTGAGGGTTTAGACGGATATTATACCATTTACATCTAAGAAATATGGTCGTCAGATGATCTATGTGGAACTCACGATGATTTGAATGAGTAGGGGATCATCGAGATATCGCTCCACAAAGTCCTTCATGTCATGAAAAACATACGACATAGCCCGTTGGAATGTAGCACCAGCATTTTTAAGGCCAAAAGGTAGTTTGTGATATGCAAACGTACCCCACGGGAAGATGAAAGCAGTTTTATGTTGATCAACTGGGTCGATCTCAATTTGATTATAGCTGGAAAAGCCATCCATAAATGAGAAGATGACGCTCCCAGTGCATTTGTCGATGATTTGTTTGATAAAATGGGTAGGGTAGTTGTCCTTGGGACAAGCCTTATTGAGGTCACTGTAATCGACACAAACCCTAATGGTGCCCTACTTTTTGGCAATAGGGACGACATTAGAGACCCAGTCTGTCAAGGGGACAAGGTAAATGAATCCAACCTTCAACAACTTTTCAATCTTAGCCTTTATAGTCGCAGTCTTCCTAGGGTGCATTGGACGTAACTTTTGCCGCTTTAGCCTCGGGATATGTTTTTATCTCATGAAAAACAATGGCAGGATCAATCCCGGCCATTTCCTCGTAGCTCCATGCAAATACATCACGGAACTGTTTGAATAAGGCTGTGTATGAGGTAATCTCTTCAGGAGAGAATTTGTGGCCTATACAAATATGTTCCAAGACTCCATGTGTTTCCGAGATGTTGATCGGTATGGTAGGTTCAATGTTTTCCAAGTTACCCTCAGTTACCGTATCACAAGTGAGGATAGGAGATTGGGGGTAGGGAACGACATCTGGCGAGATGAGGGTTTCAATGTGGTTCTCCACGGAATCTAGTGGTGGGAGGAAAGATGATCGATGGTGGAGGTCTTCCCATGGGGGTTCATCTACGCTCATGACCTCCATAATGGAATCGTCCGAATGGAAACTCCAGAGGAGAGGATCGGGTTGGGATGAAGTCCGTTGTAAAGGTGGAGAATAAGATGTAGATGCCACTGAGGAGTGGTCATCTGATGCTGATTGGATAGCCTCGTATGTAGCTTCCGCTGGTATGAGAGGCATGACATCTCCAATCGAGTCCAACTTGTCAAGCTCAGGAATGAGCCCTTGGTCATTGGAGCTGGCTAGTGATGGGATCATAGAAGAAATCATGTTCACCATGGAAACATGGGAAGGGGGATCCGGTGATGGAAAGAATCCCATGAGGGATGAGTACTTGAGGAGTCCTACCCCCACACTCTCGTATATCTGGGATGAATGATATAAGAGGGGTACATTGTCTCTAGGGTGAGTAACAGTGTTCGGTGTAGAGAAATCTAGTTGGTCAATAGTAACGATTTTCCCATGATGGGGAAATTGTACAATGCGGAATACGGAAGATGCAACTGCAGTCATGGCATAAAACCAATTACGACCAAGGAGTAGATTATAATCCAATGGGGCGGGGACTACTTCCATATTGATGGAAATGGTCTTTCCCCCCAGCTCTATAGCCAAAGATTGTAACAACCCGTGTGGTTGGAATCCACGACCGTCAAATGCTTTCAAAGTGGTAGGGGAACGGTTTAACTCGGGGGAGTCGATGAATCTCCAACAGGATAATGACATTACCAAGGTGGATGATCCTTCATCTAATACAGTACGATGGATGCTTTTCCCAGCAACATGGGTAACAATTTGGAACGCAAGTTGGTGGGAAAGTATCGGCTTGAAGTACTCGAGTCAGAACATAATAGTGTTCAAGGAATTGGGGTCTACCGTGCCGATAGCAGCAAGGAGATTCTTACGCTGATTAGGATAGTTTTGCAAGACTTCCAACGTTGACATAGCACAAGAGGCTTGTGCTAAGTCCTTTACAATTTTTTAATTTTGAGCAGCCTCAACATTAGGATTGAAAACAACTTTTCTAATCGTGCTCTTGGGCGGATGTAGTACTGAATCAAAGGATGGTTTCTCAATAGTGAGAGAACCTTGCGGCGGGGGAACGTCCGATGTAGAGGTGGAAGCTTTTTCAGTATTACTTTCGCTAGATTCCTTAGTTGGGACCGAGTCATAAGAACGTGATCGAGTGTTCAAGTTGAGAGTTTCACTACGCATCATGAGAACATGAGTGGTAGAGGATGATTCTCCTTGAGAAAGAGAGGGTTGCTGCGCAATCATATATTGTTGTTGCATGGGGAAGGGATCGGTTAAAACTATGGGTGTCGGGTTCCCTTTTAGGAACTTTTGAACTTCATCCCAATGTGGGCACTCTTTGGTAAACTGGTCGTCACCATACAGTAAATAGGGATACTTAACCTTCCCCTTAGGTTTGGTGGGATCAGGATTATTCTGTTTGGGTTCCTGCTGATTAGAAGACCTTTTGTTTTTCCCCTTGTTCTTCTTTTTACCACCAGATTTCTAAGGTGAAGCAGATTGGACTGAATTCACTTCATCGGTGGCAACAGGGTTGGGTGATCGGTTGGTGTTGTTCCCAGGCTATGGTGGGGATGGAGTGGAACTAGCATGGCTATGTGATCCACTAGATTGAGAAATAGATTAGTTTTGAACATAACCAATGATGCCGTCGGTATGAGGTCGTGGGGGTGGTTTTGCTGGGTCGTAGGTAGGACGGGGTGCGTCAGGGACAATATCATATAGAGTGCCAGACTGAGCATAGACTAAGTCTAAGTACTGGGCACGTGAGATAGCTTGTTCTTCGGTGACGGCCCCACCCATAGCGACATCTCTAGCCATGACGGGTAGGAGGGACTTAGTAAACCAATATGCAAGGAGTTGGTCCGGAATGGGAGATTTAATCAAATGTCGTCTCCGCCTCCACTCGTGAATATGATCGGAGATATGAGTGGCGGTGGTTTGTCGGAGGGAATTCAAAATATCTGTACCGGTCTCGTAACGGATTGGTAATAAAAAATGTGTCAAAAATGACATGGCCAAGGATCAAAAATTAGGAAAAGAGTGTGGTGGTAATTCAATGTACCACTTGGCGGCAGTGCCAATGAGGATTCACTGAAATAATCGTAAACGGATGGAATCATCCATTAGGGATTTAGAAGAACACCACAAATGATAAGTCATTACATGGTCATTTGGATCCTCACCCGGTTTGCCATCAAACTTTGGGATGTTAGATGGTAACTTCATCGGAATAGTTGGCCAATTAGTACCATGATAAATGGGATCGTTGGTCAACTGTGATAAATTTGGCAAATTGAATGTAGCCAGAAAAGGTAATTGTTGGTTGGATTGCAGATACTGGTAGTATTGATAGGGAATTGGTGTACCAGTAGGAACTTGGACCGATTGGGTGTAGGTTCCTCCCGTAGGGAATTGGCCATATGGGGGTGGGCCGCTGGGGTTGGGAGGGGGACCTGAAGGAGTTCCACCTCAGCCAGAATGACGTGGTATACCACCGAAAGGTGGGGTCCCATCGCCTCCAGGGTAAGGTGGTCTTCCACCGAAAGGTGGGATTCCTCTTCCTCCAGAGTGGGGTGGTCCTCCACCGGAAGGTGGGGGTCCTCCCCTGCTAGAATGGGGTGGTCCTCCGTCAGAAGGAGGGGGCCCTCATCCTACAGAATGGGGTGGTTTGCTGCTGTAAGGAGGGGGTCCTCCTTCTCCAGAATGGGGTGTTCTACAACCATAAGGTGGGGGTCCTCCTCGTCCAGAATGGGGTGGTACACTGCCGTAAGGTGGGGTTCCTCCTCCTCCAGAATGGGGTGGTGGACTAGATGGTGGTGGAGGTGGTGGGACAGATGGTGGAGGTGGTGGGGATGGCTCGCTAGCCGGAGGTATGGTCTGTGGGACATAATGGTTCCCCCATGAGGTATTCGAGTTTCCAGGGTAGGGTAATCCATGAAAAAGATTTCCTAGATAGTTTTGTCCAATATTGGTGTTATGATGTCCTGGAATAATGTGTCCCCATGGGGGTTGGGTCCAAATGGATGGCCCCCCCGTATGATGTGTCCACGTGGGTTGTACGATGGTTGGAAGAGGACTACCAACCATACTATAACTTGGATGAGAAGTGTATCCTCCACTCATAGTATGACTGTCTACTAGGTGATGTCCCCCAGTCAGGTTAGGTCCACCAAATAGGGGTTCCCCCCCAGTTAGGTTAGGTCCACCAACTAGGAGTTCCCCCCCAGTCGAAAGTTTTCCACATGTTGGAATGTGTTCGGTGACCAAATGATGACCAATAATGCTGGGTTGAATCGTGACCAAGGGTTGAGTACTAACGAAAGGATTACTTCCTCCTGACAGTAGACTAACAGGAATATTATATCCTCCCCTCAAATTTTGAGGTGGGCGAGGTGCAGGTAATGTCCCATAGTTAATAGACATTGAAGGTATCCCTTCAGAGGTTGGTGTCACAGCAGGTATAGAACTGGTTTCCTGAATTAGAGGTGTACTCGTAGGAAATGAGGGTTGACCTGGTTTGTAAGTGGTCGAGTTAGGTATGGATGTATCTGGTGGAGTAAACGATAAAGGGAGTACAGGAGAATGCCTAAAGATGGGTACTTATGGAATGCTCGCTCATCGAGAGAGACTCTGGCGTTTAAGATGTTCGCCAGTCATGTGTAAATAGTTCATTTGATCATAGAGTGGTGCAAGGAACTCATAATTAGGAATCCAATGATGAGGTATGGTTTCTTCCATGGGAATTAACCCAAACTTGGCGACATGCTGGCCTAGAGATGTATCCCAAAAAGATGCGGACGAACCAAATGCTGTTGATATAGATTCATCCTGGGGTTGACTGAAAATCCAGTCTGAAGCTCTAGGATGTCCCTCCATCGAATGATGGAAGGATATGTCATATGAGGTAGGTTGTTCCACTATCGAAGGTCCAGTGGGATCAACGACAGGTGGATTGATGGGAGACGAGTAGTTCGTTCTCGAATCTAGGGTAGAAGCATCTTCCTCACGAGACACATATATAGTAGGTTGATCCATTGTTGCTCCTGAGTTCTCCTCCCAGTTAAGGGGATATTCAGATGGAAAATTCAAAATCCTTCGGGATCTTCTCATAGGTTTCATCGGCCAGTGTGGCCGAATCAAAATTTCTCCCAAGTGTAACCTATAAAAAAAAAAAATGCAATCCAAAATCTACACAAGCTAAATTCGTAAGAAAAATTATGTGACAGGCGGGGATTCAAAAATCTGGAGTCTCACAGGATTGTCAAGGCAGTGGAACTATCAATATACCATAGGGTCCAATAGTTATACTCGACCCAATATTTCAGAGCACTAACCAGGAAGGATTTGGACCGTACCCTTGACCGTATAAGACGATTACCTGGAGCACATGCGTAGTAGCTCCTCGAGTGTTTTTCTCAGTGTATTTCCATGCTAAGACAACCAATAGGTTAACTCAGTTGGTATAGGAATCCTAGAAGGGTCTACCGATATATGCAAGGTACGTGAGAGCTCCAATCCATAGTGGTGATGTCTAATGCACAACCGTACGATAAGAGCCTTCCGATATACTATCGAGTATGTGAAGCACCTTTCTATATACCTAAGGGTACGTGAAAGGCCGTTCGATATACTGGTTGGTACGTGGAAGAACTGCAGGCCCCCAGGATGCAGTGCAGGAAGATAACGACAACTGCTACGCTTAACGACGCCGGAACACGTCACTAACTTATCACATAAGTTACTAGAAATTTTTAACCTAACACTGCAAGTAAATTTTATCTTTCACGATTAGGTGAATGCATGGAGTGTAGACAGGAATTTAAACAAAATGCAGACCTAAGCTATATGCACAATGCAAATTTTTTCTTTTTCGTTTCGATGAAATCTATGTAAGGTAAGGAGAAATTCCTTTGTTTCCGATGGTAGAAATAGACAAGTACCCCTATAAATCAAAATCAATTAAAAATACAAATGAAGCACTCTCTTCACTATGCCTACAGAAATCACAAAATAACAAACACCAAATTGTAAATCTTTTTTTCTTTTTCTTTTCAAACTAGAATGAATCTAAGCAATAATGAAAAGAAAGAATTCCTTCCTAGAATGCAATAACCCTAACTTTCCACAATAATGAACTAAAAAGGACAACGGAAGTCAAAGATGCAAATAATCTTTCAATTTTTGGAATACTTCATAAAAGTTTGAATCCACTTAGATTTTCAAAGAAATGATTGACTAGTCTTTCACAACTAAGAAAATAGAATCAAGCGATTGTCTTTCCAAACTTTCTAAATATTTATGAATGACAACATCCAAAGCATGAGAAATTCTACAATGGCCTTCAAGCAATGAACTTGAAAACAAAAATAATGAAGCACTTTTGGTTTTCCAATGCATGTATAAAAAACGAAATCTGATAACTATAAGGCTTTTTAGATCGAATAGCGGAAAATAAGAGAATAACTACATCACTCTGATCAATCAGAAATTCTCAAAGAAAAAATTATGAGCACCCAATGAACTCAAAGACACTCAAACACACGCAAAAAAAATCAAGGGCAATCAAAACTCAATGACTAAGTGTAGGAAGGGTTTGGAAATAAGATCTAACGAACCAAACAGATCTGGTAATGTGGTCAGGGATTACAAGATCGAGCGGATAGATGGGGGATTGAAATTCCCCTCCACTACCATGTTGCTCACTTGACTATTTAAGAACCCAAAATCAACCAAATCAAATACAAACACAAACAAAAACAAACTGGGTCTAGGGGTTCTGTGACTGTATCATGCAGTACACAAAGCTCTATCAATCAAACCAAATAACCAAAAATGGAGAAAATTGTGCTAAACACCAAGAAAGAAATGTTTGCACACTCTGTTGTTATGCACCAGAGTGACAGGTGCACTTTGTACATAGGTATATGGCGCTAGTGGCATAGGCTGCAATGAGGAAAAGGGCGCCAGAGGCACAGTCTGATCACAAGAAATGAGCGCCAAGGGAACAGTGGCACATGGAATATACTACCCAGGTGCGCCGGGTGAATACAAAGTAGAAAAAATAAAAATATCTCCAACAATGAAAGGTAAGAGGTCTAATATTGATCCCAGACAGAGTCAGGGGAAGCCAACAGATTCTTTAATAACAAAATCCAAATATGGGAGGGGCTTAGGAGGCTAGAAAATGGATTAACAAAAATCAATGAAATCAAACCAAACTGAAATCAAAGCTATGTTTATTCCTCAGTACGGTCGCCAGATTTTTTTATGGACAATCTACTCAAGCGGACTCAAGCGAGATTTCCCTAGTCCAAGTGGATCTAGAACAAATAAGTAAAAAATACAACCTACTTTCCTAGATAAATAAATATGCATGTTAACAAGTGGGTCACTTGCCTGAAGTCTGCAAATCCTCTTCCTCTTTGTTGATCCAATGCTCCAGAGCCTTCATGTCTCGAGTTGCAAAACCATGTTGAACAAATGGAAACAAGCAAACAATAAAAGCATAGAATATGAATTGATCTAAACTAATAGTTAAGGAAGAAACCTCTAAACATTATCAACACAACAATGCTTATGGAAATAGTTTGTATGAACTGTAATGAAAGGAAATACATAGAGAAGAAATGTCACAACCTAAGCCTCAACGTCACAACTTCCATCCAACAATCCAAGCCAAGCCTCCAAAGAATGATGTTTGTCTCCCAAAGGATGAGTAGGGATCACCTAGGATAATTCCACCAACATGAGAGTACTATAGTCCTTCCTCCATTCTCAATGGAGAGAGAGGTATTATTTATAAGGCCAAATGGATAGAGTAAGTTGAGGATTAAGGGGAGAGGTCTAAGGGATCTTCCCATTAGGTTATGGGACTGAATACCAGTATTCCTACCAACTAGGGATAGACCTCCATGTCACCAAGATCCAAGAATTCGCTCGAAGCTCCTTGTTATCCATATTAACCAACCCTGGTGCACTCTGTATGAAGGTAACTGGAGCTAGGAAGGAGTCAACGCAGCTTGTAAATGGGCAATAAGAGCCACTGGCGCACTCTGCTAGAGAGAATCATGCGCTAGGCATGGTCTGGCACCTCTTGCTGGAAACTAAGATGCGCTAGTGCAACTAGACATTGTGGAAACATGAGGACAACAACTTGCTTTGGATGTTTTCAGCCAAGGAAACTTTAGGGATTAGGGCACGGAGTTGATGCATGACTCATGATGATGAGATTTTGGTGTAATAGTATCAACTGACTTCTCATTCCACTCAATTCTTCACTTCTGTTGATGACTCATTTCATGTAGTATGTGCTACTTCAATAGATCCTATAGTCTGCGTCAAGATTCACTCAATTGTTTTGCTTCTGCGCAACTGCACTTCGCCAACTAGTATTGTGCTTCAATTGATAGCTTGTTGTTCTGAAATTAGACACCAGTATCAGATGGAACTGTTGGGCTTGGCCCAGGTGGGGCATTTTTTAGCAGGAAGGATTTTGAGAACTGCGGAGCTGAGCGCAGTGAAGTTGGAACAATTTTGGGATATGTTTTAGTATGCTACGAGGTTGCGCCTAGCACAGTGTCGAAAGAGCTGCGAGGTTGGTGCTACGAGGAGTACAACACTGCGATGTGCCACGTCGACAGAGGTCCAGCCTAACAGAGCGTTGAACGGATGATGGTAGTTAGTTCGGTTAGGTCACAGGAGACCTATTTTTGGAAAAAGATCGCTGATAACTACCAAGCAGTGGGTAGGTGCAGATCGGGAGGTAGGTGACTGATCACACAAACAGTGGACTACTACTACTTGAACCAGTCATCTAAGGCAGTGAAAGAAGGAACAACTCAGAGGAATCAACCCATTGGTATGCATGCGATAGAAGATCCGCTATCAGACATTTACAGTCTGGTTTTGGGAAAAACCGTGACAATTTTGTAAACTTAAGGGTTTTTGCCTTCGTATTGTAAAGACATGACCTACGGGCATGATCTATATATAAGGTTTTTTTGTATGAGAAAGGGTTAACCATTTTTGTATTTGGGTATTCTTGAATATTGTTAGAAGTTCTGAACAAGAAGCCATTGTAAAGGATCTGCAGCTGAGTGCGCAGAGACCTAATTTTGAGGAAGAAGAACATCTGCTGCTGAGTGCGCAGACGAAGAACTGTTGTACCCTTTCCTGAGATAATAAAACAACAGTTCTTGTGGATGTAGCTTCCCATCCGGGGGGGTGAACCATGTTAAACCTTGTGTTATGTGATTGTTGTGTATGATTGCCATAATTTTTGCTTGAATTACTTACGATGCCTGCATGAAGTTACTGTTATCTGATATATGTTTACTTTTATCTATATTCACCGCGGAAGGGATGGAATAAGATGTTAGTAGTTCATGTATGGATGAATATTATTAATCAAGCACCTATAAGTCCTCGAATGAATGGATCTATTAGATAAACACACAGTTAAGTGCTACGGCTGAATCGCGATATCAGAGTACACAACATCGCACATCTCACTCATTCACATAAGTTATGATGCTTATCAATCTAAGCAATAATGAATGATTAAGGATTATCGAATAAGATTGATTAGAAGTGATTAGGCCTCATAACCCCACTGCGTAGTCTGTGGACATGCTGTTTGTGCATGTATCTTTGCTTGTTGAAGTACTCGACGCGAAGTAGAAGACTTCACGTAGTCATTGACCGAAGCGCACAGTCTATCACCGCGCCGCGCATTAACCAGCTTAACACTTGCATCACAAGGTTGTGGAAACCTGCTTCTGCAACTACCCCCTCAACTTCGCCTTGGGTGAGACCTTAGACTGCTCACAGTCTGTTGCCGAAAGGGCCGATGAATAGGGGTTTTGTTGGTATCTTGTACTACGAAGTACCTGGGTCTACATTGGGAAACCTCTAGATCAGTATTGCGACCAACAAATGGTTCCATTTCCGCACTAAGACTCAGTGATGCGATAGTGTGTTTTGAAAAAGTAATGTGCGAAGATACCTGGCATACAAAAAAGAAAGAGATCTGGGCTTGGTGTGATCAGATCGAAAGAGATTTTGTAAAGAAAGAAAACAAGCACCCACAATTATCTGACGTAGAGTGGCTGAATAGATACTTGTGGAGGGACATCCATGAGATCTTCTAGGCCTCGTTTCCAAATGAGATCCATGAGTGGATATCACACCTAGCAGAAAGAAAGAATTGTTCTCAAGGAGGAGTACCTACAGAGTCGTCACCGGAGCTTACTGCACAAATCAAAGCAATAGACAGCCCACTGTCGCGAGTAGTTGACTTCTGGGTTGATAGCATACTTGAGGGATTTGTGACCGAGTTCACTGTAGACACACTGAAATCCTACAGCCAAGCTAAAGCATACTTTTTCGAAGGATTCAGAGGTAAGTTCCAGAAAAATCTCAGTCTATACATTAAAATGCTTCTAGCTGAGAAAGGTGTTTCAAGAATGCAGTGATAATTTTAAATATGTCATGGTAGAAAATACATACATTGATTTTGACGAAGAAAACCATACTTGAAGAAGTGGAAAGAGATATAAACGTACTAACGAGAAGAATCCCCGAGGATCTAGAAACCACATAGATACCGAAATTCCATGTCACCTTAATAATCAGAATACACAATTATTAGCCACAATCCAGCATATTACACCTGATAATCCAACAGTCTAGAACCAACCCACTGTGACCATTGCGCAGCCTATCCCACAGATCAGTAACACCACAGGACCGAGTGCTCAGAACACTACGAATTAGACCATTCCAAAGAATACTATCCCTAGTACGACCCAGCAGCCTGCATCTACTTTTGTAGCCGGGAACTCATCTCAAAACCGTACACAATCTGGAAGGAGAATGACAGATAATGATATGAAACTGTCGATATTCAAAGGAACGGGTCAAGAAGACCCTGATCAACACTGGTTTTTATGAGAAGCTGTGTAGAGCGTCAAGCAAGTTACGCTATAAAGAGAGCGCAACTTATAACTACTTTTAGAGACAGAGCGCTGCACTGGTTTATGAAGTATTCTCAAGCCTGGCTGAGAACCCTAGCAGATATTAAGACCGCGATTGCAGCAGAGTTTAAGAATCCCAAATCAGAATCACAGTGCATAACAGAGTTGAAAGAAATCAAGCAGAAACCTACTGAATCGGTCTAGGAATTCGACCAGAAATTCAAAACATTGTTGGACCAAGTAAGTTTTGTTATAGCTCCGCAACAACATAAAGAATGGTTCATTGCTGCGCTGTTGCCCCATATTAGACAACCATTGATGCAACAGAAGGTTGTATCTCAGGCTGAGGCCTTGGAGATCACAATGAAGTTGGAGGCTTCACCAATTGGAGAAAGTAGTTCCGGGATGTTACAGATCCATAACCAATTGGCTACCTTGACATTAGAATTGCAAGGTATGAAGAATGGAAAGGAACAGAGACATGAACAACGACATGAAGTTTGGTGCACAGGATGCAAAGGAGAAGGTCACACCAGAGAGCATTGCCCCTTACTTCAAGATTACCTCAACAGTGGGGCACCAAACCCAATAAATGTGAATCAGAACTAGGCACCGTGGTGTGAAATTTGTAGAAGTAGAGGACATCGGCCTGAGGACTGCTACCTGATACAAAAATATGTAAAGACACCTAAAAACTTATACTGTAATTTCTGTAAGTCGGTTGGACATGATGAGTCCAACTGTCGTGCTTATGACATGATGAACGAAAGAAAGCGAGATATGAAAGCAATGAGAGGTGCTGGAATGTACCATGTTCAGGAAGAAAATCAGCCAAAACATGAGAACACCTAGTATGATCAGGGTGGATATAGAGGGCGCAGTGGTGGATACCGCGGTCGAGGGAGAAATGCTGGCCTAGCTCAAGGAAGAGGCCATGGCCAGATAATCTACTATAATTGTGGCCAGCTAGGTCACCTATCTAGATATTGTACCAATCCATGCACAACATGCAACTATTGTAAATCATTTGATCATGTGATTGAAGACTGCCCTGTACTCGAGGTAGAAATGTAGAAGCGGAGAAGAACAGAAACACCGAACCCTAACATTCAGTTGATCGTAGCAGAAAATAGACCTACAGATCTCAGTGTAAATGTAGTAACATGAAGTGGTGCTGATACAGGAAGAGACAAAAGCACAGAAGCCTCCACTTCTGGAACAACTGATGCTAAGAAGACCCCAGGAGAAATAATAGGAGTTAGGAAAGCTCCTGGAAAAGCACCTCCCTTGGACTTACAGAAAAATAAAGAAGTCTTTGAAGAAGCACGGGACATATTCAAACAACCACCACCTACTTCACCAAGGATCCCATTGCGTAGTGAAGTACCGCAGATTGAAGACATGCCATTGGCATATGATGAGCCGCGCACTGCACTAGATACAACCACTTATGTTGTGCAGTTCCTACAGAGATGCATCAAGTTATTGAAGAACAAAGACACTCTTATGGAATTTGAAAAACTGATAAATTAGTATGAATCACACGGTGAGAGGAGGACTGCCCATGGCGCAGTACATAACATCAGGAGTCCCAAAAGAACCAAGAGGGAAATGCGATTAACAGCACAGATTGGAGACTACAAGATGGACGAGATCATCCTTGATCTCGGATCTGAAGTAAATGTCTTGACCAAGTAGACATAGCAGGCGATGGGGAAACCAAAGTTATAGTGGTCACCTATACAGTTAAGAATGGCAAATCAAGGCATAGTTATACCGTCAGGGAGGTTACCCAATACCATTGTCGACATTGATGGAGTACGAAGTTATGCAGACTCCGAAGTAATTGAAATTGTGGATGATAGCAATCCGCATCTAGCACTATTGGGTATTGATTGGGCAATGACGAACTCCACCATCATAAATCTGAAGACAATGAAAATGATATTTGAAGGCAATGACATAAGGGTCATTGCACCATTGGATCCTTCGCAAGGAGAGTGGTATGTTGAACCAATTCAAGAAGAGTACAGAGCACAAGATCTTGACCGTATCTATAAGATGACAACAAATGCTGTAGATTATATTCACCCTACTGCGAATGGAACACTCAGTTGGTGCTGTAATAGTTCTTGCATATTAGACTCAGAAGCATGATTAGACAATTGGAAAAATAGAATGCACGAAGTATCTGCCAGGAGATGTGCAACAATTATGAAATCACTCCGCTGGATTGGAAAGAAGGTGAGTCCAATTCCCACTTATGATGGTTCAGCTAACGTCTATTCATTTATCAAAGAGTACACTACAATAGTTGCAGATGAACACCACGTCTCCGCATTAGATATGGCACTGCGCAAGACACCTTCCAGATGGTGGGTTACACATAAGAAGATGCTCACAAATTGGGACCAGTGCAGAATAAAAATGCAGATCAGGTTTGCTGATAAGGTTACACTACCTTTTGATAAATACAATGGCCAGACGGATCCAGGGGATCATATTTCAGCCTATGTGGAAGCTTGGAAAGAAAGACCACAGATGGAATGGGTACACCTTTTTGTGCATACTCTGGAGGAACCTATTCCAAAGAAATGGTATCTAGAGGTAGAGCTATGCAGTGGAACTGTAGATTGGTCTATCCTCATTGCGACCTTCCAGAAGGACTTTAACTTTGAAGCTGACCATCCTACTATCAATGACGCGCTGCAGCTCATCAAGAAGAAGATATTTCCACCAGATTGCACAAAGGAAGATATAACATTAGAAGAATTATTTGAAGAAAACAACGTACTTGCGAGTCTACAACCAAATTGAAAAGAACAAGTAGAGAAGGCCTTGGAATGTTACAACATAGCTGAAGAAGATGGAGACAACAACGAGGAGGACCCACGCAACATAAAGATCCTTAAATTAGAAGGAATACGTGAGGTAGAAGGACCTCCACTAGAAATTCCAGATATGAGTGGACCGGTTAAAACAAAGAAAGTGAACATTGGCACCAGTGAAGAGCTGAAGTTCGCATCAATAGGAGACTATTGGGATGATGCTACAGTTGCAGAGATCACAGGTATATTACAGAAATACCAGGAAGTATTCCCGACCAAGTTCACCGAGATGAAGGGCATTCTGGGAGACTTAGGAGTGATGAAAATTCCTCTTAAACCTGACGCTAAACCCGTGAAGCAAAGGCCATATAGCTTAAATCCACGATACAAAGAACGAGTTAAGGAAGAACTCGACAAGATGCTTGATGCAGGGATCATTGAGCCAGTCGAAGAATCTGAATGGATAATCCCGATGGTCGTCCAAGACAGGAAAACAAAGTTGATCTGTGTTGATCTTAGAAAGTTGAATGACGCTTCGATGCATGACCCATTTCCTACTCCTTTTACCGACGAATTTCTTGATAACGTTGGAGGGAATCTGGCATACTCTTTTATTGATGGATTTTCTGGATACCATCAGATAAGAATTGATCCAACAGATAGACACAAGACTACGTTTGCAACAGAATGGGGGTCGTTCCAGTATACAGTGATGCCTTTTGGTCTAAAGAACGCACCAGCCATATTCTCTAGAGTCGTGATTGGAGCATTTAAAGAATTCATACATAAGTTTTTAGAGGTTTATTTTGATGATTGGACCATTTTTGGGTTACTAAAAAACCATGCCGCGAACCTCAGGATGATGCTAGAAAAATGCAGACAGCACCAGATTTCTTTGAATTTGAAGAAATGTATTTTCTGTGTTCCCTATGGGATTCTATTGGGGCACATAGTCTGTAAGTAGGGATTGATGGTTGACCCTGCGAAGATCGCAGTTATTGTAAACTTACCTACACCAAATTCAGTTAAACAATTGCGCACTACACTAGGGCATACCGGGTACTACATGAAATTCATAAAAGGGTATGTGCAGATAACCACAGCAATGGAGAAGCTTTTAAAGAAAGATGCACCGTTCAATTGGAACGAGGACTGTGAGAAAGGATTTGACACATTGAAAGAAAAGATGGTCATTGCGCCAATCCTAGTTTTTCCAGACTGGGAGAAGCCATTTCATGTCCATGTTGATGCTTCATGTATAGCATTGGGCATTGTTCTTGCTCAACCAGGATAAGGGGGAATCGACCATCCTATTGCATTTTCGAGTAGAAAGCTGTCATCTGCTGAGAAGAACTATACCACTACTGAAAGAGAAGGATTCGCAATGGTATATGCACTACAAAAATTTAGACACTATTTGCTTGGTGTGCACTTCTCAATGTTTACTGACCATTTTGCATTAAAATACCTGGTCAATAAGCCAATGTTAGGGGGGCGGATATGTAGATGGCTGCTACTCTTCCAAGAGTATGATTTTGAAATAGTAGTTAAGCCAAGCAGGTTAAACTTAGGACCTGATCATCTATCCAGGATTGAGTCAGGAGAAGAGCCTACGAACCTTGAAGACAATCTGCCTGATGCGCAGTTGTTTACTATACAGGTCGCTGATGAGTATTATCAAGACATTATTGAATTCCTAACTACAGGATTCGCACCTGAACAATTCACTACGCAGCAGGAGGAAGCAACTGGTAGTGAGAGCCGCAGACTTCACCATTATTGCAGGGCAACTATACAAGTTAGGACCTGATGATGTATTGTGAAGATGTGTATTGGACCATGAGAAGCCATATATATTGGCTGATCCACATTCAGGTGCAGCAGGAGGCCACTATGCAGGAAGGGCTACTGCGTAGAAGGTATTGCACGCAGGACTATGGTGGCCAACAATCCATAAAGATTCGAAGGAACATTGCCAGAGCTGCAATTTTTCTCAGAGGATAGGGAAGCTGTCAAGAAGAGATGAAATGCCATTGAATCCTCATCTGACCTTGCAGACATTCAAAAAATGGGCAATTGATTTCATGGGACCCATCAACCCACCAGGGAAAAGAACTAGTGCGAGGTACATTATTACTGCAACTGACTACCTCACCAGATGGGCAGAAGCAAAGCCAATAAAAAGATGCACTGCAGCCATAGTTGCCGAGTTTATCTTTGAGAACATCCTTACATGATTTGGATGCCCAAAAATTATGATGAGTGATCAAGGTACTCATTTTCTGAACAGAACTATTGAAGCTTTGACTGAATAATTCTACATTCATCATCAGCGCAGTACGCCTTATCATCCACAAGCGAATGGAACTGTTGAAGCATTCAATAAAGTACTCGAGAATGCGCTAACCAAGATATGCAACGTAAACTGCGATGACTGGGACTTGTGCATTCCATCTGTATTATGGGCATACAGAACAACATGCAAGAAATT
Source organism: Larix kaempferi (assembly GCA_027924585.1). Classification (NCBI taxonomy): domain Eukaryota; kingdom Viridiplantae; phylum Streptophyta; class Pinopsida; order Pinales; family Pinaceae; genus Larix; species Larix kaempferi. Next base: position 7,058,768 of record BSBM01000592.1, on the reverse strand, counting down.
AACTGGACATACACCTTTCAGATTGGCTTATGGGTAGGAAGCAATAATGCCAATGGAATATATTATACCCAGCTTGAGAATAGCTGCATTTACAGGGATGACAGATCCCACAGCACTGGAAGAAAGGCTGTTACACTTGGTTGGTCTGGAAGAAGATCGCTTCATCGCAGGCTTCCACCAACAAGTATAGAAAGAGTGTGAGAAAGCATGGCACGATCGCCACATCAAGAGCAAATCTTTCCAGGTAGGTGACCTAGTCCTCTTATATGATAGTAAATTCATGAAGTTTTCGGGGAATTTTAAAATGCATTGGCTTGGGCCATACACTATTATCCATGTTACTGATGATGGTGTAGTTTAGTTAGCTACTTTAGCTGGTGATACATTGACCAATTTGATAAATGGAAGCAGACTAAAGCTTTACCGCGATAGTCCTACTTCGCAGCATCCAGTATGATCAGAAGGAAGGAAAAGTTTCTAAGTGCCAAGTACATTTGTAATTGGGCACTAGAAACCACAGAAAAGTTTGTACACAAAGTTGTAGAGATATACCTATGTACCGCGCAACGTCGTTATTGAAGTTGCGCGAAAAAAAAAAAATTTAAGAAAGGGAAAGAAACAATGCGTTGTTGCGACACTCAAAAGGAAACCTTTAAGAAAAAAAGAAATCAGACACCACGAAGTAACTGCGCAGAAATAAACATGACCTGCTGCGCAGTTCGATGCAAGGCTCCAGAAAATAGCCGTTACAATGTCGGTCGAAAATATAAACGTTATGTAGTACTTTCCTACCGGCCGCTCAGGCATTTAAAGCACAGATAGCCGTTTTGAACGACTTAACGATGAAATTGACCGAAGCATCTGCCGGAATTGGATAACAGATACTACATTTAATGCTTATCTAACCGTTAAGGGGCGCGGAGGATGATCAGCTGTAGCTATAAATAATGCAGCATTTAGACTCGCGGGTGTTACCAAAGCACTTAGAATTTCTTGCACATATTGTTTTCTGAGTTAGGTCTGCAAGTTATCCACTAGTTAGCCGAATAATGTGCAAGTGAATGACACAGAGGTCCTTTTCTAACAAAGAGTTCATGGTTGAAGAGACTGTGAGGTTGTTCCAAAATGGAGGAATTGACGAGTTAATGAGAACCCCAAACAAGAAAGTCATCACTGAACCAGAACAGGGTCCAAGAAGATCACTAAGACACGACCCCTCAATGCAGGACAAAGGTAAAAATCCAGTAGCGCCGAGATCAAAATTACTGAAGACAAGTTCGGTGGGGCCAAATAAACCTATTGCCGATAAGGAGATACCTTTAACTATGAATCCAGACTATAACTCACCATGTGTAGTGGATGCACTGGCCATTAGACTATTGAAGAGCCCAAAGTATGAGATACAACTCTTGTTGATATCGAAGCATGTTGAGGTGGATAAAAATCTGTTGGGAAAGATTCCAGAATGTAAATGGGAGGACTATGATATGCTAGTAATTCAGAAGGAGAAGCCCACCGAGCCAAGGTTCCCACAATTCCATCCCGACAAATACATGTGTTGGAAGAAGAATGCAAAGGGCGACATCACTTTGGTTTCCAAAAGTTGGCTGTCTGGAGTAGCCAAGTCGGAGCTGCTCAACCTGCTTAGGCTACCACATTTCGACAGATCAATGGAGATCAACGCGGTGGTGCGAACTCTTATGGCGCGCATCCACCAGGGGTATTTATGGATGGACCAAAATATTGACCTGACAATCGACTTAATCCATCGAATAACTGGATTGAGCAAAAGGGGAGCAGACCCAAGGAAGTTCTTTCAGGGGAAAACAAAGGATAAAGAGGTAGCCGCATTGATGAAGCAAATGCAGTGTGTTGTCAAAGGGAAGCGGGGCTTCCAGACAGATGACATAAAGGACCAGGCAATAAGGTTTGTCATGCAATTGTTAGCGGCAAAATTATAAGAAAGTGCTGACCGCTAGAAGTCTCTACGGGCGCAGTACTACTTGGCGCTGTAGCCGACGAGGGAGAAGAATTCAATTGGTGTCAATATCTACTAAATGAGTTCCTAGAGGAGCTGAATGACACGTAGATCAATGGTGGATACTTCTATTTCACCTAGATAATAGTACTGATCGCCTTCCTGGGATGGAGGGAGCTGAAGCAATACGTTGGAGTGATCACAGACACTTCGGATTGCAGAGGTGCTCGCTATCAGAACTTGTGGGAAAATTTGAATCCCGAAAGACAGCACGAGACAGCGCTCATCTTTTATACATATTATGACAAACTGCACGGGGACATCATGCTTACACCTCGAATACCAAAGCAAGTAACAAGCAAATATATCCGCATTGTCAAATTTTATGCTACGATGAAATGCATCTCGATTTCAGCTAAAGTGCAGACAAAGAATCCTGACTGGTACCCAAGAAGCTACCATATGTATGAGGAAGATATTGACAATATTATGAAGGAATGGCTAGCTGAATTCCGAGTTGAGGTTGTGGACATCCAAAGTGATTATGTCGAGGATAACCCTATCCTGTGCCCCATAGTAGAAGATAAAGAGTTAGGCAAAAGGATGGACGCTGGGAGTCCTTCAGGGCGAAAGGAACCAAGGAAGAAACATAAATCAAATAGAGACCAATTAGACACAGTGATTCACGAAGATGACTACCTAATGATCGCCGCGAAGGTCACTGAGAAAATGGAGGAACTCTCGAGAGACAAAGAAAAGAAGGAAAAGGCAATTTAGGACAGTTTGGACTAGAACCTGACTACACTACAAGGAATATCCCAAAAATTTGATGAAGTAAGCAGAAGATTACCCTTGCACCATGAATCAATAGCTGAAAGGGAGTCGGTGGGAACTTCGCAGCAGTAAATCACCGTTCCCGCAAGGTCCCATGTTGTCCATTTGAAACCACTATCTATAAGGTTTCCATTACCTAATCAAGTAATGCTAGATATGAAGAATGTAGAGCGCATGGAGCTTGATCTTGCAAAGATACTATTGCCTGGACTACATTACTTACAGACGCAAGTCTCTGAAGAAATGCATGACAAAGCCGTAGATGCGCTGAAAGGACAGGATGAGCTACAAGCAACTAACAGGCAGCTAGAAAAAGATAGCTCACAAAGAATCATGCAATTCCAAGATGAGCAAGATCGTCGACTGAGATTGGAGTCCACTATCACTGCGGTTGCAGATAACATAGATGAATTTGAAGTACAACTAGACCCAGCAAATACTATTGTCAAGATTGGCGATCTGGTCACTAGTCTTAAGAACGAGAAGGAAGACATGGAGATTCTCCATGAGTCTGAAATCACCACCGTGAAGGCTCAGATCAATCCACATACCCCACTATATGAACAACAATTAAGACAAGGAGTAGTGAAGACCGCAACACAAAATATTGCTGCCGAAGTGGCTAAGTGCCAGAGTCTACTGGAAGCAGCATCGAAGGCATTTAATGACCTTGCAGAAGATCAACAATTGCTGGAAGTAAAGAAGGAAGTAAAAGAAAATCAAGAAGCACTCGAAAAGATGGGTGAAGAAGTTAAGGCGCTACCAGCAAGAGAGAAGCTCCTAAAATATAGAGAAATCAACACCCTAAAGAAGGAAGTGCAAGATTTGCGTGAGAAGGAGACAGAAATGGTTGATAAGTCGCAGCCATTATTAAAGGAAGCCGGCACGATCTCACAGGAGATTGGAGAAAATTTAAAGGAGCTGAACCAGAATCAGAAGCAGGTGGAAGGCTAGATCGACCATGAGATAACACTTGAGATGCTGGAAATAGTTGCGCAAATTGAGTAGGATACGAAGACCGCGGTAGAAAATCTAATTGACACATTCGATGGGTTCGCTGCGAAGATAACTCCACAATCAGCGGAACACTTTCAATAAGTTGTAAGTGGCTCGAGGGCGAGCCACATGTAAGTGTTAGGGGCCTGTTGGGCCTAGCCCAGGTGGGGCATTTTTTAGCAGGAAGAATTCTGAGAACTGCGGAGCTGAGCGCAGTTAAGTTGGAACAATTTTGGGATAAGTTTTGGTATGCTGCGAGGTTGCGCGCAACACAGTGTCGAAAGAGTTGCGAGGAGTATAGCGCTGCGATGTGCCACGTCGACAGAGGTCCAGCCTAGCAGAGCGTTGGATGGATGATGGCAGTTAGTTCGGTTAGGTCACAGGAGACCTATTTTTGGCAAAAGATCATTGATAATTACTAAGCAGTGGGTGGGTGCAGATCGAGAGGCAGGTGACTGATCACCCAAACAACGGACTACTACTACTTGAACCAGTCATCTAAGGCCGTGAAAGAAGGAACATCTTGGAGGAAGCAACCCATTGGCGTGCACGTGATAGAAGATCCTCTATCAGACATCTGCAGTCCGGTTTTGGGAAAAACTGTGATAGTTTTGTAAACCTAAGGGTTTTTGCCTTCGTATTATAAAGACATGACCTACGGGCATGATATATATATAAGGAATTTTTTTATGAGAAAGGGTTAACCATTTTTGTATTTGGGTATTCTTGAATATTGTTAGAAGTTCTAAGTAAGAAGCCATTGTAAAAGGCTCTGCAGCTGAGAGCACAGAGACCTAATTTTGAGGAAGAAGAATGTCTACAGCTGAGTGCACAGATGAAGAACTGTTGTACCCTTTCCTGAGATAATAATAAAAAAGTTCTTGTGGACGTAGCTTCCCATCCGGGGGGGTGAACCACGTTAAACCTTGTGTTATGTGATTGCTGTGTATGATTGCCATAATTTTTGCTTAAATTACTTATGATACCTGCATGATGTTACTGTTATCTGATATATGTTTACTTTTATCTGTATTCACTGCAGAAGGGATGGAATAAGATGTTAGTAGTTCGTGTATGGATGAATTTTATTAATCAAGCACCTATAAGTCCTCGAATGAATGGATATGTTAGATAAACACACAGTTAAGTGCTATGGCTGAATTGCGATATCAGAGTACACAACATCGCACATCTCACTCATTCGCATAAGATATGATGCTTATCAATCTAAGTAATGATGAATGATTAAGGATTATCGAATAAGATTGATTAGAAGTGATTAGGCCTCATAACCCCACTATGCAGTCTGTGGACGCGCTGTTTGTGCATGCATCTTTGCTTGCTGAAGTACTCGAAGCGAAGTAGAAGACTTTTTGTAGTCATTGACCGAAGTGCGCAGTTTGTCACCACGCCATGCATTAACCAGCTTAACACTCACATCACAAGGTTGTGGAAACCTACTTCTGCAACCACCCCCTCAACTTTGCCTCGGGTGAGACCTCAGACTGGTCGCAGTCTGTTGCCGAAAGGGCCAGTGAATAGGGGTTTTGTTCGTATCTTGTACCGCGAAGTACCTGGGTCTACATTGGGAAACCTCTAGATCAGTATTGCGACCAACAGGAACTATGCACTAACTTAGATGTGTCCATTCTGTTTAAGTAATATAGTCTTTTATACAATATGCAACATACTGTGCATCATATGATTCATCCTTTCGGTTTAACACACTTGTCTCATATCATCCTCATCATAACGCGCATACAATATTCTACTGCTGCTCTGTCATCGCACATCAGATGGACTTATTTGCTTCGCACATTTTTAATTCAACCTTCATGCATCAACTAGACTTCTATGCATATTCTAATATACTTCAGTTCTGTATTTGTGCTTCTAACTTCCAAAACATCCGTGACTGTCTGCGTGTTGTCTGCGATACTGGAATTCAGTACTCACACACTTGTGCATACTTAGCATTCTACCTTTCTATCTTTGTGCAACTGTCATAGATCTACAACATCATTCTGCACACCATCAGTTCAATCATTCATCTTCTTGTGAGCACTTGGCTCCTTACTAGATCATACTGTTATGTACATCGAGCCCATGATGACCTGAATATGAATCTATGTTTTCCACTTAGAAGCTCTTTGACTTTGCCATCAAGCTTACTTCAAATATCCAACTTTCTTCCATATTTATACATGTCCTGCATGGATTGTATGTCCACAAGTTGGTTGTGGCATTCCTTCTTTGTTGCTTCATGGATTATGCCTATGCCACATGTCATGTTCTGCGCCGCTAATGTGTCCTTTCTTTGAGTGTTCTGCGCATACACGGTCCTCGACTTGGTGGGACTTTCACCCTTGCGGTAACATTACTTGTGGGTCTTGCGCACTTGGTGTATCAATGCTTTGCAGAACTTGTGCATACATGATCTTTGACTTGGTGGGACTTTGACCCTTGCGGTACCATGACTTGTGGGTCTTGTGCACTTGCTGTGTATTTGGCCGTAGAAATTGCGCATATGCTGATATCAGCTGCTACACCCTTCTTGAAACTTGTGTGCCCTTTATCAACTGAAATCATCTTCTGATTGGTGATGACCTACACGCTTTCAAGACTTGTAGAGGTGTCCAACCATATCTTGTTCCATGTTGCTTGCGCGCTCCACTTGAATTTATTGCACACACTAGATTCTCCTATGGATTACTTGTGCACACTTGAATTTGTCCCATGTATTCTTTGGCTTGTTTGTGCATTCTTATACCTTCTGTCCAACCAACACTTTAGCTTGTACCTTGAAGAACTATGACTGGATGGACTTGTGACCTGCTTAATGTAACACCGAAAATTCACAAAAATTAAAATTTTTTCAACGTAGCATTTAATGCTTCAACTAACTGTGTAGAATTATAATTAATGCTTCTATGTCGTTATGCTGGAATGGATGTTTGTAACGTTCATTCGATGTAATGTTTTGCGTCTTGCTATGAAATGAAATTTAAGTCTACTCTAAGATGTTATTGGATGTTCTTCTTATCTCAGCTATATTTTTATATTACCTATGTTAATGTTCAATTGATATTAATGTTTATAAGTGCTATTTGTTCTTCTTCTTTTGATGATGAAAGGGGTCCTAAGGGTATCCCGAGGCTTACTTAGCATTTATGCTAAAGCATTTGGACTTTCCCTTTCGCAGATTACAGGTAAGGGTGACACATCAGATCAAGTAATACAAATATAATTTAAAATTGCACTTTAAGTTAACCGTCAAGGGTTCTGTAATAAATTTCCGAGGTACTTATAATGTGACTCGTCTAGATTGTATTTGTAAACTATACAATTCATATGTTTCCTTTGTTTAACATTTAAATGATGAAATAGAGTATTATAGTATTGGTTTAGGAATATATGCGATGCAATTATTTGTAACAAGGGTAATGGCCTTTATGAGTCATGGGCTAAAAACATGATATTTTTATTCCTATATCATGTGCACTACATACAAATTGCTATGCGATTTCCTATCCTATATGGTCTAACTACCATTTCCATACTTTCCTATAGCATGTAAACTATATGCATATTCTATGAAGTTCCTATGGCATAATACTATATGCAAGTTCTATTTAATTTCTATAGCATATAACTATATGCAAATTCTATTTAATATCTATAGCATATAAACTATATGCAAATTCTATTTAATTTCTATAGCTTATAAACTATATGCATAGGCTTGTGCCTTAGTCCTATATACAAAATAATATAAAAAAATGTAACCATCATCGTGACCCTTTTAAAACATGTGATCGATGCCTAGTGAATTGATACCATAATGCAAACTATGACTTACTATAAGATATATGTTATGACAGGGTTGCAAACATATTCAACGTAACAATGTTTGAAAGGACTGGGTATTAATGATGCAGTGGAAACTATGCTGGAAGGCATTCGCATCCAACCTTGGCATTTATTACTCCTATCTACCAGCTCGGTGGAAAAACTCGGTGGCTTCCATTGTGGTGCTTAACACGTGAAGGCTTAGTGAGCATGCAGTCGATGGGGTCGAGCTGTACATGGTTTTGTTGGAGGTTATCCTAGCTGGTCTCCACGGTGGCAATGGTTATTAATGTTGTCATAACTGTGGTGGTTTCTTGGGAATATGAGGTGCTTGATGTGTGATATCCACCATTGATCTTATGTGATTCTCGGGCTTTGGAACATAACCCTAATCTCCACTAAGTTTTGAGGTTATTGTTTCCTTTGGCATTCAATGTGTTAGAGAGTGGCTTGGTGGAGAGGCCAACAGGCCTGAGAAATTTTAGGGTTTCTTTAGCAGGTTTTTGGGAGCTTCTCCCACAATTCGAACTCGTAACCTGAGGGTGATTTCTGATACCTGTTGAAAGCTTAAGAGCCGAGACATAGTGTGAGAGTTACAACAAATGTTTAAAGTTGGAAGGACTCCAGGGTTGATGATAGCCCTACGTGTAGGTTGATCGAGTATTCGGTTTTCCTTGAATGTCAAGTGATGATTTTCAGAGTTGTCTCCAACCTTCGCTGCATTCGGTGGTGAGGTGATGGCTACGTTTCAACAGTGGTTAAGGCATCATTGCTCCATGAGCAACTATCTAAAGGTAATGTACAGGTTTCGAACCTGTCTTCTTCTATTAGTTTATGAGTTGCAGTAGTTGTTTATTTCCTTTTAATGAAACTTTTTTGATGATACTCATTTTGACCAGTCTTGTTTGTGTGGCAGGTTCCTTCGGCTTTTGGTTCCCGAGCTTGAGTTTGAAAGATGAAAACTGCAAAGGAAGTGGTAAGCTTCGGTGGTTTCCTTGATGGCTTCGGTTTAGTAATTGGTGGTCCTTCTTAGGTCATTTGCTGGGGCTTCGTTTTAAAAAATGCAATGCTGTGGATTGTGACCACCGTCATGATGTTTTGTGAGCTGATTGGCAGCTTGGGGTGGATGAGATCTTCAACCCACTTCGGCGTTAAGCCTGTAGTGTTTGTTTTCTGCACAGTCATTTTTTAAAAGGATGTAGATAGTTGAGAGGGCTTTATCCCTCAGCTATTTTGGTTTAAATTAAAAGAATTTTGGTTTCAAACTTCATGATGTTTGTGTGTTTTGAGACTGTGAGGGATGCTCCAGCATATGCGATAATGTAATGTTTTGTTTTATGAACTATTGTGTTTTTAAATGATGGCTAAGCGCCATAGGTTTTAAACCTTGTGATGTGCATGTCGAAACCCTAACCTGCAGGTTTCGATGGTAGCTTTGATAGTGCTGAGAATTCAAACTTGAGAACCATGTCTTAAACTTGTTTATCTATTGGTTTTCGATGTTGACTATGGTTCTACTAGGGTTATAAACTCACTGTTTGAAAACGATGCTAAAATTATGTTCCTTTGATTTGGTTGTAAACTATATACTGGAATCACGACTAAAAACCATGTTTCTGTTAAGTAAGGGTAATGTATCTTACTTATGTTCTCAACACGAAAGGTTGATGTTTAAGGTTATTTAAAATTCTGTTTAGGGTTTCGAACCCGTGTGTGTTACGAATACAAAAGTATTATATTAACTATGTCTTGGATAGTTTATTTGATATGATAAATGTTGAAATGTATACTAAAAGTGGAAGTATCGAAACTAGGGTTGGAACCTTAGGGTTTGATTCTACAGTAGAAGTGTGTGCATTTTATAACTGTAGTTTGATAAACAAATAAAAAATAAAAGATGTGAGTACTTGTGGATGAAATAGTATTATACAACAATGCGGTGGTTTGCAATTGATAACTTCTATTTTGAAGATATAAGTATTTGGTTACCATTCCGTGTAATTTATTTTGCAGCTATTATATTTCATGAATGCAGATGAAAGAAGTAATGTGAACTTATAACACTAATCTGTTTGAAAAGAATGATAAGAAAATATATATAGCATATATCTTTTGTAAGAAAATAAATGATCAAAAAGGAAAACCCTAGGTTTTGTATAGGAATGAAATACTTACTTCTGTTTTCTTTGTAAAGAAATAATACGGTGACTGTAATATGAGATGCTGTTATAATTGCTGAACCTAGACAAACATAATTTATATTACAACATATGACTGACGAGGAATAATAATAAATAAAACAATGTTAGTCTATTCATTCATTTGGCATTATGTCTATCATTTATCTATCTTAATTCTCCCTCTCTGTACTAGAGTACTATACAATAGAGGTATTTTATCAATTCATACATTTATTCAGCAATTTACAAGATCCTAAATAACTCAGAAATTCACACTTTTATTTTCTGCAAAATGTAAACTAACAGTTTCAAACTAATGAGATACTAAATCAATGATTACATAATAATTTAACTACTTAGGATTAAAATAACAAGTAGAACCTGTAATTGTAGATAGGGTGGACAAACACCCAAGGAGGCCTATTCCTCCCAACCTTCTCCAGAAGAAGTAGCCAATCTACTTGCCTCCTTTGGACCCTCGAGCCTGTTTACTGAACCACCAGGTAGATGAACTCTGTGTAAAAGCAAGGCACTCAGAAATTGTACATGCAACACACTATTAAGACTTTCTCCTCAGCTTTTAGGACTCTGCACTCAGCAGTATAATAGGCAGACTTACACCATGATAAAAAAACTAGCATATCCCCTCATCGAATCTCTTGGGCGCAAGCAGCAGAACCCCAAGGTAAATTTCCTCGTCAGGAAAAGTGATGAACCTCAATCCAAAATTCGATGGCTCTTAAAAAGATTTCCTAAGTCTTTAGTGGTCAGTTTTCAATAAATGAGCCTCAAGCTCCAGTCCCATCTTTTAGGGCACTAAGACCACAAATTAAGGGAGTTGTCCCATACCAACAGCTAGTTACTTGCCTCATGAAGCTGCCATTTGTCCATTTCCTTCTACCCCAGATTCCATTCCACCTAGTGGGTCGGTAAACACTCTTTCAATAGTCTCCTTAGGTGTTTGTCTCCTATTTAATTTATTTAATAATAAAATATTATGCAAATTACAGTCATCCTTGGACACTTGTACAATATAAAACTTTACAATAAAAGTTAAGATAATGTTTGCAACATAAAATGTTTTTCAACAAAAATGGGTATGTTACGAACATCCCCACTTAAGCTCAACATCGTCCTCGATGTTGATTATTCTTCATCAGAGCCTCCCTGAAACAGATCTGGATATGCTGCCCACATTTTACTTTCCATTTCCCAGGTAGCTTCGTCAGGGCTAAGGTGCTTCCATTGCACCTTTACCTACCCTATGGTACGATTCCAAAGCATAATTTCCCTCTTGTCGAGAATACAGTCCGGTTCCACCTTAAAATCTCCTTTGGGTTCCACCTATATGTCATTCCAATTCAACACATGAGTAGCACCATGCACATACTTCTTTAAAATAGAAATGTGAAATACATTATGGATTCTTAAGTTAGATGGCAAAGCCAACTGTTATGCAACAGGTCCAATCCTTGATAGGACTTCAAATGGTCCATAGTACCTTGGTGCTATTTTAGCACAACTCCCAAGCTTTAAAGAACTTTTCTTGGGTTTTACCTTTACAAAAACATGATCTCCAACCTGGAATTCTCTTTCAGTGCGTTTCAGATCTGCATAACTTTTTTGCCAATCTTTTGCAACTTTTATGTTGCCTTGAACCTGTTTCATGGTTAGCTCCATCTCTTTTAACAAATATGGTCCTAACATTAATCTATCCACAAGGTTATCCCAAGAAATAGGAGTACAAAATTTTCCTCCATATAAAATCTCAAATGGACTAAGTCTAGCAGATGCTTGATAATGATTATTGTATGCAAATTTAACTAAATGTAAATAATCTTCCCACTTAGTTGGCTAATCTTTAACATACATTCGTAACATGTTTTCTAAAATCTGATTAACCCTTTCAGTCTGTGCATCAGTTTGTGGATGGAAGTCAGTACTGAAATTTAATTTGGTATTTAAACCCTTAAATAATGCTGTCCAGAAATTTCCAGTAAACTTGAAGTCTCAATCGAAAATAATTACCTTTGGAATTCCATGCAAGCGAAAGATTTGCTTCACAAACACATCTGCAATGTTAGTAGCTTTGAATGTAGTCTTAACAAGAATAAAATGAGTAGATTTACTAAGTTTATCCACAACAACCATTATCGAATCATTATGTTTCTGATTCTTAGGTAAACCTGTAATAAAATCAATACTTATAATTTCTCATTTCCATTCCGGAATTGGTAATGGCTGCAATAGGCTAGCTGGATGTTGATGTTCAGCCTTAATGGTATGACATTCAAAACATCTAGCTATGTACTCAGCCACTTCATTCTTCATGTTGGGCCAAAAATAATCCTTCCTTAACATAGTTATCATTTTCTGATAACCAGGATGTCCTGAATAAGGACTTTTATGCACTTCATCCAAAATCAACAATTTAACTGTTGACACATTAGGTACATAAATTCTGTTTTTATGTCATTAAACCTTTTTCATTAATGCTGTAATATGTTATTAAATTTTTAGATAAATTTGCAACAACCTTATCATGCAATTTTTGATAATTTTCATCTTGCTTAATTCCTTCTTCAATTTGATTTTCCAGATCTGTCTTAAACATGCTGATTGCTACCACATAATTTAATTTGGCATTTCTACTCAAGGCATCAACAACTTTGTTTTCTTTACCCTTAATGTGTTGAATTTTGAAATCATACTCGCTAAGGAAAGCTAGCCATCTAGCTTGTCTTGCATTTAGATTTGTCTGATCCAACAAGTATTTTAAACCCTTATTATCTGTCATTAGTATAAAATTTATTCCAATCAAGTGATGGCGCCACATTTTCAGTGCATGTATCATGTTAAATTTTCAGAATTTACTTCAATCTGATCTAGGATCTTAACTGAGAGAACAACATGTACAGCATATCTACAGCATATCAATCATGGAGACAATAATGCAAGCACACAAGAGACACAAAGATTTACTTGGGGAAAACCATAAAGGTGAAAAACCCCAATAAATTCCTCAGAGATAGATAGAGCAATGATACAACCAACCATAAGAGATAGACACAACCTAGCAGCAGATCCTCCTGCTCCATAAGTGCGCCACTCCTCCTTGAGTGCATGTGTGAGAAGTGAGTGAGTAAATAGAGTGCCTCCCGCACTCTATTTATACTTGACTTGACTTGCCTTTTTACCTAACTCATGTAGGCTCGAACTTAACCACATAACATAATGCTGACTGGGCCGACCCCCAATAGGGTGGTCTAATAACCCTTTGACCCACATGGACGACCCCCAATAGGGTGGTCTAATAACCCTTTGAACCACATGACTTATACAGGGCCGACCCCAAATAAGGTGGTCTAATAACCCATCAAGTATAAGTTACGACACTTACAATATAAATGACGACACTTCCTTATAGAGGAATAATACCATCTCTATAGGAATACAATATACATATATGTGAAATACATTCCGAAGTTACATATACATCAACACTCCCTCTTAACTAGGAAGGTATTTCTCAGCACAGTTCTTCTAGCACAAGTCATCTTCTCTGGATCATTGTCACTGGATAATCATCATCGAGTCATCATCATCGTCACTGCTGCTGCTATCTCAATCAATCTCTGAATCTACTCGTCATAGGAAGTTCTACAGAGCCAGTCCTTTTTCATACTGGATGTAGGCCCACCACCTGCAGGTATTCATCATCACTGGCCATACTGTGGAATCCTCAGGACTTATTACGTGCGTCACAAAACCTGGCTGCAGCATCCCAGGCTATTACGAGCACACAGCTCTACCTGTAGGATATCCCAGGAGCACATTACATGTGACCCATCACAAAACCTGGCTGAAGCATCCCAGGCTGTTACGAGCACGCGGCTCTACCTGTCGGATCTCCCAGGAGCACATTACATGTGATCTCACCACAAAACCTGGCTGAAGCATCTGAGGCCTTTTTCATCCTGTCCAGATCTCCCAGGAGCAAATTACATGTGGTCCACCACAAAACCTGGCTGAAGCATCTGAGGCCTTTTTCATCCTTTCCAGATCTCCCAGGAGCAAATTACATGTGGTCATGGCAAAACCTGGCTGAAGCATCTGAGGCCTTTTTCATCCTGTCCAGATCTCCCAGGAGCAAATTACATGCCATAGGACAAAACCTCGCAAGAGCATCTCAGGATGTTACGGGTACACAACTCCGACCTGAAATCTCCCAGGGCACAAATTACATGTCCTCCCAAGCAAAACCTCGCAAGAGCATTTGCCAGATGTCCCAGGGCACCGAATTACATGCCATAGGCAAAACCTCGAAAGACCATCTGCAAATCTCCCAGGGCACAAATTACATGCTTTCCTGCACAACCTGATCCACGGCCACAAAGTATCATCTGATACTCATCAAACATCATCCTGATGTACACATGATCATCCTGATCATCATCACTGCAACATCCTGCTGCATGTCATCTGGAGAAGCTCGTCATCCACGATCATCCAAGTATCCACCTGATACATACATAGATACATGATCCACACAATGTATCCATCAACATACATGATCCACCTGATCATACAAAGATACATGATCCACACAATGTATCCATCAGCATACATGATCTACCTGATCATACAAAGATACATGATCCACACAATGTATCCATCAGTATGCATGATCTACCTGATCATACAAAGATACATAATCCACACAATGTATCCATCAGCATCCATGATCTACCTGATCATACAAAGATACATGATCCACACAATGTATCCAACAGCATCCAACATGATGCGTTCATACAAAATACATACACATGATCCAACCGATCATATCCAGCATCCAACATGATGCGTACATACATAAATGATCCAACTGATCATATCCAGGCAGAAACCAGAACATCATCCTGATGCTCATCATCCAGCGCTTACATCCACAGCCATGTGAAGGATCCTCCTTCCCACATGCTTGGAATGGCTTCAGCAAATGTGTCCATCACTTCTTCCTCGAAGTGTCCTCGATCTGAAGAATGCCAAGCCTCTCTCTGAAGTACTCGAACTTCACCCTGGCTAGTGGCTTCGTCAGCACATCTGCAATCTGCTCGTCCGTCGCAACATACAGGAGCTTCACAGCTCCTCTCTATACCATATTCCTGATATAGTGATATTTGATCTCTATGTGTTTAGACCTATCATGAAACACTGGATTCTCGGACAGCTTCACACAACTCTGGTTATCACAGAAGATACCAGTAGCTTCCAATGGAGATCAAATAACTCAGACAGTAGCTTCCGTAGCCATACTGCCTCACAACTAGCTGAACAGGATGCAACATACTCTGCCTCAGCCGTACTCAGTGCTACGCAGGACTGCTTCCTGCTAAACCAAGAGATCACACCTGATCCCATACTGAAGCAGCACCCAGATGTGCTCTTCCTATCTGCAGCACTGCTAGCCCAATCTGAATCAACATAACCCTGCAGGTTAAACTTTTGATTCGCCTCATACCTGATCCCATAATCCACTGTACCCTTCAGGTACCTCAGAATATGCTTTACAGCAACCAGGTGAACACTCCTTGGATCCGTCAGGAACTGGCTCAATGTGTTCACAGCAAAGCAAATATCTGGTCTCGTGTTCATCAGGTACATCAAGGACCCAATCATCTGACGATACATGGAGACATCAACCAGCTCAGATGAAGCATCACATAGAAGCTTCAGATTCGATGCCATAGGTGTGGCCATAGCTTGCAGTCCATCATCCCGAACCTCTTCAGGATCTCTACTGCATACTTCCCTTGTCCAAGGAAGATTCCATCACTCTGCCACACCTCCATGCCAAAAACAAATAGTGCATCATCTCGAACTTGGAAGAAAGCTTCCGCTGCGTGTCGGCAATCAATCTATCTTTACCTGTAACAAACAGGTTATCTGCATAAAAAAATAGTATCACTGGATTGCCTTCTTCAACCTTGTAGAAAAGGTTGGAATCTGCTTTACTCTTGGTAACGCCCAAACTGGATAGAAAGCTGTCTATCCTACCATACCAAGTTCTGCACACATATATGACTACACCATGCTGTCTTGAGATCCATCTGGTGCATCTTCTATTTTATCACTTTTATATTTCTCAATGCTGCCATCTGCAACATGCTTGATCTGATAGTTCCATTTGGAAGTCATAAAAAACTTCCCTTCACATCTTGGGACTACATCCCAAACATCATTCTTCATGATCGACGGATCATGGCATTCCATTTCTTCATCCCACATCCTGGGAACTTCAATATCTTCAATAGATATCTTTGTTGCTGGAACAAATGTTGTAGTTATTCTTTTGTAGGAGATGGCATACGATCTTTCCTACACAACAAGTTAAATTGCATGATTAGAAAACATCTCATAGTTTTCAGAACAAATTCTTACACATAAATAAATATGTCATACAGTCATGCAATTATCTTAGCCAATGCTTCAATACAACATTTATCCATATCCCGTAACTTTCTAGATGCCTTCCAATCTCTACCAGAACATTGTTAAGAGTGTGCACAACTCCCAACATGTCAGCAAAGAGGTTTCATTCTAGATAAGTAGCAATGGAATGTTGTACAGTGCCATAGGCCACTTACCCATGTATATTAGTAGTATACTGTTCATCAATGCAACTATTCTAATATGCATGATACACAACCTAATTCTAGGAACATCAGTGTATACATTATTGAACAATATTATTTAAACAAACAAATATGCAAGAAATGATAATTTAAAATACTTATCTTTGTTTGTTCGTTGGGTGGACTCCCTCTGAGTCTTTGCTTCCTTGCAGGAGCTGCTGGAGTCCTAATCTGAAGTAGCTTCTTCTACACCTTTCTATTGTGGAATGTAGAGAGATGGTCAACTCCCTCTGAATATCTGCATCCTTGCAGAAACTACTGAAGTGTGCTCCTTTGCTTTCTTGCAGGAACAACTGGAGTGTGCTCCTTTGCTTTCTGGTAGGAGCAACTGGAGTGTGCTCCCTCTTGATCTTTGCTTCCTGAATTACCTGTTCTTGAACTCATATTCATCCTTGGTCCCTATGCATGCTTATTAGTATCATGATTCATATAAAATCATACATTCATTAGTATACTATTAAAACACAATAATCTCAAGCATGTATACTCATGAACATTTCAATCAGAAATAATAAGCATTAGCATTCAAGGTTTATGTAGTATTCTTATGGTTAGTCAAATCATAAGAAACATAACATGTCTAAACCTGTAATTACTCAAACCTATGACTCTTCGGGTTAGTTGAATCATCAATCAAGATAAGAGATATAATATGCATAAAAGCTATACCTTCATGATTCTTCTGGTTAGTCATATCATCAATTATGGTAAGAAACATAATATGCATACAACCATGATTATTCAAACCTATGACTCTTCGTGAATAATCATTATCAACAACACAATAGTATAAGATCCTAACACAAGGTAGGATTCTAGCTTGATATAGGAAAAAACATACCTGGATTAGCATGCTAGCTAGTTATGTCTAACATACCCGTATAATGTCTTTTGGTTCTCTTCAATGACTTGTGCTAGTAACCTGCATGTCTCAATGGTTAGCCATTATAAAACCAAGTTATACATACCTCGTAAATGGATCTTCTATGAGATCCATGACAATGGATGAGTCTTTATCCTCATGTCACCATGATCATATGTTCTTGAACTGGAGCATGATTTGTCTTTCTTGGTGTACCTTTCATGTTAGTAGACAACATAAACCTCATACAACACCATAATGCATTAGTACAATCATAAGTGTCAACACCCTAAATAATGAATATCTTCTATCATGCATTCATAATTTTGTTAAGGTGATACGACAAATCTAAAAACAAAATTGTACTTAACTGTAATAACATGAAGACAAACATACCATAAACTTAATCATGGACAAATATCAAAACATACCTCGATGAGTCATACCTGTCGAGATTGCTTGTAATCTTCTTATGTAAGGCCTTAGCCTCATCTCCCTCTGAAACAGGAACTTCTTCACCTATGTAGGTGACCAATCCATCTTCTTCTAGGATTAACCCAATCCACTTGATGTGCAAGAACTGGACCTGGAGCTGGATATGGGTTTGTCAGAGAAACCCCAAAAATTCAAACTTTGAATTTCAAACTTCCGAAAGGATAGAAATATGCGCCTTGATGAGCTGATCAAATTGGTATATTCATAATTTGAAAACTGCAAAGTTTCACTCCTCAATTTTGCCTTTGAAACTTCCGGATTCACTGGACGTGACCCTGAACTGGGGTTTGATGAATCCCACTCTTTTTCCCAATCAAAAGGTTTGATCCAAAGCTCTAATCTTCTATTTTTCTGAGGAGCTTCCAGCCGTGGTCTCAGATTTCAAAAATTCCCATTTTTACAGAAGCCCTAATTTTCCACTTTCCTGATCAAAGTCCCGAACTAGGGTCTGATCAAGCCCGGCCTTCTTCCCAACCAAAAATTCTGATTTTGGTCTCTAAATTTTTATTTTGATGAGTAGCATTCAGCCGTGGTCTCCGATTACAAAAATTCCAACTTTCTTCAAAGCCCTAAATTCCGGAAGCCATGAATGAAGGTACCAAAAAATAATTCTGTTTTGATAGAAATATGTACCTGATTGTTTTTGGTGTAACTCCGAAATTTTTGATCCACAGGGTCTGAAAAAAGTTTCCTGAGATAGCCTGACCTGTTACCTTTCCATCCTGACAGGTCTGACCTCAATTGGATTCTCTGAGAGAGAGTTATGCCAAATGTCGCAACGTGACCTGTTTTGGGATAAAACAGAAGAGCGAACTTGTACGGCGTGCCACGTGTCACTGTTTGAACTTCGGCCTCTGAAAAAGTTTTCTGAGATATCTCGGCTTGTTATCTTTCCATCTTGACAGGTCTGACCTAAATTGGATATTCTGAGAGAGAGTTATGCCAAGTGTCGCAACGTGACCTGTTTATGGGATAAAACAGTAGAGCGAACTTGTACGGCGTGCCACATGTCACTGGTTCAACGTCGGCCTCTGAAAAAGTTTTCTGAGATAGTACAGACTGTGTACTACCTGTCACGTTTTACGAAATTTCATTTGGATCTTCCTAGCCCAAGTTATGACCTTTTTCCCAAGGTCACCTGATTTTGACTCAGATCTGGAAGAGGCAGAAACCCTATATTGTACAGATCATAAATCACAAAGTACAACGAATTAGAGGTTGTCCTTTGGACACAAGGTACCTGGATATTTTAGCTTCGTCCTGTAACAATTTCAGATCCGAAAAATTCTCCAAAATGGATTTATAGCGAAAGTTCTACGATGACTGGTTTTTGCTATATCAAGCCCTAGCATCGTAAGTGCAACAAGTGTCATACATGCCATATCATGCCTTCTTTCAGGCTAGATCTGATACCATGTTAAATTTTCAGAATTTACTTCAATCTGATCTAGGATCTTAACTGAGAGAACAACATGTACAGCATATCTACAGCATATCAATCATGGAGACAATAATGCAAGCACACAAGAGACACAAAGATTTACTTGGGGAAAACCATAAAGGTGAAAAACCCCAATAACTTCCTCAGAGATAGATAGAGCAATGATACAACCAACCATAAGAGATAGACACAACCTAGCAGCAGATCCTCCTCCTCCATAAGTGCGCCACTCCTCCTTGAGTGCATGTGTGAGAAGTGAGTGAGTAAATAGAGTGCCTCCCGCACTCTATTTATACTTGACTTGACTTGCCTTTTTACCTAACTCATGTAGGCTCGAACTTAACCACATAACATAATGCTGACTGGGCCGACCCCCAATAGGGTGGTCTAATAACCCTTTGACCCACATGGCCGACCCCCAATAGGGTGGTCTAATAACCCTTTGACCCACATGACTTATACAGGGCCGACCCCAAATAAGGTGGTCTAATAACCCATCAAGTATAAGTTACGACACTTACAATATAAATGATGACACTTCCTTATAGAGGAATAATACCATCTCTATAGGAATACAATATACATATATGTGAAATACATTCCGAAGTTACATATACATCAACATATCACGACTGCCAACTCAAGATCGTAAGTTGCGTAATTCTTTTCGTGGATTTTTAACTTTCTAGTCTTAAAAGCAATAGCATGACCTTCTTGAGTTAAGACCCCACCAAGTCCATCGTTGCATGCATCAGTGCATACAATGAAATCTTTGTTAGGATCAACAATTTTTAAAATGGGTGCGGTTGTTAATAATTCTTTTAACTTATTAAAACTTTCTTGGCATTTTTGATCCCATACGAATTTCTTCCCCTTCTTCTGCAAAGAAGTGATGGGATTCGCAATTCGTGAGAACCCTTCAATAAAATTTATGTAGTAACCTGTTATCCCCATAAATGACCGAACGCCAGTTACATCTTTAGGAACATGCCACTCGTTAATTGCTTTTATCTTATCAGGGTTGACGAAAATTCCTGGTCTTTAGAGATTATGTGACCTAAGAACTGTATTTTATCTTTATAAAAGTCACATTTGTTGAACTTAGCATAAAATTGATGTTCTCTTAACACTTGCAGAATTATTCTTAAATGTTCGTCATGCTCTTCTTTAGTTTTTGAATAATTAGAATATCATCAATGAACACAACTACAAACTTATCCAAGGACTTATGCAGAACATTGTTCATTAAACACATGAACACTCCCGATGCATTAGTTAGCCCAAAAGGCATAACTACGAACTCGTAGTGCCCGTATTGCGTTCTGAAAGCAGTTTTGAATATGTCTTCGTCTTTTATTCTAACTTTATGATATCCAGACCTTAAATCAATTTTGGTGAATATCTCTACTCCGTGTACTTGATCAAATAGATCGTCAATGTGAGGCAAGGTATATTTATTTTTTAATTGTCATTTTATTAAGTTGACGGTAATCTATTCATAGTCACATGGTAGCGTCCTTCTTTTTAACAAAGATAACTGGTGCTCCCCAAGGAGACACACTAGGCCTTATGTAGTTTTTATCTATTAATTCTTTCAGTTGAGATTTTAGTTCATTTAACTCCAGAATATTCATTCTGTAGGGATCCTTTGAGTTTGGTGCTGCACCTGGTACTACTCAATGGTGAAATCAAGTTCCCTTTTCGGAGGTAATCCTGGAATTTCTTCCAGGAATACATCAGAAAAGTCCCTAAGGATGGGTATATCCTCCAATTTTAACTTATCTTCTTTAGATGAACATTCGTCATTAATAACATTAACAACAAACATTTTACAACCCTTTCTTGCAACTCTCTTTACTTGTAAAGCAGAAATTTGTCTTACATAAATATTCCTATGAATTCCTTTTACTGTTTCAGTTTTACCTTCATTATTCAAACAAGTAAAAGATTTATCATAACAATTAAGTACTACTCTATGTTGTTCAAAACAATCCATGCCAATCAACAAGTCATATGACCCTAGGGGTAGAACATTCAAACTAACTTGCATTTTCAGCTGACTCATAAATACATCACAACTTTTGACAAAATATGTAACCTTCCTTTTAGTGCCTGTTGCTAGCTGAACCAACCATGAATTATCAAAATTTTCTACCTTTAACTTGCAACTTTTCACTAAATCAGGTGAAATGTAACTCAAACTTGCACCTGGATCTATTAGAATGGAAATAGATTTGTTTTGTATCATAGCTTTGATTTCGACCATAGACATTTGATGGTCTGCTTGATGATTTTTCAGCGCTGCATTTATCCTAGGGAATTCTCTTGCTACATCTCCAACTGTAGGCTCCGCTTGTATGGTGTGAATGTAGTTGACTGTCTTTCTGTTGCGTGGGCATTGAGCTCTAGTATGGGTTCCACCGCAATCATAACACTTCAAAGGTGTTTTTTTTTCAGCATACCTGGTGTTGTTATTATTATTGCTGTTATTATTATTAGGCACATTCCTTGCAACAGTAAAGTTCTGTGGTGCATTACCTCTGTAATTATTATTGTTTGGAAAATTTATGTTGTTAAATCTTTTCTTAAAATTTCCAGAATTATGATAAACCTTTTCTTTTTATGCTCAAAATGATTAGACTTGTTACTTTTTCCAGCCAGATATTCCTTCTCTTTTTCTGTTTTGGTCAAAACAGAAATTAGCTTTCCTCATAGCCTCTTCCAAAGTGGAAGGGTTATCATATTCGATCCTGTCTTTTATGTTGAAAGGTAGACAACTTAGAAACCTTTGTACCATAGGATTCTCTTCGACCATGTAAGGTACATACCTCAGCAAGCTAAGGAACTTGCTGCACAACTCCTTCATACTCATAGTACCCAATTTTAAATCATAAAATTCCTTGGATTTATCTTCATAGTACTGTTCTGACAAATTTTTTTTCTTAAATAAATTTTTAAACATACTCCAGGTTATGTTTCTTTCTTTTATGCTCTTAATTCTTTTAAGATCCTGCCACCAAATATCTGCCTTTCCGGCCAGATTATAAATAGCCATCTTGGCTTTTAACTGAGAAGAGTAATCGTAAATATGAAAGTATTTCTTCATTCCAGATAGCCATGCTTCAGCTGTCTCACCCTTCTCACTTTCGCCATTAAAGGTTGGTGGCTTAATCTTTTTAAACTCTCCTGTAATTTTTTCATGATGCTTATGCTTCCTCTTCTTAGAACAACAATCACTGTCACTGCTGTCATGAACAGAATTATAATTACTTTGATCAGATTCAGATGAAGAGCAATTATTATTTTTACCATTCTTTGCTTTCTTACTCTTATGTTTGTGAGACATTGTACCAGAATAAGAATTTATTTCTGATTTCCTTCCTCTTTCCTCGTTATGGTATTTCTCCATTAAAATATGATTTAACTCATCCCGTGCCTTCATAATTCATTCATTTTCTTCTTTAACAGTCCTTATTTCAGATTTTAAATCTTTTACAGTACGTAGCAGTTCAAAAGATTGATTATTTAACTCTACATAAATTCCTTCATTACGATTATTATGTGCGTTGTTATTATGTTCATTATGAGGAGGAGATCTGTCCTCTGCTAATTCCTCCGGTATATCCATACCTGCAATTTAAACGTCAAACTGTTCTGTATAGAAACAAAATTTAAATAAAGTCAGTAACTAAGTTTTCTGTTTTGTGCACGTGAGCCTATTTCAGGCCTAGAGTTTGAACTCGCGCTCTGATACCACATGTAACATCTCGAAATTTCACAAAAAATTAAAATTTTTCAATGTAGCATTTAATGCTTAAACTAACTGTGCGGAATTATAATTAATGCTTCTATGTCGTTATGCTGGAATGAATGTTTGTAACGTTCATTCGATGTAATGTTTTGCGTCTTGCTATGAAATGAAATTTAAGTCTACTCTAAGATGCTATTGGATGTTCTTCTTATCTCAACTATATTTTTATATTACCTATGTTAATGTTCAATCAATATTAATGTTTA
This sequence comes from Larix kaempferi, assembly GCA_027924585.1. NCBI lineage: Eukaryota > Viridiplantae > Streptophyta > Pinopsida > Pinales > Pinaceae > Larix > Larix kaempferi. The sequence continues at coordinate 7,035,418 of BSBM01000592.1, read as the reverse complement.
TAAGTGCTAACTGTTGTTATTCTTTTGATGATGAAAGGGGTCCTAAGGGTACCCCGAGGCTTACTTAGCATTTATGCTAAAGGATTTGGACTTTCCCTTTCGTAGATTACAGGTAAGGGTGACACATCAGATCAAGTAATACAAATATAATTTAAAATTGCACTTTCAGTTAGCCGTCAAGGGTTCTGTAATAAATTTCCAAGGTACTTATAACGTGACTCGTCTAGATTGTATTTGTAAACTATACAATTCATATGTTTCCTTTGTTTAACATTTAAATGATGAAATAGAGTATTATAGTATTGGTTTAGGAATATATGCGATGCAATTATTTGTAACAAGGGTAATGGCCTTTATGAGTCATGGGCTAAAAACATGATACTTTTATTCCTATATCATGTGCACTACATACAAATTGCTATGCGATTTCCTATCCTAGATGGTCTAACTACCATTTCCATACTTTCCTATAGCATGTAAACTATATGCATATTCTATGAAGGTCCTATGGCATAATACTATATGCAAGTTCTATTTAATTTCTATAGCATATAACTATATGCAAATTCTATTTAATATCTATAGCATATAAACTATATGCAAATTCTATTTAATTTCTATAGCTTATAAACTATATGCATAGGATTGTGCCTTAGTCCTAAATACAAAATAATATAACAAAAATGTAACCATCATCGTGACCCTTTTAAAACATGTGATCGATGCCTAGTGAATTGATACCATAATGCAAACTATGACTTACCATAAGATATATGTTATGACAGGGTTGCAAACATATTCAACGTAACAACATGTGAAAGGACTGGGTATTAACGATGTAGTGGAAACTGTGCTGGTAGGCATTCGCATCCAACCTTGGCATTTATTACTCCTATCTTCTAGTGCGGTGGAAAAACGCGGTGGCTACCATCGTGCTGCTTAACACGTGAAGGCTTAGTGAGCATGCAGTCGATGGGGTCGAGTTGTACATGGTTTTTTTGGAGGTTATACTTGCTGGTCTCCACGGTGGCAATGGTTATTAATCTTGTCATAACTGTGGTGGTTGCTTGGGAATACGAGGTGCTTGATGTGTGATCTCCACCGTTGATATTATGTGATTCTCGGGATTTGGAACTTAGCCCTAATATCCATTAAGTTTCGAGGTTATTGTTTACTTTGGCATTCAATGTGTTAGAGAGTGGCTTGGTGGAGAGGCCGACAGGCCTGAGAACTTTCAGGGTTTCGTTAGCAGGTTTTTGGGAGCTTGTCCCATGATTTGAACTCGTAACCTAAGGGTGATTTTTGATACCTATTGAAAGCTTAAGATCTGAGTCATATTGTGAGAATTACAACAAATGTTTAAAGTTGGAAGGACTCCAGGGTTGATGATAGTCCTGCGTGTAGGTTGATCCAATATTTAGTTTTCCTTGAATGTCAAGGGATGATTTTCAGAGTTGTCTCCAACCTTTGTTGCATTCAGTGGTGAGGTGATGGCTATGGTTCAACAGTGGTTAAGGCGTCATTGCTCCATTAGCAACTATCTAAAGGTAATGTATAGGTTTCGAACCTATCTTCTTCTATTAGTTTATGAGTTGCAGTTGCTTTTTATTTCGTTTTAATGAAACTTCTTTGATGATACTCGTTTTGACCAGTCTTGTTTGTGTGGCAGGTTCCTTCGAATTTTGGTTCTCGAGCTTGAGTTTGAAAGATGACAACTGCAAAGGAAGTGGTAAGCTTCAGTGGTTTCCCTGATGGATTCGGTTCGGTAACTGTTGGTCCTTCTAAGGTTATTTGCTGGGGCTTTGTTTTAAAAAATGTAATGCTGTGTATTGTGACCACTGTCATGATGTTTTGTGAGCTAACTGGCAGCTTGGGGAGGATGACATCCTCAACCCACTTCGGCGTTAAGCCTGTAGTGTTTTTTTTCTGCGCAGTCACTTTGTAAAAGGATGTAGACAGTTGAGAGGGCTTTATCCCTCATCTATTCTGGTTTAAATTAAAAGAATTTTGGTTCCAAACTTCATGATGTTTGCGTGTTTTGAGTCTGTGAGCGATGCTCCAGCATAGGCGATAATGTAATGTTTTGTTTTATGAACTGTTGTGTTTTTAAATGATGGCTAAGCGCCATAGGTTTTAAACCTTGTGATGTGCATGTCGAAACCCCAACCTGTAGGTTTCGATGGTAGCTTTGATAGTGCTAAGAATTTGAACTCGAGAATCGTGTCTTAAACTTGTTTATCTATTGGTTTTCGATGTTGACTATGGTTCTACTAGGGTTATAAACTCATTGTTTGAAAACGATGCTAAAATTATGTTCCTTTTATTTGGTTGTAAACTATTTACTGGAATCGTGACTAAAAACCATGTTTGTGTTAAGTGAGGGTAATGTATCTTACTTATGTTCTCAACACGAAAGGTTGATGTTTAAGGTTATTTAAAATTCTGTTTAGGGTTTCGAACCCGTGTCTATTACGAATACAAAAGTCTTATATTAACTCTGTCTTGGATAGTTTATTTGAGATGATAAATGTTGAAATGTATACTACAAGAGGAAGTATTGAAACTAGGGTTGGAACCTTAGGGTTTGATTCTACAGTAGAAGTGTGTGCATTTTATAACTTTAGTTTGATAAACAAATAAAAAATAAAAGATGTGAGTACTTGTGGATGAAATAGTATTATACAACAATGCGGTGGTTTGCAATTGATAACTTCTGTTTTGAAGATATAAGTATTTGGTTACCGTTCTGTGTAATTTATTTTGCAGTTGTTATATTTCATGAATGCTGATGAAAGAAGTAATGTGAACTTATAACACTAATCTGTTTGAAAAGAATGATAAGAACATATATATAGCATATATATTTTGTAAGAAATAAATGACCAAAAAGGAAAACCCTAGGTTCTGTATAGGAATGAAATATTTACTTCTGTTTTCTATGTAAAGAAATGATATGGTGACCGTAATATGAAATGTTGTTATAATTCCTGAACCTAGACAAACATAATTTATATTACAACATATGACTGATGAGGAATAATAATAAATAAAAGAATGTTAGTCTATTCATTCATTTGGCATTCTGTCTATCATTTATCTATCTTAATTCTCCCTCTCTGTACTAGAGTACTATACAGAAAATATTATGGGAAAAATACAGTAGAGGTATTTGATCAATTCATACATTTATTCAACAATTTACAAGATCCTAAATAACTTAGAAATTCACACTTTTATTTTCTGCAAAATGTAAACTAACAGTTTCAAACTAATGAGATACTAAATCAGTGATTACAGAATAATTTAACTACTTAGGATTAAAATAACAAGTAGAACCTGTAGTTGTAGATAGGGTGGACAAACACCCAAGGAGGCCTATTCCTCCCAACCTTCTCCAGAAGAAGCAGCCAATCTACTTGCCTCCTTTGGACCCCCGAGCCTGTTTACTGAACCACCAGGTAGATGAACTTTGTGTAGAAGCAAGGCACTCAGAAATTGCACAGGTAGTAAACTATTAAGACTTGCTCCTCAGCTTTTAGGACTCTGCACTCAGCAGTATAAGTCTGCACTCAGCAGTTTAAGCCTGCGCTCATCAATATAATAGGAAGACTTACACCATGATAAAAAACTAGCATATCCCCTCATCGAATATCTTGGGTGCAAGCAATAGAACCCCAAGGTAAATTTCCTCATCAGGAAAAGTGATGAACCTCAGTCCAAAATTCGATGGCTCTTAAAAAGACTGCCTAGGTCTTTAGTGGTTAGTTTTCAATAAATGAGACTCAAGCTCTAGTCCCATCTTTCAGGGCACTAAGACCACAATTTAAGGGAGTTGTCCCATACCAACAGCTAGTTACTTGCCTCATGAAGTTGCCATTTGTCCATTGCCTTCTACCCCAGATTCAATTCCACCTAGTGGGTCAGTAAACACTCTTTCAATAGTCTCCTTAGGTGTTTGTCTCCTATTTAATTTATTTAATAATAAAATATTGTGCAAATTACAGTCATCCTTGGACACTTGTCCAATATAAAACTTTACAATAAAAGTTAAGATAATGTTTGCAACATAAAATGTTTTTCAGCAAAAAGGGGTATGTTACAAACACCCCCACTTATGCTCAACATCGTCATCGATGTTGCTTATTCTTCATCAGAGCCTCCCTGAAACATAACTGGATATGCTGCCCTCATTTTAATTTCCAGTTCTCAGGTAGCTTCATCAGGGCTAAGGTGCTTCCATTGCACCTTTACCTACCCTATGGTATGATTCCGAAGCATAATTTCTCTCCTGTCGAGAATATAGTCTGGTTCCACCTGAAAATATCCTTCGGGTTCCACCTGTATGTCATTCCAATTCAGCACATGAGTAGCATCGTGCACATACTTCTTTAAAACATAAATGCGAAAGACATTATGGATTCTTAAGTTAGATGGAAAAGCCAACTGATATGTAACAGGTCCAATCCTTGATAGGACTTCAAATGGTCCACAGTACCTTGGTGCTAGTTTAGCACATCTCCCAAGCTTTAAAGAACTTTTCTTGGGTTTTACCTTTACAAAAACATGATCTCCAACCTGGAATTCTCTTTCAGTGCATTTCAGATATGCATAACTTTTTTGTCGATCTTGTGCAACTTTTAAGTTGCCTTGAACCTGTTTCACGCTTAGCTCCATCTCTTTTAACAAATCTGGTCTTAACATTAATCTATCCATAGGGTTATCCCAAGAAATAGGAGTACAACATTTTCTTCCATATAAAATCTCAAATGGACTAAGTCTAGAAGATGCTTGATAATGATTATTGTATGCAAATTCAGCTAAATGTAAATAATCTACCCACTTATTTGGCTGATATTTAACATACATTCATAACATGTCTTCTAAAATCTGAATAACCCTTTCAGTATGTCCATCAGTTTGTGGATGGAAGGCAGTACTGAAATTTAATTTGGTATTTAAACCCTTAAACAATGTTGTCCAGAAATTTCCAGTAAACTTGGAGTCTTGATCAGAAATAATTACCTTTGGAATTCAGTGCAAGCAAAGGATTTGCTTCATAAACACATCTGCAATGTTAGCAGCTTCGAATCTAGTCTTAACAGGAATAAAAGGGGCAGATTTACTAAGTTTATCCACAACAACCATTATCGAATCATTCTGTTTCTGATTCTTAGGTAAACCTGTAATAAAATCAATACTTTTACTTTCCCATTTCCATTCTGGAATTGGCAATGGCTACAATAGGCCAGCTGGATGTTGATGTTCAGCCTTAATGGTATGACATTCAAAACATATAGCTATGTACTCAGCCCCTTCATTCTTCATGTTGGGCCAAAAATAATCCTTCCTTAAAACATAGTTATCATTTTCTGATAACCAGGATGTCCTGAATAAGGAATTTTATGCACTTGATCCAAAATCAGCAATTTAATTGTTGACACATTAGGTACATAAATTCTGTTTTTATATGTCATTAAACCTTTTTCATTAATGCTGTAATCTGTTATTAAATTTTTAGATAAATTTGTAGCAACCTTATCATGCAAGTTTTAATAATTTTCATCTTGCTTAATTCCTTCTTCAATTTGATTCTCTAGATCTGTCTTAAACATGCTGATTGCTGCCACATAATTTAATTTGGCATTTCTGCTCAAGGCATCAACAACTTTGTTTTCTTTACTCTTAATGTGTTGAATTTCGAAATCATACTCGCTAAGGAAAGCTAGACATCTAGCTTGTCTTGCGTTTAGATTTGTTTGATCCAACAAGTATTTTAAAGACTTATTATCTGTCATTAGTATAAAATTTCTTCCAATCAAGTGATGGCGCCACATTTTCAGTGCATGTATCACGACTGCCAACTGAAGATCATAAGTTGCATAATTCTTTTCATGGATTTTTAACTTTCTAGACTCAAAAGAAATAGCATGACCTTCTTGAGTTAATACCCCACCAAGTCCATCGTTGCACGCATCAGTGCATACAATGAAATCTTTGTTAGGGTCAACAATTTTTAAAATGGGTGCGGTTGTTAATAATTCTATTAACTTATTAAAACTTTCTTGGCATTTTTGATCCCATACGAATTTCTTCCCCTTCTTCTGCAAAGAAGCGATGGGATTCACAATTCGTGAGAACCCTTCAATAAAATTTATGTAGTAACCTGTTATCCCCATAAATGACCAAAGAAGAAAGTAATCATCAATAAAAAGAAGAAAGTAAGACTCAACATTCATTCCTCTGGTTCTCATTGGACCGCAAAGATCTGAGTGGACCATGTTAGTTTTTCAGCATTTAATTCAATCTGATCTAAGATCTTAACTGAGAGAACAACATGTACAACATATCAAACATAAGAGACAAGAGACACAAATCATTTCACCGGGGAAAACCAAGAAGGTTAAAAACCCCGCAACTTCCTCAGAGATAGAATGAGCACCAATACAAAGATCAAACCCCAAAACAAGAGATAGTCTCCCAGCAGCTTCTCCTCCTCCACTTGTGCGCACTCCTCCTCTCTCTCACTAATGCGAAGTGAGTGAATGAATAGAATGAGAGAGTCACACTCTCTATTTATACAATGACTTGACATGCCTTTAACTCTAACTGGGCTAACCTCCCTTAGGAGAGTCTAATAACCCATTACCACTTGTCACTGGGTTGATCCCGCTAGGGTGGTCTAATAACCCTTTAACCCACACTAGGACGACCCCTCTAAGGTGGTCTAATAACCCATCAAATATAAGTTACGACACTTACAATATAACTTGCGACCCATGGAAATACAAATGACTACACTTCCAACCGGAGGAATAATACATCTCCGTCAGTTGGGGATACAATAAAGTACAAATGTAATACATACAATATAAAAGTGAATATCTTCCAAAGTTACAAATACATCAACACTCCCTCTTATCTAGGAAGGTATTCTCTTGACATAGGTCATCAATACATATAGGCACAAGTCTTCAATACTGGAGTTGGATCATCGTCACTGGATCACGGAGCATCATCGTCACTACTGCTGTACTCGTCATCTCGATCACTGGTGCTATCTCTCAATTCTTCTCATCATAGGAAGTTCTACAGAGCCAACCCTTTTTCATGCTGGATGTAGGCCTAGCCTCCTATAGGTATTCATCATCTATGCGAGCTGGCCATCCTGTGGAATCCTCAGGGTTGATTACGTACGTCAAAAAAACCTCGAAAGAGCATCCCAGGACTGATTACGAGCTTACTGCTCAACCTAGTGGATCTCCCAGGAAAATATTACATGTGACCTCCACAAAACCTTAAAAGAGTGTCTTGCAATATGCAAGATCTCTAAAGAGCATCCCAGGACTGATTACGAGCTTACTGCTCAACCTATCAGATCTCCAGGACTGATTACATGTGGTCTGGAAAAACCTCGAAAGAGCATCCCAGGATTGATTACGAGCTTACTGCTCAACCTATCGGATCTCCCAGGGAACTATTATATGCCATGGACAAAACCTTGAAAGAAAATTTTCCAGATCTCCCAGGGAGCTATTATATGCCATAGAAAAAAGCTCGCAAGAGTATCTGCAAATCTCCCAGGGCGCTATTACATGTCCCTCCAAGCAAAACCTCGAAAGAGCATTTTCCAGATCTCCCAGGGAACTATTATATGCCATAGGAAAAACCTTGCAAGAGCATCTATAAATATCCTAGGGCGCTATTACATGCTTATCGCACAACCTGTCCACGACCATGGAGTATCAACCTGATCATCCTCGCACGAAGCATCATTCTGATGCTCATGATCATACTGATCATCATCATACAGTGCATCATCCTGTTGCACATCATCATCACATGATCTTCCTGATCATCATCATAGAATCATCGTGATGCATATCATCATCACATGATCATCCTGATCATCATCATAGCATCGTCCTGATGCATATCATCATCACATGATCATCTTGATCATCATCATAGCATTGTCCTGATGCATATCATCTGGAGCATTGTCCTAATGCTCATCACACAGTACTTACATCCACAGCCATGGGAAGGATTCTCCTACCACCATGCTTGGAATGGCTCCTGCAAATGTGTCCCATCACTTCCTCCTCAAAGTATCTTCTATTTGAAGAACACCAAGCCTCTCTCTAAAGTACTCAAACTTCACTCTGGCTAGTGGTTTGGTCAACACATCTGCAATCTGCTCATCCATCGCCACATACTGGAGCTTCACTGCTCCTCTCTACAGTATATCCCTGATATAGTGATACTTGATCTCGATGTGATTCGACTTGTCATGGAACACCAGGTTCTCAGACAACTTCACACAACTCTGGTTGTCACAATAGATACAAGTAGCATCCAATTGGAGATCAAATAAATAAGACAGTAGATTCCTTAGCCATAATGCCTCACAACTAGCCAAACAAGATGTGACATACTCTGCTTCGGCTGTACTTAGTGCTATGCAGGATTGCTTCCTTCTAAACCAAGAGATCACACTTAATCCCATATTGAAGTAGCACCCCGAAGTGCTCTTGCTATCTGCAGCACTGCCTGCCCAATCTGAATCAACATAACCCTCCAGGTTAAACTTTTGATTCGCATCATACTTGATCCCATAATCAATCGTACCCTTTAGGTACCTTAGAATATGCTTTATAACAATCAGGTGAACATGTTTAGGATCCGTTAGGAACTGGCTCAAGGTGTTCACCGCAAAGCAAATATCTGGTCTCGTGTTTGTCAGGTACATCAAGGAACCAATCATCTGACGATACCTCGTGGCATCAACCGAATCTGATGAAGCATCACTCAATAGCTTCAGGTTCGATGCCATAGGTGTGGCCATGGACTTGTATTCCATCATCCCGAACCGCTTCAGGATCTCTACTGAATACTTCCCGTGTCCAAGGAAGATTCCATCTTCTCTCTGACACACCTCCATACCTAGGAATTAACGCATCATACCCAAGTCCTTCATCTCGAACTCAGCAGCAAGATTCCTCTTCGTGTCGGAAATCAACCTATCCTCACCTGTCACAAACAGATCATCCACATACAATAGGAGTATCATTGGATTTCCTTCCTCAAACTTGTAGTAAAGGTTGGAATCCGCTTTACTCTTAGTAAAGCCCAAACTGGTTAGGAAGCTGTCTATCCTACGATACCATGTCCTGGGTGCTTGCTTCAAGCCATACAAGGCTTTCTTTAACTTGCACACATGTGACTCCCTGTCATGTGTCTCAAAACCGAGTGGCTGCTCCACATACACTTCCTCTTCGACTACACCATTCAAGAAAGTTGTCTTGACATCCATCTGGTGTATCTTCCACTTCATCACTGTAGCCAGAGAAAGTACCGTTTTGATGGAAGTGTATCTAGCTATAGGTGCAAAAGTTTCTTCATAATCTATCCCTTCTTTCTGGGAGAAGCCATGAGCCACAAACCTTGCCTTGTATTTCTTTATGCTGCCATCTACAGCATGCTTGATCTTGTAGATCCACTTGGAAGTCACAACAGACTTCCCTTCTGGTCTTAGGAGCACATCCCAAACATCATTCTTCATGATCGACTAGTACTCCTCGATCATGGCATCCTTCCATTACTGCATCCCGGATCCTGGGAACTTTAGATTCTTCAATATCTTCAATAGACAGTTTTCTTGAACTTCGTTGCTGGAACAAATGTTGTTGTCCTTCTTTTGTAGGTGATTGTACATGATCTTTCCTACAAGTCAAATTCATTTGCATGATTAGAAACTTCTCATAGTTTTTAGAACAAAATCTTACACATAAGGACATATGTCATACAATCATGCAATTATCTTAGCCAATGCTTCAATACAACATTCATCCATATCCCGTATTCATACAGTAACTTTCTAGATGCCTTCCATCTCTACCGGAACATTGTTAAGAGTGTGTACTACTCCCAACATGTCAGCAAAGAGGTTTCATTCTAGATAAGTAGCAATGGAATGTTGTATAGTACCATAAGCCACTTAGATATTACTATATTAGTAGTATCTTGTTCATTAATGCAACTTTTCTAAAATGCATAATATACATCCTAAATCTAGGAACATAAGTATGTACATGACTTAACAACATCATTTAAGTAATCATATATACAAGAAATGATAATTCAAATACTTATCTTTGTTTAGTTGTTGGGTGGATTTCCTCTCAATATTTGCTTCCTTGCAGGATCTATTGGAGTGTGCTCCCTCTTGATCTTTGCTTCCTTTATGATATCATTTATGTCTTTGAACTTCTATCCATCCTGGACCACTATGCATGCTTAAGTGTGCACTAGTGTCATCATTGTGTCATCCTCAATATCTCATACATGCATTAGTATAATCTCAATACTATCAAAACATTATGATTCTAAATAATCTTAAACATGTATGGTCATGGTTATTTCATACACAGGTAATTTATCACAAGCGTTAGTATTTCAAGGTTTCAGGGAGGACTTCTTTTACTCATGAATATTCTTATTTAACCGTAGGACTCTTCTGGTTTGTCATATCATCAATCAAAGTAAGAAGCATAATATGCATAAGTCCATGATTACTCAAACTTATAACTTCATGAATAATCATTATCAATCATACAAAAGTATACTTATATGAGATCCTAACATGAGGTAGGATTCTAACTTGATATAGGAAAAACATACCTGGATTAACATGTTTGCGAGTTATGTCTAACATACCCAAACAATGTCTTCTGTGTTCTCTTCAATGATTTAGTGACCTTGTGCTAGTAACCTGCATATCTCATAAGTTAAGAATTGTAGAACCAAATTATACATATCTCGTAAGTAGAGCTTCTGTGTGATCAATGGCTATGGGTGAGTCTTTGTCTTCATGTCACCATGGTCATATGTTCTTTATCTAGAACGTGATTTGTGTTAGGATATCTCATCATTCAGTATGTACTTTTGCATGCACTCTGCATGCATGCATTGCATGCATCCACATGCTTCCTAGTCATTAGTTTGGTACCTCCAGCACCTAGTCCCTAGTCTCCCAGCACTCGGGAGCTACTTTCCACTCAGATTTATCCCTCCTAGCCAATCATGCACCCACTTCTCACCTTCTACTACAGAAGGGCACCTTTCTCACCTACCAGTCTAGTTCACTTCAGTTAGCCACCAGTCTTTCCTTGATTTGAGGCTAGAATGAGTCCTCACTGTTGTTATCACTCCGATTGACCTCCGATGAGACATGACTACCTATTATGAGTATAGTTAACTCCTCATGAGCCCTCCACTGAGTCTCCATCCCTACATTAGTGCCACTTACCATCAGTTACACTTATTACATTCAGTTAGACTTCGTTAGACTGAGGTAGACTCAATTTGACACTTGTCTGACAGTGACTTGTACATTGATGACAAGGACTCCTAGTTGGAGCCAAGCTATGCCATGCAGTATATTCGAATGACCTCCTTGGCTAATTCAAATTGCTCACTCATTGTGACAATATTGTATTGTAATTCTATCATTCTAGATTATAGAGCACTGATGCATCTCTCTTGCACAATTTTTACTCCAAATTGTTTTACATCTTTGTGATTGATATTCTTGTTCAATAGATCTGTTGTGACTAATTTTACAATTTGTCTTTCTTGATGTACCTTTCATGTTAGCAGACAATATCATTCTCATACAACACCACAGTGCATTAGTACAATCATAAGTGTCACAACCTAATCAATGAATGTCTTCTATCATTCACATGTATTCATACTTTTACTAAGGTGATAAAACAAGTCTAAAATTAATCAAGTTTGTACTAACCTTAATAATATGAAGACAAACTTAATTGTGAACATATTTCAAAACATACCTGTATCTACTCAAGTCATACCTGTCGGGATTGCTTGTAGTCTTCTTATGTAAGGCCTTAGCCTCATCTCCCTCTGGAATTGGAATATCTTCACTTATGTAGGTGTCCAATTCATCCTCTTCTAGGATTAACCCAATCCACTTTGATTTGTTGAAACTGGATCTCGAGCGGGTTAGGGTTTGACAGAGAAACCCTAAAAATCCAAATTTGGAATTTCAAACTTCTGTCTGGACAGGGAGATGTAGATGACTGAGGTGAGCAAGCTAGTGTGCTCATATTTTGAAAAATCCAAAAATTGACCCCTCAAAATTGACCTGTGAGTTTTGGATCTGCAGTATCTGTCAAATTTTGGTTTTCTGGTCAAAATCCTGAACTAGGGTTTGATAGAGCCCGGGGTTCTACCCAACCAAAAACTTCGATCTTGGTCTCTAAATTTTTATTTTGATGAGGAGCATCCAGCCATGGTCTCAGATTCCAAAAATTTCAACTTTTGCAGAAACCCTAATTTCCCGCAGCAGTGACAAGCCAAAAATGAAAGTGCTCAGAATCCAATTTTGTTTTGACAGAAATATATGCCATATTGTTTCTGATGTATCTATGAAATTTTGGATCCTCAAGGTATGAAACTTTGGCCTTTGGTAGAATGACCTTTCATCTTTCTAACCCCCCATAGATTTGACCTCAAATGGATTCTCCATGAGAGAGATATGCCAAGTGTTGCAACATGACTTGTTTATGGGATGAAACATCATAACGAACTTGTACGGAGTACCACGTGTCACTGTTTCAACTTCGGCCTCTGAAACTTGGACCTGTGAAACTACAATCCGTGCCCTAATTGCCACTTTTTATGGAATTCCATTTGGAGATTCCTATCCCGAGATATGACCTCTGTGCCTAGGTCACCTGTTTAGGGCTGCATTCTGGAAGAGGCAGAAACCCTAACTTGTACGGATCATATCTCACAAAGTAAAACGAATCTGAGGCTTATATTCTGACAAAAGGTACATGAACATTTCATCTTCTGCCTGTAAAATTTTCAGTTCCTGAACCTTTGCCAAAACGGATTTATAGTGAAATTTCCACGATGACTAATTTTTACTATATCAAGCCGTAGCTTCCAATTTGTTGCAAATGCAACAAGTGTCATAAATGTCATACAATGCCTTCCTTTAGGCTAGCTCTGATACCATGTTAATTTCAAAATTTAATTCAATCTTCTCTAGGATCGTAATTGAGAGAACATCATGTACATCATATCAAACATAAGAGATAAGAGACATAAAGCATTTCACTGGGAAAAACCAAGAAGGTGAAAAAACCCGCAACTTCCTCAGAGATAGAATGAGCACCAATACAAAGATCAAACCCCCAAAAAAGTGATAGTCTCCCAGTAGCTTCTCGTCCTCCACTTGTGCGCACTCCTCCTCCCTCTCACTAATGCGAAGTGAGTGAGTGAGTGAATGAATAGAATGAGAGAGTCACACTCTCTATTTATACAATGACTTGACCTGCCTTTAACTCTAACTGGGCCGACCTCCCTTAGGAGAGTCTAATAACCCATTACCACTTGTCACTGGGCCGACCCTACTAGGGTGGTTTAATAACCCTTTAACACACATTGGGCCGACCCCTCTAAGGTGGTCTAATAACCCATCAAATATAAGTTACAACACTTACGATATAACTTGTGACACCTGCAAATAAAAATGACGACACCTCCAACCAGAGGAATAATACATCTTCGTCCGTTGGGGATACAATAAAGTACAAATGTAATACATACAATATACAAGTGAATATCTTTCGAAGTTACAAATACATCAACAGACCATTTCCAAGGGTTTTGAAGTAGTGTACTCTTTTGTTTTGAATTTTATCATTGCTTGTTTCCCATGCAAGCAGTGTTTGAAGAATGAATTTTATGGAGTATTAATTCTTGTGATGTCCCTTACTGCTTGCTTACTGTTGATTTTAACGAGGTTGTTGAAATTTATGTGTCCCAATCTTCTATGCCAAAGCCAACTTTCATCATTTTTCCCCATGTAACATTTCTCTTCCCTTTCCTCATCCAGTGTAATGTCACCAACCCTTAACTAAGGTTAAGGGTGCTAATAATAAGCCTAATTTAAGATTAATCACAATGGATATAGATAAATTATGGTTAGGATAACTAACCATTCACCTAATAATTAAAACTTTTATCTCTAGAAGTTGTTTTATAACTAAAGTTGCAACACTTAACTATTTAATTACGACACTTAATTAATAAATTCCAATGTGTGATCTAAGGAACATAATCACAACGAGCACATGAATATGATAAACATAATATTTAGTCTAAATAATTACTTCATGTACCTTTCATTGTTTGATAACATAGTTAACAAATAATCCAAGTTATGTTGTCATCATGTTTTGCAAATAAATCTATTTTTCGGTGTTGTCATCATGTTTTTGCAAATTAATCTTTCCGGAAAACCACATATCATGGAACATCTGTAAGCTGCAATCTACAGCCACATGGAAACCATAGCAAACAGAGAACACTGGCTACAACTACAACCCTCAAAACATGCACCCGATGACTGTCCCCTACAGTCATCTATTACTAATAAAGATAAGATCATATGGATGCTACCCTCCAGACATCGATCACTTTCAAATCTAGAATACATCAATCAACCTCAGATATACAACAAAGAACATATTTGTAAACAAGACTTTTACAATCTAATGACAGGTGCGCTCGTCTTGGATCGGAAAATATATCGGACCAAAACATGCATATCTTGGTCATCCGAAAATATTTTTCAATGAATCAAAAGGTGATACTTAATGGAAACGATGATCTGGATGCAATGGAATAGGTCTCATGCCTCAGAAATGAGAATAAATGGGCTAACCAAAACCTATGGTTGCACCCCTCTCAATATCAATTAGCCAAAACTACAAATTTCTGATTAAGAGAAAGAAGAATAGAGGGGAGGTAAGGAGAGTAGAAATATATTATATGAAATTAATCCTTCCTGCATATAGAACCTGACATTCAATACATGAACATGCAGACAACCAATTCAGACACCATTGCACATATACCAAATAAAATAATGTAATATAAACGAAACATAAGAGATATACTTATCTCAAAATGAGAGCAACTGGCTGCAATAGGACAACTTTCGTCCCAACCATAGACACGGTCAACCCTTCCTTGCTTGAAAAAATCACCCCCGAGCTGAGATAATGGATCCACGGGTAGAGGCACACTTAGTCTAGGAACTCTCAGAACTACCTCTTCCAAGAAACACAATGCTTCCCACTACTACTTTCTTGTCCGTCTCCACTGCCTATGGGAAGTGAATCCTCTCACCACCCATTTCCTCGTTTCCTATGTGAGAACCTGGAATAGTAGCGTGATATAATGGAAGCAAATGGAAATGAATAGACTTCCTCTAAGTCTCAACACACTCTTAATACTAACAATATTCCCAACATGGTGAGATAACACAAGACAAATGATCCAAGTCTCAAGATTAACTTCAACAAGGAGAGAGTACATGTATAAATAGCTTAAGGAGGGAAATTCGAACCCATTCATCATGTAAACATAACTCAAATTAGTGGAGTTGTGGCCTAGTTAGGATATTCCCTTTCTCATATTAGCACCATGAGGAGGAGTTACCAAAAACCAAGGAGTGGAGCCATGAAGAACACAAGGAGGCGCACTAATGCATATGGGGGGTTACAAAACATGAAGTAGGGAGAATTTGGTGAGAGAAGGGATCCAATGGGGTCATAAATATCATGTAAGCACAAAAATAGTGATGAATGGAGGAGTGGGGAGCACTTATGGAAGTGGAGGCACAAATCGAGGAGCTGGAAGCTAAATTCTAGTTTACAACTCCTAGAATCTAGGGAGAGGGATCATAAATGACAAAAACACATAAATAGGAGGGAATTTCTCCCAAGGAGGGTGCACTAGGAAAGAGGGTCCCACTAAAGTATGTATAAGGTGCAATAATAATTCCATAGTTCATAAAAATAAAAAATGGGTTTCGTTGTACAATGTTTGGGTGACCAACACTATTAAAGTCACCAAGGGAAAAAATGAACTAGGATGGACAAATGCCATCCAACTAAAATCTATAAGGTGCTATGGATGTCCCCCATTCCACCTCACTCCATGAGATCCATGGTATCCCATACTCTTTTATTTTCCTTTGCTCAACTAGTTGTTTATTTAATTTAATAGCAACAATCATTCAAAGAGAACAATAATGAGAATAATAACAACAACAACATTAACAAATAATAGTAATTCCAAAGTCCATAATCACATCATCAAACAAATGAGCATAATTCCATAGTCATATTAACAAATAGAACATAAGTCCATAGTCATATAAAAGGCCATAAGTCTAGGGCTTAACAACCGGGGTATTACACCCCCCTTAAACAATGCATTGTTCTCGATGCATATTTATTACATACATGTCATAAAAACCAAACTTTCATAATATATGAGGGTATGCTTCCCTCATAACATCTTCTATCTCCCAAGTCACATCCTCAGGGCTATAATGGGTCCATTGGAACTTTACTTGTCTGATCTCTCAATTCCAAAGCAGCTTGGCCTTGCTGCCTAATATGGCAATAGGTTGTACTAGAAAATACCCTTCTGGTTCCACCTAGATCATAATCCATTCGATCACACGATTAGTACCATGTACATACATGTATATATATCAATAAATAAAATGAAAGCACTCTTAATTACCTGGATCACATTCCAATCCATTACATGGTTAGCATCAGGTATATACGTTTTCAATAAAGAGACATGAAATACATTATGTACTCTAATGCAAGTGGGTAGAGCCAACTCATAAGCAACAATTCCTATTTTAGCTAAGACCTCAAAAGGTCCACAATATCTGGTAGCTAGCTTGGAGCAATTCCCCAAGTTTAAGGAACTCTTCTTGGGTCTAACTTTCAAGAACACATGATCTCCAACTTGAAACTGTTTGGAAGTCCTATTTTGATCTGCATAGCATTTCTTCCTATCTTGAGCTACCTTTATATTTTGCTTTATCTTAACCATTTGATCCTCCATATCCTTTAATAATTTTGGTCCAACAATGACTCTATTTGTTGGGTTATACCAACTGATGGGAGTATTGCACTTCCTTCCATACATGGCCTCGAAAGGACTCATCTTCAAAGAGGAATGATATCCATTTTAATAAGAAAATTCCACTAAGTGTGAATTATCTTCCCACTTAGATGGTTGATCCATCACAAACATCCTTAACATATCTTCAATCACTTGGTTAACTCTTTCTGTTTGTCCATCTGTCTGAGGGTGGTATGTTGTACTCATGTTTAGACTTGTGCCAAACCCCTCAAACAATCCTTTCCAAAAGTTAGAAGTAAATTTAGAATATTTGTTTGATACTATAGCTTTGGGAATTCCATGCAATCTAGCTACTTCTCTCATGTAAATATATGAAATGTTAGTTTCTTTATAAGTTGTCTTTACTGAAATGAAGTGTGCTTCCTTAGTCAAATTATCTACCACAACCATGATGGCATCATTTTGCAATCTTGTATTAGGAAACTTGGTGATGAAATCCATCATCACTACATCCCATTTCCATTATGGTATTGGCAAGGGATGCAACAATCCCGCTGGATGTTGATGCTCAATTTTAACGTTCTGACATTCCATGCACCTAACTATATATTTTGCAACATCATTCTTCATCCCTGGCCAGTAGTATTGTTTCCTTACTGTTGTTACTGTCTTCTGATAACCCGAATGTCCGAAATAAGGAACATCATACATTTCCTTCGTAACCATATTCCTTATATCTCCAGCATTGGGAACATAAACTCTATCTCTATGCATGAGGATCCCATTTTCTTTCAACTTATACTTATCAAATTTGTGTGGAATTTTTTGCTGTTGCAATCCTTCTTTTACCTATTGATAAAGTTCATCTATAACACTGGCTTCAATGATCTTATCCTTTAAATCTGATGTATTAGTGCTGATAGCTGCTACATGCATCACATGTATCTTCCTACTAAGTGCATTGGCTACCTTATTTTCCTTACATTTTATATGATTGATGTCAAAGTCATATTCACATAATAACTCCATCCATCTCCTTTGTCTTGCATTCAAATTAGGCTGCTCAAACAATTACTTTAACCCATCATGATCAGTTCTTAACTCAAAATTCTCACCCATTAGATAATGTCTCCACATATTCAAAGCATGGATGATAGTTGCAAGCTCTAAGTCATGGGTGGCATAGTTCTACTCATGATCCTTTAAATTTCTAGATTCATAATTGATCACATGTCCATCCTGCATCAATACTCCACCAATTCCTTGCTTACATGCATCTGTGCACACAACAAAGTTTCCTTTAGGATCTGCAATCTTTAGAAGATGTGCACTAGTAAGCATTTCCTTAAGTCTTTGAAAACTATCTTCACACTTAAGATTCCAATCGAACTTCGCACCCTTCTTCTGTAAATATGTGATAGGATAAGCTAACTTCGAGAATCCTTCGATGAACCTTCGGTAGTACCCAACTAATCCCATGAAAAATCTTACTTCTGATACATTCTTAGGCGTTTTCCATTCCATAATGGCTCTTATATTTTGAGGATCTACTGAAACACCTTCTTCATATATGATATGTCCTAAGTAATGAATTTTGCCCTGATAAAAAGAACACTTGCTTAGCTTGGCATACAATTGATGTTCTCTAAGCACTTGCATTACTAGTCTTAGAATTTCTTCATGCTCTTCTTCTGTCTTGGAATAGATAAGGATTCCATCTAAGAATACAATCACAAACTTATCTAAGTATTTTCTAAAAACTCCATTAATCAAGCTCATGAATACTGCAGGTGCATTTGTTAACCCAAAAGGTACCATAGTGAACTCATAATATCCATACATTGTTCTAAATGTTGTCTTACTGATATCTTCATCCTTAATCCTAATATGGTGGTATCCTGCTCTCAAATCTATCTTTGAAAACAATTTGTCTCCTCTAAACCGATAAAAAAAGTCATAAATCCTTGGAAAGGGGTACTTGTTTTTAATTGTTGGAGTGTTCAACTGTCTATAGTCTATGCGAAGTCTTAGAGTTCCATCCTTCTTCTTGACAAATAACACAGGAGCTCCCCAAGGTGAAACACTGGGTCTTATGTAACCTTTTATTTAGTAGCTCCTCTAGCTACATATGTAATTCCTTTAACTCTAGAGTACTCATTCTATAAGGTGTTTTAGATGAAGGTACTGTCCCTAGAACCAAGTCAATAGAAAAATTAATGTCCCTCTTAGTAGGAATTCCTAACGATTCTTGAAATATGTCTGCAAATCCTTTTAGTACTAGATAATCCTGTATTGCTAGATCTTTTCCTTCTTTTGGATCTTCCACATGAATTGCAGATAACTGGCATCCCTTTCTGAGACATTTCTTCAATTGTAGAGTTGTGACCTGCCTTAGGGACATGGGTCTAGGTATAGCTTTGACTGTCACTCGATTTCCTTCTTCATTCAAACAAGTATAAGTTTTATTATGACAATCCAATATGGCATGGTATGCATCCAACCAATCCATGCCAATCAATACATCATATGACCCTAAGGGTATGATGTTTAAGTCTACAAAGGTTTTCAATCCATTCATTTCTAAGGGACACATTTTTACAAATTCTGTGATTTTCCTCTTGGCTCCTGTGGCTAACTGTACTAGACTTTCTGTTTCAAGTTTACTTTTATTAAAATGACATTTCTCAACTATATTAGGTTGAATGTAACTATTTTATCTCCATAATCAATCAAAATAACTATGGTTTTATTAACAATCTTACATGCTACCTCAATCATTTGGGACTGGTGGTCAACTTGCCTCCCATCTAGGGCTGCATAGATCCTCTGCACACTTCCACCTACACCTCCAACATTTGAAGCCTCTTGAATGTTGTGAAGGTTATTTTTATTATGTGGGCACTGACTGGAAAAGTGATTTTCCCAAGGCTCTTCCCTTAGTTGTCATTGTTGATAATAATTACCATTTCTGAATTTTGAAGGCTAGAAACCTTTCTTTCTATGCTTTAGTTTGTTCTTCTTCATATCCTTCCAATTCTTTTTATATGGGGCCTTTCTCTTATTCTATTCATATCAGTGTTTTTCCTTCCAGATGGCATCCTTAAGGTTCTTTGGTCTATCATATTGGATTTTGTCTCTATAAGATTCATGAAGACCACTTAGGAACCTTTGAATCTTTACCTTCTCATCTTGGATGAAGTCCACATACTTCAAAAGTTACAGAAATTTATTCTCATAGGAATCCATAGTAATGCTCCCCAATTTGAGCTGAAAGAACTCTTCCATCTTTTTGTCATAGTAATGCTCAGAGAGGTATTCCTTTTGGAAGTACTTTTTAAATTTATTTCAAGAGATTCTGTCGTCATCGATGTCTTTTAGCTTAACTAGTTGATCCCACCAAATAGATTCCTTACCTTGCAGATGGTATACGGATACTCTTGCTTCCATATTAGGTGTATACCGATGCAACTGGAAAATTTTCCTTATACCTAATAACCATGCTTCAACATATTCTCCATGCATTACTTATCCATCAAAAGTTGGCGGCTTGATTCTTCTCAACTCTCCTACTAGTTCATCTTGGGTAGATCTCCTATTCTTATATCTCACCGGAGATATTTCCGAACTACTCTCTGTACTACTTGATGCATACCCCTTCCTCCTATCTGAGTGATAGGATCATACCCCTTCCTCCTATCTTCTCAACTCCCCTATCTTGAGGTCTCCTTGAATATGATCTATATCTCACATAACCTCTTCTATGACTAAAGACCATATCTTTGGATGGTCTTCAATGATTTTAGATCATTCATAATCTGCTCCTTGAGATGAATTATCCTTTCGTTATCCTCCCTACACTTTCTCACTAAATCCTCCAAGCTTAATGGTTAGCTACTCCTCTTATAACTATTTGAACTTCTTCCCTCAACAAACTCCTCTTCAAGACTGTATGGCCTCTGACCTTCCTCAAAATCCATCTCCAAACCTCGACTTCCTACTACTGAAATTGTACTTGTTGAATCTCTATTATTCACAGGTTTGAGTAAGATCTCAGTTTAGTGGCCACACTACTTTCTCAATCATTCACTGGAAACTTGTCATGTCCCCTCATTGATGATTAGTGGAAGGAGTTCCTATCCCAACCAAGCCTTTGCGTTGAGTAGAATATTTCATGCACTTGGGGATTAATTCTGAAGTTAGGGCATTAATTAGTTAGGAAGTTTAATTTTATTTTATCCTAAGTTTTAAATGCACTTGGAAGAAGTAATTTTTATTAATTAGATATTTTAATTTTGGAATAAAGTGGATAATGCTCCACAAGTGTGCATTAGAGGATAAGGTTGACTAAGAGGTAACTTGCAAGACAAGAAAAGATAAAGCACTCAAAGAAAGGAAAGTAGGAAAATGAGAAGAGACCAGAATAAAGCAGCAAAGCTCAGGAAAAGTAGAATAAAGCATAAAAGTAGGACAAAGCATAAAAGCAGGACAAAAGTAGGACAAAAGTAGGACAAAGCATAAAACCATGACAAAAGTAGGACAAAGCAGAAAAGCACGACAAAAGCAGAAAAGCAGGATAAAGCAGAAAATAAAGAAAAAGTAGGATAAGGTAGAAAAAAAGAAAAAAAGCATGACATAGCATAACAGAAAGATAAGGTCGAAAAGCAGGATAGAAAAGCAAAAGCAGGAAAAGTAAAAGAAAAAGAAAAAGCAAAAGCAAAAAGTAAGGCAAAAGCTAAAGCAGGAAGCAAAGCAACCTTATCCACTCCATGAGGGTGCCTTAGCCTATCTTGCTCAACAAGTCACCTAAATCTATAAAATAATGACTACAAATCCATTTCACATCTTTTGATCATTTGTGCTTTGAATTGAGTGCAATTTTTCCTCATTGACCTGGGAGATGTGCACCTACCCTAGCTGGGAGATGTGCCCCATGATTATACTGAAAGGATGATGACATCCAATCTTCATCACTGAGTCTATTGCAATTCCTGAATCCTGATCCATTGGTGATCCGGGTCGTGTCCAAGAAGCATGAGGGGGACAACAGTTCGACTAGATGAGTCGGCTCTGTTATGGTGGAAGCAATTAAGAATAAGCAGAATGAGCAAAGCAGTATTACACTACACAAATAAACACAAATACACACATACAATATGCAGGAATGCAAACTGATCTTTTATTACTGTAAACAAGTCTAAGCCATGATAAGAATGCTATGTTACAATATTATACATGCTTATATAGAATTCTGAGATGCTTAGGTTCCTTCCCGTTACGTTCAGTTACAAGAAGAAGTTAGAACGGTTCAACAGTTCAACTGTTACAGTCGACTGGAAGACAAAGAGACAGTTATGTTGAAGTTAGATAGTCGTTGGTTGCATGTCGACGCTGCTTGTTGATGTCGTGAACTATGAGATTGTTGAAGATGTCAAAGGTGCAAATTTGTCGAGGTGTTTCGAAGTTGAGACTCATTAGAGTTGCGTCGAATTCGGAACCTGTCGGCGCTAACCTGTCGTATTGGAAACTTGTCGAGTTGAAGTCGTGTCGAAGTCAAAACTTGTCGAAGTTGTATCGACATCGATGAATTTCCAATTGCAATGCGGATCATACCTCCTTCCTTAAGAAACAATGGACTACATTGTTTGCTCGTGAAGGTGAGGAAACTTGTCATTCAATTCAGTAATAGAGTACCACTTTCCTTGAGATGGGATCTGGCTAGCCTTGGAAACCTGAAACAAGGGAATTGTGTTCATCCTTGTATGGCATACTCATCGTCCCACAATGGTGTTGCAAGGAAGAGGATCCTGAACATCTGGATGGATGTCTTTGGGTTCTGCTATCTGTAAGTCATTCTGTTCCAACAAGGGTGCATGGTATGGTCAAAGTAGATCCACATTGAATACTGGATGCAGACCCAAGCATGTAGAATGTCAAGCTAGAAAGCGTTTTCGCCAATCTGTCGAAGAATACTGTATGGACCATATTGCAAAGGCTTGAACTTCTTGAATGGGCTTGTGAAGCGCTCCTTCTTGAGATGTAACCAGGCATTATCCCTAATTTGGAATGAATGAGGAATACGATGCTTGTCGTGTCGGGCCTTAGATTTCTCGCTTACTCTGTGCAACATTTCCTGTGCTTGCTTCTGGATGTCGCATATTTGATCTCTGAACTTGACTGCTTTATCAACTTCTTGATGGCTATAGTTGGTTTCGCTCAGCTGTGTCGAGGAGCTGATCAAGTCGATAGGCACTGAGGGCTGAAATATTTAACAAAATTCAAATGGGCTCTTTCCTGTAGAGCTGTGCTGGATGTATGGAAGACTTTCATCCCATGTGCGTTGATGTTGGTGATTGTACATGTGAAGCAGTTGTACTACCAAGCGATTCACAACTTCCGTTTGTCTGTCGGTCTGAGGATGGAAAGCTGTAGACAATGAGAGTCATGTCTCTAGCAGTTGCCAGAGGGTCTTCCAAAATATGCTGACGAATTTGGCATCTCAGTCGGAAATAGTGGTTGTGGGTAAACCAAAGTGTTTCCAAACATGTGTAAAGAAGAGCTGAGCGGTCTACTACGCTGCCATGGTCTTCTTACATGGTATGAGAATGGCCATCTTGGAAAATCGGTCAACTACTACTAATATCGCGTCATGCTGATGTCTGGTAGTAGGATAACCCGTCAAGTAGTCCATAGTAATAGATTCCCATGGTCGACTAGGAATTGGTAGAGGTGTATACAATCTCTATCGTCGATTAGGAGGTTTAGCAATGACACAAACCACGCATGATCGAATGTACTTTTTGACGTCGGATTTAAGTGTAGGACAGAAGAAATACTTCTGCAAAATAAAAAGAGTCTTTGCTACTCCAAAGTGTCCTGTAGTATTGCTGTAGTGCACGTCCCAAATGAGTTGCTGTCGGTGCTCACCGGTAGGTACACAAAGCTATCCAAGATTGTATAGCAAGGTATCTTTCAGCAAATAGTCGAAGTCTAAGGTCGACGACTTGTTGGTCTGCAACTGTCGGTAGACTTCTGAGAAGTCGCTGTTGTCCTCATACAACTGTGGCCAAGTGGTTGTGTTGTATCCCTGCATACTCATCACTGTCAAAAGGAGAGTAATGGGTGGTCGACTGAGGAAATCGGTGGCGGCTTTAGCTTTACGTTTCCGATACTTAATCACCAACTGGAATTGTTGTAGGTAATTAATCCACTTGAGTTGTTGGTTTGTCTGCAACTTTGATTGTGTCAGAGCGAACTGTAGAGGCTTATGATCAGTGAGAATGACCGTTTCCTTTCCAAGGATGTAATGCCTCCATTGCTTGAGAGCTTGCACAATGGTGTACAATTATTTTTTGTACGTCAAGTATCTTCTAACTGTGTTGTTAAAAGTCTCATAATGAAAAGCATCTGGGTGACTAGACTGAGTGATCATTGTGCCCAAGGCATATTCTGATGCGTCTGTCTCAATCTCAAAGGTCTGATGCAAATCAGGTAACACAAATACTGGTGCAGTGCAGAGCCTGTGTTTGAGCTGTTCAAAAGCTGCTTATTGTGTTGCTGTCCACTGGAAGACAGTTTTAATGTTTCCCTTCGTCAACTGATTCAAGGGCCAGGCTATGTGACTGAAGCCGAGTATGAATCGTCGATAGAAATTCGCCAAACCAAGAAAAATTCTTAGCTCTTGAATGCTTCTAGGAATGGGACAATCTTTGAGGATCTATACTTTTTCCGGGTCAACGTGAATGCCTGCAGAGTCAATTACATACCCCAAATATTTGATGTTGGTCATCTCAAAAGAGCACTTGTTCATATTCAAATAAAGTCGATGTTGCTAAAGAGTGTCGAGGACTTGTCGAAGATGTCTGACATGTTCTTTCCATGATTGACTAAAAATGAACATGTCATTGAGATAGACAATAACCCATTTTCCGTTGAATAGACAATAACCCATTTACCTAGTGATAGTCCACTATGATCTGAGTTTAAAATGGTTTTGGATAAGTTAAAAGAACCTAGACCAAAACCCTAGCCTAATCTAGTTGATCTATGTTTCCTAGAAAGAAAAGTTGCTATTAAATTTTAACTTTAAATGTTCCTTTTAGGGCTTTTGTTTACTCAAAAGGAGTGAGTGTGTGTGTAAGGTGGTTGCAACTGAAAAGTAAAGTGCATATATAAAAATATGAGTTCCTTTCTCTATTTTTTTCCCTTATCTTTCAAAATAAAAAATTTCACAAAGTAAACCTACAATTAACTTGAAATGTTTTTACTTTTTCAAATAACTAGCATATACAACTAAAATCTACTTTGAAAAACAATGTTCTTTCTTAAAGAAAAGTACTTGTTCTTTTTTGTTTTTTCTTTTAAATGAAAGAAATAACAACTAAATATGAACAATACAAGAACAATCAATAATGCAAGTAAAAGATGATTGTACCTAAACCTATAAAACTCAGAAATCTACCCTCAAACGAGTCTAGAAACAACAAATCCAATATTTTTCTTCAATCAAACAAAGAAGTAACTAACTTTGGTATAGAGACACTATAAATTCAACTGACATAAATAAGAAAGAATGGATTCAATCAAGACATCAAACTGCTTTTCCAAAAACTAGTGACCATAAGGAAGTAATCCAAGCGTCCGACAAACAAAATTTAGACTTGAAATAGCTAGGTACCCTTAACAAGCAAATGAAAACCAAGCAAATTCTAAAAAAAAATCCAAAAAGACTCAGTCAAAACCTACAAACATGTCCAAATGATCCAGAACTAAACAAAGAAACTCTTTCATAAACAAAGCAAAGATCCAAAGATTAAACCCTAGGAGGAAGTCAAAACCTATAGGAAAAAACTGTGACTGTCAGTGTAGCATCACGCAGGTGACCCGCAGGTACATGTATCAGCAACTCACGGGAAAGGGGGAAAAGCCACGACTGTAACTCATTACAACTCACAGGTCTCCTTTGATAAAAAAAAAACTCAATAAAGACCAAGTCTAATCCACAAAACTGTGTCTAAACACACTATAAAATCTCCTAGAGAACTAAAGGAATGATTAAACTGAAGAAAAACTACCCCAGGACCTCTAGAGAAACAGAAAGAACTCCTCAGTGGAGTCTCCATTTCTGTTGTTTGGTAAATTTACCTATGATTGGGAAGTTCAAAGATCACCAACATATTGTTATTAAGTTACATAATCTAGATGACAAACAAGTACAACATAAAGAGTTTCTTTATTTAAGAAAAAATAGGGTTTAAAGCCAAAGAACATACCTAGACATAAGAAGTTTGATGCAAGATTTAAGCTTTATTCCTTCGATCCATGATTCCCATATGATAAACCTGCAACACAGAAGAAACCTTCCTCAAATATGTTGACTACAGAAAACATGAATAAACTAGCATGAACCTCATATATAAACGAGATATGACAGATTCAATCATTTAGATTCACAAGGTAGACAAGTAATTTTACGGGAAAGAAAAATTCCTATATTATGATCATCAATGGCAACCAGCTATACCTGATCTGTAACCTGCACTGTTGAAAACTTGATCCTAGGTTTCCAGCTCCTCTTCCTTCAATGGATATTTCTCCAGCATTTCCTTATCAAAATTGGTTCTCCCCTTTCTCAATGCCATCTCCTTGTATTTATAGTAAGGTTGAGAGGATAGGCTCGAAAGGTAAATGGTTAGGGAAGTTGCGATAGTTAGAATAACTACCATAACTAGTCCCTAATCAATCTTTTAAATATTTTTTTCGTGATTTTGGAGGTACCCGTGGGTATATCTCTTGAAAACAGGCGAGTAACTCATGGGTTTGGTGTCAAGTAACTAGCGGGTGCAAATTTTTAGGTGATAACCGCATGCTTTCAGTATAAACTCCAGCGGTTCACCCGTGATTTGACTGATACGAGAGTCGTGGTTATAGCTCAAAGTACTTCACAAAAAATAGCTATGCTGAAGAAGGTATTGTAAGATTTGGATCCAAAGCATCTATAGTCAATGAGTCTCTTCTATCCATAATGTCCTTTTGTGTGACCGACAATGCGGTGTGATCATAGATAGAGAAGTGCCAATGTGACTGGTAAAATTAACCAAGCTCCCTTTGAGACTAGAAAGGCCTGGAGTGGAAAGAATCATCCAAAACTTGTGCATAGTGACCTATTTTACATGAACAAACCATCACTAGCAAGTGCAAGGTATATTTTAACCATCACTGATGAGATTTTTGGGTACACTTGGGTATATTTATTAAAGAATAAGAATTATGTATTTGAAAATTTCAATAAATTTAGTGCATTAGATGAAAAGCAACGTGTTTGACATGTGAAATGTT
The DNA here is from genome assembly GCA_027924585.1 of Larix kaempferi. Lineage (NCBI taxonomy): Eukaryota > Viridiplantae > Streptophyta > Pinopsida > Pinales > Pinaceae > Larix > Larix kaempferi. Next base: position 7,008,091 of record BSBM01000592.1, on the reverse strand, counting down.
TAAGATTGGACAATTATGGACAATATGTGGGTAGAGTTTTTAAAAATTATTTGTCTAAAATGGAATCTATTGGCTGAGATCTATGCCTCACACACCTCAATAGAATGGAGTGGTAGAAAGGAAAAATCATATGGTTAAAATGACACATTGTTTGCTCCATGCCAAAGAATTATTGACTAGATTCTAGGAAAAATTCATCGCATGGATAGCAAAGACTCATATGGAACTTGTCCATAATGACCTATGTTACAAGAACAAATCATTATCAGAAAGTGTGAGCTATATTTTAACCTTTATTGATGATTTTTCTAGGTACACTTACGTATATTTCTTGAAGAATAAGAGTCATATCTTTGAAATGTTCAAGAAATTTAGGGAATTAGTTGAAAAACAACGTGGTCAACATGTGAAACTTTTAAGATTGGAAAATGGTGGAGAATATGTAGGTAGTTTTTGTTTAAATTATTATTGACAAAATGGAATATCTTGGTAGATATTTGTACCTCAAACACCTCAACATAATGTGTTTAACACACTAGGGACACTGAGAGAGGGTGGTGAATAAATTTCTTTTACTTTAATTACTTTTTCCTTCAACCAAGAACTTCATCAAACAAATTTATGCATTCATCAACACATATAAACATTCATTGACCATTCTATGCAAATGACCATCAATAAGAACTCATTAACATAGAGTACACAAGTAGACACAAGATGTATTCAGTAATGTATATTGGTAAACTCAATAGAGTAGATTACATCATATTGGTGATCATCTATATCTTTTGGTCAGCCACAATTAGTGGTAATCCCTGATTATATTCTACCCTCAAACAATGGTTGCTACATGTTTATCTTCTTTTCCCACAAGCAATGTTTTCCTCACTGCTTATAGTACTACTTATCCCATAAGCAATGGTTTCCCACTGCTTATTTTCTCAAACCACTAAAAATGCTTCCCACAAGAAATGTTTGCCTCACTACTTAGCCCACAAGCAATGCTTTCCCATTACTTATTTTATCAACCCACAAACAGTGGTTTCCCACTGTTATATCTCATCCCACAAATATCTTCTTCCCACTAAAGTTCTGCTTTAAGCCTTCAATCAACCTGTCAACAAGATCTGTTGCAACAAATCCAAGATGCCTCTCATAGGTGATCCAATATATTATACAAAGAAGGTAAATAAACTACCTTAAAATAACTCTCCCATCTGTAATCAAGTCCTCATCAAGAGTTCCTCTCGGATCTTCAAACAAATCTTTTCTCTTCTTCTTTCTTTACAAATTTCAGACTAGATCAACAAGTTGTTGATCTCACACCAATACGTAGCTTATTTCAAATCAAATATTTTTCCCCATTTACTTTTTTTTTAAAATTTTTCACCCACACCAAATGTTGAGCATTTCAACTTTATATATATAGTTTTCCCTTTTTTTGTTGGGACGACGTTTTTGTTTTTCTTTAATTTTTATTTTTCATCTTTATGAAACATATGGTATCCACTTTTATTTGGTGTTGATCTCACTTATATAGATAAGGTAAACTTCATTAAATTTAATGAGGACTGACTTATATTTTGAAGTCATTCATGTGCCTTTCTTAGTCCCTTTAAGACTGACTTATATCATGGGGAACATCATCCCTTAGGTGGGCATATTCTCTTGTTGACATGTCACCTTTTCCAATTTCAAATTATTAAGCCTTCTTAGCAAGTGCCATAACATCATCCTATGTGTGCACTATTTCCTATACTTCTTTCTTCTTGCCCATGCTACTAACAATTCCATCATTCTCTTTTGTCTTCATGTTGATATCAATGACAACACTACATTTCCATCAATATCCCCCTTTGGCATCGATGGAAACATGTAGTAAAACAAATTGCTCCTTCTCTTCATTGGATCCCCCTTTGAGTTTTACTAGTTGTTCTCTTCAAGTTTTGTTTTTGTTTTACTGGTTCACTTCTCCCCCTTTTACATCAATGGAAAACCTTATAAGTTTAGCTCCCCCTGAACAAGGGGTTCAAATCATGCATCTTTAAAAAAAATCTATTTTGTTTTCTCTTTCATTCTTCATTTGAGTTGCTCCCCTATCAGGATTCCTTCTTTATTTTGACTCTCTTCATCAGTCATGCTTTGAACTTCATTTTGTGTGCTCCTTGGGCTTATTCTTACTTCCCCCTGTCAATATGCTTCCTCTTCTTTTTCATATTGGTTGTGGTCTATGCCATATAGCTCAAACAAATTTGAAAGAAAATGCATCATGAATACTCTACTGTTGCTTCAAGGAGTTCCAAGCAAGTCTTCAATTGTCATTCATTCATCAAGACTTCACCATTTGTTACGGTTGTGAGCAATCTTCCCCCCTTAAGTTCTATGCTTGGTTTGTTTTTCATTCTTATTCAATATCCAACTCTAACTTTGTCTCACAAATACATCTTTTTAAAAGTTGTTGCTCTTCTTTCAAATGGTTATGCATTGTTTTTCAATCGGTTAATTAGTTCTTTTAGGGCATAGTGTGACTCCACTAATTTGGATTCTTGTTGCAATTGTTATGGGTGAATATGAAGTATCTGCAAGTTTCTCATGTTCCTTGTTTAACATCTTATTGTTTATGATAAAGTTACTCGAAGGCTATCCTCATTCACTTATTAATTCAAATCTCTTCATCTTGAGGAATTCCTCCAATTCTCCATGGTAAGCATGACCAAATGTATGCAAATTATCTCTATCCTCAGATCCAACATAGATAATGTCCTTTATATAAGAAATTGTTTTTGGCAACAAAAATTTCACTAAGTCTACGTAGTTTAATATCAACCCCTTCTCTATCATCCACAATAATTTAAATTGAACAAATATATCCTAAATGGCTTCCCATAATATACTTATTTCCATGCATGGGCACTTCATCATAGACTCTTGCATAGGTATCAATAGTGTGGCATCTCTTGCAATCTCTAGATACCAAGAATCACTATAACCCTTTCTATGAGGATCAATTTTATAAGCTCTCAAATGGCATTCCATAGAAGAGTCCTCATACAACATAACTATTGTAATCACTGAAGGCTCGGGAAAAAACTTGAGATCCAATTTTTTTTTGTCAATAATCTCAATAGCAAATGACTCATTTAGCTCTACTTTACTACCAAGTGTAGTTACATCTTTCTGTTAAAAGAAAAAAATACATTATGTTTCTCTTCTCAAGGTTTGAAAATATTCAGTGATGCAATTCGCCCATATATTGGTGTATCCAACAATAAATCCAACCTTCCCTCATGGTGTATCTCCAATTGCATGCATTTTCCAATGATGAGATTTATATTGTTCGAGGTATTGAAGTTTCTAATGCAAGAGTGGGTGACGAGTGTGGAATTCTGAGCCAAACCCACATAGTTCCATGATTCCAAATTCAACGTCTTGTTCTTCTTCACCTTCACCAAGCACCAAAACAACAACGAAAAACCTAATGCTATTGAGATCTTGTTGTATTTTTCATTCAATTCTTTCTTTTTGACAAATATTTCAACTACTTCCTTGAGCTTGACATTTCTAATTTCCAATTTATGAATTTCTTCTTCCTTTGTCGTTAATAGTTCCTTTAGTTCTTCAATCTCATTTTCACAATTATTTTCCAATTGTTTTTTTGAATGTTGTTTGTCTTCTTGGGCTTTTTGTAGTTGATCAAATAGATTTTGATTCTCCTTCTTTAGTTCTGCAAGTGTTTCCTCTAGAATGTTAACATTTCTTTCTTGATCATTGCTAGGACTCTCCTTCTCTTGAATATATTCTTCTTTTAGTTTCTTGTTCAAGCATTCAATATTTTTATCTTGCTTCTTGACAAGTTTTCTTAAATCATGAATTTCTTTAAGGGATGCCTCTAATTTAGCTTCTAAATCAACTACTGCCTCTTCTTCATACTCACTTTCTTCCTTTGTGTTTTCCATGACTTTGGATTTCTTCTTGTCTTCTATGTCTAGGAATAAGATATCATTTTTCCCTTCATATACACTATCTTCTTCATCACCATCATCATCTAAAGACTCTTTCCATGTCTTGGTGTAGAAAATTTTCTTTCTAGGACATCCTTCCTTATAGCAATTCCCTTTTGGCTTGTGCTCAAACTTTATTTAAGAGGACAATTAGCTGCAAAATGTCCAACCTTTACATACTTAAAACATTTCAAAGGTAGCTTGCCTTTGTACTTGCTTATACCTTGTTTCAGCTTCCTCATGAATTGTGCTATTTCTTGATCAGATTCTTCACTTGAATGTGAAGAGTAATAATTAGGGACATTATTCTTATTAATTTCCTTAAATGTTACTTCTTTACGATTTGGATCCTCAGTCCTCTTTTCATAAGCTGTGAGAATTCCATGCAATTCATCCATTGTCGTTTTCTTTAAATTCCTCATTTCTTCTATGGCACACACTTTGGCATGGAATCTCATTGGTAAATTCCTAATACCTTTTGAACTATCACCCTTTCTTCAATATATTCACCATGTCCTCTGATTGTATTCACCACTTCATCAATCCTTTCAAAAAATGTTGCTATTGTTTCTTCTTCCATAATTTTTAAGGCTTCGAATTTGCTTCTAAATGTTTGCAATTTTGCTCGTATTTTTTCATCTCCTTGATAAGTGTTCCTTATTTTATCCCATATTTCTTTAGCCATATCACAATGCATTACTTTAACAAATTATGTCTCTGCTAGACCACTTAGAATTGCATTCATTTCCTTGGAATTTTTCTCACTTTTTTTCTTTCCTGCTTGATCTTCTAGTTATTTGTATCCATTGACTACACTCCTCCATACATCAAATCCTAATACCATCAACTAGGTCTTCATCCTTTTACTCCTAAAGGAATAATTTGTCCCATCAAATAATGGACCTTGTTTGTAGATAATTCTTCATGAGTATCCATGTGTGTTCTTTAGGATCTCCTTCAAGTTGGTTAGATTGGTATGAAGGCCCACTCTAATACCAATTGTTGAACACACTAGGGACACTAAGATGGGGGCGGGTGAATCAATGTCTTATACTTTAATTACTTTTTCCTTCAACCAATAAATTCATCAAACAAATTTATGGATTCATCAACATATATAAGCATTCATTAAACATTCTATGCAAGCAACCATCAATAAGAACTCATTAACATAGAGTACACAAGTAGACACAAGATGTATTCAATAATGTATATTGGTACAAACTCAACAGAGTAGATTACATCATATTGGTGATCATCTATATCTTCTGTTCAGTCACAATGAGCAGTAATCCATGATTGTCTTTTACCCATAAACAATGGTTGCTACCTATTTATATTATTTTCCAACAAGCAATGTTTTCCTCACTACTTATACTATTTATCCCACAAGCAATTGTTTCCCACTACTTATTTTCTCAACCCATGAACAATGCTTCCCACAAGCAATGTTTTACTCACTTCTAATACTTCTTAACCCACAAGCAATGGTTTCCCACTGCTTATTTTCTCAACCCACAAACAATGGTTGCCCGCTATTATTTTTGATCCCACAAATATCTTCTACCCACTAAAGTTATGCTTTAAGCCTTCAATCAATCTATCAACAAGATTTGTTGCAGCAACTCTAAGATGTCTCTCATAAGTGATCCAAGTTATTATACAAAGAAGGTAAATAAACTACTTGAAAATAGACCCCCCATCTGTAATCAAGTCCTCATCAAGAGTGCCTCTCAGATATGCAAACAAATTTTTGCTTTTCTTCTTGCTTTACAAATTCCAAACTAGATCAACAATTTTTTCATCTCATAGCTCTATACAGTTTATTTCAGATCAAATCTTTTTCCTCATTTACTTTTTTTTTAAAATTTTTCACCCACACCAAATGTTGAGTGTTTCAACTTTATATATATAGTTTTCCCCCTTTTTGTTTGTTTGTTGGGACGACCTTTTTATTTTTATTCTTTAATTTTTATGTTTCATCTTTATGAAACATATGGTATTCACTTTTATTTGTAGCCAACCTTGCTTAAATAGATAAGGTAAACTTCAATAAATTTAATGAGGGCCGACTTGTATTTTTAATTCATTCATGTTCCTTTCTTATTCCCTTTGAGTCTGAATTAGATCATGGGGCACATCATCCCTTAGCCGGGCATATCCTCTTGTTGTCACCTTTTCAATGTCAAACTATTAATCCTTCTTAGCATATGCCATAACGTCATCCTATGTGTGCACTATTGCCAATATTTCTTTCTTCGTGCCCATGCTACTAACAATTCCATGATTATCTCTTGTATTAATGTTGACATAAAATATGAAAACACTACATTTCCATCATAATGGAGTGGTAGAAAGGAAAAAATAGACCTTGGTTCAAATAGCATGTTGTTTGCTTGAGGCCAAAGAATGGACAACTAGCTTCTTGGTAGAAGTCGGTTACTGTCCAAATTACTTGTTGAACCTTATTCCAACTAGAGTTGTTCTTAATATGACTCATGTTGAGAAATGGAGTGGAAGAAAACCATCATTCAGACACCTTAAAATATTTGTATGTATTGCATGGACGCACATTCGAGACAATTATATGAAGAAATTGGATGCCAAAAGTCATGCTTGCATCATGATGGGATATTCTAAAAAATGAAAGACCTACATATTGTTTAATATAGTTAAACAATAGAGCATCATTCAAAGCAAGGATAATTTTAGGGGTGAAATTTAGCCCATGGGCTATTTTTCCAAAAAAGATTCGCCAATTTGCATTAAGTTTGAAGCCTCATTTCGCCCAATTTTGATGGGGTAAAATTTTCACTCTAAAAATCGCCAAATTATTATATAAACTATATGAAATGCTTAGAAATTGAAATAATTTTAGAAAAATATCGCCAAATATTTTATAGTTGACATTTTAAGAATTGGTAAGTTTCGCCAAGGTTTATACACTTTTAAATAAGTATAGGTCCTTAAAATTATCCATGATTCAAAGTGATGTTTTATTTGATGAGAATGTGTCAAGTATCAAATTGTTGAATTCCTATTTGGTTTAATGAGCAACAATCCTTTTAAATTATGACAGAAACATGATAGACTGAAACTTAATTTGGAGTCTCGACTCGACAGTCAACTCACCTGTCTACTTTGACATGTAGTCAGCTAGTGACTATGGAAATGACTACTAGATTTGAGACCCTTGATCGACTCTCTATTGAATCAGTTGGTACAGGAAATCCTTCATCTCAAAATTCTTGTCAACCTTGATGGACTGCTATGACAATTGAAGCTATTGGAGTTAATGCATGAAATATTAATGAACACCTTCCTTCCTTAATAAATAAATATTCTAAAGGGGAGAGATGGGAAATAGCATGTGTAGAAGAGATATGAGTCAAGGAATACTAGAAGTAAAAAAAATGTGGTAGTGTTGTTCTAATGGTTTGTGCGCTAGAGGTGTGTGATCCAGATACATATGAAAATGCACATGGATGACCTTAATGGGAGAATTCTAAGGCTGAATAATATAGTTCCTTGATGAAGAATAAAAATTGAGACTTAGTTCCTTGTTCACTAGGAAAAAACATAGTAAAGTTTCAATGAGTCTACAAGAAAAATTCACATCTCACGGTGTTTTTGAAATACATAAGGCTCGTTTTGTTGCAAAATGATTTTCTCAGCAAGAGGGAATCAAATACATCGAAACCTATGATCCCATTGCAAAGATTAATTCCATTTGAATGATTCTTTCACCTGCTACTCGACTTGGATGGGAGCTACATTATATGGATGTTAAAAGTGGTTTTATTCATAGGGATATAAATTAAGAAATCTAGATGGAGCAACCCCTTGGTTTCGAGAAGGATTCCAATCTTGTTTTTTTACTGAAGAAATATTTGTATGGTTTGGAAAAGGCCCCATAGGGCTTAGTATGAGAATACTATTATTTTTATTCATCAATATTGGTTTCAAATGTTGTGAATCAAATCACCACATTTATGTTTTACATGTAATACTGAAATCTTAATCGTTACATTATATGTAGATGATTTAGTCATTATTGGAAGCAATGAAAATATGATATTGGGTTTGAAAAGATTATTGGTTTAGACCTTTGAAGTGGCTGACCTTGGTTTATTGCATTTATTTTTGGGAATTCAAGTTTTACAGATGAATGATGGTTTATTTATTTCTCAACCTAAGTATGTGATGTATTTTTTTCACAAATTCAAGATGAATGACTATAAATCCTACTAGGAGTGAAGTTGTTAGAAAAATATGAGTCATATGCTTTGAGTCAACATGACTCTTTATTGACAATTAGTTGATAGTATAATTTATTTAAACCATAGTCAACCTGATATTTCCTTTGGTGTTAGTGTGGTTTTTTGGTTTATGTAGGATCCTTGATAATGGTTTTCTGGTTTATGTAGGATCCTTGATAAAACCACTTGAAGGTCACAAAGAGAATTATTTGTCATATCAAGGGAACTTCTCGGTTTGGTATAAAATATTTCATCAATACCAAAGAACCCCTGGTTGGTTACAATGACTTATATTTGGGGACAACGATGACATGAAGTCAACATCAGGTTATGTATTTCAACTTGGTTTAGAACCCTTGTTTGTTCATGAAAGAAGTATAAGGTAGCATCTCTTTCGAGTAAAGAAGTTGAGTATCATAGTGTAGTTAATGTTGGCACAAATTAAATATGGATTCGATATCTATTGGGAGAGCTTGATTTTTTAGTCAATTCAATGTTTGCAAAATTTTATGATAACCAGAGCACGATACAGGTTGCTAACAACCCTATTGCACATAATAATATGAAGCATGTGGATATTCATGTTCACTATTTGAGAAGTTGATATAAGAATTTGATGTGAATATATTGTCTATTGTTGAACAAATGATTAGATTGCTAATATTTTCATGAATCCTTTATTAGAAGATAACTTTTTAAATCTTTGGGCTATGCTTGGGATCTATGAAGTTGAAATTATGATGGGGTGTACATAATTAATTTCACCTCCTCAATCTCCAGAGTGTTGTGTTGATGGGAGGGGTGTTAGAATGTAGTTCATGCTAGTTCATTCCACCTCTAGATATGGATATGGAGATAGATAACCACAAGTCGATAGTTGACTAGAAGAGTCGACTAAGTGGTTAATTAGTTGGTTGAATGATAAGTCAACTAGACTTTGGACTAGTTGGACAGACCAACCAAAGGAGGAGTTAACTGACCCAAACGACTGGTTAGGCAGTTGGAATATAACCATAAACTATGGCACACATAGGTGAGAAATTAAGGAGGAAATGCACTACGTTCAACCTAAGAAAGTGGAGTAGGCATACCCTCTTCACTTTATTGGTGGAATTAATATGCATATGGGGGATTTAGATTGAAGTGGAAAGTACTCGAGGTGACACCACTTTTCTCTAGAGTTTCATACTGAGGACTTGATCTTATATTCCTTTCCCATGCGCATAATTTTGACTCACTAATTTTCCTCCCAAACGTCTATTGTGAAGTGGTAGCCATAGTTTTATTTTGACCTAGGGATATTTTACTCGAGTGAATACAAGTGGGAAGTGCTTGTGGTACCTAAGACGGATGCATAATCTCTGTCACGGCTCCCTTAGAGGGTGTTTGCCTTCACAATGGTACTTTCACCTTGGGTAATTGTTACGCAAAGATTATTGTAATTCTTTCTCTCACGTTCACTAATTGTTCTTAGGCCCTAATAATCTCAAACCAAATTTCTTAAGGATTTCTAATTAGATCTTCGTTGATTTAGTGCTAGGCCCTAAAAACCCTAGATGGATCTTTGGAAGAGTATTGTTGCTTGTTTTCCATATGTTAATATTTTTTAAGTCATTTTTTTTTGCATTGTGATATATCACATTAGGATTTCTTTGACTTGTCATTTTTTAAGTCTATGATTCAAGGTGGTTGACCAATCTATACATCAGTCCAAAAGGACTAGAGGTCTCTCCCCTGATATTGTGAATTTTCCTCCCAAGAGGCAAAGGCTATATAACCCTAACTCTCCCCATGGGGTCAAATGAAGAAAACCAAGACCCTTTGAACAAGCCCACAAGGGAGGGAGTGGAAGAGAGTAGGTGTTCTGATGAATTATTGTAATAAGGGTACTTAAGGGATATTAATGGTCATATATCTATACCTAGAAGGGTCTAATCCCCCTTCTCCTTAATAATATATCAGTCATATTGAGATTGAAAACCTAACATATCCAACAACCATTGCAAATTTCAACCCACTCCTCCCTCAATCTCAGATCCCCTCTTTCATTCAAAATCATAACTTTGATGACCAAAATAATTTTGCACACATGAATACTTTTCACTAGTGATATAATATGAAAAATACCACTAGAATTTCAGGAGTAGGGGGTACCCATACCCCTACTTCAGGAGTTGCTAGTGGAGGATTCAATTCTCCATTTCTAAGTGTGACAGCTACAAGCATTTTTCCATCTACTTTCGGAGTGACACATGGAGAGGCCTTCTCTTCTGTCATACCTCATAGTAGTGGATTTGGAACCTCTACCTCTACCCCTCGAGGTAGTAATGTTTCACTTTTGGGATTCCATATACTAGAATTCCATATGTAGCTACTAGTACTCCACCTAATTTATCCAATTTTAGCACATCGATGGGAAGTTCTTCTACCCCTTTTAATGCTTTTTCATTTGGAGGAGGACATATACCCATGTTGATTCCCTCCATGGGAAGCATAGATGCTCCAAGATTCAGAATTCCTCTAGGAAGCATGCTCTCTCTTGGGATGAAAATCATGATGAATGGGAAATTTCCTCCATATGTTCAAATCCCATTTAGTTTCCATCAAAATCCTAGTGCACAAATGAATTTTCCTTTCATGCTTGGTAGTGGCTATATGTAGGTAAATCACAGGAGTTGGAATTTGTTTGCTTGGACAAAATTGTCATCCCTTGCAACATTAAATTTGTCAAATCTGACAGAACGCACGAATGATCCGATGATGCATAACCCCAACTAGACCCCTATTCCTACTAAATTTTCTTTATACATCCCCAAGTTTGAATCAAAATATGGAGAAGACCCAGCTAATGATGTAATAGAATTCCATATTTGATTTTCTTTAAACTCACTAATGGATGATAGTATTATACTCGATCATTTTTAGTGAACATTGATTGGTGTATTGATGAAATTTTATGTTGATATCCCATTAGAATCATTTCAAAACTTTGACACATTGACAATGGCATTCCATAATCATTTCTAATCACTTGTCCACTACAAGACAGGGACCGACCCTTTGACTTCATTCCTGCAAGACAAGTCCACCCACTTTATGACCACATTCATGAGTGAAAGAGGATATTCAAGTTGATTAAGAATCAAATCCCTATTGAATTATTAAAATACTATCCCATAAATTCATCGCTTCCTTACATTGCTAAAGTTGTTGCCTTGTCATGGGTTAGAACCGAAGAACAAGCTATAATCATAACTCAAAAGTTAGACCTAGTATATTCTCAGTCTATAATCTCTATGGGATTTTTCCCACATCACCAAGAGAAAAAATGGATCCAATTAAACCCAATCCTAGACCACGTGTCGATGGCATGATTATTTTAGTTGAAAATAGTGCGGAGAATTAGGTATCAATTCAAATAGGACATATGCCCTTAGGTTTTAATATGACTAAAGTTGGGCAATATCATTCTAATACCTCTTCTCCCACTATAAACTCTGATGTACTCACTACGCAGACATCTAACCCAAAGGGTAACCAACAAATCAAAGGAAAGAATAAAGGTAAGAACAAAAATAAAGGGACTGGAGGGAATATTAATGCAAATAATAACAATGTTGGTGGGGGTCAAAAAGAGAAAAAAGAAAGTTAAATTTTCATGCTAACTTTGTGAGGAAGATCATCTTACTCACTTTTTCCCTACTATAAAGGACGCCAAATCACTTTTGATTCAATGAGATGCTCATCAACAACCCATCGTTCTAACGAACCCTTTTCCTCCAAATCATCAACAAATGGTTGTTGGAATTCCTAATGACCCTGTACCTTAAAAATGGAGAAACCCACCAAATTCCAATGTATACACGTGTAAATGAGAAGTAAATGTTCATACCAGATCTCATAATCACAAAAATTATGAGTCTGCAACTAAAGGCAAAGAAGTTTCCATATCTAAATTGTCGAATCACATTCATATATAAAATATGGCATTCATTGCAATGCAATGCCTTCCAAAAGGTGTGTTGAAGAGATTGATGCATAATCCTAATGCTCAGATCACTCAAAACTACAACATTGTTCAAGATCTAACCCAAGCTCCATATACAATGTATACCCTGGAAGTTCTTTAGAGATTCCCTACATAACTTAAAACATTTTTATTAGCTATTAGTGCATCTGACCCTTTAGAATCTTAGCTTATAACATTTGACTCAGACAATTGAAATCCATGACTTCCTCACTCTACTAATTTCAATATTCAAATATTGTCCTAAGGGACGATTATATCCCAGACGATAGTGCATGAAGGAGGAGCTTCTACTTGTACAATTCCTTTGTCATGTTGGTACTTCATTTCCTCCCTAAGATTGTTCTTTTTTCTACCATGTTAAAATATTTTGATGGGCATTTGTTTGCACCTCATGAGATCATCCCAGCACTCCCTGATGAACTTGGGGGAAAGACTATGTCTATAGAGGATGAATTTGTAGACACTACTTTAGAGTATAAAATTCTCTTAGGAATATTTGGACCTACACCATGATGGCGATTGTGTCCTTAGTATTTTGCATTATTCTCTTCCCTCATCAGGAAAAATTGTGACGATATACCCATTGTCCTTTTGTAGAGCTTAAACAACTACCTCGACTGGACCTAATATTTTTTTAGTGAATAATTCCATGAGAGCTTGAAAGAATGTGGGTATTGGGATGTACCATCCTCTGATGGGAACTTTTAATCTCCCTCCACCCATTTCTTATATTGATTTCTCTCCTATATATGTGATTTTGTTAATCACCACATACCCTATGGATACAATGTGTTATTTCAAAACTTTATATTTTGAAGATATGTGGGTAGTGCCAAATATTTTTGTGTCTACAAAAGAGAATGGATGTATAGTAATTTCCATGCATTTTCTTTCATAATAAATTGATTATCAATTTATTTAAGTAGCCAATGCAGATCCTAATTACATTTCTTCGTTAGTGGAAAACTAGGATTAGTTTACATCGCCTATATGGGCCATCAATTTTCCTCATGCCTAATATTTTTTAGATATGATTTTACCTTCGAATGAAACCATTTTATAATCCATGAATGGTGCTAATAATCCTTCAAGAAATATGTATCACAGGTCATATTTTATTCATGATATAAATAAGATGGAAATTGATAGTAAGGGTGTCATCATACCTGGAAATTGTGATTGGTGTGTTAGTCCCCTCTTGACCTGTGATGTATATGCGAAGGGAAACATGGAAAACATTACAAATACCATACCAATTAACATTTCTAGGAATCCTAATGTCTTTGAGAATGTTTTGATTCGAGCAAATTGTCCCCCCAAGGAAATTGAAATTTATACTACTCTATTCAAAGAGTATCGTGACATTTTTTCTTGGACATATGAATACATGGCAAGAATAGATATTAATATTATCAAACATGAAATTAAAACATTGTTTTATGAAAATTCAAAACATGTTCAACAAAATATGTGATCGATTAATCCCCAGAAGGTGGCCACCATTAAGGAAGAGGTGGAGAGATTTCTCAAAGCTGGTTTTTCTACCCAGTTACCTTAACTGAATGCATGTCCCAACTTAGTCCCCATTGACGAAAAACAAGGGACCATCCACATTTGTATTGACTTAAGGGATTTGAATAAATATTATCCCAAAGACAACTATCCTACTCCATTCATTGACTAGAGTATCAATGAACTCACCAAAAATGAAATATTTTCATTTATGAATGGATTTTTCCATTATAATCATATTCTTATATGACCTACAGACTAGCACAAAACTGTGTTTACCTGTCCTTGGGATACTTTCTCCTACCGGAATATGTCTTTTGGCCTAACAAAAGTTGGAGCCACTTTCCAGCAAGCCATGGTGTATGCATTTCATGACATTAAACATTTTGTTAAAAATTACCTTGCTAATTTAACTTCTTGATATCGCAAGAGAACCTATCGTCTCGCTCATATTCATGTAGTATGTGAAAAGTGTCAACACTACAGGATTCGTTTAAATCCTCATAAATGCATATTTTGCGTTGTATTTGGGATATTACTTGGTTTTATTCTATCCAAGCATGGGATCATGGTAGACCCATTCAAGGTTGAGGAAATAGTTCAGTTTCCTTCTCCATGTAACATTCCTCACTTGTAAAGTCTTTTAGGGAAGGTGAATTGTTTTCAAATATTTATTATTAATTATGTTGAAGTTACAAAAGGTTTCAAGGATCATTTTGAAGAAAGGGGTCTCATTTATATAGGATGAATTTGCACAACAGTCTTTCGATGCTTTGAAAGAGGCTCCATTGACTACCCCATTACTGAGTCCCCCAATCTATAGAAAATATTTCTTATTATACTTAGTGGAATTTGAATCAACCATTGATATGGTCTTAGTTTAAGAGGATGATATCCATCAGGAGCATGTAGTGTATTATTTAAGCAAGAGCCTCACCGAGCTAGCATTGAAGTATTCTCACGTTGAAAAGGTGCCCATGGAAATCATATATGTTGTCCAACAATTCCAACACTATCCTTATTCGACAAACTACAATAATTTTATACACTAATATGTTTCAAAATATCTTAATCCGATAAATAATCAAGGTAAAGTATAATAAATGGATTGTTTATCTTACAAGATTTCGATCTAGAATTGGTGTTAGTCACATAGAAGAAATCCTTGGATTTTGTCAAGCTAATGTCAAATTTACCTAGAGATGGTGGGGAACAAGTTTAAATAGAGTCGTTACCTGATCAGCATATATTTCTCATTGCCTCCTGTTGGGCCTGGCCCAAATGGGGCATTTTTGAACAGGAAGGATTTTGAGAACTGCAGAGCTAAGAACAGTTAAGTTTGAACAATTTTGGATAAGTTTTGGTATGCTACAAAGTTGCACGCAACATAGTATCGGAGGAGCTGCGAGATCGGTGCTGCGAGGAGTACAGCGCCGTGATGTGCCACGTCAATGAAGATCCAGCTAAGCAGAGCATGGACGGATAAAGGCAGTTATTTTGGTTAGGTCATAGAAGACCTATTTTTTGGAAAAGATCGTCGATAACTACCGAGCAGTGGGTAGGTGCAGATCGAAGGTAGGTGACCGATCACAATGGGCATAAGACTACTACTACTCCAACCAGTCATCTAAGGTCGAAAAGGAAGGAACAGCTCAGTGGAGGCAACACGTTGGCGCGCATATAAAAGAAGATCCGCTGCCAGATATCTGTATTCCGGTTTTGGGAAAACCGCGACATTTTTTGTAAACCTAAGGGTTCTGCCTTCAAGATGTAAAAGACATGATCTACAGGTCTTGATCTATAAATAAGGAAATTTTGTAAAGGGAAAGGGTTAATGTTAAGTCTTCATTTTGTCGATTAATATTGAATATTGAGAGGTCTGCATTGTAAAGGCTCTAAAGCTGAGTGCGCAGAGACCTAATTTTGAGAGAGAAAGAGAAGAGCGTCTGTAGCTGAGTGCACAGGCGAAGAACTATTGCACCCTTTCCAAGATAAGTAAACAACAATTCTTGTGGACATAGCTTCCCATCTGGGGGGGTGAACCACGCTAAACCATTGTGTTATGTGATTGCTTTGTATGATTGCCATTAATTTGTGATCTAATTTACTTACAATGCATGCATGAAGTTATTATTGCTTGTTATATGTTTACTGTGATCTGTATTCGCCGTGGAAAGGATGGAATAAGATGCTAAGTAGTTCATGTAGGGAGGAATATTAAATAGTAAAGCACCTATAAGTCTCGAATGAATGGATCGCTAAGATAACTACACAGTTAATTGTTAAGGATTGAATCGCAGTATCAAAGCTCATAGCGCTGCGCATCTCACATATTTGCCTAAGCTATGTTGTTGATCAAGCTAAGAAATGATGAATGATTAAGTTTTATCGACTAAGAAGTGAATAGAAGTGACTAGATATCATAAACCTACTACATGGTCTAGGGATGCACTGAGGGTGCCAATATCCTTGTTCCTGAAGATATTCAACGTGGGGTAGGAGACTCCGCGCAACCGCTAAACGTAGTTGTGTAGTCTGTCACCACGCTGCGCATTAAGCAGCTGAATCACTCGCATCACAAGGTTGCGGAAACCTACTTCTGTAACCACCCCCTCAACTTTACCTCGGGTGAGACCTTAGGCTGCTTTCAGTCTGTTACCGAAAGGGCCGGTGAATCGAGGTTTTGTTGGTATTTTGTACTGCGAAGTACCTGGGTCTACATTGGAAAACCTCTAGAATAGTGCTGCGACCAACAAATGGTTCCGTTGTCGCGCTAAGAACAGTGATGCGATAGTGTATTCATAAAAGTAATGTCCGACAGTTGGCATCCTGAACAGAAAAAAAATCTGGGCCTGGTGTGATAAGATCGAAAGAGACTTTGTAAATAAAGAAAACAGACAGCCACGTCTATCTAATGAACAATGGTTGAATAGATACTTGTGGAGAGACATCCATGAAATTTCTTGGGCATCGTTTCCAAATGAGCTATACGAGTGGATATCGTGCCTAGCATAAAGAAAGAATTGCTGCCAAGGCGGAGTGCCTACAGAGTGGAGTCCGGAGCTTACTGAACAACTCAAATCAATCGATAGCCCACTATCGCGAGCAGTTGACTTCTGGGTTGATAGCATACTAGAAGGTTTTGTGACCGAGTTCGCTGTAGATACGCTGAAATCATACAGCCAAGCTAAAGCATACTTTTTCAAGGATTCAGAGGTAAGTTCTTGAAAAACCTAACCCTATACATTAAAATGCTTTTAGCTGAGAAAGGTGTTTTAAGAATGCAACAATAGTTAAAACTCTGTCATGGTAGAGATGTCACGTCCCCTCCCATCATACTAGTGTGATGGAGAGGATCATGATGCTAAAACCGGGAATCTAGCCCCATGAGCTTTTAAATAAGCATTCACATAATATAAAAGAACATATGAAATGTATAATTATAAGAAAAACACAGCGAAAATAATTTCGGTAACACATCCATCATACATTCAAGATATTTATCAAATAAATAAATGCAAAGTTAACACAAGAGAGTACTTATCTTATAACAAAGTAGTCCCAAGCAACTGGCTATGCAACTGCAACGTTCCACCCAACCATAGGCCAGTTGTGCTTATCAACCTCTTGATGCAACTGCCACCCCCCGAGCTGGGCATGATTTCTACAAGGAACCAGGGAACAACAGACTCACACATAGCCAAGCATACACCAAGATGAGCCAAGCCAATCTACAATTGGGTTTATCAGGCTGCTAGGAAATGGAAAGGAAGAATTGCTAAGCTAGTGAGATCAAGCACAGAGCCAGGGATACCTCTACAAGATCTATCGAGCTTGGCACCCACAATGCCTACACACCCCACTCAAGGAAGTATTCCCTTCACCAATGCACAGTCCCTCAGGCCATACCTTCCAATCTAGAGTGTTTAAGGTGTGCATAGAAGAGTATCCAACCCTCTTGATCTTCTTGAGAGGTTATTCCCCCCCCCCACTAGGTTTATCAAGCCAATTCTGTGGTTTATTGGTTTTCTCATTGACACATGGATTAACACCATTGGCTCAAGGGTTTGAATAATTCCCCCCCCCTATTCCTTGTAGAATCATGCCCCCATCTCTTTGTTGCATTGCATAGCTAGTTGTGGGTTTTTCATTAAAATTCGTATTTACATGATGTCTTAATTTACATTGTGCATGTCCAACACAAGAACCATAGGCAGCTATTTCTTTAATTGTTGATACATAAAAATCCAAATCAGTGGTGGGGCCTTGGCCTTGATCTCCTCACCATGATTAAATAACAATATTTACATCATTTACGATTTAATGCGAAGGGGGTCAAAATGGGGATGTGACATTCCCCTCCCCTTACATCAGCACTGTCCTTAGTGCTCATCAAAACTGAACAAAAATGGATATGCCACCCTCATGGCATCCTCCAGCTCCCATGTAGCCTCATCGGGACCATAGTGCTTCCATTGCACCTTTACCTGTCCGATGGCTCAGTTTCGGAGCAATGTTACCTTCTTGTCTAGGACGCGCAATGGATCGGTTTGGAATTCTCCCTCGGGTTCCACCTGGATCACATCCCAATTAATCACATGGTTAGGATCATGTACATATTTCTTAAGCAAAGAGACATGAAATACATTATGAGATTTAGTGCTAGCAGGAAATGCAAGTCTATATGCAACTGGCCCTATTCTTTCAAGCACTTCAAATGGCCCACAATATCTAGGTGATAGCTTGGCACAACTCCCAAGCTTCAAGGAACCCTTCCTTGGCCTCACTCTAAGATACACATGATCCCCAACACTGAATTCCCTATGCACTCTATGTTTATCTGCATAGATTTTGTGTCTATCCTGGGCTACTTTTAAATTTTGCCGGATCTTTGCAACCTCTTGTTCCATTTCCTTAAGCAATTCTGGCCCAAGTACAATTCTGTTCACTGGATTCTCCCAAGTCACGGGTGTCCTACACCTTTTGCCGTACAAAGCCTCATATGGACTCATTCCCAATGATTCTTGCTGCCCATTATTATATGCAAACTCTACCAGGTGTAGATAATCCTCCCACTTGGATGGCTTGTCCATTACATACATGCGAAACATGTCTTCAAGCACCTGATTTACTCTTTCTGTTTACCCGTCTGTTTGAGGATGGTACGCGGTTCTAAAGTTCAACTGTGTACCCAAATCTGCAAAGAGACCTTTCCAAAAATTGGAAGTGAACTTGGTATCCCTGTCAGAAATTATTTCCTTAGGCAACCCATGTAATCTGAAAATTTCCTTCATGAAAATATTTGCAATGGCATCGGCTTTTTGTGTGGACTTAACCGGTATGAAATGTGTTGCCTTTGTTAACTTGTCCACCACAACCATGATGGAATCATGTTGTGTCATAGTCATTGGAAATCCTGTAATAAAATCCATGGAAATTATTTCCCATTTCCATTCTGGAATTGGCACTGGGTGCAATAAACCTGTGGGGTGTTGGTGCTCAACCTTCACTTGCTGACATTTCATGCACTTAGAAATGTATTCAGCGACATCCTTCTTCATCCCTGGCCAGAAATAATATTTTCTTGCTGTAGCAATTGTTTTTTGATATCCTGGGTGACCAGAGTATGGAGCTTTATGGATTTCATCCATAACAATCCTCCTCAAATCTGCCGCATTTGGAATATAGACTCTATTCTTATAAGTAAGAAGTCCTCCTTCTTCCAAATGATAGCCTTCATACTTCTTGCCAAGGTCTTGCTGCTGCAATTTGTCTTTTATCTGCACGTACACTTCATCCTCAACAATATGGTTAACAATCTGCTGCCTCAAATCTGGTTGGCAAGTACTAAGTGCTGCCACATACATTTCATGTACCTTCCTACTGAGTGCATCAGCCACCTTGTTTTCTTTCCCTTTTATGTGTTTGATTTCAAAATCAAATTCACACAAAAATTCCAACCATCTAGCTTGCCTAGCATTTAAAGTTGGCTGATCAAACAAGTATTTCAGACCACAATGGTCTGTCCTTAACTCAAATTTTCTTCCCATTAAGTAATGCCTCCACATCTTTAAAGCATGTACTATGGCTGCAAGTTCTATATCATGAGTAGCATAGTTCTTCTCATGCTCCTTCAACTTTCTTGACTCATAGCATATCACGTGGTTGTCTTGCATAAGAACTCCTCCAAGTCCTTGATTGCATGCATCGACACACACCACAAAGTCTTTTTCTGGGTTTGCAATTTTCAAAATTGGTGCACTTGTAAGAAGATTCTTCAACCGTTGAAAACTTTCCTCACATCTTGGTGACCATTCAAACTTTATCCCCTTCTTTTGCAACAAAGTGATCGGGTTTGCAACCTTGGAGAATCCTTCGATAAACTTCCTGTAGTAACCAGCAAGGCCCATAAAAGATCTCACATCAGTCACATTCCTTGGAGTTGGCCAATTCATAATGGCTTCAATCTTCTCAGGGTCTACAGATATTCCTTCGTCGGAGATGATGTAACCCAAATAATGAATTCTATCTTTATAAAAGTCGCATTTGCTCAACTTTGCATACAACTTATGCTCCCTTAGTAATTGCATTGTCATTCTCAAATGTTCTTCATGCTCTTCTTCATTCTCAGAATAGATGAAAATGTCGTCTAGGAATACAAGAACAAACTTGTCCAAATACTTGCTAAAAACATTATTCATGAGACACATGAATGTAGCTGGTGCATTTGTGAGACCGAATGGTACCACTACAAACTCATAGTGTCCATACCTCGTTCTAAAGGCTGTCTTATGAATATCTTCTTCTTTGATTCTTACCTGATGGTAACCAGACCTCAAGTCAATCTTTGAAAATACCTTTGCTCCTCTCATTTGGTAAAAAAGGTCATCAATTCGGGGCAATGGGTATTTGTTCTTCACAGTGACTTTGTTCAACTTCCTGTAGTCAATACATAACCTGAGTGTTCCATCTTTCTTTTTCACAAATAGAACAGGTGCTCCCCACGGGGACACACTTGGCCTAATATATTTCTTCTCCAGCAACTCTTGTAATTGCATTTTTAATTCTAGCAATTCCGGTGTACTCATCCTATAGGGTGTCTTAGACACTGGTGTCGCTCCTGGCACAAGTTCAATTGTAAAGTCAATGTCTCTCTTTGGAGGGAGTTCTGGAATCTCATTAGGAAAAAAATCCCTGAATTCTTGCAATACATGATAGTCCTCCAATTTAAGAGTTTTATTCTCTGCTGCCTCTAAAATGTGGGCTGCATACAATTGACATCCCTTCCTACAAAAGTTCTTCAGCTGGATGGTTGTGACCTGTCTAACAGAAGTCACCTTTGGAATGCCTTTTACAACCCTCGGGTTTCCTTCTTTATCCATGCATTCAAATGTCTTATTGTAGCAGTCAAGTTTAACCCTGTGTGCCTTTAACCTATCCATCCCAATGAGAATATCATAGGAACCAAGTGGAAAAATATTCAGATCTGCATAAGTGAATAGCCCATCCATCTCTAATGGACATTTCTCTACTATTTCACTAACTTTTATCTTGGTTCCAGTGGCTAGTTGAACTAACCCTGATTTACTATGCTTTAATTTCTTGAAAGCACAAATCTCAACAATTCTAGGAGTGACATAACTGTGAGTAGATCCAGGATCAATCAAAATATAAATAGATTGCTTAGCAATCTTACCTTCAATTTCAACCACAGTTGACTGATGATCTGCTTGGCGGTCATCTAGTGCTGCATAGATTCTAGGGATTGTCCTCACCACTTGACCCACAGTTTCAGCTCCATGTATGTTGTGGACTTGATTTGGATTCCCATTCCGATGTGGACAGTTCCTAAGCATGTGCTCCCCTCCACAACCCCAACATTGAAGTGGTTCTCTTGGCTCCTTTGGATCTCTTGGCTTATCTCCCATCATCCTAGTTGGCTTAGTCACAACCTGTGATGGTTGCCTTTGCTGATTCCAGAATTGAGGAGGCTTGAACCCCTTCTTCCTTTGATCAAACTTTTCATTTTTTTTATCCTTCCATGCCTTATGGAATTCTGGTTTGCTTTTGTTTTGATCAAAGCAATACTTGGCCTTTCTTATGGCCTCCTCTAGAGTTCGAGGTTCATCGAACTCAATTCTGTCTTTATATGACTGGGGTAGTCCACTTAGGAAATGCTGAATTTTCACCTTATCATCATAGTACCTATCAGAGAGGTACTTCTGCTTGAAGTATTTCTTGAACTGCTCCCACACAATCTTCCTTTCGTTGATCTTCTTCACTTGCCTGATGTGTCCCCACCATATAGATGCTCTTCCATTCAAGTTGAAGATGGAAACCCTTGCCTTCATATTCCCAGAATAGTGTTGGACTTGGAAATATTTTCTCATCCCAAGAAGCCAAGCTTCAACTTCTTGACCAGATTTTACCTCTCCATCAAATCTAGGAGGTTTCGCCTTCTTAAATTCCCCATGTGAATTGTTCTTGTAGTGCTTCTTCCTCTTACTTCTACGAGATGAAGAGCTTGAACCCTCAATGGATTCCTTAGAGTTAGATGATTCATTAGAAGAGATTTCTGGAGTATATGTTATGTCTGTAGAAACTCTTCTTGGGCTGCTGGCCCTCTTGCGGGAATTCATCCTAGAACTACTCCCACCCCTTTCTAGATTTGATGTCTGATGCCCAGAGTTTATTTCCCTTTGGATGTCTGTCAAACTTTGTAGCATGGCTGCATTTAACTGATTTTGTTCTTCCTGATCTTTAATCATCCTTTCATTATCTTCCCTACAGCTTTGCAACTCCACCCTTAGGCTTCTCATGGTGGCTGCAATACCTGGAGGAGTCTCTTGATTTCTTCTCCCATTAGATTCTATTTCAGCATTCTCAACATGTATGTTCTCCCCCATGGCATCTGTCTCAGGATCATAGGGATCCTGTGCATCATCCATGATGTTGATTTTCTTGGCCCAACCAAGATCCAAAACTTTCCAACTGTACTATCTAGAGTGCTGCCCTGATGTAACTGTGATTTTGCAAAATGTGTTCATCAACACAATTGTTAGCTGCATTATATTCTCAGAAATTCATAATTTACTTTCATGCACGTGGGAAAATATTATATTGACAATTTGTCAAATCATAGAATTTTCTCACAATCAACAACATATGAGGGGGGACGACGGGGGTCAAGGGGGCTTGCCCCCTTGTGGTGCAATCTAGCGCATAAGTTCCATGGGAATTTTTTTCCATTTTTGGCACCTGAAAATCTTCCCTGAAAAATGGCTGAAATTCCATGTTTCGGAGCAACTTGTGGAGTTCTTTCCCAATTTCGGAAGAGAATTCCTTCCGCAGTTTCAGAAGACATTTGGAATTTCTTTCCGCAATTTTGGAACGATTTGCCGAAGTCTTCTGCAGTTTCAAAACGATTTGCCAAACTCTTCCCCAATTGCGGGACGATTTGCCGAACTCTTCCGCAATTGCGGGACGATTTGCCAAACTTTTCTGCAATTATGGAACGATTTGCCGAACACTTCTGCAATTTCGGAATGATTTGCCGAACTCTTCTGCAATTGCGGGACGATTTGCCGAACTCTTTTGCAATTGCGGAACAATTCGCGGAATCCTTCCGTAGTTTCGGGCCAACTTTCAAAACTCTTCCGCATTGCGGAACAATTCGCAGAATCCTTCCGCAGTTTCGGGCCAACTTTCCAAACTCTTCCGCGTTGAGGAACAATTCACGGAATCCTTCCATAGTTTCGGGCCAACTTGTTGAACTCTTCCGCGTTGTGGAACAATTCGCGGAATCCTTCCGCAGTTTCGGGGCGATTTGCCGAAGTCTTCCGCAGTTGCGGGATGATTCGCCGAAGTCTTCTGCAGTTGCGGGATGATTTGCCGAAGTCTTCCGCAGTTGCGGGACGATTCGCCAAAGTCTTTAGCAGTTTCAGGATGATTCGCCGAATTCTCCCGATGTTTCGGTGAAGATTTCCGAGTTCTTCCCGAAACAGACTTAAACAATTTTTTTTCAAAAACACTTAAAACAATTTTGGGTTCTTCTTTTCTTCTTTCTGTGATGACTGCTACCTAGCAGGAGGTAACCTTACCTCTGCAAACTATCCAACTTAGCTAGTTTAGGCCCGATGCTGATACCTGGGGTGATCAGGAAGGGACCTTCCCATGTGACTGTATTTGGATTTGGCCCATAGAGGTCCAATGCTGCAACCAACAGCTCTGATACAATTCTGTCACGTCCCCTCCCATCATACCAGTGCGATAGAGAGGATCATGATGCTAAAACCGAGCATCTAGCCCCATGAGATTTTAAATAAGCATTCACATAATATAAAAGAACATATGAAATGTATAATTATAAGAAAAACACAGCGGAAATAATTTCGGTAACACATCCATCATACATTCAAGATATTCATCAAATAAATAAATGCAAAGTTAACACAAGAGAGTACTTATCTTATAACAAAGTAGTCCCAAGCAACTGGTTATGCAACTGCAACGTTCCACCCAACCATAGGCCAGTTGTGCTTATCAACCTCTTGATGCAACTGCCACCCCCGAGCTGGGCATGATTTCTACAAGGAACCAGGGAACAACAGACTCACACATAGCCAAGCATACACCAAGATGATCCAAGCCAATCTACAATTGGGTTTATCAGGCTGCTAGGAAATGGAAAGGAAGAATTGCTAAGCTAGTGAGCTCAAGCACAGAGCCAGGGATACCTCTACAAGATCTATCTAGCTTGGCACCCATAATGCCTACACACCCTACTCAAGGAAGTATTCCCTTCACCAATGCACAGTCCCTCAGGCCATACCTTCCAATCTAGAGTGTCTAAGGTGTGCATAGAAGAGTAGCCAGCCCTCTTGATCTTCTTGAGAGGTTATTCCCCCCCCCCACTAGGTTTATCAAGCCAATTCTGTGGTTTATGGGTTTTCTCATTGACACATGGATTAACACCATTGGCTCAAGGGTTTGAATAATCCCCCCCCCCCCTATTCCTTGTAGAATCATGCCCCCATCTCTTTGTTGCATTGCATAGCTAGTTGTGGGTTTTTCATTAAAATTCGTATTTACATGATGTCTTAATTTACATTGTGCATGTCCAGCACAAGAACCATAGGCAGCTATTTCTTTAATTGCCGATACATAAAACTCCAAATCAATGGTGGGGCCTTGGCCTTGAGCTCCTCACCATGATTAAATAACAATATTTACATCATTTACGATTTAATGCAAAGGGGGTCAAAATGGGGATGTGACAAGAGAACACATACATTGATTCTGACGAAGAAAACCATACTTTGAGAAGTGGAAAGAGATACAAGCTTACTAATGAAAAGAAACCCACATCATCTAGAAATCATATAGATACCGAAATTCCATGTGACCTCAATAGTAAGAACACTCAGTTATCAGCCACAATCCAACGCATTATACCTTAGAATCAATCAATCCAGAACCCATCCGCTGCGAGCATCGCGTAGCCCATCCCACATCTCAGTAATACTACTAACACCGCAGGACCGAGTACTCACAACACTACATCTTAGCCCATTCCCCAGAATACTATTCTTAGCACGATCCAACAACCTGTATCTACTTTTGTCACAGGGAATCAGTCTCAGAATAGTACAAAATTCGGAATCAGAATGACAGATAATGATATAAAACTCCCGATATTCAAAGGAATGGGTCAGGGAGACCCTGATCAGCACTGGTTTCTATGCAAAGCCGTGTGGAGTGTTAAGCAAGTGACAGATGATGCTATCAAGAGAGCGCAGCTCATAACTACTTTTAGAGACAAAGTGCTGCATTGGTTTATGAAGTATTCTCAAGCACAGCCAAGAACCCTAGCAGAGATCAAAACCGTGATTGTAGTAGAAACCCAAATCAAAATCATAGTGCATAACAGAGTTGAAAGAAATCAAGCAGAAACCTACTGAACCGGTTTTGCAATTCGACCAAAAATTCAAAACATTGTTGGACCAAGTGAGATTTGTTATATCTCCGCAACAACATCAATAATGGTTCATTGCTATGCTGTTGCCCCATATCCGACAACCACTAATGCAACAAAAGGTTGTATCTCAAGCTGAAGCCTTGGAGATCGCAATGAAGTTGGAAGCTTCACCAATTAGAAAAAGTAGTTCTGGAATGATATAGATTCAGAACCAATTAGCTACCTTGAAATTAGAATTACAAGGTATGAAGAATGGAAAAGAGTAGAGACATGAAAAACGACATGAAGTTTGGTGCACAGGATACAAAGGAGAGGGCCACACCAGAGAACATTGCCCCTTATTTCAAGAATACCTTAACAGTGGCGCACCAAACCCAATAAATATGAATCAGAACCAAGCACCATGGTGTGAAATTTGTAGAAGCAAAGGACACAGACCTGAGAATTGCTACCTGATACAAAAATATGTAAAAACACCTAAAAATTTATACTGCAATTTCTGTAAGTCAGTTGGACATGATGAGTCCAACTGTTGCACTTATGAACTGATGAATGAAAGAAACCGAGATATGGAAGCAATGCGAGGTACTAGAATGTACCGTGTTCAAGAGGAAAATCAGCCAAAGCAAGAGAACACCCACTATGATCAAGGAGGATATAGAGGCCGCAGTGGTGGATATCGTGGGAGAGGAAGAAATACTAGTCAAAATCAAGGAAGAGGACGAGGCCAGGTAATATGCTATAACTGTGGCTAGCCAGGTCACGTATCAAGAGAATGTACTAATCCATGCACCACATGCAACTATTGTAAATCATTTGATCATGTGATTGAAGATTGTCCGGTGCTTGAGGTAGAAATGCAGAAGAGGAGAAGAACATAATCACCGAACCCTAACATCCAGTTGATTGCATCAGATAACATACCTACAAGTCAGAGTGTCAATGCAGTAACGCGAAGTGGTGCTGATACACGAAAAGACAACAACACAGAAGCCTTGACTTCTGGAACAATTGATCCTAAGAAAAACCCTGGAGAAACCATAGGGATAAGAAAAGCTCCTAGGAAAGCACCTCCAATGAACTTACAGAAAAACAAAGAAATGTTCAAGGAAGTGTGGGACATGTTTAAACAACCACCACCTACTTCACCAAGGATTCCGTTGCGAAGTCAAGAACCAAAAATACAAGACATGCCACTGGCATATGATCAGACGCGCACTGCACCAGATACCTCTAATTTTGTTGCGCAGTTTCTACAAAGTTGCATCAAGTTATTTAAAAACAAGGACACTCTTATGGAATTTGAAAAACTAATAAATTAGTACGAATCATGCAGTAAGAAAGGAATAGCACATAGCGCAGTACATAATATTAGAAGTCCCAAAAGAAACGGCAGGGAAACGCGGTTCACTGCATAGGTAGGAGACTATGAGATGGACGAGATCATTCTTGATCTAGGATCTGAAGTGAATGTATTAACCAAGCAGACATGGTAGGCGATGGGAAAACCAAAGTTACAGTGGTCACCTATACAGTTAAGAATGGCTAACCAGGGCATAGTTATACTGCTCGGAAGGTTAACCAATACCATTGTCGGCATTGATGGAGTGCGAAGTTATGCAGACTTCGAAGTAATTAAAATTGTGGATGATAGAAATCCTTATCCAGCACTACTGGGCATCGATTGGGCAATGACGAACTAAACTGTCATCAATCTGAAAATAATGAAAATGATATTTGAAGGCAATGACATAAGGGTCATCGCACCATTGGATCCTTCATAGGGGGAGCGATATGTTGAACCTATTCAAGAAGAGTACAGAGCTCAAGACCTTGACCGTATCTATCAAATGACAACAAATGCTACGGATTATATTGATCCTACTGCGGATGGAACACTCAGCTGGCGTTGCGATAGTTCTTGCATCTCAGACTCAGATGCAGGATTAGAAAACTAGCAACACAGAATGCATAAAGTATCTATTGGGAGATGCGTGACAATTACAAAATCACTCTGCTGGATTGGAAAGCAGGTAATTCCAATCCCTACTTATGATGGTACAACTAACGTTTATTCATTTATCAAAGAATACATTGTAGTAGTGGCAGATGAACATCATATCTCAGCATTAGACATGGAACTCAGAGAAAAACCTGCCAGATGGTGGGCTACACACAAAAAGACAATGACAACTTGGGACCAGTGCAGAATAAAACTACAGAATAGATTTGCTGATAAGGTCACACTACCATTTGAGAAATATAATGGCCAGAGGGATCCAGGAGATCATATCGCAGCTTGTATACAAGCTTGGAAGGAAAGACCGCAGACAGAATGGGCACATCTCTTTGTGCATTTATTGCAGGAGCCTATTCCCAAAAACTGGTACCTACAGGAGGAGATGCACATAGGAACCGCGGATTGGTCCATCCTTACTACGACCTTTCAGAAGGATTTTAGTTTCCAAGATGACCAACCAACTATACATGACGCGCTGCAACTGATCAAGCGAAACATATTTAGCCCACATCGCAAAAAAGAAAATATAACACTAGAAGAGTTTTTTGACACAAGCAATGTACTTGCGAGTCTCCAACCAAATTGGACAGAACAAACAGAACAAGTCATGGGCTGTTATAACTTAGTTGGAAAAGATGAAGATAAGGAAGACAGCGATGAGGAGGATCCGTGCAATATAAAAATCCCTAAATCAGAAGGAATAGGCGAGGTAGAAGGGCCTCCATTAGAGATTTTTGATATAAGTGGATCGGTCAAGACAAAGAAAGTGAATGTCAGTACTAGTGAAGAACTAAAGTTTGCAGCAATAGGAGACTACTAGGATGATGACATAGTTGCAGAGATCGCAGCTATATTACAGGAATATCAGGAAGTATTCCCGACAAAGTTCACAGAGATGAAAGGTATTCTCGGAGACTTAGGAGTCATGAGAATTCCCCTTAAGCCTGGAGCGAAACCTATTAAACAAATCCCATATAGACTGAATCCACGCTACAAAGAATGAGTTAAGGCAGAACTTGATAAGATGCTCGATGCAGGAATTATTGAGCCAGTTGAAGAATCTGAATGGATAAGCCCAATGGTAATCCAAGACAAGAAAAAAAAGGGTGAGATTAGAATCTGTGTTGACCTCAGAAAGTTGAATGATGCCTCTATGCATGATCCATTTCCTACACCTTTTACCGATGAAGTTCTTGATAACGTTGGAGGGAATGAAGCATACTCTTTTACTGATAGATTTTCTAGATACCATCAGATAAAAATTGATCCAACCAATAGGCACAAAACCACTTTTGCAACAGAATGGGGATCATTTCAGTATACAGTGATGCCTTTTGGCTTGAAGAATGCACCAGCCATATTTTCAAGAGTAGTGATTGCAGCATTCAAACACTTCATCCACAAGTTTTTAGAAGTTTACTTTGATGATTGGACCATTTTTGGCTTCTTGAAGAACCATGACGTGAACCTCAGAATGATGCTGGAAAAATGTAGACAACATCAGATTTCATTGAATTTAAAGAAATGTATTTTCTGTGTTCCTTATGGGATTCTACTGGGACACATCGTGTGTAAGCAAGGGTTAATGGTTATTCCAGCGAAGATTGCAGTTATTGTAAATTTACCTACACCAAATTCAGTTAAACAATTGTGCACTACACTAGGGCATACTGGATACTACAGGAAATTCATAAAGGGTTATGCACAGATAACCGCAGCAATGGAGAAGCTTTTGAAAAAGGATGCACCATTCATTTGGAATGAGGACTATGAGAAAGGATTTGACACATTGAAAGAAAAATGGTCACCGTGCCGATCCTAGTTTTTCCAGACTAGGAAAAGCCATTTCACGTACATGTTGATGCTTCATGTATAGCATTGGGTATCATTCTTGCGCAGCTAGGAGAAGGAGGAATTGACCATCCCATTGCATTTTCGAGCAGAAAGCTGTCATCTGCTGAGAAGA
This sequence comes from Larix kaempferi, assembly GCA_027924585.1. Taxonomy (NCBI): domain Eukaryota; kingdom Viridiplantae; phylum Streptophyta; class Pinopsida; order Pinales; family Pinaceae; genus Larix; species Larix kaempferi. The sequence continues at coordinate 6,978,326 of BSBM01000592.1, read as the reverse complement.
ACTATACCACTACTAAAAGGGAAGGACTTGCAATGGTATATGCACTACAGAAATTCAGACACTATTTGCTTGGTGCACACTTTTCAATGTTTACTGACCATTCTGCATTGAAATACCTGGTCAATAAGCCAGTGTTAGGGGGACGAATATGCAGATGGCTCTTACTCTTCCAAGAGTATGATTTTGAAATAATAGTTAAACCAGGCGGATTAAATTTAGGCCCTGGTCATCTATCAAGGATCGAGTCAGGAGAGGAACCAATAAATCTAGAAGACAATCTTCCTGATGCGCAATTGTTTACTATACAGACCACCGATGATTATTATCAGGATATCATTGACTTTCTAGCTACCGGGTTCGCACCTACTGAATTTAATATGCAACAAAAGAAGCAGCTGGTAGTACGAGCCAAAGACTTCACCATTATTGCAGGAGAACTCTATAAGTTAGGACCTGATGAAGTACTACGAAGATGTGTATTAGAACATGAGAAGCCATTTGTATTAGTTAATGCACATTCAGGAGCCGCAGGAGGTCATTATGCAGGAAGGGCTAATGCACAGAAGATACTGCGTGCAGGGCTACGGTGGCCTACAATCCATAAGGACTCCAAAGAACATTGCCAGAACTACGATGTCTGTCAAAGGATAGGGAAACCATAAAAAATAGATGAAATGCCATTGAATCCTCACCTGACCTTGTAGGCATTCGAGAAATGAGCAATTGATTTTGTGGGACCTATTAACCCACCAGGAAAAAGAAGTGGTACGAGGTACATTATTACAGCAATTGACTACCTCACCAGATAATAAGAAGCAAAACCAGTCAAGGACTGTAGCACGGCTACAACCACACAATTCATTTTTGAGAATATCCTTACACGATTTGGATGCCCAAAATTTTTGATGAGTGATCAGGGTACTAATTTTTTGAACAGAACTATTGAAGCTTTGACTGAAGAATTCCACATCCATCATCAACGTCGTATGTCTTATCATCCACAAGCGAATGGTACCGTTGAAGCATTTAATAAAGTACTTGAGAATGCGCTAACCAAGGAATGCAATGTAAACCGTGATGACTGGGACCTGTGCATTCCTTCAGTGTTATGGGCATACAGAACGACATGCAAGAAATTAACTGGACATACACCTTTCAGATTGGCTTACAGACAAGAAGCAATAATGCCTATGGAGTACATTATACCCAGCTTGAGAATAGCTGCATTTATGGGGATGGAAGATCACGCAACACTAGAAGAAAGGTTGTCACACTTGGTTGGGTTGGAAGAAGAGCTCTTCATTGTAGGATTCCACCAGCAAGTGCAGAAAGAACGAGAAAAAGCATGGCACGATCCCCACATCAAGAATAAGTCTTTTCAGGTAGGTGACCTAGTCCTACTGTATGATAGTAAATTCATGAAGTTTCCTAGAAAATTTAAAATGCATTGGCTTGGACCATATACTGTAATAGATGTTGCTAATGGTGGCGCAATCCAGTTAGCCACTTTAGCTGGTGATTTATTACCCAAACTGATAAATGGGAGCAAACTAAAGCTTTACCGTGATAGTCCTGCTTCGCAGCATCCATAATGATGAAAAGAAGGAAAATTTTCTAGGTGCCAAGTATGGTCGGAATTGGGCACTAGAAACTGTGGAAAAGTATGTACATAGACTAATAGAAATAGATCTATGCAGTGCCCTGCGATAAAAAAAAGAAACAATGCACCTGTTGCAACATTCAAAAAGCAGCAACTGGAAAGAAAAGAAATTATGTACCGTGAAATCACTGCGCAAAACCAACGATGAACTACCACGTAGTTCAATGCAAGAATCCAAAAAATAGCCGTTATACAGTAATTTATGCCAACCAATCGGGCATTTAAAGCACAGATAGTCGTTTTGATCATAATTTTGAAAGACAAGAAAACAAAGGAAACAGAATTTGGCCAACGGATACCACCATTAAATGCATATCTAGTCGTTCAAGGGCGTGGAGGAGTGTCCGCCACGCCTATAGATAACACTACTTGTCATCTCGCGGGCATATCAAACACTTAGAATTTTCTGCAAATACTTCTGTCTGAGCTAGTTTTCATAAGCTGTCTGCAACCGTTGAAACTGTTTGCATGCCTAAGAAATTTTTATATGAAGAAGAGTTCACAGTTGAAGAGACTGTGAGGTTGTTCAAACACGGAGGAATTAACGAATTAATGAGAACTCCAAACAAGAAAATCGTTAAGGAATCATAACAAAATCCAAGGAGATCACTAAGACACGGGCCCTCAATGTAGGACAAAGGGAAAAATCTAGCAGCGCCCAAATCAAAACTACCGCAGACAAGTTCGGTACGACCAAAAAATCCCCTTGCTGATAAATACATACCGTTAACTATGACTCCATAATACATCTTGCCGCATGCAGTAGATGCGCTAGCCATTATACTGTTGAAGAGCCCAAAGTATGAGATACCACTCTCACCTATATCGAAGCATGTTGAGGTGGAAAAAAACCTGTTAGGAAAGATTCCATATTGCAAATGGGAGGATTATGATCTGCTAGCAATGCAGAAGGAGAATCCAACTGAACCAAAGTTCCCACAGTTCCAACCCGACAAATACATGTGCTAGAAAAAGAATGTGAAGGGTGACCTAACCTTGGTCGCCGAGAGCTGGTTGTCAGGAGTAGCCAAGTCAAGGTTGCTCAACCTCCTAAGGCTTCCACTTTTCGACAGATCAACGGAGCTCAACGCGGTGGTGCGAACTCTTATGGCTCCCATCCACCAGGGATATTTATGGCTAGACCAGAATATCGACCTAACAATTGACTTAATCCACCGTATAACTGGATTAAGCAAAAGGGGATAAGACCCAAGGAAGTTCTTCCAGGGAAAGACAAAGGATAAAGAGGTAGCAGCATTAATGAAGAAAACACAATCTGTGGTCAAAGGGAAGCGAGGCTTCAAGACGGATGACATAAAGGATGATGGAATAAGGTTTGTGACGCAGCTGTTAGCGGGCAAAATATTAAGGAAGTGTAGACCTTTAGAAGTAAACGTAGGCGTAGTACTGCTTGGCGCTGCAGCTGCCGAGGGACAAGAATTCAATTGGTCCCAATTTCTATTAAATGAATTCCTTGAAGAACTCAATGATACACAAATCAATGGTGGATATTTTCATTTCAACTGGATAATCATATTGATCGGATTCCTGGGGTGGAGGGAATCGAAGCACTATGTCGGAGTGGTCACAAACACTTCAGACTGCAGAAGTGCTCGATTTCAGAATCTATGGGCAAGCCTAAATCCAGATAGACAGCACGAGACAGCGCTGGTGTTTTACACATATTACGACCAGCTGCACGGGGCCATCATGCTTACACCTCGCATACCAAAGCAAGTGATAGGCAAATATATCTGCATTATAAATTTTTATGCTGTGATGAAATGCATCTCCATTTCACCTAAAGTGCAGAGGAAGAATGCTGATTGGTACCCTAGAAACTACCATATGTACGAGGAATATATTGAGAACTTAATGAAAGAATGGCCAGCTGAATTTCGAGTTGAGGTCGTGGACATCGAAAGTGATTTTTGGTGAGGATAACCCTATCCCATGTCCCATTGTAGAAGAAAAAGAGTCAGGCAAAAGTAAGGACGTTGGAAGTCCTTCGGGACACAAGGAACCAAGGAAAAAGCAGAAAGAAAACAAAGACCAATTAGACATAGTGCTTCATGAAGATGATTATTTAATGATTGCCGCGAGGGTAACTGAACAAATGGAGGAACTCTCAACAGACAAAGAAAAGAAGGAAAAGGCAATTCAAGACAGCTTAAAGTAGAACCTGACTACACTGCAAGGGATATCCCAAAAATTTGATGAAGTCAGCAAAAGATTACCATTGCACCATGAGTCAGTAGCTGGAAAAGGGTCCATGAGGACTTCGTAGCAGCAAATAACGGTTCTCGTGAGGTCCCGTATTGTCCATTTGCAGCCACTATCTATCAGGTTACCATTACAAGATCAAGAAATGCTAAATACAGAGAATGTAGAGCATGTGGAGCTTGATCTTGCAAGCATACCATTTCCAGGACTCCATTACTTACAGATGCAAGTTGCTGAAGAAATGCATGAAAGAACCAGAGACACAATAAAGGAGAGCTCGCGGAGAGCCATGCTATTGCAAGACGAGAATGATCGTCGATTGAGATTGGAGACAACAATCACTGCGGTTGCAAAAAACATTGATGACTTTGAAGTACAAATAGAACCAGAAGATAATATTATAAAGATTGGAGATCTAGTCAATAGTCTTAATAATGAGAAAGAAGACATGGAGATTCTCCATGAGTCTGAAATTGTTGCCCTAAAAGTACAACTCAATCCACAAACTCCACCAGACGAACAACAGTTAAGACAAGGAGTAGTGAAGACCGCAACACAGAATATTGCTATCGAAATCACTAAGTGCCAGAGCCTACTGGAAGCAACATTGAAGGCATTTACTACCCTTGAAGAAGATCAACAATTACAAGAAGTAAAGAAGGAAGTGAAGGAAAAACAAGAAGAACTAGAAAAGATGAGTGAGGAAGTTAAGGTGCTGCCAGCAAGGGAGAAACTCCTAAAATACAGGGAAATCAACAACCTCAAGAAGGAAGTTAAAGCATTGAGGGAAAAGGAAACAAAAATGGGTGATAAGTCACAACCATTATTAGAAGACGCTAGCACGATCTCACATGAGATTGAATAAAAGTTAAAGCAACTGAACCAGAATCAAGAACAAATGGAAGGCCAAATCGGCCAAGAGATAACACTTGAAATGGTAGAAACAGTTGGGCAAATTGAACAGGATACGAAGACCACGGTAGAAAGGCTGATGGAATGATTCAACGCGTTCACTGCGAAGATCAGCCCACGGGCAACAGAAAACCTTCAAGAAGTTCCAAGTGGCTTGGGGGTGAGCCACATGTAAGTGTTAGGGGGCTATTGGGCCTGGCCCAAATGGGGCATTTTTTAACAGGAAGGATTTTGAGAACTGCGGAGCTAAGCACAGTTAAGTTTGAACAATTTTGGATAAGTTTTGGTATGCTGCGAAGTTGCGCGTAGCATAGTATCGGAGGAGTTGTGAGGTCGGTGCTGCGAGGAGTAAAATGCCATGATGTGCCACGTCAACGAAGATCCAAATAAGCAGAGCATGGACGAATAAAGGCAGTTATTTTGGTTAGGTCACAGAAGACCTATTTTTTGGCAAAGATCGTCGATAAATACCAAGCATTGGGTAGGTGCAGTTCGAAGGTAGGTGACTAATCAAAACAGGAAGAAGATTACTACTACTCCAACCAATCATCTAAGGCCGGAAAGGAAGGAACAACTTAGTGGAGGTAACATGTTGGCGTGCATATAACAGAAGATCTGCTGCCAGATATCAGTAGTCCGGTTTTGGGAAAACCGCGACAGTTTTTGTAAAACTAAGGGTTCTACCTTCAAGATGTAAAAGACATGATCTATGGGTCTTGATCTATAAATATGGAAATTTTGTAAAGGGAAAGGGTTAATGTTAAGTCTTTATTTTTTCGATTAATATTGAATATTGTGAGGTCTGCATTGTAAAGGCTCTGCAGCTGAGTGCGCAGAGACCTAGTTTTGAGAGAGAAAGAGAAGAGAGTCTGCAGCTGAGTGCGCAGGTGAAGAACTGTTGTACCCTTTCCAAGATAAATAAACAACATTTCTTGTGGATGTAGCTTCCAGTCCGGGAGGGTGAACCACGTTAAACCATTGTGCTATGTGATTGCTGTGTATGATTGCCATTAATTTGTGATCTAATTTACTTACAGTGCATGCATGAAGTTATTATTGTTTGTTATATGTTTACTGTGATCTGTATTCACCGTGGAAAGGATGGAATAAGATGCTAAGTAGTTCATGTAGGGAGGAATATTAAACAGTAAAGCACCTATAAGTCTCGAATGAATGGATTGCTAAGATAACCACACAGTTAATTGTTAAGGATTGAATCGCAGTATCAAAGCTCACAGCGCTGCGCATCTCACATATTTGCATAAGTTATGTTGTTTATCAAGCTAAGTAATGATGAATGATTAAGGTTTATCGACTAAGAAGTGAATAGAAGTGATCAGATCTCATAAACCTACTACATGGTCTGGGGACGCACTGAGGGTGCCAATATCCTTGTTCCTGAAGATATTCGACGGGGAGTAGGAGACTCCGCGCAACCACTAAACGTAGCTACACAGTCTGTCACCACGCTGCGCATTAAGCAGCTGAATCACTCACATCACAAGGTTGTGGAAACCTAATTCCGCAACCACCCCCTCAACTTCACCTTGGGTGAGACCTTAGGCTGCTTGCAGTCTGTTGTTGAAAGGGCCGGTGAATAGGGGTTTTGTTGGTATTTTGTACCGTGAAGTACCTGGGTCTACATTGGAAAACCTCTAGAACAATGCTGCGACCAACACCTCGAATGACCCTTCATATGGAGACATATTGGCATATCTCCAAATGCAAAGATTCCCCTCTAACCTCTCTCATGATGATCGTCAGTGTGTTCATCATCATGTGAAAAACTATCTTATCATCAACAACAACCTATATCGTTGAAGAGTAGATCTTATTTTGTTTCATTGCTTGACCCATGAGGAGTTCATGAGGGTTCTTAATTATTTTCATGGTGAAGTGGTGGTTTTCACTTGTCTAAGTTGGAAACATCCAAGAATATCTTGAGTGCAAGATATTATTGGCATTCGATCTTTGAATATTGTACTAACAAGTTGTAAATAAGTGCCACTCATGTCAAAGTTTCACCTAGAAAATGCATGTACACCTAGCTTTGTTGTACCATGTTATCACCATTGGCTCCTTCACCAAGTGTGAGGTTGATTTTACAACATGAAACATGATTTTTGTAAAAGGTCATAAACCTATCAATCTAGCCATGGACTACTTTACTAAGTGGGTCGAATCTATGCCAACGTTTTCCAATAAGGTAAAACACAACACAAGGAAGACATTTCCCTTCACTGCTTCACAGTTCCCTCAAGAACTCCAACCCTTACCGTGCTTACCAATGTGTGCAGAAATAGTGCAACATGTTCTATGTTGTTGGTGAACCTCATGTAACACTAATTCATGGCTTCGCAAGCATTCAAAGTATCAAAAAATACTGGGTAAATGTTCCTATCTTTCCCACCTCTACACTCACCTACAACCATCTTATTTATTCTAATGTTTGCAATTTTCCTTCACAATTCAAATTTCTAGTTGTTTCACAGTCTAGTATATGGTAATGGAAATGGAGAGAATAGCATGAGAAAAAATCTGCGTAGTGTAAAAATATGCATGAGAATGAGTGGTAGTCTCCAAAAGAGATGAGAGGATGTGCAAAGGCAACTAACATAACTTTTGACCATCGAAGAAATTACTCTTACTATTGTCATAAAAGTATATTCACACTATGCTTCTAGATCTACATGAGGAACATTTTCCCACAAACCTCACACATGCATTCAATGATTGAATTTAATAAGTGAAAATAATGTCATTATCTCATTTAAGGAACATGGAGGAAAAAGGATGAGTTCTAAGGTTGAAACATGGCAATAGAGGATTCAATCTCCCATAGCCCCCCTTTTCTCTTCCCCTTTAGTGGAATTATTGTCCCTCTAATGCTCTTTACACAGTCATCCTGGACCACTTTTATTAATTTTCCAACATGATATTTACATAATTTTTTAGTTAGTATGACAAACTAACCGTATGTTTCATCTAGATATATTTACATTGTACATGCATAGCCATTTACTAGTTGGGAATTGGCCTTGAAATCCGCACTAGGAATCCATACTAACATATTTACATCATTTACATAATTTGATTTAATACATTCCAATTCAAAATTAAGGGTAGTACAATCCCATTCCCATTGGAATAACATTGTCGTAGGTATTTGCTCAAAATTAAAACAAAAATGGATGTCTCTCTCATAGCATCCTACAAATCCCATGTAGCCTCATCGGGACCAAATTGTTTCCACTACACCTTAACATGTCCAATATCTCAGTTTCATAGCAATGTTACCTTCTTGTCAAGGATACATAGCGGCCCTACTTGGAACTATCCCTCAGGTTCGACCTAGATCACATCATAATCAATCACATGGTTAGGATCATGTACATATTTCTTAAGTAAAGAAACATGAAAAATATTATGAGCTTTAGTGTTAGCAGGAAATGCAATTTTATATGCAACTGGCCCTATTCTCTCAAGCACCTAAAATAGCTCACAATATCTTGGTGATGTTGAATATTGTAACTTCTAAGAATATTATATTTGTACTTTATTATTCCAGAGATGTTTCATCCCTCCGAGGTGATCCTATTATGTATCCGGAGATGTTTATTCCTCCGATGAATTGTGGTAACTGGGGTTATTAGATCCTCCATGTGGGGGTCGGCCCTGAGTTAATTAATTAGGGGTTATTAGACTTCATTGGGAGAGGTCGGCCCCATAAGGGAATTAGTCAGTCGAGAACTAGTATAAGTAGAGGAGATTGCTCCTCACTTATCTCACACTTGCTCAGCTCAGAAAGTAGCGCACTTGTGTTTGAGAGGTCTGCATAGGAGGTAGGGAAGGAGGTCAAGTCTTGGAGCACATCTTGTATTTTGGTTGATCATCTTATTGAGGAAAGCTTTGCTGGGTTTTCTACCCCATGAGGGTTTCCCAGGGTAACATCTTTGTCTATCTTGTGATTATGTTTCTTTCAGTGATCTTGCTAGTCAAATTAGTTTAAACTTAACATGGTATCAGAGCTAGCTTGAATAGAACATCTTTCACAAGGTGAAATTATATTTCTCTCTCTCTCCCAAAATTAGGGTTTCTGCAAAAGTTAGTATTTTTGGATTCTGGTTGCATGGCTGAATAGCCCTTCTAAAGATCTATCTTTTGAGGCCTGGATCGAGGTTTTTGGTTGAGTAAGACTCCGGGAAAGTCAAACCCTAGTTTTACTAAAAGTGCGATAAACCAAAAATTCTGTTGTAGATCCAGAAAAGTGAAAAGGTAAAGTTTCCTGGTAAGTACTGCTCTATTTCTTATCTCTTGGACTCCCCCAAGAGAAGATGGCTCCAAGCACTAAGCTTGAAGACAAGCTTGAAGGTATAGAGAATTTCCGGGCATGGAAATACAGAATTGGTCTCATTATTGAAGAGAATGATCTTGCTCAATATATCAAGGATGAAGTTGCAGAACCTGAAGAAGATGAATCCAAAGAGAAGCATAGGAAGGATTTGATTAAGGAAAAGAGAATCATTGCTGATTCTATTAAAGACCACTTGATTCCCCAAGTGGCATCCAAGAAGACTCCAAAGGAAATGTATGATGCCCTAGGAAGAATGTATGAAGGAAAGAATATCAATAGGAAGATGAACCTAAGAACTCAGTTGAAGAGTACCAAGATGTACAAAGGAGAATCCATTCAAGACTACTTCTCAAGGATCTCCCAAATCAAGGAACAACTAGATGCCATTGGTGATACTCTTGATGAAGATGAACTTGTAATGACTACTCTAAATGGTCTCACTAGACCTTGGGAGTCATTTATACAAACTATGTGTGCCAGAAAAGAAAGTATGAAGTTTGATGTAGTATGGGAGGATTGTGTTCAAGAAGAAGCTAGGGTAGCCAACAGAGAATCCCTTCTCAAGGAGGATGACCAAGCCTTGGCTACACACACTAAGAGAAGGAGGAATCAATCTTACTTCAAGAAGGATAATCACAAGGATTCTCAATCTCCACAAAGATTTCAGAAGAAAGGAAGAAGAAAATTCTCTTCTTTCCAATGTTTCAATTGTCATAAAGAAGGACACATTGCTATATTTTGTCCTTCAAGGAAGAAGAAAAATCTTCACTACAAAAGACATCAAGCACATATTGCAGAAGATGATAGTGAAGAAGAAGAAGAAGAAGAAGTAAGGCCTCATAGGAAAATATCCAAAAGAGATGAAGAAGAAGAAGAAAGGCCCCTCCCTAGGAAAAGATCTAGAAGGAATGAAGAAGAAGATGCAGAAGAGTATGTTCTATTTTCTACACTCTCTAGATCTGTGTCTCCTGGAGAAGATACATGGCTCATTGATAGTGGTGCTTCAAAGCACATGACAGGTCAAAAGAAAACTCTCACTCAAGACTTGAAGAAAAGTCTTCTCCACAAAAGGTATCTCTAGGAGATGATTATTAATATCCCATCAAGGGAATTGGTGAAGCAAGCTATAAGCTTGATTCTGGAACACCTTTAAAGATGAAAGAAATTTTATATGTACCAGGTTTGAAGAAGAACCTACTTTCTATCTCAGCACTAGATAAGAAAGGTTTTAGAATTGCATTTATTGATGGACAAGTACTTATGTGGCCCAAAGGAAAATCAATTGAGGATGCAATTGTTATTTGTGAAGAAGAAGGAGGTCTTTACAAACTCAAGGGTCACCTAGAAGCCTCCCTTGTCCATGAAACCACTAGCCCCAGTGAACTATGGCATAGAAGGCTTGCTCACATTAACTACAAGGCCCTACCCTATGTGAGCAAGGTGGTAATAAGATTACCAGACTTAAAGATTGACCATAATGGCTCATGCAAAGGATGTGAAAAAGGGAAGAATGTCAAGAACCTTTTTCCAAAGAGTGAAACAAAGACTAAGAACATTCTGGAGTTAATACACTAAGATGTATGTGGACCAATTCCCACCACATCCCTAAGTGGGTTTGAATACTATCTCACATTCATTGATGAGTATTCAAGGAAGACTTGGATATACTTTCTAAAAGGAAAGAATGAAGTCTTTGGAAAATTCAAAGAGTTCAAGGCCTTAATAGAAAATCTCTCAGAAAAGAAAATCAAGATTCTCAGAACAGATAATGGCGGAGAATATACTTCAAAGGACTTTGAAGACTTTTGTAAGGAAGCTGGAATCAAGAGGGAACTAACCACTCCCTACAATCCCCAACAAAATGGGGTTGCTGAAAGAAAGAATAGAACTATCATGGAATCTATAAAGACTATGATACATGACCAAGATCTACCCATGTATCTATGGGCTGAAGCAGCTAGGACAACAGTCTATGTACAAAATAGACTATCCCATAGTGATCTTGAATTCAAGACTCCAGAAGAAGTGTTCACAGGAAAGAAGCCTAAGGTAAGTCATCTCAAAATATTTGGATGTCCTGTGTACATTCACATTCCAAAATAAAAGAGAACCAAGTTGGATCCTTTTGGTAAGAAGGGAATATTTGTTGGATATTGTGAATCATCCAAAGCTTTCAGAATTTACATACCTGGTTTTCATCATATGGAAATAAGTAGAGATGTAACATTTGATGAAGAAGCAGCCCTCAAGAAATCTAGGAAATGCCAACTTGAAAAAATATATGAAGAAGATACATCTCCTAGAATCACAAAAGCTGTACCCATCCCTGAAGATGTTGCGCCAGAGGACCATGACATGTTAGAACCACAAGAACCCCCCATTAAAAATTTATCTAGAAAAAGAAGGCCAGCATGGGCTAGAGACATTATTCAAGGAGCTGAAAAATATGGAGCTCCTGAAGGCTCCACTAGAGAAAGAAAGAAACCAAAGCTAGTATCAGACTATGTGGCCTTGATGTGTGATCTTGTGGATCAACAACCTACTAGCTGTGAAGAGGCAGCTCAGAAGAAAGAGTGGGTAGAAGCAATGACAGAAGAATACCAGTCAATAATGAAAAATGATGTTTGGGATATAGTTCCCAAACCAAAAGATAAAAGTGTGGTTTCTTCCAAATGGATAATCAAGATAAAACATGCTACAGATGGTAGCATTGAAAAATATAAGGCAAGATTTGTAGCTAGAGGATTCTCTCAGAAAGAGGGAATTGACTATGAAGAAACATTTGCACCAGTTGCTAGGTACACTTCAATTAGAACTATCATGGCACTTGCATCTATGATGAAGTGGAAATTACACCAGATGGATGTTAAGACAGCCTTCCTGAATGGTGTGATTGAAGAATAAGTGTACATAGAACAACCACAAGGATTTGAGTTTAAAGATGGAAGAACACATGTATGCAACCTGAAAAAGGATTTGTATGGATTAAAGCAAGCTCCTAGAGCTTGGTACGGAAGGATTGACAGTTTCTTAACAAGCATGGGCTTTACCAAAAGTAAAGTTGATCCTAATCGTTACCTCAAAGTCATGGATGATGAACCTGTTATATTACTATTGTACGTAGATGATCTATTTGTAACAGGAAATGAGAATCAAATTATTGAATGCAAGAAGAAGCTTTCTTCAGAATTCGAGATGAAAGATCTCGGATTAATGCACTACTTATTAGGTCTAGAAGTATGGAAAGAACCAAAAGGAATCTTTCTAAATCAAGGTAAGTATGCTGTGGATATTCTAAAAAGATTCGATATGTTGGAGTGTAAAGCCATGGCCACTCCCATGGACTCCAACTTGAAGTTATTAGTTAATGATACATCAGAATTAGTGGATGTAACTTTATATAGACAAATCATTGGGTCATTGATGCATTTAACAAATACCAGACCTGATATATGCTTTGCTGTAAATACCCTAAGTCAATATCTAGTAGAACCTAGAAAGGTTCACTTAATAGCTGCAAAGCATGTAATGAGATATCTAAAGGGTACATTAGATTTTGGTCTATATTATCTTGGAAGTCATGAACTCAGATTACATGGTTACTCAGATTCTGATTGGGCAGGAAGTGTTTCAGATAGAAAGAGTACATCAAGTGGATGTTATGGTCTTGGATCTGCCATGATCTCATGGTTCAACAAGAAACAATCTAGTGTGGCTCTCAGTACTGCTGAAGCAGAATATATAGCTGCCTGCTCTACTAGTTGTGAAGCAGTATGGCTTCAGAAACTATTATCTGGAGTGTTTGACTTAGAAATGGATCCCACTATGATCATGTGTGACAATCAAAGTTGTATTAAGATGACAGAAAATCTAGTATTCCATGATAAGTCAAAACACATAGAAATCCGTTATTTCTACATATGAGATATGGTGCAGAGAGGAGTTATTAGACTCGATATGTGAGCTTTGAGGAACAAATTGCTGATATATTGACCAAACCTTTGTCTTGAGTGAAATTTGAATATTTCCGAGACAAGCTTGGTGTAGTTCAAAAGGACCCTCCTCGAAAGGGGGAGTGATATAGTCACTGATGATGAGATTTCCCTCATCGACAGCAAGGTCGATGATGAGGATACCTGTTTATTACACCTAGATATTTATATATGCTTAGATTACTTAGATTTAGGATACTTATTCTTAGAATACTTATATTACTTGTTTTTATATTGATGTATTGATGAGGATACATGTTTTGATGATATGTATACATGTATTGATGAGGATACTTGTTTTTATATTGATGTATTGATGAGGATACATGTTTTGATATACATATATTGATGAGGATACTTGTTGTTATATTGATGTATTGATGAGGATACATGTTTTGATATACATATATATTAATGAGGATATTTGCTTTTATATTGATGTATTGATGAGGATACATGTTTTGATGATATGTATACATGTATTGATGAGGATACTTGTTTTTATCTTGATGTATTGATGAGAACACATGTTTTGATGATATGTATACATGTATTGATGAGGATACTTGTATGTACTTGTACTACTGATGTACTAACGATATCTGTATTGATGAGAATATAGGTGGGGATTGTATCGTCCCCGGACTTCGGTCCCTTGAATTGATCCGTAGACATGTATCTTCGAGAATGAAGTCCTTAGTGGACAGGTGGGGATTGTATCATCCCCAGACTTCGGTCCCCTAAATTGATCCGTAGACATATGTATCCGAGAAAGAAGTCCCTAGTGGATGAAAGGGATTGCATCATCCATGGACTCCGGTCCCCTGAATTGACCCATAGACATCTGTCTCCGAAAATTGGTGATAGGACTGCATCGTCCCTGAACGTTTAGTTCAAAATGTATGTGATAGGACTGCACTGTCCATAGACATGAGAGGTGTCTTAAATAGATCAGGATTGATCATCCTTAGATAGTGATCTCATAATTCTGAAAGGAAGGATAGTCTTAAATATTGATCCTTAGACTAGAATCCCGTAATTCCAAAAGGAAGGACTGTCTAAGATGTGAGTAGTGGACAAGGATCCCGTAATTCCCAAAGGAAGGATCGTCCAAGTGTGGTATCTCCGTAAAGACTGGGTCCCGTAATTCCGAAAGGAAGGATTGTCTGAGCACCACCAATGTTGATGGACTAGAATCACATAATTATGAAAGGAAGGATTGTCCATGATCCCGTAATTCCGAAAGGAAGGATCACCAGAGTTGATGGACTAGAATCCTGTAATTCCGAAAGGAAGGATCACCAGAGCTGATGGACTAGAATCCCATAATTTTGAAAGGAAGGATCACCAGAGTTGATGGACTAGAATCCCATAATTCCGAAAGGAAGGATCATGTGTATTGCAGAATATGCTGCGATGACGATGCTGATGATCGTGTGATGATCGTGTTATGATGATGCTGATGATCATGCGATGATGGTGCTGATGATCGTGTGATGACGATGTTGATGATCGTGCGATGACGATGATGATGGTCGTGCGAGGACAATGTTGATGATCGTACGATGACGATGATGATGATGTTGATGTTCCAGTAACTGGTTGAGTTACTAATGATGATGTATTGAAGAAAGATTTCGATGATTTATAGATGTATCATGTATGATGTAGTCGATGACTCCTTGCTCCTACAGATGTTGTTATAATATCCTTCTCGTTAAGGGGGAGTGTTGAATATTGTAACTTCTAAGAATATTATATTTGTACTTTATTATTCCAGAGATGTTTCATCCCTCCGAGGTGATCTTATTATGTATCCGAAGATGTTTATTCCTCCGATCAATTGTGGTAACTAAGGTTATTAGATACTCCATGTGGGGGTCGTCCCTGAGTTAATTAATTAGGGGTTATTAGACTTCATTGGGAGAGGTCGGCCCCATAAGGGAATTAGTCAGTCGGGAACTAGTATAAGTAGAGGAGATTGCTCCTCACTTATCTCACACTTGCTCAGCTCAGAAAGTAGCGCACTTGTGTTTGAGAGGTCTACATAGGAGGTAGAGAAGGAGGTCAAGTCTTGGAGCACATCTTGTATTTTGGTTGATCATCTTATTGAGGAAAGCTTTGCTGGTTTTTCCACCCCATGAGGGTTTCCTAGGGTAATATCTTTGTCTATCTCGTGATTATGTTTCTTTCAGTTATCTTGCTAGTCAAATTAGTTTAAACTTAACAGGTGATAGTTTGGAACAACTTCCAAGCTTCAAGGAACTTTTCATTGGCCTCACTTGGAGGTAAACATGATCTCCAACATTGAATTTCCTATGCACTCAATTCTTATGTACATAGATTTTATGTCCATTGATAAGAAGATGATATAGGTATTCAATACACTCCATTGTGCCATAGATGAGCAAATAAATAATCAGAAAAACATTCCTTTATGTAGGAAAGAATGCAATTTGATTGATAATAGAACAATGTGAGTTAGTAATTATCCTTTTCTGTGTTTTAGCATATTTTATCTACTAATCAAGTGAATGAGGCTATATGTGGACAAGTGCAGGTAAATACAAAGGATGGCAGTACCCAGGCTCAATTTAAAGCTAACGAGAGACAAAACGCTCCTATTTTCCCTAACTTATAGGAAAGAATCCCCTGAATTGGGGTCATGATTTCCAATGCTGAAACTAGGGTTGAAAGATTGTAATAAGTAGAGGCACCTGGGTAGCAGGGGGCCTAACGCATATTATTGGAAACTATTCTCTGTTTTTTAGTTCGTATATTTAGTTTATAATTCTTAGGACTCTGATGGATGCTATGGATTTTTAATGAAGAACCAACGTTACCTACTACTTGTGAGTTCATAAGTTTTATTTCACTCCTGTGATACGCATTGGGGATGGCCCCCTCATTGCATCGATCACGAGTTTTGTGCTTTGTTTTATGTATTAGTTTATGCATTATGTTGTTTATTTCTGATACAAATAAGCATGGGTTATTTAAAACACTTATTTGATACCAGAGTTCAGTTATATGGATAGCGTCTTTCATCTGTAGTTCCGTAACACATCATTTGTAGTTCCAATACATAGAGTCTGTAGTCCTGTAGCTACCATCTGTGAATGTAATTTCCAGATCTATATTTTCACTTCTTATACAGTATAATTCCTTGACTAGATCAGATTCACACTCCTGGTTAGATGTCCTCAGTTCCCAATTAAATAGATCTCTATTTCCTTAGGTTAGATTCATGTTCTTAAACTAAATAATATTTTCTTTGGATTTGATAAATTAGATGAATGTTTTCATAGAATAAAATTCCCGCTTTTTTAAATTAGGTGAATGCTTTAATAGAGTAAATTCTCGCTTTCATAAACAAGGTGAATTATTTGCTTTGGATTTATTAAATTAGGTGAATTCTTTAATAGAGTAAATTCCATGTTTTTATAGAAATAAATTCCTGCTTCCATAAACTAGATGAATGCTTTCATAAAATAGGTTCATGATTTCAGTAGGTTCATCTTTGCTTTCGATTTTGATAGACCTTCAGTTATTTCACTCCCTTTAGAAAAACTTTTCACCATTCCTTAGAATACATTGAACACCCAACGATAAAGATTCTCTCAACATAGTGCACATACAGTGTTGAGTGCCTCTAAATTTTGTACGTTCCCTGGTTGATATTTAAAGTGAGCTTCTTGAAAAAATACCTATAAAAGGGTAGGCATTTCTGAATGCCACCATCCATTTTGGGTTGCCTTTAAATTTTGTCTAATCTTTGCAACCTCTTGTTCAATTTCCTCAAGCATTTTTTCCCCAAGAACAATTATGTTCACTGGATTATTCCAACACACCAATTTCCTACACCTTCTACCATACACAGCTTCAAATGGACTCATTTTCAATGATGCATGTTTCTCATTGTTATATGAAAACTCTACCAAGTGTAGATAATCTTACTAATTTGATGGTTCATCCATTACATACATGTTAAGAATTTCTTCAATCACATGATTTATTCTTTCTGTTTGTCCATCTATTTGTGGATGATAGGTAGTACTAAAGTTCAAATGTGTACCCAAATCTGCAAAATGACTTTTCTGAAAGCTATAATTAAATTTTGTATTTTAATTGGATACAATTGCTTTGGGTAACCCATGCAATTTGAACACTTCTTTCTTGAATAATATAGCCATCTCATCATCCTTGTAAGTAGATTTAATTGGAATAAAATGTCGTCTTAGACAGTTTATCCACCACAACCATGATGGAATCATGCTTTCTTAAAGTAGTTGGAAAACTGATAATAAAAACCATACTTACCACTTTCCATTTCCATTCTAGAATTGGAAAAGGTTGCAAGAAACCTGCTAGGTGTTGATGTTCAATCTTCACTTGCTGACATTTCATACATCTATAAATATACTCAACAATGTATTTCTTCATTCCCGACCAAAAATATTGTTTTATTGTTGTAGTAATTGTTTTATGTTATTTTATTTGACTAGAATATGGCATTTTATGGTTTTCATCCATAATAATTCTCCTCAAATCTGCAACATTAGGACATTACATTCTATTTTATAACTAAAAAGTTCATCATCCTCCAAATGATAATCTCCATACCTCTTTTTTTATATTATATTGTTGTAATTTATCTTTTATTTTCACATAATGCTCATTTTCGGGAAAAGTCAACAATATTTTCCCTCATATCTGATTGGAAAATGTTAATGTTTGTCACATGCATTGCATATTTTTTTTTTGGTGAGTGTATTGTTGGAATCTATTTAATACTGAGAGGGGGGGTGAATTAGTATTAGCGCAATTATGAACAATTTTAACTTCTTAACAGATTAATCTAAATTTAATCTTGATCTTCAATTATGCATCCATCATAAATAAAACCATTCATCCACATATGCACCAAAACACATAACACGTAACACACCGAATTTTTACATGGAAACACAAACGGGAGAAAACCACAGAATGCTCTTTTATAATGAAAATATTACATTCGAGGAAGCACCGACTTCCTTTGTTTACCAGCACCAACTGGAAGGCAGCACCAACCCCCTATTTTTACAAACACTGACCTGAAGGAAGATACAACTCCCTTTGTTCTCTAGCATCAACTGGAAAGAGGCCATGACCCTCTGATCCTTGCCCCGTCTTACCACCCAGATATATAAAATAATATATTGCCTTGATGTACTTCTAATACACGCACACTTCATATCTTCTGATGTTCATTATGTTGTGCGCACCTTCTGTATGTTGTAGTATTGTTTTCATTGTGTTGCATACACCACTTGACTTCTCATTCCATTCAACACCTCACTTCAACTTCAACACTTCACTTCAATTGACACCTCACTTCATATATTGTGTGCTACTTCAACTACTACAACCTGCGCCACTATCCAATATTTCGTTCTTCAATTGTGCATCTGCAATCTCAACTGATACTGCACATCAACTGATAACTTTTTGTTATGATATTGCGCATCAATATCAAATGGAACTGTGCACCTTCTAGGATGTGTCTATTCTCTTTAGGTGCCACATTATTTTAGATAATCTATGACCAGTTGTGCATTCTATGATTCGTCCTTTCTGTTTAACACACTTGTTTCATATTATCCTCATCATGATGCGCATACTTTTGCTGCAACTTTGTCTTTGCGCATCTGACAGAATTCCATACTTCACACACATCAACTCAATCAATTAAACTTATGTGCATATTTGGATATACTTCAGATCTATCTCTGTGCTTTTATATTAGAACATATGTGACTGTTTGTGATACTATCATTCAGTCCTCACGCACTTGTGCATCTTCTGCAATTCTACCTTTTTGTATTTGTGCAACTGTCACGGATTCACAACATCATTCTGCACACCATCAGCTATTTCATTCATCTTCTTGTACGCACTCGGCTCTTCACTAGATCATCATGTTATGGTTCCATGAGCCCTTGATGCCCCGAAAACTATACATTTGTATCTACCATATTTCTTACAAGCTCTTCATCCTTACTATCAAGCTTACTTCAAATATCCAACTTGCTTCTTATTTATACATGTCTTGCACAGATTGTATGTCCACAAGTTGGTTGTGGATTTCCTTCTTCTTTGCTTCACGATTTATGCTTCTTCCACTTGTCATCTTTTGTGTTGTTGGGGTGTCATCTCTTGTGGGTATTGCGCATATATGGTCCTTGAATCGGTGGGAATTTCACCCTTGCGATGTGGTCTTGTGCCCTTGATGTACCATTGGCTGTGGAATTTGCACATATTCAATCTTCAACCGCTATACCCTTCTTGGTGTTTGTGTGTGCTTCAACAACTGAAAGCTTCCTTTGATTGGTGAGACTTGTGCTCTTTTAGGGACTTACATAACTGTTCAACCATTTGTTGTTGCAAGCTTCTTGCGCACTTGAACCTTTGTCCAATCAAATCTTTGACTTGCTTGTGCACTTGAACCTTTGTCCAATGAACTCTTTGTCTTGCTTGCGCACTCTTCATGCTTTTGTCCAACCACTCTTTGACTTGTTTGCGCACTCCAAAATTTTTTTCCAACCAACACTTTATCTTGTACCTAAGGTACTATCACTGGATGTATTCATTATGTACTTCTTTAAACTGGATATGCATGGTGTGACTCTAAACATACTTTTTCAAACCGAATGCACTTCAGGATATACTTCTTCATATTGCTTGTGCATATATTTCTTCAAAGTGGATTTCATATACTCCTTGAAACTAGCATAGGAATATTGATTCATCTTTTACATTAGTTGACATCAATGACAACCAAATTTCAACAATCTCCCCCTTTGGCATTGATGTCAATACCTTATGAAGTTGTGCATAATCATATCCTGAAGTTTGTATGCTTCATATGTGCGTGTTCCATTACTCCCCCTATGTGTACTCCCCCTGTATTCTTTTCCAGTTTGGACCTGTGACATATGTGCATTATGTTGTCAATTATCCTTCTACTTTATGTTACTTCTGCGTAGACCACATGCTTCAAGATCATTTTCACTATGCTATTGCATGCTTTATGATTAGCTTCTGCTCCTTTAATGATCGTCTTTCATTCTCTTTCTTAGCTTCGTTACTACATGCTTCATGATCAACTTCATGTTCTTCAATGATCAACTTCGCTTCTACATGCTTCATAATCAGCTTCATGCTCTTTCTCCCCCTTTGACATCAACGGCAAAAAGGTTCCATTACTATGAAAATATACGTTCTCCATTCTTATGTTTGTGTTGGAATTCACTCATCTTCTTATAGGGATAACTCCCCCTATCTTCATGCTTCATTATTTCACTGAATTTTATGTTTACATCCCTACATGAGCTGTAGATTTAATCTTCTGCAGGTTTTTTTTTATAGCTGCAACTTTTCCCTTCAGTTCCTCTTCCTTACCCACAACAGTTTCTTCCACTTTTTCATTAGGAATTGATTCTAGAGTTTATAATCAATCATCAATTACTTCTTTGATTTATCCTTGAAACTGTGGGAAGGATTCTGTAATGCTGAAGGCTTCTTCCTACATAGGTTCAAGCTTATCAATTACTTTTCATTTTTCTTCCCATATCTTGTTTACTTTTTGTTGTTGCTTCTTACACTCTCCCATTTTACTCATCTTCTCAATGGATGGAAGGAAAGTCAAACTGTCACGGATCTTTTGTTCTAAATCTTGTGCAGTTTGAATCCTCTTATTTACTTCTTTCAGTTTCTCGTCTTCGACCAGATTTTCCCATATTTGAACACTCTCTACATGCAGCTCTACACATTTCAATTCCAAGGTCTTAATGTTTTCAATTGCAATGTTTATCCTTTCTAACCTTCTTTCACGCTCTGTTTTGACTTCTTGAGGAGTCCCTGATGGTTGTTTTGGTGAAAGTTCTCCAATTATAATTTTCAACCCTTGAATAACCTCTCCTATCTTCACCACTTTTCCTTCTAGAGAAGTGTTTTCATTGTCTTAAACCTCTATAAGGGTGTTAAACACTTATTCTATTGTCATTTGTAATATCAAGGCATCCTATTGTACTTTCTTCACTTCCTTCTCTAGCTGATTTCCTATTGTGATGGCTTCTTTTGCTTCCTCTTCCAATTTCAATGTATTTTGCGCAGTCATTTATTTTTTTGTTTTCATCCTAGAACATTCCTCTTGTAGAGCTTCTTTCTCACTCTGAATTTTTCACTAGTCAACTGTAACAACCTCATGCCTCCATCGGATTTCCTGTGCAATAGATGTATGCAGTGCATGCAACTCATTCAAGGATAAGTGCGACAAATTTAATTCTACATGACTTACCACATTCTGCATCTCTTGAGTAGGAATCGCCAAGGCCACAAATGAGATATTTAGATTTTGTTGCGGCTTGATTTCCTTCATCTGCAAAATGGGGTCTGATTGTGAACTGCTTGGAGCTTCCTCGACACTTTCTTGTTCCCCCTGTTTGTATGCATCAACTACTTCATTGTAACAAAATTTTCGATGATTTTCATCAAGATTCTTTCTTGTTGTGAAGCAAGTTCTTCAATATCACCCTTCTTAATTACATTCTCAATGGCTTCTTCAACAGCATTTGACTTCTATGTCAATTTTCTCAAGGTCATCTGTCGTCAGTGTTTGAGCAGAGCTAGGTTTGGATGCTTTTCTTTTCTTCTTTGAGGGCCCTTTGTGTTGTGTCGTTTATTTTCTCTTCTCGGCTTGCGTGAACTATTGTGTGGGCTTAGAAGGAGTTTCTGTATTGAAATTTTCCTCCACTATGAGTGTATACTTGATTGACTGTTCCTGCTACACTGCCTCTTCTTCCTATGTTAATGGCACCTTCCACTCTGCATCCCATTCTTGAACAACTTTTTCAATATCCTTTTTAGAACAAATAAACTTGGTAGGAAACCACCGTTTTCTAGGTTCCATTTTTGCTTGTATGTAAGTATGATGCATTCCAATTTTGAAATGCATAATACCCTTGTATTATTTGACTATGTGAGGTGGTATGCATGGAGTCTCTCGTAAAATGAATCTAATTTCTTCACAGTATAAGAAAAAGTTGATATGTTTTTCCTTCTGTCTACTAGCAATGTTGGTAAAACACATGCTTGTATATCTTGCAGCTTGGAAGGACCTCATGTTTCTATCAAATAACTAACCCCCCTTGGGTTCCTTCCATCCCATGAGTGCAACACAAATCAATAATCAATTATAATGAAAGGGATTACCTTTTTATTGTGCTTCCAGGTAGTCTCTAAGAAACTCATTTAGCAATAATCACTACAGATTTTGAACCCAAAATCCAACGACATCCAACGAAAAGGACTGTCGTTGGATTTCACCTTCAAAATTATGAAATTTGATGAATTTTTTTTAAATTGATAGAAGGGTCCGTCGGATATCCTCTGCCCCTTGGATATCCGATGATGTCTGCGAATAGTGACCAGTGTCTCCGGCTATCCGACATAATATTATGCCCGTGGATGTCGGATTTCCGACATTATATTATGCCCGCAAATGTCGGATATCCGACATTATATTATCACCGCGGATGTCGGATATCCGACATTATATTATGCCTGCGGATGTCAGATATCCGATAGGTATTCTCCAACGGTAACTATGCTTAATTCGTCGGATATCCGATGAACGTTTATATTTTAAAATCTATAAATTTCGAAACATTCT
Organism: Larix kaempferi; assembly: GCA_027924585.1. NCBI lineage: Eukaryota > Viridiplantae > Streptophyta > Pinopsida > Pinales > Pinaceae > Larix > Larix kaempferi. The sequence continues at coordinate 6,955,470 of BSBM01000592.1, read as the reverse complement.
AACATGTTTGCTATACAAGCGACGGTTTGCGGAAATTTTTTTATTCGGCGGACTATTTTTTGTAAAAGAATACGTCATTATTTCTATTGTTTTTGTTATTAAAGCGAGCGAAGTGTGGATCTTGATTTTCTAAAATCAATAATCTTCATTCAAGCTCTTTATGATAAAATGTCAAATAGCAATATTCCTGATTCAGACGAACAAAATCGACAATTGCTTGCTAGATTGTGGAATGGACTGAAAAGAAAGGGTGATGGGAAATGTTATTGTCCATGTAGTCAATGCAGGGGATTTAAGAGGAGAAGAATAAAGATCACAACAGCTAGAAAACATTGTAGGGAACATGGACATGCTGAGGGGGGACACGAATATCGTCCATTTATAATTTTTTCATTATATATGTTTTCATTTTGATTGCTTTTGTAAATGTATGTATTATTTTAATATTTATTATATTAAATTTCATCTATTGAGGGTTTCATGTAATTATAAAGGAAAGATATCCTACGTCATATCGTCCGGAGGAAGTGCTTTCAGCACAAGTACTGGAGGAACATGGAGCTATGAATAATGGAGAACAAAAAATGATCATATTGAAGAAGATGATCATATTGATAACATAGTTGAAGATGATGGTACAAATACTTTGATCCATGATTAATTTAATGTTAGAATGGATGATGATGATGATGATGAAAATGACGATCATTTTCATGATATTCATGATTTACCTCTTCTTGAGAAGGCATACGAACCCCTTTATGAGGGCTCCAACACAAATCTTCTCTCTGCTATATTGTTGATAATGAACTTGAAGGTTATGAATGGTCTTTCAAACATATCAGTCACACGGATGTTAAGGTATGTAATATATTCCATCACATAATATATATGATCGCGCTAAAGGTTATCACCATTCGTCTAATAATTTTATTGTTAATTCATAAGTCAAATTTATACGGATGAAATGTGTTTCATTAATATTATTTATATATTATATTAACTAGATTTTTATTTTAATTTGTTGTAGCATGATAGCTGAATTTTTGTTACCACCTTCAAATATTTTACCTCGCACATATCGAGATTTATCTACCATCATGAAAGAAATTGGAATGCAGTATGAAGCAATTCAAGCATGCCCCGATGACCATGTTATATATTATAATCAACATGAATTTGCAACAGAATGTCCGGAATGTCATATCAGTAGATATCGAACAGATCAAGTAACAAAAAAGGTGCCTCGTAAGGTTCTTCGTTATATTCTCATTATTCCACATTTGCAACGACTGTTTAGGTGCAAAAACATTGCGCAGTTTATGGATTACCATGCACGGAACATAAGTCAAGATGACATTATTCGAATGCCTGCAAATGGGTCTGCATTTAGAGATATGGAGGGAAAATGGCCTCACTTTAAAAGAAGAACCTCGTAATATTAGGATTTCTTTGGTAGCAGATGGTGTCAATCCATTTGCAGAGATGAGATCTGTTTACTCAGTGTTGCCTATTTTTGTTATCAACAATAACATTCCTCCATGGTTGTCAATAAAGAGGGAGCACATAATGTTGTCGATGATTGTTCCAGGTATATTGTGTCTACAGTTTTTTTTTTTAATGTAGTGGCATCTCATTTGTCGTATTTTGTTGCATAATGTCATATCTATATTTTTTATTTTTCTCTTTTGCAATATGGTTTATATATCTAAATGGTACATCTCATTATTATATTTTTTATATGTTCAAATCAATAAAGTAAGTACCAAGTCAAAGATATGAATGTATATATCGAACCTCTTATTGACGAGCTACTAAAGTTATGGAATGGAATCACTATGTATGACGTATCTAGACCAATACGAAAAAGGAAATTTCAATTCCATGCAATGCTTATATGGACAATACATGATGCCCCAGGGTTAACCCATTTTTTCGGTTTGTAATTATAAGTTCCACTTTATTTGCATTTAATTTTATGAACTAGTTAATATACTACGCACGCATGTTTTTCTAAATAATCCATTTATTTTGTGTATAATTATAATTGAAATAGATATTCCATCTCTTTATGTAGGTCTTCAGACAAAGGGGAAATTTTCATGTCCAGTTTGTGGTCCTAAGATCAAATCTCGTCATTCAAAAAGATTAGGAAATGAGGTGTTTGATGAGTATAGGCACTTCCTCTCTAAGAATCACAGGTATTGAACTACCGAAAAACATATGTTCAATGGCAAGAAAGGGATTGCATTAAAACCATAGAGAATGACACCTCACCTATGGAAGTTGCAATATAATAGAAATCGTCAAGGTACGTATGAATCATTGTATATGAAATGTCATGTATTTTTTTTATGGTGTTTTGTTTACTATAATTATCATTGATTTCTGTAATTTCTTTATAAACTACGATTCATGATGGTCGTTCATATGATCATGAAGGCATTAATGGGATTCCATGAGGAATGAAAAGTTATCCTAGACAATTTAGTAGGTTGCCCTACTATGAGCACCTACAAATTGCTCATATGTTTGATACAATGCATAGCAGAAAGAATGTGACTGAAACATTATGGCAAATATTGGATGGAAGGAGTGAGAAAGAAAAAAATGTCAAAATTTGCAAAGACATTCAAGAAGGCAACCATGCAATGAAAGACGCCATTCAATTTCATGGCAACGAAGAGAAAATTAATAAAAATCACTTCCATGGATGTTAACGGGCCAGCAAAGTAATGTTGTAAAAGAAGTCATGAGAAAAATTAAATTTCCCACCGGATTTTGTGCGAAAATGAAGAATATCATAACAAAGAAAGGTGATTTTGCAGGGGTGAAAACGCATGATTGGCATGTCTTCATGAAGGTAATTATTATGGTATGCATTTAATTATTATTTTTCTTTCTATTCCAGTGAATATGTTTGGTATTTTTGTTTGTCTACCCTAATTTGTTTAAAAAATGAAACGACTT